>JAZAYU010000091.1:0-1200000 GCA_038501625.1 Corbicula japonica | reverse complement strand
CTGGTTTACACATCTTCTATGAATTTCTACGGGATTTTGCAAATATCTTATCTCGTAGTACTTGCCCAACAAAACAAAACAAACAGACTGACATTGCAGTATTTACTATTGATTTTACTCTTCTTATTTTCTGGAGTGGGATCAAGAAGGTACAATCAGTACCAATTATTTCGTTAAAAATTCGCCGGAAAACGGTTAAGTAATTCATGTCACTAAATTTAATATAATTATAAATAAAATCTTGCGATAATACTGGAATACAAAACTTCACATACTTTCATAAAATTGATATACATGACACGTTTCTGAATACTTCCTGCTTCCCGCGGCTGTAGAGTGCGCGGCATATATCACAAGTCGTTTTATCACCGGATGCACTGATTAAATCAGTGATTTGGGGACTGGGGCCTGTATATGATGCAATACTAAAGCGTGGCCGGCAAAGGCTTCAGATAGTTAGCGGCATAGATCACACGCGTGTCACCGAACCAGTAAAACAGAACAGGGACAAGTACCTTGCGCTTTTATGGATAATCAATTAACATTATTTGTCTTGATTAGAGCAAATTTATACAGTATGCTTTCTTTACATCTCTACTTTGTGGCTGTTCGCGAAGGATTATTGAGTATATCTGAAATGCGTATTTTTAATACGCCTTTTTACTAAAACAATAAAGAGACTGTTCGAGTTTTGTATCGTTGTCATTTAAAACCAAGTTTAGGGTAGCAACACATTTTGATAATTGTGTATAAATCGCCTATTTGCTAAGCGCATGTGTATTAATATTCTAGTCCGTATACGCCATAGTCGGATACAAAAGGGGAAGTGATGGGGTTACCCTATATTTAATAGGCATATCTTCGTTTTTTTAAATGTATTCTAATATTCTATGCAGAAAGTTGTATAATAAGCAAAGACGGATGTATTTACTTAACAGAATGAAAAAAGTATATTATTTTTATTACTCAACCCCAAAACAACTGTTTTCGCGAACGCATTAACTAATTAAGAACCATTCCCGCAAGGATATATCGACGGAACGGTTTTAGTTAATTTTCGCATGATCAGCATGCATAAACGGTAAATGAAACTGTAAATTAAATGTAATTTGATCGTACATCTACATTTTATTGAATGTCCAATTTAAAATGTTTGTACTATATTTTTGGAAAAATTGGAACCGAAGTTTATAAACATGTGGCATTATATTGGACATGCACAACTCGTGCAAATATAAAGCGAATCAGTATTTTGTCCCCGTTAATACTATTAGCCTATAAATCTTACGTGCTTGTACAAAGACGCTATTTAAAAAGTTTCGAACGCCGATCGAAAAGGGCAGCAGCATCAGAGTTGATATTAGTGTTTGCAAAAATTATGTGGAAATGCAAAAATTCATATATTAGCAAAGTTACGGTCACCGGATAACGTTATTGCCACATATATTGATGTTATAATATACGCGACATAGCGAACTGCGATCCAATGACGTCATCGGTAAACACAAGTTGTTCCCCTTAGATTTTTCGTACCGTGAAATGCGCACACGAATTTTACTGAATTAATTCAACCAATTCTCGTTTAAATTGTATCAGTTGATCATAAAACGATATTTTTTTGTTTTCAGAATAACAAAATTTACAAAAGTTAGTATTCATTTGTCAGTGTATCTTTAAACTACAGTCACAGGAAGGTTGTCTGTATCAAGGTTATCAATGTCTTAGAATTTAGTTCGATAAACTTTACTAGAACAATAGTTATAAACAATGGAAACATGAATTTCAAATTTTCCTTTTGTAGTCACTGGGAGAAACATGTTTTGCTATTGTTCTAGTACAGTTTATTGAACTAAATTCTAAGACATTGTTAACCTTGATATAGACAACCTTCCTGTGACTGTAGTTTAATACTATAGTGGATAATTTGGAAGTTTGGACTCCCGGCAATTGGGCTACACTCAGTGAGAAAAATTGTTTCATATTTCTAATTTTTTTATAATTCCTGATTGACCTGTAACATGTATATGCCCTATAATTGATATCTGAAGTAATAAGAAGATTTATAATTATTAAATAACATGAATGTTATGAAAATAGGTCACCACACTCCCCCCCCCCCCCCACTTTAACAGAATATTGTGACAAATGATACCGCCTTAAATTCTCTTAAATTAAATCTATAATTCGTGTAGAGTAATAACGTACCATATATTATTCCTTCCAGACCACAATGTTAGATAACAATCAACCCTTAACTTACCTCTCAATCTTAAATTTCGCTGTTGTGTTTGAGACAATAATAATTTTTAAAATGTAGTACCATAGAGGTATCTTAAAGGAAGAAAATAATGAAGACTGTACCGTATACAAAATGTAAAATATGGCAGAACCGATGTCTTTTTATCCACAATCTGCGCAATTTGGCGGAATTCTTAAACCGGTGCCTGCTGACCATACCGGTGTATTGTCAAAACAGAAAGTAAGCCAGCTTACAGTATCCTCACCGTTGAAAAGGATTTAGTTGGATGGATGTTAAAGAAAAATACAATTAGAAGTCATAAAAGTTGAAGCTGTTGCGGATCAGTTGTTCTATAAAAAATATTGTCTTAAACAATTTGCATCTCTCTATTCAAATTTGCATTCTGTCAAACCGCCAACTTAGACTGGAATTTGGAAACAATCAAAGCGTTTCAAATATGAAAAGCATGTATATTTGTTACATATAATATGATTTTATTAATGATGCTATGAATTTACTACTGAGGAAATGGTTTGTTATCTATTCAGTGAAGTATTATCTTTACACATACCAATTTCAGATGGTAAACAGTCCGCCCCATTGTTTGACAATACCGGTGCACGAAAAGACCGTGCCGGTGCGCGATCACGACTGTGTTCTTATTCGTACCTCAAACTTAGAAAATAATAAGTGCGCTAAATCTGATAGACTTTTAAATCGTGTTCATATTGATTATTTTGTATTTCTAGGAAGTTATGACTTTCTTGGCTATAATTTTTACACGGAGGACCTCATTCAAGCAATAGCGAGTCCTTTAACCCCGCCGGGATATGTAACAGACTTGGATGTAGCACAATCCCAAGATGATTCATGGAAAACGTAATTGATAGTTTATATACTTAATTATGTATGGTTTAATAATACGTAATAATACGAACAAGTTTTATCGAAAACTGTGACCTCAAAAAAAAAACAGTTGAATTATAAGTTACTCTGTTTTCCTATAACTAACTTTGAAACCAGTTGATTAGTCTTACCCTTGTATTATCTGCTGGGTTGAAGGTTATAAAGCTGAGATTGGAAACCAGTCTCAAATCTCAAGCATCTGATTGGCTGAAATGGCGACTGGTCGCCATTTCAGCCAATCAGATGCTTGAGATTTGAGACTGGTTTCCATGCTCAGTTTTATAACCTTGGGCACTGATCTGTGTCGTCTTAATCTTCTTGCTGAACCTATCTTTGGTCAGAATGGTTTTTGTAAGATATCATGTTACATTGTATACTGGTTGCTTTCTTTTGTCCCTTCTATCTCAGTCGGTTGAATTGTCGGAATTGCAATGCTAGGCGCTGTCGCCGTGACGGTGCGGGTTCACTCCCAGGTAGAGGCAATAACATTTTTCATGTCGGGTTTTATGAAAAGCAATATTTAACAGCTTAATTTAAAGAACTTAATGTTAGACTTCTGTCCTCCATTGCTTCTCTGCATTATCATTTGATATGAGAACAATGTAAGGAACTTGCCTCGTCTTCTTTTCTCATCATGGGTTGTGCTGAGTGGCTACATTTTCTGAAAGTGGTTTGTATTTGCATCTACCTTAAATGTTACAAAATGTTTTTGTTTGCGTCATCTAAGTTTGCAGGAAAATCAAACCTTTTAATGCTTGCTGCTTATAATGATCATAAAAATGAATGGACGTACATAATGCTGGTTCAATAGCAATACATTATGTTTTCTAATTCTAATAGACAGCGGAAACTTGAAAGTTTAATTACAATAAACTGCCATTACAGAACTGACACCAGTTGGTTGCGAGTTACACCGTGGGCTATACGACGAGGCCTTAACTGGGTTCGCTCCCACTACAACAATGTACCAGTCTACATTACTGAGAATGGTGTATCTGACAGAACTGGAACTTTACATGACCAACATCGGGTAGATTTCTACAAAGCCTACATCAACGAAGTCCTTAAAGGTACTGTTGTTTTATATATATGATGATGTTTATATACCTTTTTGTAGATACAATTTACTATGGCTTATTGTATAAAAACCCTTTAATATAACGCTACGGTTGTTACAATTTACATTAATTATGTTTATAATAAAGTAACGTATTATAGCAAGAGTTTGATTAAATATAATTATGATTTGTTTGATGCAATATTAGCATGCCCATTCTACTAGAGTTTGTAAATTATAAAATGATTTGTGTTGTAGCTATACGATTAGATGGCTGTGACGTGAGGGGTTACAGTGCATGGTCCTTTCTGGACAATTTTGAATGGTTGAGAGGCTTTTCGGAGCGCTTCGGTTTGCATTGTGTCAACTTCTCGGACCCACAAAGACCAAGAACACCAAAACTGTCAGCATCGTTTTATAGGTCGATTATTGAAAACAATGGATTCGTGAAGGCTGGTAATGAAACAAAAAGTCAGATCAATGAAAGCAACCCTTTATTGATCGGTGTGGAATACGTCACGACACCAGACTCTTTAATATTTAACGTCAAGGAACAGAGTGATAATGGAGATAATTTGTATATAAGTTTCACTCTGTTATCTCTGTGTACTGTATTTTTGTTAATATGAGCTAATATGACTAACGAGTTTGTTCGAATGTAGGAATTTCTTCACGTTTTATAACTTCTTATTCTGTATTGAAATGTTTAAAAAAGGAACAGATTAAATTACGTTCAGTGCCGACTTATAGTTAAGTGTTATTTAGGTAAAACCCTGTCACACTAGGGTTGCATTCTAACGGCGATCCAATGGCGTCCAAGAGCGCCGAAATGAACGCAGTACGATCTCATTCATTGTCGCAACAACGCAGTGGCATCGCAAGTAGACGCGTCGGGATCGCATAGAACGCCGACCGACGGCGCTCACTTTGAGCATGCACAAAATAAACGCCGTCGCATGGCGTTCTGAAACGAGCGCAGTATGGTCGCCGTATCAGTGCATTTAGGTGTCTTACAACGGAACACAAGCTCCGCGGGCTCGCACAGAGGTCGCAGTACCATCGCTGTGGTAATCGGTGGCGCTTGCACGAAGATTGAACGGCGTTGTCTGACATGCCACTGCGACTATACGGCGCTTAAACATAAAAGGAGTGAAATATGCATGTCATGAATTACCTCATCCAGCAGACACAACCGAAAAGTAGAGAGGAAAAGAGAGCATGGTATTAATAATAAGTTTCAAAATGGACACCACAAACAATTAACGGAAGTGAGAACCCGAGTGGTTACCGCCTTGGAACGGTCAGTGGCAAAACAATTTGCCACTGGGGGTTGAAACCAGGTTCTAGCGTGCACCAACCTCAAACTTGCCCCGACAGGTTCTCAAATCACAAAACAGGTACAAGTTGTCTTGGTGAAATAACTCCAACCCACCCATCGTCTCAACAAAGTTGCATGCAAAAGCACACAAACATATAAAACATAAGAAGCTAATAGCATTGCAAAGCCAAAGGGCGGGTACGCAATAATCTTACCGAGACCAGAGCACCTTTGAGTAAAATCAGCTAGAACACGATGAAAGGGATAAAAGAAACAATTCGAGCTTCCAGATCCTTTTAAGAAAAGATTCCCCCATAAACCTCCATAAACTCTTAATTATGAGGAGTGTAATTATTTTACAGCGCTCTGTCAACGACCGCAGGGGTCGTCACGGAGATCATTGATTTTGATATTCTTCCCTTTTTTTATCAGCCACAGTACGATGACAACTGTCATAGCATATAACGTGACAGTCTAAAACCATTATCACGAAGTGGCAGCAACGGCGTACCATATATTTACATTCAATGATGTAAAATTGAGTAGGCAAATACTTAAAAGTCCTTTGTTTTATCAACCATATACCTGATTTTGTAGCTCAATTTCATATAACCTTTGCCCAGAGTGTAAAAAAATACGTTGTTTACTAATTTCATTAGAAGTCGTGATTAATTTTGGATTTGTTTTCCATACAAAACGCCACCTGTTGGTCTGACATTTTATATAGCGATGTCTTTAGACGTTCGTCAGAGTAGTGTGGCCCTGATTAGTCTCAATCATTCAGACGCTCTGATTTCGCAATGGCGATCAGTACGTCTGAAGACATTGTTCGTTAATAAACCAGACACTCCAAAACGAGGCTTGTAATTAGGACATTAGTATGGAACGCCGTTGTTGTCTTGTGAAAATTATTTTTAGACTGTCGCCCTGTCAGCTGGAAATCGAAAAAACATATCCTACGGCGACACGCATTTTTTAACTGTATTATTGCGCCCAAAGGCGTGTTCAAGTAAGCTGAGGAAGACATTTCATTTGATGTTTAGAGTTGCTTTGTTTTTGTGTTTGGCTGTAGAATGTAGGGATATTTTTCAGGTCAAACTATTTGTTTTACTGTTCTAACTTTTCTAAACGTATAAATAATAAAAATACATAATAAGATTTATTTATGCAAAGTTTGACTGAACTGCATTTTTCCGTTATTGATATTCTTCTCTTTTTATCAATCACCGTACAATGACAACTTCCATACTATATGTATGTATGTATTCTGTAATTTCCTCCTTTATTCATAGGAGTACTCCTCTTCACCAGAGGATAAGGTTTTTCGTATATGCACACTTTCTTTTACCTCCATTATAGGAGATCGCTGTATTCAGCGTATGTTACCCCTACCATCATATTCATGATATCACCAAGTATAGTCCGATTTTACGCGTTGAGCCGTGAATGTACTTTTGTATTTATAGATTTTTGGAATATTCCACAAAATAGGGATGTTAGATATTCCCATCAGAGCTCATTATGTTGAAATTGTACTTTACTCTAACATAAGTGTTCATGGTGGTGGCAGTAACGCTTCTGATTTCTGATAATATAACAGAAGGGTTGTGTGTTCGAATCCCATGAGGGAAGTTCATTTTTTTCTGTTTTAATGGTCTTGTTTTTTTAATACATTCATGTAGACACCGACAAAAATAACAATAAACCGTACAAATTTCGAGTAAGCTTTCATCAAGCAAGTTGATAAAATGTCGCGATCGATACTTACTCAGATACAATTTTGGGGCGATGCAAAAAATTTTACAAAGTGGTTTTGAATTATGTAAATTATAAAAGAACGATTATGTAACAACAAGTAACAACAAGTGTTTCCAGAACGCGAGGATTCACAATTGTCAACGCTCCTTTGGTACGGAGGTGTATGGGATCAGGTCAAGCTGCTCAACAAAAATATATTGTTAAAAATGGAATGAACATAAACAAAATTAAAAGGGGTTTGCAAAATATAAAGATAAAATAGCTTAATACTTTGAAAAATAATATCATATGAATTTAATTAAAATTATGAAAAGGAAATGAAAGACAAAAATAAAAAGGTTACTTTTATGGGATTCGAACATGCAATGTTTTGGATCATAGCTGGAAATTACACTGAGCTATTGCATCGTGACTAAATATCTACTACTTTGAGCAGTTTTTAATGTTACAAAAGTATGGTAATTTAACAGTAACTCTGTAAAATGACGCGCTTTACCTATTTAGTACTATAACAGTGGACTTTTGCCGAAAGGTCACAGCTCACGGGTCAAAATCTAACTATATATATCAACACCACCACCGAGTATTTACACACATATATCTATATATACAATTACATCTGACAGGTGCAGATAACTATAGAGAGATAGCTTTTAAGTATAGATACAGGGAATCCGGGTGCGCTACCATAGCTTTTTTTTGAAGAGACCCTCTGATTCTTTAACGTGTCCGGTTTATAGCACCGATACACGCACTGAAATTCTACTTCCTGGAAGTGAACCAGTACTTAGTTGGGTGGGAAACACCAGACGTATAATACAGAAATTTCCAGTGCCGTGTTCGGGATTCGAACTCACGACCTCCGGATTGGTAGACCAACGCGTTACTACTGGACCACCCGTCCACCCATACAACGTGACAGTCTGAAACCATAATAACGAAGAGGCAGCAACGGCGTGCCATATATTTGCATTCATTTATGTAAAATGGGGTAGGCAAGTACTTTAACGTCATTTGTTTATAAACCATATACCTGATTTCGTAGCTCGATATCATATAACCTAAATTTCACTTTGCCCAGTGTGGGAGAAATACGGTTAAAGCACTGTTAACAAATTTCATTAGAAATCACGATTGATTTTTATTTGTTTACCATACAAAAGCGCCACCTGTCGGTCAGATTTTTTATATAGCGATGTCTCTAGACGTTCGTCAGAGCAGTGTGACACTTATCAATGACAGAACGTCTAGATTATCTAGACTAGGCCCTGATCAATAACAGAACGTCTAGATGATCTAGACTTCGAAATCAGAACGTCTGAATGATTAAGACTATCAAAAGCGTCTTAGCGTATCTGCATACACGCTCCGTTGACTTAGCCTTGACTGTAATGATATTTAAATCCTTACCAGCAGACATCATCACAAACTTATTATAAAACTCCTGATTTTTATACATTATCTTTCTTTGAGTTTTTCATGCAATTATTTACACAATTATTATGGATTATTACTAAATTATAGTTTATGTTGATGTAATTTTAATTGTTCTTTAAATTTTAAGATGTGATTTCTTACCGATGTCACCATTCGGTAATTTGGCTTAATAAGTTTTATGTATTTGTACGACTCTTGCTTGTTCCGTTAACAGCTAGCACATAAACTACAGATATAATTTTATATATTTTTCAATCTGTTTTGGGATTATTATACAGACAAACAGAACATACCCCTAAACTACCGACTGTTATAAATATGTTTTCCAACTTAAAAAAGAAACAACAACGTTGAACAAAGATAAATCATGCTTTTATGAAGTATGTTCTCCATTTATCTTTGACCCTACATATGGTGGCTGATTTATCCCATTTCGTTTTTTCGTTATTTCGCCGCGAAATAACGCCAAGCGAAAAGACGAAATAACGAAAAAACGCCACGCGAAAAGACGAAATAACGAAAGAACGTCACGCGAAAAGACGAAATAACGAAAGAACGCCACGCGAAAAAACGAAAAAACGCTATTTTTTGCGCGAAATAACGAAAAGTCGCCGTGCAAAAAAACGCCAATTTAACTGCACAAAATAGCGTTCTTTCTAGCTTCGCCCGGCGTTTTTTCGTTATTTCGCTTGGCGTCTTTTCGTTATTTCGCTTGGCGTCTTTTCGCTCGGCGTTATTTCGTTATTTCGCCTGGCGTTTTTTCGCTGTTTCGTGTGGCGTTTTTTCGTTATTTCGTATTTTCGCGTGGCGTCTTTTCGTTATTTCGCTTGGCGTTTTTTCGTTATTTCGTATTTTCGCGTGGCGTTCTTTCGTTATTTCGTCTTTTCGCGTGGCGTCTTTTCGTTATTTCGTTTGGCGTCTTTTCGCTCGGCGTTTTTTCGCGTGGCGTTATTTCGCTTGGCGTCTTTTCGTTATTTCGCTTGGCGTCTTTTCGCTCGGAATGCAAGTTTCTGGCAATGACTCAAAGTGCAATGCACAAGAACCGTAACTCTTCCTTCTTTCGTTTTTTAATTATTGCCCTTTGAATTATTTTACAGAGCATTTCTGTCACCATAGGCTCAAATGACTCCAAACTTGGTATGCATGTTTCTTGCAATGACTCGAAGTGCACTGCACAAGAACCGTAACTCTACCTTGTTCCGTTTTTGAATTAGTTTTCTTTCATTTTTATACAGCATTTCTTGTTAGGAGCGTAACGATGTCACAATATGTTCAAATGACTCCAAACTTGGTATGCATGTTTCATAAAGGCAGTGTTAGGTATGCTTTGCGACAATATTGCTCATATGTTGTCCCATTAATGTCGTTAAAATTTTCCTCTTTGATTGACTTTATAGAGCATTTCTTGTCATTCTTTTAAATAATTCCCCTTGATTGATTTACTGCCTTTCTTGCCAAGGGCATAACTTGATGTGCATGTTTCTTGCAATCAGACAATTAAAAGGTTATTTTATATGTGAATTTGGTGCAAACACATTGCTAATAACTGTACATCAATAAACTAACACATATTTCGTTAGGCGACACATCTGACTCGCGGAGCTCTAGTTTATTTTGTTTGTTAATCAACTCAAACCAACAAATGCTTTTGTTGTTGGGATTGGGTGGGAATTCAGGCACCTATCCATCACACCCACCTGTATTTCTTTTTTTGACTTTTATTTCTCAAAACTCGCACCAATCCAAACGTTTTGGTGGTGGTTGGGAAAAATCGTTGGTACCGCCTCTGCCCTTCCATTTCTATCCCCCGCCGCGTAGCGGGAGGGGCATAGGAATGGTCTTCGTCCGTCCGTCTGTCTGTCCGTCCCTCCTTTCGTCCGTGAATAGTTGTTTTTACCCATATGTCCAGCTTTACTGTTGCTACACTTTGCGCATGTCAACCGGAAGGCGAAAAGACGAAAAAACGCCAAGCGAAATAACGCCACGCGAAATAACGAAAAAACGCCGAGCGAAAAGACGCCAAGCGAAATAACGAAAAGACGCCACGCGAAAAGACGAAAGAACGAAAAAACGCCATGCGAAATAACGAAAAGACGCCACGCGAAAAGACGAAATAACGAAAAAACGCCACGCGAAAAGACGAAATAACGAAAAAACGCCACGCGAAATAACGAAAAGACGCCACGCGAAAAGACGAAATAACGAAAAAACGCCAAGCGAAAATACGAAATAACGAAAAGACGCCACGCGAAAAGACGAAATAACGAAAAAACGCCACGCGAAAATCAAAATAACGAAAAAACGCCAAGCGAAATAACGAAAAGACGCCACGCGAAAAGACGAAATAACGAAAAAACGCCACGCGAAAATACGAAATAACGAAAAAAACGCCATGCGAAATAACGAAAAGACGCCACGCGAAAAGACGAAATAACGAAAAAACGCCACGCGAAAAGACGAAAAAACGAAAGAACGCCACGCGAAAATACGAAATAACGAAAAAACGCCAAGCGAAATAACGAAAAGACGCCACGCGAAAAGACGAAATAACGAAAAAACGTCACGCGAAAAGCCGAAATAACGAAAAAACGCCACGCGAAACAACGAAATAACGCCGAGCGAAAAGACGCCAAGCGAAATAACGAAAAGACGCCAAGCGAAATAACGAAACAACGCCAGGCGAAGCTAGAAAGAACGCTATTTTGTACATTTAAATTGGCGTTTTATCGCACGGCGACTTTTCGTTATTTCGCGCAAAAATACCGTTTTTTTCGTTATTTCGCGTGGCGTTATTTCGTTATTTCGTCTTTTCGCGGGGCGTTTTTTCGTTATTTCGTCTTTTCGCGTGGCGTTTTTTCGTTATTTCGTCTTTTCGCTTGGCGTTATTTCGTGGCGAAATAACGAAAAAACGAAATGGCATAAATCAGCCACCATACTTACACCACTATATCCGATTGTGATTGCAAAGTCATATGTAACTAAGTTTCAAATTCAATATGTCTTTCATTACTGGTCTGCTCCTAGAGGTCATTGCCTAGTCTGTCTATTTCCTTGATGACATAGTCCATGTCCGAGTGGTCACATCTAGCATTGCCAATAATTATCCGGAAGAAGTTGACCAGACCCTTAACGGTCAGAGGATGGTACCCTATTAAAAGCGTTCCTTTTTTCTGCATCCGCTCTTTGATTTTTGGTGCTACCTGAACCAAATAAAATGATAATAAAATATTATGTATATTCTTTATAAGCATCACAATTTGCTTATATTGGAATTGAAATGAAAATTCATGTTTGAACACAGAATTTGATTTGAACTTAAAGTAAAAATCGTTCTGAGAGAGCACGCAAAAATACACCAACATTTTTTTCGTTCATTTTCGTTAAAACACACAATTTGGCGAAAAGGAACACAAAAATTAATTATTAATTAATGCGTTATTGAATGCAATGGAAAAGTGTCATTATGTTTTAAAACTATTGTACGCACTTTTGCAACTTGTTGCCACCATTCTGGAGTTTCATTTTGTCCTCGCAACGATTTTGGTATATACCAGAAACATATGTTAGTACACTCAAACTGAAAGTAGTATAATCATTTCAAATATGGAAGTAAAAGTGTATCTAGTAACTCTGATAGATAATGTCATATTAAGCTGTTTATTATCAAAGGTCTTCAATAATGTAGTTTATATATGAATCATATATTCTACTCATGCAGAAATAAGTAATGCACAAAACATAAACTCAGCTATTTACCTCTGGGATCACTAGACGAAATCCATCGGTCTTTTTAATCTGTTCGGTAAAGTATCTGCAAGAGATAGAAATGGTGCTTTTCTAGATGAAACAGAATTGTGGTAGAACTTTTTTGTCATTTTAATAGATTTTCTGATGAGTTTTTTCCAACTGAAACAATGTAGAAAAAAAGACCGACATATAAAAATAACCTAACAAATATTGAGAGGACGGTCATCCCAAAGAGTATACCTGGCGTTATCAAAGGCTCTGTCCACTATTTGCTCCATTCCGTCATCTCCTATAGCCTTCCACATGAACCAAACCTTGAGACAGTCTACCTTCCGTCCACACTGAACAGTCTTGTCACCTGGAAACAGGTATCGAAGAACTACTCCTACAAATCACAACCTGTATACTAGAAAAGGTTCTATTCTTCAAACTGTAAAAAATACAATAGTTTTGAAGACTTATAACATTTTTTGAGAACAATACTTACAACTTTTGGGGAAATGTAAATATTCGCTTCATGAAATCAGCGGCGTAACAAAATTTCTACAATGATGTCGGGAAAATGAGAAAAAAAACGAGTAACGGACAGTTACAGTTTTGAATGTACATCATTCACGGTTTGTGTGTACTATGCCAACGGATTAAATTTTAACATCTTGTAAATGTAACAGAAGTTTAGAGTACCAATGTCATATGAAGTATCGTAGCACTTGTCTGTCTGAAACAGGTATTCTGCGCGGAATCTATTACACTCATCCAGAAGGCCCTGGAACAAAATTCAACTGTCATAAGAACTACATGGTTATAATTGTACAGATAACTAAATTCTATACTCAACAAAAATAAAAAGTGTCCACTTTCCTGTCTTAAATTTGGTAAAATTTAAAAATGAAAACTTAAAATTATATATGTAAACAAATTTGCATTTCTTTTATCATTGCAAAGAGATAAAGTGTTCTTGAAAATCTACAGTCACAACTTAGTTATCTTTCCCTTTGTTATAATAAGGGTTTCCGGAAAAAGTCAGTGATTTTTTCTATAGTATTCACATTTTTTTTTAATTAAATCAATTTTCTCTACCGCTTGTGATCAATAAAATCAGAAAACATTAATTTATAAAACAACTAGTCCTCGATAAACAGCGCTGAAAATTCCAACCATTTCCAATTACCTCTCTTTAAATTGTATATGTAACGTTTTGTAATCCATTATAAATTGTTATTCAACTGACAGTTTCTCAGGTCTTGGTGTGGAAAATTATGTTCATGAACAATTAAACTTGAAAACAAGTGAGATTAGCTAACAAAACATTCAATGCGTACCTCGTTAAACGAAAATATGAAAAAATGAATATTTTTGTTTAGTATATTATTGACACTACTGAGTGAAATATTAAACTAAATTTGGTTTGAAAATTTAAAGCGTATATTTTATCATTTATCCCTATAATCATCTTAATTAAGATGCTTTGAATTATGTTGCGGCCTGCCGCCTGAAGAAAACAAACGCTACCACATTAGAAAAATGATTAATAAAAGATTAGTAAACATAGTTTTCTGGTGCCAGAGATAATCAAGACATAAAAAAATTGCACTAGATTAACCAATTTTATCATTTGCAAGTTTTAACTCTTGTATGAAAACTGTGATAAATGATTTTTATTAAATGACTTAAAACGGAAATAAAAATGGTTCTTACAAGCCATCAAAGTAAGCAAGGAGAAAAGAAAGACATAAGAAAGGCAAAAATACATCATATAGTAAAGCAGCAAGACATCAAGACTCAACAACCTCATTTGATGACACAAACACAGTGAACACGCTATTATCTGATGACATTGACCAACTTGTATCAATATTAACAAACACCAGGTTGCCTAATTTCTCACAATGTTGAACATTCCATGAGCCTGCTCCAGCTATTCGACAACATATGGGCGCAACTATGACTACAATGAAAAGCAAAATATCAACTCTGGAAGATTCCCTATAATGATATCAAATGAAATGAGGATTGTATTATAAAAATACAAACGCAAAAACGAAATACGAATAATAAAAAATATCAATTCTGAATCGCATTCATCATAATAAGAGTCTAGACATAACAATAATATGTGCGCAAGGTTATAAAACTGAGCATGGAAACCAGTCTCAAATCTCAATTATCTGATTGGCTAAAATGGCGACTGGTCGCCATTTTAGCCAATCAGATGCTTGAGATTTGAGACTGGTTTCCATGCTCAGCTTTATAACCTTGGGCAATGATACAGAAAATGTCATACTCAAACAGACCGTTTAGAGTAAGAACATTTATCACACCGCTCTGTGTGCATACATAAACAATGCCCCGAATTTCATCCTTTACGAGTAGAGAAAGTTTGTTAGTATGGTTTAATAGATTTGAGGACATAAGACATCAGTAGAAACGACTGGACTAAAGATGAAAGGTTGGACCTAGCAGTGCAATGCTTATTATGCTACCTTTTGAGCTAACCGGAACAACACATGTAAATGACTGATCGGATAACCCTGATAAACGTTTTCTTGCATACCGCGTGTTTTACCGGGGAAAGAAAATCTTATCTTTTCCCTAGGGAAAAGATAACGCTCGCGTGCTACACGAGTGACGTCACGTCTTCAGATATCTGATGTAATTTATTCAAGTTAGTGACGTCATTTAGAAAAATAAGGTTTACGTTAACGTCAATATTTCAGCGCAAGCAAACAAAATTTACACAAATGTTATTAACAGTAAACGGTATGCAAGAAAAAGTATCTTGCATGGGACATTCGGTTAAGATAGAAAAATCTGTCACCTCGGGTGAACTGTTTTGGCGGGAACTCGGCAGAGCCTCGTTCCCTTAAAACAGTTCCCCCTCGGTGACAGATTTTTCTATCTTCACCTCACAATCATGCAAGATACTTATAATCATCACTCCATGACACCGGAACCCGATTAGTTTACTGATAACAATACTGACATGCCATATTAAACGGGTAAAAGAAGCTGATCGTTACATTATTCAAGGCTAATCAGAGCAAATCATTGATGTTTTATTGGTTGAAAAGAATATGATGATAACCTTAAGGAAACAGCCGTCTCATTGAGCCTTCTAAACAGTTTTAAGGAAATTTTTCCTTTGATCATGGCATCCAGATATTAATCGAGCACCAACAGGTAAAGTAAGGATACTGAAGCCTTTAAAAACATCCGTATCAATTAAAAAGGACACATAGATAGGACCAAAAGTTAACGAATTTTCTATAACCAAAGTTGACAAAGTTGAATGCATTGATGCGTTCACGTTCTTATATCATGATATAACCAAGTTGCTTTCAAAACGAAGATATTTCAAAAACGTTCTTCTTAAAAAGTGCGGGCATTTAAATTCCTCTTCACCACTTTGGCAAGACCAAAAGTGGAGCAACTTTCCAAAGTGTCAAGGAACTTGCTTTTAAGGGCCTGCATTGGAGCATATGCATCATTTACATTG
The DNA here is from genome assembly GCA_038501625.1 of Corbicula japonica. NCBI lineage: Eukaryota > Metazoa > Mollusca > Bivalvia > Venerida > Cyrenidae > Corbicula > Corbicula japonica. The sequence goes on along the minus strand of JAZAYU010000091.1, from coordinate 1,184,042 downwards.
ATGACATAGTCGTAATTGAAAAGTCGTTTGATTAAAACATTGTACGCCTAAGGAATAAAAGTGAAATATGCATATAGGGAATCGCCGCACTCACAAAACACAGCCTCCCCACGCAGCGAAAAAGAAGAGAAGAAGAGAGGGAAAGAGCATTTTTGTTTTAAGTATGTCAATTCAAATAAGACGCAACAATATTTACACTTCAACTTCATTCTCTACGATGAAGTCTTATTCACCTAAGGAATCATAATTTCTAATGGTGAACAGTGTGACGTAATAGTTTAAAAGGCGTGGCTCCAGAAAAACCGTTCACAGTTTATTGGACGTTGCACAATGTTTTGACCTGTGACGTCGCCGAGCATGCACGTTTTACCACGAGTTGTTGCGAAAAAGCGTGCAGTCATTCACTTTGTCGTGAACATGGCTGTTCTAACAGCCATAAGAAAAAGCCGTTATATTATGAATTCTTCTAATATTTTCTGTATTTATGAGAGTATAAATATGTGTAAATATAAGGATTGAATCGACATTTGATATTTATCATTTGGGTATGAAAAACAGTTGGATTGTTTAAAGTATGCGTAAAGCCCTTCGTGATTCACACACTTTAAACAACCCAACTGTTTTCCATACCCAAATGAAAAACATCAAATATCGATTCAATCCTTAAAACAATTCACGAAAATGAGAACCTTTGTGGATACCGCATTGGAATGGTCAGTGGCAAAACAAATTGCCACTGGGTGTTTAAACCAGGTTTTAGGGTGCACCAACCTCACACTTGCCCCAACATGTTCTCTTTTCACAAAACAAGCACAGGTGGTCTTAGTGAAATAAGTCCAACCCACTCATCAGCTTAACAATGTTGCATGCAAAAGCATACAAATATATAAAACATAAGAAGCTTATAGCATTGAAAAGCCAAAGCGGCGGGTACACAATGACCTTACCGAGACCAGAGCACCTGTTGTCAAATCAGCAAGAACACGATGACAGGGGAAAAAGAAACAAGTCGAGCTTCTAGGTTCATTTTAAAAAAGATTTCCCTATAGACCTTCATAAACTCTTAAACCCCTGCCAATAAATGTGAGATGGGTAAACCTGAAGTCATTTTCTTAGGCTACAAGGTTAACGCACAAGACATCAGACCTGACCCACTTCGCATATCAGAGGTTTTACAATGGCCCTTTCCATCCCATGTCGCAGAAGTTATGCAAAATTATGCCTTGCTAGTTATTATCGCAAAAGTTCACGCAATTTTAGTTCAATTGCTTAATCTAAATGACCTAACAAAACTTTAAAGTAAACCAGTTTGGACCGACGAATGTCAGACAGCAGTTAATACTCAAAAAGGAACACTCACAAGTCACGAAATTATGGCAAGATAAAGATGTTGACGCTTGTCAGACTATGGTGTAAGAGTGGTCCTATTTCAAATACGTGTACAAAATGGTAGTAAAAATAATCCATTATGCAAGCAGATCACTAACCAAAGCAGAGCAATACTACAGTGTTACAGAAACGGAACTGTTATCTAGTCGGTACTTTACTCAATATTTTAGACACTATCTGTATGGTAAAGAATTTAAAATTAGATCAAACCATCTACCACTCAATTTTTTGTTCAGTTTTTCAGTACCAAAAGGTCGCATAGCTAGATGGCTTGAAATATTAACTGAATATAATTTTACCATAGAACATCCAAAAGGGTTAAAACATAGAAATGGAGATGTCAAGGTGCCCCTACCCAAATTGCTGTTCATGCGCTTACGTAGACATGGAAGAATCTCTAAAATGCTGACCATGCAATAAATGTGTAAAGCGTACACAAGACCTGGGTTGAAGGTTATAAAGCTGAGTTTGGAAACCAGTCTCAAATCTCAAGCATCTGATTGGCTGAAATGGCGACCAGTCGCCATTTCAGCCAATCAGATGCTTGAGATTTGAGACTGGTTTCCATGCTCAGCTTTATAACCTTGGGCAATGGAATCTACTTTTATTTTCCGTTTCTTTCTCTGGAGCTTAAATGTGTTACCTTTCGTTTAATGAGCAAAGCTGAAGATTGGAGAGGCATGTTCGACATTTTGTGAAAGTTCCAACTCATGGAATCCGTTCTGCAATCAGAATTCTGCATGATATTATAACTTGACACTATACTAAAATGACACAAATCAAATTATACAATATCTGGAAGGGAACTCCATTATTATTCTTAACAGAACCATAGAGTGCGTGTTCAATTTGTTACTTATTCTTTAATGTCACAAAGATTTTTTAAGTATGATACTAAGTAATAACCTGTCGATTCCCTTCATTTTATATTCGTACATCTTCGACAGAAGAACTCCACCACCCCAGCAGGCCTATAAATAAAAACAAAATACAAAAAGAAGTGGATTAATAAATCGGTATTCTATAACAACTCTACTCCCCAACAGGACTGACAGTTCCTTCCTAATACAACGACAACAATATTTTTTTAATCTTACAGAATAAACGATTCGCCGCCTTGGTTTTCATGTGTTTTCTTTTCTTACTTCCATAGAGCATCTCTACTTCTCTTGTTTTGTAGGTATTCGTTTTAATATTCGCCTTTAATGCTCTTATCCTAATACAACGACAACAATATTTTTTTTAATCTTACGGAATAAACGATTCGCCGCCTTGGTTTTCATGTGTTTTCTTTTCTTACTTCCATAGAGCATCTCTACTTCTCTTGTTTTGTAGGTATTCCTTTTAATATTCGCCTTTAATGCTCGCAATTTATCTATAGGAGAAGAGCCGCTTGCAAACGTTGTCAGAACGTGTGGCTCAACCCTTTTGCTGTTTATTTTTCACTATATTTGTTTTGTCTGTATCTTTGATAACCATGCAATACAATATTATTAAACTGAACTGTAGGTATACGTTGTTTGATTCTCTTATCTTGAACTTTTTATAAACAAATATTATCTATATACAATGAAGAATTACCATGGAGAATTTCATTAAACACTTACGTCGCAGTGTAACCAGATGTTGTGTTTTTCACAAATGTCGGCGATAGGATCCAATGGATCGTAGGCACCGAGGGCAGTGGTTCCTGCCGTAGCCAATACAATCACAGGTACTTCTCCCTAGTTCAACAATAACTTGTCATAACAAAATAATACCAGTATTTTAAATGCTCATTTTCGGTAAATATGCTGGAAAAGATCCTGAATTAAGTTAAATATGCTTAAACTTTGTATTTAGCACGTCTTATTGAATTAAAAAATTCTTTAAGCTATTTACCTTTGAAACAAAACAATGCCATATGTCTCAGAAAATGAATTGAAAGACTTTATCTCTTGTCAATTTCCAAAATTAAACTTTTGTTTAACATACGTTCTCAATAATTGAATACCTTTTCTTTGTCAGCCTCGATTTGACGTTCCAAATCTTCGGGGATCATGCGTCCACGTTGGTCTGTTTGTATTTTGACTACATTGTCTGATCCCATACCAAGAAAAACAGCACCCTTCACCATCGAGTAGTGAGCCTGAAAATAGATGACTTGGTGTTATGAGTGACAATAACGATTAATAACATTGAAGAAAATTTTCTAAATAGTTAGGGGTATTCATTTTAGTTTTTGGTAAAGCTTCGTTACAAATTGGAATAAACAAGCGCTTTGATCATGCAGAGTTCAAGCAAAATATTTCAGATTTATAAGTTAACAAAACAAATAATTTGGTCAGACAAACAAATATTAAAACACAGTAAAACAAGATACAAGTAATTGTCTTACAAAATTGCCTAGTTGTAATCATTAATTAGCATTTAACTATTTAAATTCGAAAATAATGCATACAGTATCACCCTACCTCAGCTGATGTATAAAGCTTCATCTTCTGTAGCCCATACATTCCCGAAGTCTTAAACTGTGGACATGCCCTAAATCGGGCCAAATTCATCGCCATTATGTTGGAAAACGAACCACCTAAGAGATAAAATAAAATTGCATTTTAGGGGTTGTGGGATGTTTTTTTCCAAATTAAATACTGCCATTGTGATTCATTTGTATTCGTCGTAATAAATACTATAATATTTTATGGGTATAACCAAACAGTAACTTATTTAATGCGAAAATGATGGATGTTCTATCTGTCATGTTTTTGGTAGGAAAATATCCCCATGCAGCTTTGAGTTTCGAAATGTAAAAGCTCTGAATTAGGATAACACGAAGATGATCCATGTTTCCAGACTGTTGATTATGGTAAAATCTAAAATAAGTGAACAAAACTATATAATTATTAATAACGTCGTTTGCAAGATTCCCATCTATCAGTAGCGTCCTTTCTACTTCAGAAGTGGCCCTTACGGAGGAAAAACAATTATACCTGGGCAGAAGATGCCTTCTCCTGTTTTAAAGCCCACAATAGAGCACAGTTTCTCCATCATATACAACTCTATTAAAATGAAAGCTGGTGCTACTTCATATGTATGACTGAAAAAATAAAAGACAATTAACATGTTAATTATGAAAAGTACTTTTAAAGTTTGCAATAAATGAAACGGGCTCTTTGAAAGCCACCGAAAACGACAAATAGGAAAATAGTGCACGCTCGGTTTTATTTAACCTGTTTTGGGCAGTAATGAAAATGCATATTACTGCTCACCCCTCCAAGCCCAAGCGCAACTCAATCTTACACAAATACAGTACAATTTCGATCCATCACAAACGATGGTATGCATATGGCGATGAACAGAACCTTTGATTCGGTATTTTAGATTAATACCATTCCATGTTCAGCGGCGAATGGTTTCAAGATAAAAGAATAGGTTTACCCTAAACGAGAAAACCTTGGGCGGAAATAAACAGAATAGAATTTTGACTGGGAATCTGAGAATATGTATACATTTTACAGACTAAGCCCAATGCAAATGTTTAACGTAGGAAGTATTTTCTTGAAATGATTGAATATTTATTGGCTGGGATATTAAAACCATCCATCTGGACGAAATGCAAAACCAAATTTAAGTAATTTTAGAAGTACTATTAACATAGTACATAAGTATCCTGCTCAACGACCTTCAAATAAGGAAACTTATAACAGATCAGAGCAATAACAGCGTTAATTATGATGATCCCAACAGAAATTCGTAATGTCAAAGTATATACGAGATTAGCATCGTTTTTATCCGTAAACGTTAGTCTTGACTGAAGACGATAAGGCTTCTTTAAAATATTCTAAACGTTTATCCTGAGTCTGTCTACATTTATCTCTGAACGCATATTAATACCATTAAATGCCTTTTAGGCCAAATTTGCCATAAAAGTATTATTTATATATAGTAACATGCAACCTACATGTTTGTGTTGAGGGCATCTGCCAGCCAGGCTCCCGTCAGGCCGTAGGCATTTATACCAGAATACAACTGGTTGTAGAATCGAGAACTACCTAGAAGGCAACAATGTAGTTTTCATTATAACTGGTTATTAAAATACTGTTCAAACGCTAGTGAGCCATTTAATTATTTTTGAAACTCACGCACGCACGAACACAAATACGCACTCTCGCATGTGCACATGGTCTTTATGTAGCAACCTAACAACCAGTTCTAACTTTTAAATTGTATAAGCGTTTTTTGATAAAGTTTTTTTAACGGAAATGTTCTCAAAAGCCATATTATTATACAATATTATATAATATTATATTGTATTATCGGATGCTTTTTTACTGTGAATGACATTAAATTTTGAAAATGTTAGTACTTACCTGTTTTCACAGAGTAGTCTATGACCGATTTACACAGTTCCAGAAGATCTTCATGATTTGATCCGGTCCTTTCTATTGGTAGTTTCAAAATATTCTAAAATAAATAACGATTCATGTTTCATATTTATCTTTGCACTTCTTAAATGATTAATTTTATTATTTTTAAACTGGCAGGTGTTAAGAATATCTTGCCATGTAAAATTAAATTCTTTTCCTCGCTCTCTCTCATCTCACCTTGAGTTCTTCTGGTTGTTGGAAATTGACGACCTTTGTATTTCTGTCAGTACCTTTTACCAGTGCCTCGTCAACAATCAATTTCTGGACGTCTCGGATATAAGACTGCAGCTGAGGGTCTTCGAATAATGTTCCTACAAAATAATTTTGTTAAAAAACCAAGCTCTTTTTGAATGCCATTATATTCACGTGAAATATAGATTTCTTTAGAAGTTGACAGAAAACACTTAAGACTATTCATACATTCACACATGGCATAAAATTATGCCTCAGCAGGGAAGCTTTAATCTCCTAGGATCGTGTTTAGTTCCAGTCAGTTTAGTTACGCGAGTAAACAATGCAACGAAACTACTTATTTAAATTTAATTTCTATAGTATTTTTACGGTCAATCAAACCCTTTCTCATCGGGACTTGCAACTGTGTGTGTTAATAATATTTTCGCACGCATTGCTTACCTAAATTGCTCATTCTACGGGAAAACGCAATGCTGCTAGATGTTGATAAAGACCTCTTAAATACTGTTGTCGAAGTTCCTCTGACAAGTGAGAATTCTTGAATAAATATCAACAGGATTATTACAAACTTGAAATCATATACCCGCGTCGTCTGCGAATTGTAATCTGATAACTCTTTTTAATTGCATTCATCGGTTGACTGTGAATTATCAGAGTGAAAAAAGAAATGGACTAACAATGTCATGGCAAATGGCGAACAATGGCTTAACTTCACATGTGAATTTTTGAAAAAATACCATTACCAACTAGTTTTGGTGATGAAATATATTTACATGTATTCCAGTTTGCACGCTTTATTCAGACAAAATAATGATTTTATTACCACGAACATACTACAACAAAAGAAAAACCGTGCGCCTCAGAACAATATACTTAAAACACATATCTGAACTAAGTATATGTTATAAAAATAGGTTGTGACCATTCTTCAAAAAACTAAATTGGTAAAGATTCACTAGCCTTATTTTTGTTTCAAGTACAAACCTTCCTGTTCTCTTCTGATTCAAAAAACATATATATACCGCTTATATAGGCATTCAAATTTGGCGAATTTTAGCCGAACCATCTATTATAACACCATTAAACTCACCTTAAATTCAATCAATTCACATTCGCTTATCTCTTCACCAAGTTCTTAAATTATTTTGACTTTATGTGCACATTGCAGCTGATAACAAGGAGCACTTATTCAGGTCGCAGGTCGACACATCAGTTCAAAAAGTTCAACAAGGTTAAATTAAAGAAATGTTAAGCAAAATTAGACTTATACTTCTATTGCGAATAAGTTTCACAGCAAGTTGTTTGTAAGTTCAGGCTTTCCAGCAGTATGTCTCGGGCTCGGACCACCGAGCATTTAACCCTGAGGACCACACTGGACACTGGAGGCATCTGGCTGTACGCACATACAGGCTCGGACACCTCATGATCATGATAGACTTTCATCCTACAACCTAAAATAGGTATTTATACTGTTTTAGACTTGTTTACGGTTGGCTGAAAATAAATTGGCTGTAACTGTTATTTGTTGTATGATATGCACCATGAGTAAACATGGCTTCTAAAGGTTGTGATTAAGTGTAGATATTGATCATGCTCCAAGGTTATAAAGCTGAGCTTGGAAACCAGTCTCAAATCTCAAGCATCTGATTGGCTGAAATGGCGACTGGTCGCCATTTCAGCCAATCAGATGCTTGAGATTTGAGACTGGTTTCCATGCTCAGTTTTATAACCTTGGGCACAGATTGTGGACAGTCCAAAAGGGGTCTACACAAGTTTCTAGTTGCAGCTTTCTTTGACTGAAAGTTTAACAGTGTTGATAAGCCGGCTGGTCTGGATCTATACTGGTTGCACAGGCCATAATCCCTAACTGGCCATGGCGTTTCACATATTTCTTATTAAATAAGGATTCCATAAGGTCGGAAATCAATTGGTTTTTGTGTGTGAACTTATGAACCTGGAACCTGCGTTTTCAAATCCAAAATGTACAACTTTCCTTATATACCATTTTCCTTGAAATATATTGCCCATGCTCATTTAAAGTTTGATAGTTGATTATTACACGTCATTGTGGGATGTTTTCAGGAAGCCGTATACATTGAGTCACAGAGAATTAGAGAGTACGTCAACTGTGTCATGTGACCAGCCGCTACTTTAGACCACACATAGGCATGTATAGTAAACTATTTTTATCAAAACATTTTACCAGATTAACTGGTCGCCATTTTAGCCAATCAGATGCTTGAGATTTGAGACTGGTTTCCATGCTCAGTTTTATAACCTTGGGCCCATGTTTATAGTAAATACACATGTTATGAGATCAATGACCATCTTTGAACCAACATCATAAATCTCAGATGGGAGTTTATGCCTCCAACCACTTTCTTGACATTGGTATTCTTGCTGACATGGCACTCTTTAAACCATTCAGATACTCTGACTGGCAGCTGTTCCCCGGTACCAGATTCACAGATCTTTAGCCCAGAATGTGTTGCAGGTCCCCGAGGTTTGCTATTCAGATAATTATGACAGTCCTTCAAAATATACTCGTTAATCACAAATAGAACAGCTGAAGATAATAATTAAGTTTTTCATAAACCTTCAGGTTTAAGAAATTACCCCATTATCGGAAGGATCTTATCTGTACAGATCACTCCAACTTACCAATAGATGTATAAATACTGATGTACTTATCTAAATTTTGTGGTTTATAAATTTAGAGTATCCAATGAGTTTAGTGCTGTGTAAATGATATATCTGTACATGCTACAGAGCAGTAGTACACTACAAACACCAGGGCCCAATATCATAAAACTAAATCAGGAGACCCATCTGAAATCTCAAGCATCTAGTTGGCCTCCATTTCAGCCAATCACGTGCTTAAGATTTCAGACTGGTCTCCACATTTAGTTTTATGATCTTGGGTCTTGTGCTTGATGCATTATGCAAGATAATTACGTTTGAACATTTACCTGTACTTAACGATTTATGGCCAGTTAAGTTACAAAATGATTTGTAAACTGTAAAGTTACAAGTAACCTCTGCAGTATTTAAGAATGACAGGCGGAGCTCCGGAAGCACCTTACCAGCTTGTGTTTGGAGAACAGGTGATAACATTCAACTTTCCTTTCCTCTTCGAATATACATGTTCCAAGTACATTAGTTTATAGTTTACTACAATGTTGACATTGATTGGATGTTCTCACATATGCGCTGTATATGGTTAGAAACTTGATGATTCTAGATGGTTTGGCATTAAATGATCATTTCAAGTGTTCTAGTGAATTTTAACTCTACAGCCCATGACAGTATGAAGAGCTCCGACTATCACTGATTGTATTAGGACAGTCACACTTGATGAAGTTAAAAGCTTTATCTTCTAGAAAAAAAGATACTTATTTTAGCTTGATATCATCCTCCCCCAACCTTACAATTTTTTTAAATGCAAATGAAATCAAGCCACCTACATGTGTAAGTTACGTGCGGATAGACACACAAAATGCCCTAAAAATGTCATCAGAATATTTTTATTAATCCAGTTCTCTCCTTTTTAGCGCAACTATTCGAATAATATGTCGAGCTATTCACCTCACTTTGTCGTCAGCGTCGGCGTCCCGCTTTGGTTAAAGTTTGCGTATGAAAATGTACCAATATGTCTAAAGCATTTGTGATTCTGGTTAAAATAGCGTGTTTACTCTTGTACCTAGCTACCTACAGAAATTCACTTTAGTTTTAAAGTTCCTGTTGAGTTCCTGTTAAACTGGGATAATACATTAATATTCTTTGATTTAATTTTCCTACCTATCTATAAAGGCCGAGAGAAGAAGTAAAGTTTTATTATGCTGCTTCCAATGTACATATTATGCCATTTGCTAAACGATAACATTGAAACCAATTTATGCATTTTTTTACATAATTCCGTAATTTTAAAACCGGTAATTTGTTTTGTGCACTTTTAATTTGTGTATTTTGCACAGGGAAAGTGTGCAAATTCAAATTCCAACAAAGTTTAACCATAAATAATACAATGGTGCCTATTTGTCTGCATTAAAATTAAATATGCAGTGTCTTGTGTGAAAATTCTTTTTAAAGTATCTTCCCATATTGGTTTGCCCATCATTCACTAGTAGCCAGAAATGTTAAACATTATATTGCTCACAGTAGCCAGTCTCGACCACTTTCAGCTGATAAAAGTGCAATAATATTTATGTTTGTCTACATTCATTGTCAATTTGATTGTTCCTCACTTGATTTTTTAAAAATTTAATTTAACCCTTTACTTCAAGGGATTTATTGGTAAACAGTGGTGCCTCCTGTTCACTTTTACATTCAATAGGTTATTTCTGACCAAATAACACAAACTGTAGATTCAGATCAGATAGCATGGATGTGCCAACTGTTCTGGATATACTCCGGAGGCACACACGATTCAACCTGTAAATACTGAGTAAAAGGTTAAAATTTTGTTATTTTAATTCACATCCAGCTACAAACTACACAGCTAAACAAAGAAAAATGAACTTACAAAAGCAATGACAATCATGTTTTAAAAAGTATTGATAGAAGTATTGGAAAGCATTCAGTAAATCACCCATGACCAAATCGGCAAGAAATAAAGATTGAAGTTAATATGAAACTTTTAAATTATATTGCTTATGACAACACACTCGTGAAGATGCCAAATTCTTTAAGTCAAGATTACATTTTATTAAGTTATGCCCTTTTTGTACTTGGATTTTGACACGAAAACTTAACATTGGCTGTAACTTTGCCATTTCTCAATATTTCTGAATCAAACTTTTAAATAGTATTGCTTATGACAAAACACCCTTGATGATGTCAAATTCTTAAGGTCAAGGTCACATTTGATAGAGTTATGCTTTTTTGTACTTGGATTTTGACACGAAAACTTAACATTGGCTATACATTTTCTCTATATTTCTTCATTAAATTTCAAATTATATTGCCCATGACAAAAGGTTTGTGACGATGTCAAGATCTTCAGGTCAAGATGGAATTAAGCCCCTTTTTGTACATGCAAGTTTTATTACCACAGAGTACCAGAGGGCAACACAAGTGTTCAACTAAACACCCGTCTACTTTATACAAATATATATGAATCCATATATAACTTTTAACACCAATCACCAATATTCTTTTATTCATATCCAACACCAAATAGAGTTAAAATATCATTCTTGTTTCTGAATAACATTTAAAAAGTAAAATTGCAGCAGTTTTTAAATGCCACGAAAGTACAGCACTTCCAATAAGTAGAGATGCAAGAATTTTTTTTCAAAGTCATGCTCATAACATTTGCCTCTTATTTTGAACAGAAGAAAAACGCTTTAGAACCAATCACATCTATAGACGAATTGCCCTGAATTTTGAAGCTGGCTTGGGTTAGAGCTTTTTCTATTTCTTCAGCACCCCAACATGCTCCGTACCCAATGTGCGGTTCTTCCGTCATACTGGATGGTAGGCACATGAACTGACTGCAGGCATAGTACATCGCAGCACCTTTGTCTCCAGCGTTATCCACAGGGATACTGTGATAACCTATATCAATTAAGCTGAGAAAGCCATCATCTTTAAGAACTCTGTGGATAATTTCTAAAGCTCTGAATGGATTTGGTAAATCATGAAGGACATCATAAACAAACACCATATCAAAGGAGGCGTTCCATCGGCTTTCCCAATCATGTAAAACCCCCTTAATAAAAGTGATGTTTTCCAACCCTTTCGTTTCCTTAGCAGCGTTGGCAATTTCAATAGCTCTGGCAGATATATCCAGGCCAAAAAATGTAGAATTTGGAAACCGCTGAGCAAGAGCATTTCCATAATTTCCAGCACCACATCCGAAATCTAACACTTTTATTCCTGACTCTGGAAGAACGAACAAAACATTTGCGTAACTTAATTACAGGAATATGCAGATCTTTTGTGTGAAAATATATCATAATTCATGGTGCAGTTCAGAAAACTCATGTTACTTAATGAATGCTTTTATAGATAGCTTGATGGTTTTCTTTCTGGAAAAAAAATTCATCACAGACAATTAAACAGATACACAAGAGATGCTTAAAACAGGTATGCACTCAACATGCCAAATAATTAGCTGGTGCTATTGATCAAACAAATTGATGTCTAATTAATGGTCAGAGAAAGTTTTTTTGGTTGAACATACTGGCGCCTTTATCTTTGACCCACCGACCTGAAAGACTATAGGGGTCTTACACATGTGATGGCAAACGTCCTTACTACATAATGTTGACCAGAGGTGATATCGTTGTCTAGTTATTGGTTGGACAATGTGTTTTTTATAGGTCACTGTGACCATGACTTTTGACCATCTAACCTCAAAATCAAAAGAGGTCAACTACATGTGATGACAAACCTCAATACCAAATCTGAGGACTGTTATTTAACGTGCAGTCTATTTTCTGGTCTAACAGTAAAAGACTTAGTGTTAATGATCCATGTGACCATTTTCTGGTCTAACAGGAAAATACTGAGTGTTAATGATCCCCGTAATCATTTTCTGGTCTAACAGGAAATGACTTAGTGTTAATGATCCCCGTAATCATTTTAATCATTTTCTGGTCTAACAGGAAATGACTTAGTATTAATGATCCCCGTAATTATTTTCTGGTCTAACAGAAAGACTTAGTGTTAATGTTCCCCGTGACCATTTTCTGGTCTAACAGATAAAGACTTAATGCAATGATCCCCGTGACCCTGACGTTAGACATACTGACCTCTGATGAATAACGGTCATCTACACGTGATTACAAACTTCAGTACCAAGCTCAAGGCCTTATGTAGTTATTGATCAGTTAAGTTTTTTGTGTAAATGTTTACTGTGGTTTGGTACTAAAATGTTCAAGAACAAGTTATAACGTGCATTATTGGGAGTTTGTTCAGTTTTTTAAATATTCTTTTCCATTACATATTTGGGTATTTTTCCTACCTAGTTTGGGGATGATCCCTTGTTTGGTTAATAAAGGTATGATCTCATTATCCACTGTTTCATCGCACATCATGGACCGGTACCCATCAAACCAGTCAAACCATTCTGGACTCTCAACATAGCTTATACCTGAAAAAGAAAACATAGCTTATACCTGAATATTTACACTTCAACTTGATTCTCTACGATGAAGTCTTATTCACCTAAGGAATCATAATTTCTAATGGTGAACAGTGTGACGTAATAGTTTAAAAGGCGTGGCTCCAGAAGAACCGTTCACAGTTTATTGGACGTTGCACATTGTTTTGACCTGTGACGTCGCCGAGCATGCACGTTTTACCACGAGTTGTTGCGAAAAAGCGTGCAGTCATTCACTTTGTCGTGAACATGGCTGTTCTAACAGCCATAAGAAAAAGCCGTTATATTACGAATTCTTCTAATAATTTCTGTATTTATGAGAGTATAAATATGTGTAAATATAAGGATTGAATCGACATTTGATATTTTTCATTTGGGTATGAAAAACAGTTGGATTGTTTAAAGTACGCATGAAGCTCTTCGGGCTTCACACACTTTAAACAACCCAACTGTTTTCCATACCCAAATGAAAAACATCAAATGTCGATTCAATCCTTAAAAAAGAAAACATAGCTTATACCTGAAAAAGAAAACACAAACCACTAACACTTTATTCAAATTATGTAAAGGGCTCGCTTTACTGTTTTGATGGTTTGGGAAGTGGTAGTTCCCCACATTCTGCTCCCTACACCCATCCGATTTTCTTTCATTCTTTAGCGTTGGGAAAGCAAGAATCCTTAGTCTACATGCTGGAATATTTATATTTCCACAATCATTCCGTTCACAGCTAATTATCAAATGGCATGGAAATATTTGTTCATTCATAGGCAATGTTTAAGTTTGATTTTGAATTGACAGAATGTGGGATGCAAGAGCACATCATGAATAACAGCACATTAATTACAAACATAACTATTTCAAAAACGTGACAAATCAACTTACAATAATTTTAAAATGTGGCAATGGGTTTTTTGAAAGATTTTAAAAGAAGGCATACCCCATCTGAAAGTCGTGGCTTGAGCAAATTTAGTAAAGTTTCTTTTGAGTTGTTCCTGTGAAACCCCTCTGAAGTCTGAGGAGCAGTTTTTCAGAAGATTATTTAAGTTAAGATTATAGACATGTAAGGAAAACAAGCCCCGCTCCCTAGTGGACATTTTTTTCAATGAAATTTCATGGGTTGAACAACTATGGGAGACGGTCTGTAAACCATTCCTTCTGTTAAAAAGTTTTAAGATCTGGCTGGAGGTATTTGATAAGAAAAGGAGATTTTTAATTTTTCATTATAATTAAGCCACGCCCCATGGTTGTCATGTTTTTAAAAACTTCATGACATTGACAGCTTCAAGTTGTATAGATTATTCCAAGGAATGATCTGGTGAAATATTTTTGAAATCAATCTCGTGGATTTTAGAAGATATTTAAAGAACCTGCTTGCAGGCCCTGGGGCTGAAGAAAAGTTAACTCAATAGTCATTTGTTAAAATTTAGAAGTCAATGCAAGGATGCTTCAGTCCAAATTAAAAAAAATCTATCTACAGGTTTCATGGAAGAAGTCACAATATAAATAGTTCATCGCAAGCTTCTGGTGAATTGAACTATTGACTGATACATGTATTGTGATTGCATATGGGCACGCCATGGGAAAATGTGTTTTTGCTAATATTTTTTTGACATTTTATTGGTAATTTTATTTGGTAAGAACTTAGAATTATTTGTTTGGAGATTTTGTTGCACAATTTGACAACATAAGGTTGATGTTTTTTCACCACGAAATGCATAAAATATAGTAATGTTGTTACCTTGTTATGAAATAATTTCAAAAATTCATGTCAGCTGTCCCAATGTATGTATCTCTTCCCATTATATGCCCAATATGACAATGCATTAGAACACTTGACTGATGGGACTTACGTTTACTTGCACAGTTTAAATTCAACAATGACTAAATAGTACTATTTATAAACCGGTAATTGCTAATGTAAATATTGCCATCTTATTTCTGTAAGAAGAATTACCTGATTTTTTTTTATTTTTAAAAACATGGCACTATTTTTATCTACATACATGTAGTTTTAAAAAATTAATCCGCTTGAAAAAGAAACGAGATGAACATTTTCATTTGCATTTCCCCGAAATTCAAAACAGAATACAGGATGATAACAATGTGGGAGGCCTGTGGGGAAAACATTACACATGAAATTTGTATTCATCACCAATCTGTAAATAAGGAAATTTATACTGTAACATTTCTTTGCAGTATAATGACGAGAGATATTCACATCAGGATTTTACAATGACAGAGACATAATATATGTTATATTCTCTGCAGAGATATTATTATAACAGCGTGAGAATATTACCATATGGACCATCCTTTTTAAAGCATTTCTTTAGTTTTTCAGACCTTAACCCAAATAGGAACATAAGAGGAGCAAATCCTGAGCCTGTCATCAGAGCTGGTTTGTGGTCCGGAGGAAGCGTGTACAGCTCAGTGTGTCGGTCCTGTAAGATAATACCAGCAGCTACCATGGTGGACAGCCACTCCTTTGTGTATCTGAAAAAGTAAAATATGCATATCAGGAATCGTCACACTCAAAAAACACAGCACACACACTCAGCGAAAATGAAGTGAGGAAAAGAGAGCATGTGTATATAAGAATGTTAAATTTAAATTAGACACCACAAAAAATTAACGAACATGAGAACTCTTAGGGTTCTGCCTTGGAACGGTCAGTGGCAAAATAATTGTCACTGGGGGTTTAACCCAAGCTCTAGGATGAACCAACCTCACACTTGACTCGTTAGCCCCTTACATCGTGGGATATGGCTTATGAATATAACTCCATGAAGTCTGATCAGGGTCTATACTGTTTGCTTTAGATTTATTAGGTTACATATGATCAAGAACAGTGCAGATTCAGACCAGAATGCTTTAATCTGCAGGCTTATCTGGATCTACTCTGTTGCACATTGGATATAAGTCATATTTACGGAGTTTCTGGCTAAAGAGCATCACATCTAATGGACTGTCGTACTTTGTTGTCCTTAACAGTGGTTTAACAAAGTTCAACCTATTGACATTATATTTTACAAAAAGTGAAATATGCATATCACACTCACAAAACACATCCTCCCCACGCAGCAAAAAAAGGAATACAGGAAAAGAGAGCATGTTTCTATAAGTATGCTAAATTCAAATAAGGCGCCACAAACAATTAACGAAAATGAGAACCATTGGGGTTACCGCCTTGGAACGTTTAGTGGCAAAACAATTTGCAACTGCGGGTTTAAACTAGGTTCTAGGGTGCACCAACCTCACACCTTCCCCCAACAGGTTCTTATATCACAAAACAAGAACAAGTTGTCTCGGTGAAATAACTTCAACCCAACGTCGTATGATCGTCATTATGGGACACCGATTTATACTTTTTACAGTACTGACTTATTTGCAAGGGCAGACTGTTTTAAGACCGCCTCACTGCACAAACAGTGCTACTGTGAGTTGGAAAAGATTTTAAGCATACACTGGTAATCGAATTCGTACAGCAAGAGCGCCTTACCACAAAACGCCGAGTACTCCAATAATTAAGCTAGCCGTACAACCCCGCAAAATGTTGCGCGAATAACCCCATCTATGTTGATCTTCGTTTGTGACACCGATTAATTACTGTTACTGTACTTACTTATTTGCATGCCACACTGTACAAACAGCGCTACAGTAACTGTGAATTGTAAAAAATAATGATACGCCCACACTAGGACTCGAACTATTCTGCAAAGAATAATAAACAAAAGAAAAAGTAGTGATACCTCTCTTTTAGATTTAGACTGTCTGCTATATCTGTTACACTCATGGGCTTCTTAGCTTCACAAATGACCTTGATGAGCCCCAGGTCATGACCTATGCCAATGGCAGCCATTAAACAACCATTCTGTATTATGCTGGTCAAATAGTTTCCAAACTCTTTCTTGTTCATGATGCTACGTCAGCTTCTGTAAACCGTGATATCAAATAATAGAAAAATTTTAAAGCCAGCCGGTACGTGGTTGTCACTAATTGATAGATCTATATTTTTTCCAAGAAGTTTGCTTATGATAGCGTGTATATTTTCAACAAGATCGTTACTTCCTAATTTTACAATTACGTTTAATTGCGCATTGGGTGTTTCAAAAAAGCTTTACACAAATACATCTTTCTCTTCCGTCCTGCTATAAAATTGTTAGAAGGCTCCAATTGAAAAGTTTGCATAAATAGGCGGTGGAAGGACCAAATAAGGCGAACCTTACTTAGATCGTTGTTAATGTTATGTAAAATGTTTTTATTTAACTCATTCTTGTAGTTGATGGTAAAAAGCAACTGCAGGCAAATTCTGTACTTTCGGATTATATTTGCGGGAGCGAAAAACATGTAAAACATATGTACAGGAAAATTGCAAAGAATATCTGTCTCTGATGTTTCCTTATGTATAAACTACATTGTTATATTAGTATTTAATAAACGCAAAACCGTATTTACGTATTAAGTATTTTTGCTTATTTCTGGGTGTTTTGTTCGTACTATTTTCATTCGTTCTTGGACAGCAGGCTGTGTAGATGATAGTAATTAAAAATAGTTTTTCCTGCGACCATTTTTACCCTTTTTCAATTTCAGTAATACAATTTCAAAGCATCAATTCATTAACTTTCTGGTAGAATTATTTCGAACTTGCACTGATGATTAAGCATGTTGTGTACATGGTCGTAAAAATGATCTTTTTCTGTGACCAGTTTTACCATACGTATTGCCCTTTGTTGATTTCAGTAATAAAATTATTTGGCATCTACTTCACATTGTCTATTTGGCTGAACTGTTTCAAGCTTACGCAGACTATTTGGCTGAATTGTTTCAAGCTTACGCAGATGATTACACATGATGAGTAGTAGACCGCTGGTTAGGAACATATTTGCTCCCCCCCCCCCCTCTGGGGGAATTTTTTAGACATGATTTTTCTAAAAGCATCGGATATTTTGCAGTTTGTTTGCCTACTGGCGAGTGGGGCATAAGGGTGTTACGGAGATTTTTATATGTTACCCCTAATTTTGTAGAAAAATATATAGACTTTGAACCTTCAATTCTGGTCTATTCCAGCAATGATTTAACAAAACTTATACTTTTATATAAGGTTTAAGTAATCTCTGTTTATTGATGTAGTTTTTATTTCAAAATGTTTTACTCAATATATCCAATCAATAACATACATAACCCTAAAACGATGAAATTTAAGTCAGAAACTTACCTGTAGGATTTTTATTTGTAAGCAAACTTAGGCAATCCTATATGTTTTTGAAAGCTGCATAATTATCAAACAACATGAAACAGTTTGTTTTTTATGAAAATCACATCGGCAAAAGTTAAATTTCACCATAATCTTATATGTTACCTTATTGCAAATTAAAACATAATATTCATGTTTTGGGATGAACAAGCAAAAAATATAGTGTGTAATTCAATGTGTTTGACAACTGTAAGAGTTCTTGGAACTTGCATGACTTCAAATTTGCAACATACATAACATACGTTACTCACTAAAATAAAGCTGATTTTATTTTATTTTTATTTATTTTTAATGATGCTGGCTGATATCTTTTTGAAGACATCAATTGTATATGCTCTGTTCAATTTTCTGATGTTAATGAGCCCTGTAAAGATAGCTAATTGCACTGAAAGTCATTATTAAACTAACATTAATGATTGAAAGAGGTCTATTTTGCCTAAAACTGATAATGTTGTACAAAAACTTAACACACTTATCACAACTGTGCAATCATTTTAGATTAAATTATTGAACAATTATAGTAAATAGTTTATTGTGTACACTGTGTTATGTGTGTGGTTTAAAAGTTGAAAGTCCTTCAAAATCTCCGTAACATGTAATTCTTATGTTATAATATTGACAAAGTACAATTATGAATTAGATGATTACAGGAAATTTCTATTTAAAAAAAATTAAATTTGGTTCTTTAAGTGAAAAGAGTTTACAACACGTGATAAAAAATATTGCGTTGGGAAGTGTAAACAAATTGATTATACGTTTCTTAATTTAATTACAATTTAAAAAAACAGATTTCTTAGAATAAAGAAAAAATATTTCTGAACCTTGTTATAGTTTGTATTTAGATCACTGCAGAGTCCTTCATAATATGAATATGACCTTTCTTTAAACTACACGAACTAAATTTAATATCAGCTCTGGCCTTTTAGAGCAATAATAACTGATGTTACCATTAAATAAAACATGTGAAATAAGAAATACTAAATTGCACTAACTGAAACATGATCTTCTCCATTGTTAAAGAAATGCTTAAGAATAACAGATCTTTGTGGAATACTATTTTTCTTTAAGGAAAATAATTGTTTAAGATCTTAATGTGAATGACAATCTGTGTAATGCAGCTAACAGACATGTTTCCTTTGAAACCTAAATATTTAAGATGAATTAAACTATTTTAATAACATTTTTAAAATCAGATTTGAAACAGCTAATTCGGGTGAAGTTTAAATAAGGTTACTTTTAAATTGGTTATAGAACAACAATGCTATAAAGATTTTTTTCAAAATTTAATTTAATTGTTTGCGATTTCTTGCTTTATTTTCTTATTATTTTTGCTGATTATTCAAGTAATAAATTGGTAACATATTATAGGTTGAGAAAGACATAAATAGAATACTTTATTGCTTCAAACATTTTTAGATTTTTTCTTGTCTACTTTTTTCTTTAAATTAATACTATCTGTCTTAATCGAGAGCATCTGGACTTAGCTTAAGACTTGATGCAACAGCCCATAATTATTGTGAACTTAAGCTGTACTACGTCACTAAGCCATATTGATAGCTATATTGTTAATTGAAAAGGAAAAAAAAGAACGACCATCTACATCATACACATTCTTTTCAAGGCATGTTGAACAGTTCACATATCATTAACTTCTAAGTTTTAACAATACTTTAATTAAAATGCATTACTGTTTGATATCATCAGCACTTATACCTTAATTTCATTTTGTAACATAATTCTTTTTAATATATTTTCTTTATTTAATACATGATACATACATTGCAGACTGTTGTTAACCTATATACTGGATAAAGATACTGGAATATTTAAGCAAAACTGGCAGTGTAATGGCTTATGCAAGTCAGGAATGTTTCGTTTATCTTATTTTACTAGGTTTTGATGTTAAGTAACATATATAAATGTCTATTTTAGAACCATACGTAAGGTAGCAGATGTTTTATTGCATAAAAAATGAGAAAAAAACTTTCTGATTTAGAAAACATGGGTTTATATAAGAACTTTTATTATTGCCAAATATTTATTGTTTGCGCCGTTTGGCAGCTGTAAAAAGTCTCCCTGTACATTCAATCAGTGCTGTTATCAGCTATGTCCTTTGAAGGTCGTCGAGCACGATATTTATATACAGTCGAATTGCGATAACTCGAAGTCCCAAGGGACCGACGATTTACTTCGCGTTATCGCGAGCTTCGAGTTATCGCGACTTTAGCAGAATACCATGCGAGTATTTAGAAAGTAACGACGTGCAATTATTACGACACCATACGGTACGTACGTAACTAATGTTTGTCGTAAAGTTTGCTCAATAAAACAAGATAATTATGTTTTAAATTCTTTTATTAGTCAGTTTTATTTTTATGATTATATACAAAAAGATCGACGAAGAAACAACATTTTAACAAATGTTAACAAATATCATTGTACCAACACGAGACATACATGTATAAAGCGCATCATCATTCCAATAAACACAATAGCGTTACGACCTACATGAAGATATATTCACAATAAATTTTTAATAAAAACAACCACCAGTACACATTTATTTAAGAGCAACAACAGATCATGACATGCTACAATAGAAATAGAAAGATTAGTTGTTTTCCGATCCAGGTATCCTCCCAGTTACCTGGGCCCTTCGCTGGATTACTCGGAAAAATGTATTAATTATTTTATTATTTTTCGTTATGCCGTATGCGAACTGTCGTTTGCTGATTGATACAAGCTGTAGAATACAAAATTCAGAAAATTAAAGGACGTTTTATAGAAAGAATAATTAACAACTCCAAATGTTTGTTTGACACTAATTTGAGACAAATCACTCTTATTGTTTGCTTCACACTCATATCATTACAATCACGTGCCACTAACAACTCTTGTTGACAAGTTGGCAATACACAAAATACTTCGAACAACCTCGCGGGAGGTGTGAAAACCGTGTCGTTAAATGTACTTCGAGTTATCGCGATTAAATTGTTCTTAATTCCTATTCAAGGGACTTATTAATATGTTCGAGATACCGCGAATTTCGAATTATCGCGTTTCGAGTTATCGCAACTTTTTTTAGTTGAATATATACGAATACGAAGATTTATTTGCATTAAACATTTTACAATGCTTATAGCAATATAAACAAACACAGAGAGAACATGATTAACAGAAGAGATTACATTAAACAAAGCAAAACTAAATAGGTATACGTTATGTTAACAAGTGACCTTTAGTGTTTCTAGATAATAAGTGTGTTTAATTAATTTTCTTAATAATGTAAAAATGACAATTTAAACATCCTTACAATTCCTAACAAATAACGTATAGATATTAACACATGTTTCCTGAAAAATATGGCATGTATAAACTACAAATTTATTACTTCTTGGTATTGATTCAAGATTTTTGGGAATAATGTATTTTAAAATCATGGAACAATAACAAAAATTATGCATCTCTTTTTTTATTAGCAAAGTAAATGTATTTTGAAAGGTTATGTATGGTTTTGTTTGATTTTGAAGAAAGAAGACTTTCAAATTTATAAATGTTCGGCCAGTGACAATAATATGGTTTTAAATATCTATTTCTTAGTTCACGGTAATTTGGACATACAAGAAGGAAGTGGTATTCGTTTTCAATGACATTCATGTTACAGAATCGACAAAGCCTTGTTTCACGTGGCGTATTATCGTATCGTCCGGTTTCGATATACAAAGAATGCGAGGACGTTCTAAATTTGGTGAGAGCAATTCGATATTTATTTTCGTGTATAACTTGCAAATATTTTTCTAGTTCGCAATTGTGCTTAAAAAGTGAATAAGAGTCAAGACGGCTTGAATTATTAATATCAGAATACCATTTTTGTTTAACAGTATCAATAAGTCGCTGTCTTATAGATTCCAGAGGGATAACGATGTCAAATTGTTGATCCCAGACATAACTAAAACCGTGTTCGTCTAAAATTTGCTTGATTTGATAGGCCCAGTTATTTCCGTTATAATTTCTATTTAAATCTACGTCGCTTTTTAGCATTAAAAAGGTTTCTTTAACTAGCGTGTTCGCGTTTGATTGTAATATTTTTTACCAGTACTTTATCATATGGATTTTACGAATAGTATTTAATGGGATTCTTCCTAATTCGCCGTATAGAACTGATACGTTTGTAGATCGTTTTACGCACAATAAACGCCGCAAAAATTTTGTGTGTACCGATTCAATGTCGGGTGCCTTATGGAATCCCCAGACTTCCGATCCAAAGTTTAACACCGATGCAACTAAGATATCAAACAGCTTCAATTTATGTGAAATAGACAATTCGATTTTCTGAAATAAGTTAAACAGGTTGTATAACGCAAATGAGGCATGTTGCGCTATGCATTTTTGGCTCCTAAACCAACTACCGTTTTTATATAAAGTTATACCTAAGTATTTGAAAGATTGAACGATTTCTATTTTGGTATTGTATATAAAGAAATCATGATTTGTATGGCGCCCTTTTCAAAAATCATAGCTTTTGTTTTGTCCGTATTAATCTTGAGACCCCACAAGTTGCAATAATTTTCTACATCTTTGAGCATTTTTTGAAGCGTTTCGGGAGACTTCGCAAAAAGAACCTGGTCGTCTGCATACAAGATGAGAAATAATTTTAATTCGTTTATGGAGAAAATGTCGTGAAGATCGGTGTTGATATTTTCAATGATATCGTTCACGAAAAGCATGAATAAGAGACGAGAACTCGGGTGCCCTTGTTTCAATCCGATGTCACAGTTGAAAAATGTTGATGTTTTTGAGTTGAAACGGACACACGATTTTACGGCCTGATACATAGATTTTATAGATTTTACTAATTTTGAACTTACTTTTTCATTAAGTAGCTTTATACATAATAAAGACCTGTCAATTTTATCAAAACATAATTGATAATCAATAAATATACAATATAAACGTTGTCCCGAGCTGAGGACCTTAGATATTATGGAGTGTAATATAAACACACAGTCTACTATAGATTTGCCTTTCTGAAATCCAAACTGGTTTTTAGAAATTTTTTCGTATTTATTTGACCATTTAGTTAATCTATTAAGTATAAGTTGGGAGTAAATCTTAGCTAAGATATTAATTAATGTAATTCCACGGTAGTTTTTAGCGTCATTTACATCGCCTTTCTTAAACACTGGTGTAATAATACCCTCTCCCCAAGCGACAGGGTAATCGCCCGTATTGAATAATCTATTATATAGTGTAAGTAGAAACGGAGATATTTCGTCGAAAGCTGCTTTAATTATTTCGCTCGTAATGTTATCGGACCCTGGAGACTTGTTACTTTTCTGTGAAAATACGGCCGTTTTAAGTTCTTCTTCGGTAAAGTTTATATCTAAATCATCATCAAATTGTATTTCATCCACTTCATCCATATGATTTACACCGGATTCGGTTTCACCCAATAAGTTCTTAAAGTGCTGTAAAAGATCATCTAAACTAAGTGTATCGGGACTAGCTGGACGTTTTGGGGTTGTTTGTTTTATGTTTTTCCAAAAATTTCTAGGGTTTGTATGAGCCATATCGTTAAGTCGATTATCTTCATTTCGTTTAAATTTATTTATGGCCTTTTTCTTGATTTTATTGTATATCGTTCTTTTTCTAACAAAATTTGTACGATTATCATCATTTTTATTTCTATTAAAGACATTTCTTGCATGTGAAAATTCTTTTTTTGCGTTATTACATTTTGCGTCAAACCATTTATTACTTTCTCGGCGATTTTTTCTAGGGCTATATTGTTTGGTACTCCCGAAAATATCAAAAGCCGTATTATATACAAAATTCGAAAATTCTGTGATCAAGTTATCAATCGGTTCACTGCCTACGTTTTGTGTAATTTGCCGCAAATGATCATTGTTCTTTAGTCGTTCTTTAAATACTTCGACTTTCTCCTTGTCCCATATAATTTTCTTATTACATATGTTTTCGTCAAAATTATTTGTAGGCGGGACTTCTTTTTTATGTGCTAAACTAAAAGAAATCGGTGCATGGTCTGAGAATTCATTAAAATCAAGAACTTCGAATTGTGCTTTTGTCATCGGGATTTAAAATTAAGTAGTCAATTGTACTTTGACCTTTGTCCGAGCAAAATGTAAACTGACCTACGCCTCTGTCATGTGATACTCGGCCATTGGCTAATATCAAACCAGTTGACATACAAACATCCAATAAGCGCCGACCGTGGATGTCGACCACGTGGTCTTTGTTTACGCGATCAGGTATGTCAAGTTTGTTTACAAACATTAAATCATTATCAATATACTTATCAAAATCGAGAAAATCTGGCAAGTTTGAGGTACGGCTGTTAAAATCGCCGGTTAAATATATTTTACCGAGTTCATTGTACTTCAAAATATCTAGCTCTAGCTTATCAAAAAAGTCAAAATCTCTAGTAGCAAAAACATTTGAGTTAGAGGGGGGGAATGTACATGTGACAAATATAGACATCTTCATCAAAAGAAAACATACATTTACTTATCTTGATCCAAATAATTCCAAAATTATTTTGTTCAATGACACTTATGTATTTATTAAGGTAATGTTTGTAATAAAGTGAAATCCCGCGACTTGATCGACCCTTACGTGAATTTTTTGTCTTATTTCCTGGTATTTGTACACAAATGAAATTTTCTATGTCATATATAAGTTTATCATTCGGTAAAATCCATGTTTCATTAAGAAACACTAAATCATAATTGTCAACAAAAGATAGAAAATCACTGTCACATATGTTCCGTTGTAGACCATGGATATTCCATGAAAGTATGGATAGTGGAGACTCTTCATGACTCCTCTATTCACTAGATCCTGGAATGTGTAACACATTGTTAATGTAGAGGTTTTTTCCCACGAATCTCACTTGTTTACGTTCCTTTTTGGCGTTTTCCATAGCCGGGTACAACGGTTTGCGTGCTTCTCTGATCGCCCGCGGTAGATGGATTCCCACGCCCCTCTCTGCTTCTTTGAGGTCGTCCGCTAATTCGAATGAAGCGCTCCTCACTTTCTCACGTTGTTGAACACGTTGAAATTGGACCAGTATTGGTCTGGCTTTGTCGGAGCTTCTTTTACCTATACGATGAGCTTTCTCGAGTTTGTACGTTACGGCGTCTTATAGTTTTAATGTAGCCGCGCAGACCTCTTTCACTAGGGCTTCGCAGTTTTCCGTTTCGTCACCCTCCGGGATTCCATAGAATATCAGGTTATTCTGGAGTGACTGTATCTCCATGTTATCAAGCTGTTCTTCAATTTTCAGCTTTTGCTCATTTAATGCGTTGGACTTTTTTTCAAGCTCATGACAGTTTTTATGTAGATGCTTGATGTCGCTCTTACCACCCTTTAGCTCGTCTTTTATGGCTTCAGTTTCGCGTGCAGAGAATTCACAGTATTTTTCGGTCTCTGTGACTCTAGTGTCCAACTGCCTCATCCGAGTGTCAAGTTCAGTAACTTTTATGTTTATTGAGTTTATCACCTTTTCAATTTTTTCAAGGGACTGCATCTTTTGTTTAACTATTTTCATGTCCTCTAACAGCTCAGTTGCCCAAGGAGGGGGAGTGTGGTGAGCATATGTCTGAGAGCTCGCGATCGGACTTGTCACCCCTGGCATCCCTGGCATGTACGGCGGTGCCATCCCGAATGGAAAAGCCATGTTGGCCATGTTATAAAATCTATTCCAGTCACAAATTGCGCTACTCACAGTCTGTGGTGTGTCTACATCCTGTGGATCCTGTACATTTTTACTCCGTTTATTCCGTTTAGTTCTATTTGTATCACTATCACTCTCTTTTTGTGTAGATATTTGTGTAAATCCACTATTGTCACTGATCACTGAGCGCGCCAATTCACTGTCAAACAAAGGCGAGCTAGCTTCACGCTTGTTTTTCGATTTTTTCTTCTATTCCTCTGATGATTTCGAAGTTTCCTTTTTATTAGACATTAGAGAAATGTTTTAGATACAAATTAAATCCAAACTGAACCATCTTTCTTTGTTTAAATTCGGTAAAGTCTAATTTTTGTAAGAGCTGTAAAATCCACGTTCTCTGTGTGCAAAATCACGTAAGGAAAATTGACGGGACCGGCGGCCGACTTCGAGTTAAACCGTCATTTCGAGTTATCGGGTTTCGAGTTATCGCGATTCCACGGTACTGTGTTAATAGTACTTCTAAATTTATTTTTTTTTTTTTATATATATTTCGGCCAGTTTAAAAATGAATGGTTTCAATATCCCAGCAAATATAAATTTGGATATTGTTCAATCACCCTCAAGGATATACTTCTTGCTTTTTATATTTTGCCTTTGGCGTTGTCTGTGATATGCAGCTTTTTTATACTCAAATCCCTCTCAAAATTCTATTCTGTTTAGTTCCGCCCATTGTTTTCACGTTTAGGGCAAATCCATTCTTTTATCTGGGGGCCATACGCCGCTGAACATGGAATGGTATTAATCTGAAAATACCGCATTGAAGGTTCCATGTTCACCGCCATATGCATACCATCGTTTTGGATGGATCAAAAGTGTACGGTTCATTGTTGTAAATATATTGAGTTGCGCTCAACCCGAGGCTAGGCGGCGTGGGCAGTAATAAGCATGTCCATTACTGCTCATGAACAGGCTCAATCAAACAGAGCCAGCAATATTTTCATATTTGTCGTGTTCGAAGGTCTTCAAAGTTACCTTTTCATCAATTACTTACATAGAAATTTCTCAAAGTTCACATATTCAAACTGGCGTTAAGGTAAAACACCCCACTCGCCATAGTGCAAACAAAGTACAAAGTGCGTAGAATGGTATAGGCTTTAAGAAAAATATACCCATCAAAATTCCGCCCGGGGGGGGGGGGGGGGAGGGGCGTCTATTGGCAGCTCAAGGTCTAGTAGATTGTTGTAAAGGAATTTTTCTAATGCAATTTTTTTCACCAGAGTTATGTCCCTTTGTTTATGTTATTTCAAATAATTTTGTGGCACTTTCTCTTCATTTACTAGTAATGATGACCACATGCTGTTAAAACATCATACACATTTTTTTTACAAATCTGCAGCAGTGAGGGCATCAGTGTCCACTAAACACTGTCAAATTTCTTTCTGAATGCCTTTGTTTTTTTTAATAATTTTGATTTATGGCAACATTTTCTTGTATACAAATGGATTCACTATTGCTCTGTTGTGATTGTGAAAAGAGTTCTCTGACTGAGTAAGTTGAGTATTTTCGTTTCAAACAGACTGTTTCTACATGATTAGTATTATCACGGTGGTTAAGCTACTCGGACATTTTGATCAAATCTACGTTCCCTGACTTTTTTTTATCTAGGGAAGGACTTTTAAAGAATGTTTATGATATCAAAAATGGACAAGGAGTCGAAAACATAAAAAAATTCCATAAACTCGGTGGAGTTTGAAAAATTTGTATTTCCAATACTAGGATATTTTAGCTGTTTATACATTTTATGATATTCCATGTCATCGTGTTCTTGCTGAATTTACTCCAGGAGCTCTGGTCTCTGTAAGATCATTGAGTACCTAACCTTTGGCTTTGCAATGCTATTAGCTTCTAATGTTTTATATGTTTATGTGCTTTTGCATGCAACATTGTTGAGTCGATAAGTAAGTTGGAGTTATTTCACCAAGACAACTTGTACTTGTTTTGTGGTATGAGAACCTGTTGGGGCAAGTGTGAGGTTGGTGCACCCTAGAACCTGGTTTAAACCCCAGTGGCAATTTGATTTGCCACTGACCGTTCCAAGGCGGTATCCCCAAAGGTTCTCTTCTTCGTTAATTGTTTGAGGCGTCCTACTTTAATTGACATACCTGTTTGACATCTCTTTCTCTCTCTCTCTCTCTCTTCATCTTTTTTTCGCTGCGTGAGAAGGCTGTGTTTTGTGAGTGAGTGTGGCGATTCCTGATATTCATATATTACTTTTTTAAAAAGGCATTTAACTATTGGTTCCATGCAAAGCAGGTGGCGCTTCAATCATACATAGAAAGAGTATCATATTTCACATATTTGCATTTAAAGTATAATTTAATTTCTAGAAGTCATAGCCACTGCTAATTGCAATGCATTATTTTCAACATACTCTTTGAAGAGTGTACAGGGTTTATTAAAAACAAGCTATTCCAAGGCTTTCAGCATCTTCATATATAGTACCGGTACAGTACGATTTTTTTTCTCTTTTAATAAAAAAGTATCGTTATTTCTCTAATATGGCACTAATTTTATATAAACAGACCTCTTTGACATCACGTCATGCATTTCAATTAATCATACAACACATAATTATTGATATAAATAATTATTCGGAGCATGGCTGCCAAAAATATTGCCTCAAAAGTCATTAAAAGTCCTTCCCTAGATAAAAAAAAATCAGGGACGTAGATTTGATATAAAAATAAAGTCCGATTTGCTTAACCAACGTGATTATGAATACTGTGTTTGTATTATTTCTCTGTATAAATGTCATTAATTTGACTAACCAGCGTCAACGTTCATTTTTTGTACATTTTCATGTTCATTTTTATAGGGTGGCTCAGTTTGAAGAATAAAATTGTTCACGGTTGACAATGTTACGCTTTGATTACGGCAAGTCTAAACGGGTTATGTAGACAGTCTATGTAGTATGTGCAAGGGTTATGGTTTTCCCGTTTGTTTCGTTTTTAAGTTTCATACGTAGAATTCGTGCGAAGGTGTATTATATTTCGATTTTTTGTTATTTTTAATCAATCGAGGCTTTTTTGACAGCGAATAGATAATTGATGTTTAACTCACGCCCAGCTGTTTTTGTCATTGATGTATTTGACGTCAGTTAAACATTATTAAGGAGTACTAGTTAAAACACAATTTAAGTCTTAGGAATTTGAAATGTAATCTTGTGCTCAATTGTCCACGGTATATTTTGAGTCTGACGCATAATCACAGTACAGATCAGGAACCGAGGGAAATTCGGTCGGGATGTCGATGTATTGTTTCACGCCTTTAATCATCTGCTGAACGTTTTCGGTGCCAACATTTAACGTGGAAGTTGAATAGAACTCTTTAAACTTTAACATAATCATTTTTTGTAAAGACCATTGACTGGTAATGACACATGTGACATAATTAGTGTAAAGATGTGACATAACCAGTGTTAAACAATACATGTCGAAGTTGTTTTACAGTTTTAACTGAAAATAATTTTGTTAATTGAAATGCTGTCAAATACGAAGGCCTATTAACTGTTCAGTGTTGTGTTATATTTTGGTGTAGTTACAATGAGAATAGCGAAGAATTGTTTTACTCACGATATTAAGTAGGTAACTCCAACTACACAATACAGTTTACAGCCAAGTAAAAGTTACAGAACAGGTCAAGATTGTTTTACGAGCAACCGCACAGTTGATAAATATGCTCAAACTGAACAAGGTTAAAAAGATAAAAACTTAGGTCAACGTTATTTCGGAATTTAAAAGTACATTGTACATGACTGTATACTGAGTCAAAATGATAACATCACAAAAATAACATGGAAACTGATTTTACATTAATGATGCTTGTCAATGCAAATAACTGGAGGAATTTGATCACCAATATCTGTATCTTCGAAAAAAGTGAAAAATGCATATACAGAATGGCCACATCCAGCAGACACAGCCTCTCCATACAGCCATAAAGTAGAGAGGAAAATAGAGCACGGTTTTACAATAATCAGTTTCAAAATAGATGCCACAAACAATTAACGAAAGTGAGAACCCGAGCGGTTACCGCCGTAGAACTAGGGTTTAAACCAGGTTCTATGGTTCACCAATCTCACACTTGCCCCAACAGGTTCTAGTACTGTATAAGTACTAATTTTGGCGGGGGTTTAATATTGGCTATATTGGCGTTCAGCGTCAGTTGCGCCAATATAAAACACCGCCAATATAAATCACCGTCAAATAATAACACTGCCATTTTAATATCTGGAAGGTAGACAACTTATGTCGTAGTTTTCTCAGTTTGATACATAATGACTGTAATAAGAATATGTCGTGAATCAAACAAAGAAATCTATTATTAGGTAGATGTGATAATGTTTTCACAGTGGTATTAAAGTAATAGGTGTTGAATATTGAATGTAAATGTTTTATTTTGATGATCTTTGTTAACGCCAATTTTAGACCTGTGATTTTTCATCAGTTTGGGCGGTCTGTTTTGTTTGCGCGAATTTATGACTCTGCCAATATAAAACACTTCAAAATACGCCAAAATTTGACACCGCCAATATTAAGCGATATACAGTGTCACAAAACAAGTACAAGTGGTCTTGGTGAAATAACTTCAACCCACCCATCGGCTCAACAATTGTGCATGCTAAAGCATGCAAACATATAAAGCATAAGAAGCTAATAGCATTGCAAAGCCAAAGGGCGGGTACTCAATGATCTTACCGAGACCAGAGCTCCTCGAGTAAAATCAGCAAGAACACGATGACAGGGATAAAAGAAACGAATCGAGCTTCTAGGTTCTTTTAAGAAAAGATTTCCCCATAAACCTTCATAAACTCTTCAACCCCTGCCACCGTCGTGCAACCAAAGAGGTAAGCATAATTATCAACTGTAGATAGGTTAATCACCAGGCCTGCAGAGCGCTGTAAAATATCATGTTGGTAACCTTTCTTTTTAAATTTATAGATGGTTTTTACGAATAACCGGGAGAAATTTACATTGCATTAAATCTCCATAAAAACCGGCTATGAAATACCTTGTTGCAATAGTGATTTTAAACTGCAACTGTATTTATGAATGAGATCTGGGTATCGGCGATAACACTTGCAAAAGGTTTTCCTTAATTTGTGATACCGATAACCCTGTTTTAACAGTTTTACTGTAATACACAGATTATATTTATTGAAATCATTCACATCGTTGCAAGCTCTTGAAAAGCAAACAAGCTGTGAGATATAAACCCCGTCAGATGTTGTACGAGGAACAACGCCGTCTAAAAACGGAAAAGTTACTATATTAAAATTAAAATCATCTCTTTTATCATATATTTTAGTAGTGACGTAACCATTTTCAGTGGACAGATTTAGATCAAGAAAGTTTGCTTGCTTTTCTGAAGTGTTCGCTTTATTAAGCTGTTGTTTTTTAGGATAAATTTTATTAACCAGTGAAAATGGTTATTATCTATATTTAATAAATCATCAAGGTACCTCGAGGTGTTATTAAAAGCTGTAATAATATCATCTTGATGTTCGGTAGAAAGAGATAGCATAAAGTCTCTTTCATAACAGTATAAAAACATATCTGCAACAAGGGGTGCAAAATTAGTACTCATTGGAATGCCCATTACTTGTTTATAAATAGAGGTACCAAATCTCAAAAAAAAATATTATCCAATAAGCGCCTGGACAAGGTCTTGACAGGTCCACGGAGTATTATTATCATAAGAACCATTAATTTTGTAAAGAATGCCCAATGTTCATTACAAGCGATAAATGTTTAATTTTCTCTAGCAAATGAGGGAGAGAAGTATTTAGTGTTAACAAGAAAAGTATAACACAGATGTGTTATATGTGGACGACATTTAAAAGAGGTTAGATGTTGGGTGTAAGAGTTCATGCAGGTATTTTCATAGCACTAACCACATTGAATGAATTTGCTCTATTTAAATTCAACAGTATCTTTCAAAATTGTTCTACCACGTACATGGCAATTCCTTTGGTACTTTCAGGATGAAAAATCTATACTAACTTTATATATTCAGCATCTTGATCCCGTAAACCAGGGGGGGGATGGGAGGGGATGGGGATGAGTCACAATTATTCTGAACAACAGAAAAAGACCTACAAAAAATGGTTATACAATAATTATTTACTTTATAGACAAGAAATCGCCTTCTTGTAAAACAGAAACCCACAAGAACCATCAATTTCAACATCAAAAACATTTGTAAACAAAGAACCATCATAATATAGGTCACATTCACGCGCCGAAAATCAAGTCATAGGATTGCCAATATTCGTAAACAGAACACAAACTTTAATATCATCCAAGAATAACTATCTGAACAATGTCTCTTACTACACTCTTTCTATAACTGCTTACAACAATAAACTTTCAATTCGCATAATTAAAAGGAAACACCGACTCCTCGATCTATTTATATAATTTATACACGCATATATATTTATATTTATAGTTAAGGGGAGATAATTCAATTCAATATTTATATTTATATACTCAATTATAAATAGCTTGACATTGAACTTAAAGTGCATACAACATGGTTCCCGTTCATTACTCAACGATCTATATATAAAGCCGGGCCAGCTTGTTCTCAGCATTCGCTATAAACCTCTATTTAAAGCCGGGCCTAAACTCCCCTTCAGCCGGCCTAATTGTACTAAAGTAAATATACTCAAGTAATAGTTACATAGTAATAATATATTATGACCCATCATTCGTCCAGAAAATCGTAAGTAGACAAACAAAACGCCTGAAAATAATTTGATTTAAGCTTTTTCAAAACGTCATTAAAATTTCGTTTAGACCAAAATAAATTTTGCCAGTGGTTTCAAAAACTTATTCGCAATATGTAATAGTGTTACTCAATCAATGTAAGAGTAAATTTACATTTAAATCCAAAGATGTTAAGAGTTGCTCACGCAATAAATTTCTCTCACACCAGATCATGACAATTGAAATGTACTTATTAGACTAAAATTTCTGCGAAAGTTGCTCTTTTTCAGTCAATTATAAGTTTTTCATATTGGCACAAGATAGTAATATTACCAAAACTAAATCATGCTACTTAGTTGATACAGTTTTTTAAACAGTAACTTCCCAATTGGCAAAGGACGCCACTCTCATGTTCTTATTATAACGGTTGGCTCCCATTACGTGAATACGTAGCTTAGACCATATTAGTTATAGTAATTAACTAATGTATTTATCACCACCATATTCAGATTCGCTTAACCAGGGTGTTTAGAGGCCTTGGGTTAGTTCTTGGTTGATGCCTTCGGGACAGAAAGAAATTTAGGCTATTTCGGAAGATCATTAAGATAAATGGGTCATTTATCTTGTCAGTAGGGCTGGTGGTATTGTTTCATAAAGATAGCAGTTTGCGGAAAGATATGGAACATGCAAAAAAGCATAGAATAAATAGTATTAAGATTGAAATAAGGGAAACTTTACCATTATTCAGTCATGAATTTACATTATCCATTGACTTTTTCAAGGCGAATCCCCATTATCCAATTTGCTTATGGTGCCTCAGAAAAAAGATGTTTGTTAAGGAATATACTCATATTACTGGCTAAAGCGGGGTGGCATATTGATTGTCGATGATTGGGCTTTGATAACAGCGGTGTCGTTTACAAAAACATGCTTAAATATATTTTAAATGTGCATAATATGTAGTTTTTTGTATAAATCTGTGATATTGCGTGATCATTTTCCTGTTTTTTACATTATCTGACGGCCGATTCCAAATTTGTGGGTATGAGAGGAGGGTTAGGACATCGCTTGGTTGTTATCTATCGCAAAAGATAAGTATAAGATCACAATAACATGAAATTCATACAATAACTAACATCTCCATGTTGTTTTCTCTAACCTGGCGATCTTTCATTATTCTCACAATTTATCGTTATCCGCGATTCTCATTATCAGGGTACATACCGTGTTATGAATCACTGATCCCAAAGTTATGGGACTGTAAAAATAGAAATCGAGCATGCCAAATGGACCAATTCTGGTTCCAGATATTATACAAGATAAACTAAATTTAAATATAACAAGAAGTCGGTGAACATGTAACCTTCAATGTGGTATATGAGAGAATTTGAGTGGTTGGGGAGAGTGTGAAAAGTGAATGTAAACAGCAATCCCTGAGGGATGAAAAGATAACAAAGTTGCCGGTTTAGTTTCCATCTGTTTATAAAAATATTTATAAAAAAACGAGGTTGTGGAAAATTTAGCATTGGATTTTGTTATTTCTTCAACTAAAAGGGATATTTAAGTTACTGCATCTTTTTTGCATCAGTGGGCTCGGAAGTTTGGGGTTTTCCTTCTATAAACTTAACGAGCCACCTGCTTTAAATTAATAGTTCGTTTCCTACATTATATGTGTAAGAGTTTATTTCATCAAATAGCAAGAGTGCAAAAATACTAAAAGTAATTAACACATTGTATTAGATGCATATGTAAGTTTATTCCACGAGGTCTCTCTTACTATTTCGTTTCGGGTAAGACCAGATCTTAATACTCTGTGAATGATTTTACCAAGTGGTATGTTTATTAAATCTATATTTCGTCTGTATATATATAATGGGTGTTTTTTTTATTTATTTTATTTATTTATTCTTTTTTTTTTAATTTTATATACATGTCCATTTACAAGTTTGAACTGCATTTCTTCTCTGTGTTTTGTTTGTGCTTCTTTTGTATATAATGTGTAACATTTGTTTTGTGTATATTGTTTGTTTGTTTAATTTATGTACTGCTCTTCTCTTGGAGGAATAAAGGATATATATCTATCTATTATTTAGGAAGTAGTTTATAACCTAAATTTATGTGGAAAAACAACATCTTCCCGCTTTATCAAATGTACTGATATGTGCACACATAAAATTAAATGCATATATATTTAATATGAAAATGGTTCTTAGATGAGTAGATCGATAATCGACAGTCTTAATCATTGGGGGCTAACGCGTGTGACGACAATTGATGCGCAACGACAGTGTGTGTACGTTGCACATCGAAAAATTGTTTACATTACGACGACATTTATCGAGTGCTTGTTTCATTTTCGTGTATTTTGGACTAATTTTACTTCCAATGGAGATCCAATAATGATGGTAAATGTTATTTAATAAAAACTGACACCTCTTGTTGTTATTCAAAGTGCTTTAGTTTAGATAATGTCATGAAACTAGCTTATTTTTAAGTTTCCTGTACAAAGTCATCTACATATTAACTTTACAAAGATAATACTAATGACATATATAAAAATTCTAATTTTGTGTATAAATGATGTGATAATGATAATTATAAGCTTATTGCTTCTGTGTTTCTGATTAAAAACCACCAGTAAAGCTGTTTTTCAGCATTAGATGGTGTGTGGGTGTTGCACAGAGACTGTGTATGATGTTCAACGAAGTAGAATTTTATGCGTGTGTTAACCAACGAAATCATTTTATAGTTTTCAGGGAATAGACAATGCTGTATGTTGATACTTCTGTGTTTCATTTGAAACATGATGAGTCAAGTCAAAGTGCAGTGGTCCACCCAGAGAAATATTTGTTTTACATCTATGAGACAGTCTCTTCGTCAAAAATAGAATATAAAGAAAGAACATTTGAAGTACCTGGTCGTGATGTGACGACAAAAATCAATGCTATATGATTTGGTGAATTAACTGGGAACATCAGCGTTAGTGGAAAGCAATGTGATATATGTGCAAGTGTAAGATACACGTTTACCTAAAAATTACTCAGGTGTAAACTTTAATTAATAAAATCTAAAGACCCTGTCACATTATACTACGTTTCCACTGCGTTTGCACGGCAATGTTTATTTTTCAAGATTACGGTCGTGACATCGAAAGAAAATTTTTAAATTTTTCGTGAAGATGGAGATTTCAAGACGTCCACACAGCGACCAAGGCGTTGCTACGGAGCTCCCATTGTGTTCTATCTCGTTCCTACAAATTTATTGTTGGCGATTGTCTGTGCTCTCGTGTCGCCAATGCACTGCGTGCACTGCACTTTCACGGCGTTCACACTGCGCTGAAGACGTTTGTTTGCTATTCCTATAAAACGAAGTGAATAGACACATCTTCATCAATTATTTGTTTGTTCTCGAACAGTTGAATCTATGCCTTTGGGCCCTCCGCCGTCGTCCCAGATTGATATGCACAAATTTTATGCTGGACTTGTATATCGGCAAGCAGTAGCCAGGCTTGGTGCCATAGTGAAATGAGTGTTTATTTGCAAATTTTATAAATGTACTTAATTGTGTTCGTCTTTTTCATGCAAACGACGAAGAAAACGGTAGAAGAGCACTAAAGCATGTAGTCGTTGTAAGAACGCAAAAAAATAAATAACACTATATAAACGCCGTGGACACGCCGTACAGACGCAGTGACGTCTCTGAGATTGTCATTAAATCTCCATACAAGCGCCACTTACAACCACAGCATTCGCCGGTAGAGCTCCTGTGTCGTTGAAGAAGATATAACTGCGTTGCTACGGCGACCTTACGGCGACCCCACTGCGCTCTTTTCAGAACACCTAGCGACCGCATTTGTTTTGTGCATGCTTAAACGTCTGTCGGCGTTCTGCTAGCGATACCACTGCGTTGCTGTGGCAGTGTTACGTACTGCGCGGACCTCGGCGTTCTTGAACCGTCGTGAGAACGCTGCCATAGTGTGACGGGTTTATCTGTATACGCTGCACTGTTATATTTTAAAAGGTTGTACGTTGAACTTTTTGTACTACGCATCATCATTGCTAAATACTTAAACAGAAATAAAGTTTTTTCATAAGCCATTCTTGTAGCCGTGGGACAGTATTCAGAAAAAAAGAGAAACGTTGACGTTATAAAAAGAACTTCATTATCTTTATCTCTTTATTTTTATCTCCCAGCTAGAGACACTATCATTTTTATCTCTTTGTGTAAATATATTTGATTGCAAAATAGGGGGCCTATGATACATGTATAATTATAGTCTATACTCATTTAACACTTATTACATATATGTTGCATAGTACACTGAGATGAATAGTGTAGGTATTTCAACTCGAGTGCAATGATTTTAAGATTCGCTTAAGATGTTACATGACCACGGCCCCTGGGAAGATTTGCACTAGTGTTGAACCTTAAAAAGAATATGTAAGTGAATATATCAACAACATTCAACTAATAAACTCTAAAACGTTCTCAAATGGTTATCCTCGCGATCGAGATGATTATAATTATGCAGACTTTTCACTGATAATTCCTGTGTGTCTGGCTGCCACAAACAGCATTTTCCACACTCGGTCAGGGCTTTGCTGTCGCATAATCGTTATTATTTTAGTCTTGCACAAAATAATGTGCATTCATTTAAGTAGGTGTTATGTGGAGTATGGGTTATATCTGTATTTAATGCACTTAAAATAACTTTCTGCTCAAGCTGGCGCCGAAAGGTATACGAAGTGTAGCATTTTGAATTAACACTGATGTACAACATGTATGCAACAGAAGTTTCGAACATTCCTTTTAATGTATAATTCCTTCAATTTTTCCTGATGAACTTACATGGTTTTTAAACTTTAAAGCTAAGTGTTTGTACTGTCTTTTATCAGAAAGAAAAGTATAGGTAGTTTATTAATTAACAGTGATCTGACACCTTGAAACCGGTGCCCCCTTTTTTATTCAATTATATGTTTACATATGTCATGTTATAAGCAGAGCCTATTTTCATATTTAGAGCCTTCATTATATGTAGACATAAATTTACTTTCATTGCGTCAGTAAAACTTGTGATTTACTTAACATGTCCCTTTCATGCCATATTAGACATCCTATGCCCCACAAAGCAAAAAGTGGAGACTACTTTGTGTCAGCGATTAACTGACTTTCTCGAATAAAAACACCCTGTGATGTATTTATTAATTACCAGTACGCATATTAATATGAAATGTTATAATTACCACATCTTCGCTTTCACGATTTCAAACAAACCGAAAACAGTCTTCAATGATTAACGCACACACTCTCGAATAGAAACCCACACACTTTTATTGATTTCGTATAGACAATAACACTTTATTTTACTTTTACCGAGGCATTGAATCACTTAAATTAGCATTAATTAAAAAATGATAAGTAATGTTTTGGTTCTTGAAACTAATGCTAATGGCCACTTGTATAAGAAATTAAACAAATAGTGCACTTGAATAATATTTTATATGTAATATTAATACATTTATGTTATATTTGGCAAAAACTTCACAATATCAGATGTAATCAATCATTGACAAGCATGAAAAACGTAAAATAAACTATACATTACACACCTTGATTTCTGTTCGATGTTTGAGTCACCTCTATGTCATGTTTTCTATGTTAATTTTATTCATACAGAAACAAGTCAGGTGTAAGCCTTACTAGCAAGACGTTTATAAAACAAATTCTGTCGAGAAACATACACTTGCTGTCGATGCGCAACACTTTTCCGTTACACGCGTTAGCCCCCATGTTAAAATATTTACTCGTAGGACTGTCAGGGAGAGCCACAATCGGTATAACTCGATCACTGTTAAATTTGGAAAATAATCAAAATTTATGTAACATTGTGGCCGCACATTTCATGGAGTAAATAGTGTTTTTATATTTTTTAGTTTACGTGAACAAAAAAATCATTTTCCTAACTCTTAAACTTATTTGAAACTAGTTTATACGTATTAGCACCGAGAAATCTACAATTTTGTTCAGCATTGAACGTGAGAAGACTTTACGCAAAGTTGCAATATTTCAGTTAAAGACTGTAGGATTAGTTGCGCATATGTGTGCATCAGATATTTATCTGCCCAACAATGGCGTTCATGTACTTTGTTAATCAGTCGAAACAGATGAGTTATTTTAATTCAAATTATACCTCTTATGATCAGTTTGCACGTATTTTGGATTTCAAAATGTGTGGAGCCACCTAGTATGTAAATTGGGCGAATGTAATTATTTGAATAGTATGTAACGGAAGCTGATCTATGTATGTAGTTGTTAAATGAACAAACTAGCACAGTAAAAAGGTCTAAACAACGGCCGTTTAAAGCTGAGTGCCATATAATAACACGCAGGATATTCTTTTGTTATAATGTGTTCTCGGTTTTATTTGCAGTAAGTTCCTTTCTAAGTTAACGTATCGACTGACGACTTTTATTTCCGTGACATTTCAAATGGACTTCATTTACAATCGAAAGTAGACTATTTTGAATAAGTGACAATAAGTCACAAATTTTTTTTTTTAATGTTATGAAATTTCTCCCCTCTGAATATCATTTAACCAAATTTCATGTATGTGCCCAATTGTTTTCAGGAAATAATTGATATAAATTGACTACATCTGTCAGCAACATTTTGTCTTTTTTTCTTTCCAGTCACAACAGAACCCTCAGATACACCGTAGCTGATATTTTAGCTAAGACTTCATAAGTTTTGCTGCGATGACAAATTCAACGTTTTACCTGTTATGATGCTGAAAACTTGTTGTTGTTGTTGTTTTATGGGAAAGGGGCTTAAAAAAATTAAGATGAGTCCGTCAAATGGATTTTCAGTAAAATGTAAAATGACTAAGCGCGATAAGGATATACACTCGCTTGCCTGTGCTCGTACTTCCGCCCAAAACGCAAGCGCCATTTAATTGCATTGGGCCAAAAACACCCGCGGGACGTGTTCCACTAATGGTGGGCTACCTGAAACAAGTTTTGGTTTGAGCCAATGCTATTGAATGGAGCTTACATACGTCGGTTTTCAATGGGCATTTCACAGGGCAATTAAGGCACGAATTTATGAGCATACACGAGTAAACGGGTTTTTGCAAAAATCTAATATATTTGAAATGTTCATGGGTTTAAGCGATATTTGAAGTGAGCTTTTGGCCGAAATTTCAGAGCTCTTGACTACACGGAAGGTTTAAGTCTGGGTGAAAAACACAATAAAACAAAGCGTAAGTTTAAAAGGCAGGTTCCCTAATGAAGGGTCCGTTCTAATTCCCCAAACCACTCTAAACTACTCCTAACTACCCGAAACCGCCTCTAATCTAGCCTATGATTACACAATAAGTTCATATAATCGGGCCCTGCGAGCACTAGTATAAATATCAGGGTTAACCTTCTTGCTTCTTAGATGATTTGGAATACTTGAACCATAATTTCATATTACTCAATGAAAATAATTACATAATTTTTTTTTTGTGGGGGGGGGGGGGGTGTGAAACTTCAGCAACAAGCCATGCATTGTACCTGTCTGTAAGCTGATTGTAACACTGTAACAGCTGATTTAAAAATAAATGTAGTCGAGTTCAAGGGTTTGAGGTAAACACTGCAAGCTTCAAATAAGAAAGTAGGAGGGACTGTTTCTGAAATCCCATTAGTGTTTAAGGCTTAAGTTTTTCTTAGACATATGTCAAAAAGCTATATCCATTGGAATGGTATACATGGTATGAGATTACCTTAAGACAGCTTATACTTTGTGTGGGGATTGGGGTTTATCTCTATAGTGTAAAGAAACACATTTTTCTTTCGTGAAAAGACTTCCGGATTTAAGTCCTGGTGGAGTAGCCAATTCTGAATGTACAAGCTATTATAATCATTGGTGGAAAACAGTGTTATGAGTAAGTGTTGACACTTCAAAGTCAAAACATGCATATAACTTAAAATTTTCCCTTTTTTGTCTTTAACACAACACAAAATTCCCCTTCTGAGGGGTATGGGCACCTGTCCCCAAAAGTTGTCTAGTGCCCTGTAGATCCTGATCATATGACATGGATGTAATGGCTTATCTGGATCTACACTTTTCATCCATGGACAACAGCCATATCTCATAGAGTAAAGGATTATGCATGTATTACTGAAAATTCAAAGATTTTTGCAGGGTAACTTATTTTACATGGATTTCACGGGCATAATCAAGACTGATCAAGAGATATTAAAGAGTATTGTCCTTTTCACAATTTTTTGAAAACTTACCACTGAATTTTGTTTATTCATTGTTAGGGATGAATAAAAACATGAACTGGGAATAACATTATGAAAACTTACATATCAATTCACACGCTATATAGCAAAGCCATCATTTAACATACAATTATAAAATTGATACTTATATTAAGTTTATAAGGTATGTTAACATGGAGAACACCTGAAAATTTAAACTAGAATTTTGTGTTCAACAGAACACAAGTTGCATTTGAAAAAAAAATAGTGAAACAGGAGTTTATCATTGTTGTTGTCACTGATGGCTGCATGCAGATGATATATTCCAAGTATTAAGTGAATATGACAAGTACACTGAAAACTAAAGGCAATATTAAGTTTCATGTTGAAGTTGCATTTGAAAGGAGAAAATTCAAAAATAGTGAAACAGGAGTTATGAAACTATGAAATGTTTAGAGCCTTTAATGTGTAAAATAATGTTTAGAACTTAGTGTTATTAAGGCCCTTGCAATCATTATTCATCTGTTTCAACATGAATAATATCTGTTTCATTGTTTACCAGTTTATATTTAATCGCTATGTCAATGTATTCATCAGAATACTAAAATTATTTTGGTTTATGACATTAAAAATTGTTGTTGTTATATTAAAGAACATTAAAATTTTTTATTCTACTGGTTCAATAATTGCAGTTTTTAATATGGGAAATGTACAATGCAGAATATCGAATACACATACCATTGCTTAGGCGACTAACTAAAACAATTTTCAAAAATGACCAATTTTCAATTGAGTGAAAAAAAGCATTCTCATTTAATTGACAAAATGCAGCTAGCATTTTGAAAAAAAGGTGAAATATGCATATCAGGAATCGCCACATTCAGAAAAAACAGCCTCCCCACACAGTCAAGAAGAAGAGAGGGGGAGAGAGCATGGTTAATAAAATAATCAGTTTCAAAAAAGACACCACTAACAATAAACAAAAATGAGAACCCGAGGGGTTACCGCCTTGGAACGGTCAGTGGCAAATCAAATATCCACTGGGGGTTTAAACCAGGTTCTAGGGTGCACCAACCTCACACTTGCCCCAACAGGTTCTCATATCACAAAACAAGTACAAGTTGTCTTGGTGAAAAGACTCCAACCTACTTATCTGCTTAACAATGTTGCATGCAAAAGCACACAAACATATAAAACATAAGAAGCTAAGAGCATTGCAAAGCCGAAAGGGGTACTCAATGATCTTACCGAGACCAGAGCTCCTGGAGTAAAATCAGCAAGAACACGATGACAGGGATAAAAGAAACAAATCGAGCTTCTAGGTTCTTTTAAGAAAAGATTTCCCCAATAACCTTCATAAACTCTTAAACCCCTGCCACCGTCGTGCAACCAAAGAGGTAAGCATAATGATCAACTGTAGAAGAGTTAATCACCAGGCCTGCAGAGTGCTGTAAAATATCATGCTGGTAACCTTTCTTTTTTAATTTACGGATGGTTTTTACGAATAACCGAGAGAAATTAACACTGCCTTTTATCTTTTTAAGTTTATAATTTAAATCTCCATAAAAAACTGGTTGTGAAATACCTTGTTGCAAAAGTGATTTTAAACTGCATTTGTATTTATGAATTAAATCTGGGTATCGGCGATAAAATTTGCAAAAGGTTTTCCTTAATTTGTGATACCGATAACCTTGTTTTAAAAGTTTTTCTGTAATGCAAAGATTACGTTCATTGAAATCATTAACATTGTTGCAAGCTCTTGAAAAGCGAACAAGCTGTGAGATATAAACCCCATAAGATGTTGCACGGGGAACATCGCCGTCTAAAAACGGAAAATTTACTATATTAAAATTAAAATCATCTCTTTTATCATAAATTTTAGTAGTGACATAACCATTTTCAACGGACAGATTTAGATCGAGAAAGTTTGCTTGCTTTTCTGAAGTGTTCGCTTTGTTAAGTTGTAGTTCTTTAGGATAAATCTTATTAACCAGTAATGGAAAATGGTTATTGTCTATATTTAATAAATCATCAAGGTACCTCGAGGTGTTGTTAAAAGCTGCAATTATATTATCTTGATGTTCCACAATTAGTACCCATTGGGATGCCTATTACTTGTTTATAAATAGAGGTACCG
This sequence comes from Corbicula japonica, assembly GCA_038501625.1. Classification (NCBI taxonomy): domain Eukaryota; kingdom Metazoa; phylum Mollusca; class Bivalvia; order Venerida; family Cyrenidae; genus Corbicula; species Corbicula japonica. The sequence continues at coordinate 1,140,853 of JAZAYU010000091.1, read as the reverse complement.
AATCTAACATAAATATTATCCAGTAAGAAAAGTAGCGACTCTATAAGGTCTTGACAAGTCCATAAGGTATAATTATCATAAGAACCATCTGTAAAAAATGCCCTATGTTCATTACAAGCGATGAAGGTTTTATTTTCTCTTGCAAACGTTTTTTCAATGAGAGTGGTTAATTTGTCTCGTATTAAATTATGAGGGAGGGAAGTGTATAATGTTGAGAAATCATAAGTAGACAAACAGAACGCCCGAAAATTATTAGATTTAAGCTTTTTCAAAATGTCATTTGAATTTTTAATCGACCAAAATAATTTTTGCCAGATGTTTCAAAAACCTTATCACAATACCTAATTACGTGTTCTTTTATAGCTGTAAGACAAGATGTTAAGAGCACGGATAATTTAGTAGTAGTGCAAGAACTAGAGTTAGCAATAAATCTTGCTTTATGCGGTGTTTTATGCATTTTAGGTAACCAATACATAGTAGGTACTTTGTCTTGTTTCGGCTCAATACTGATTCTAAATTGTGTAATTTGTAGAGTGTGTGCAGTAACAATATCACTCTCAGATGAAGAAGTCAGTATATAAGCATTAGTGCTGTTCAGTTCTTCAGTTTGAATATTAATATAGTGTATTCGTCACACTATAATTAGATTGTTAGAAGCCTTATCAGCAGGTGTTAAAACAAATCTGTTATGAAAGTCTTGAATTCCTTTTTTCAAATGACGAAAGTTAAAACGAGGTCGAGGTGGTAATAAAGCAATGTTTCTTTCATAAAATGATATACGGGTGTCAATTATTTTGAATATGTGCTTTTTCCAGTTAGTGCATTAGGCTCGGCATGTTCTCTTTTGCACCATTTATTGCAAAATAAGTTCAAAGACTCAGCAATTTCTGCACGGCATGCATTAAAGTCAATTTTGGATGATATTATATATTTGGGACCTTTAGAAATTAAATTACGAATTCTAGAGCCTTTGATTAAATTAAGATCACCGGTAACAATATGACCGGCAGGCTTATAGCAATATTTAGAAGTTAAACACTCTCAAGATTTTGGTGTATTTTCAATGATCTGTAAATCCGATGTAATTTTATTGTAATTAAAAATTGTATTTCTAGTTGGTTTGTTATAAATACAACAAACCATAGGCGATTCAGTATTCTTAAAATAAATAGGAACAGCCGATTGAACTGTTTTATCTTTAAATATACTAGGAAGGTCAATAAAATCTATTCCTTTATTTAAAAAAGAAATTTTAAGGAAATGTCTTTGATGGTCCGATTCCAAGTCAATATGCGGCCTGAGAACATGCCGAGTATAACACTGAATAAGACTAGCAACCTCGTGAAATGGATGGGTTCTAATGACGATGTCGTCGGCTTCCTCATCCAGTTTCTGCAGACTTGATATAGAAAGAGAAGCCAACCTAGATAGCATAGCGTGTCTGCCAGATTGTTTTAAAATAATATGTAGGTCATGAATAGAACAACGAATACGTGATTTTCTTTTTATGTTTCCATTAGTTCTGCTTCCGTGCGACCTCGTTTTTCTTTTACGTATTTCAAGTAATTCAAAGACGTCATAATCAGGATTTTTAGAAATGTTGCCTTCTTGATAAATATTATCATTTAAACCAAGTGGGTAAGGAGTTTGTAATTTTTTAATCCATTTCTGCTCCGAAACGAGCCTGGCCCTGATTTTAAATGCTCTTGAAGCAGTGCTGTCAAATGTAAGTTTTTCTACTGGTTGAACGGAAATATTTTGTAAACGGTGTCCTGAATGCTTAAAGTGTTGGTATAAAAATGTTTTAAATAGCAATTTTTTGTAACCACAAGTCAAGAAATAAATTTATAATAACTCAAATGACATAAGAAGTGGGATAAATACAAAAATTTAAGATAGGATAATTTTGAACTTAAAATGTCTGATACGTGTTATATACTTTTCAATAATTGCAGCCTTTTCTTACAGTCCCATGCAATCTATAGTGTAATAAATATTTGCTTTAACAGAATTATAACAGCTCAAAAGCAAATGAAATGCTATTGTAATATAAAGTTTAGTTTGGCTGTTTTATTAAAACTTCGAAAATCTTATATTTAATTTTTAAATAATTATAATGTTCGAAAAGCAAGTCTCTTAAGAGTTCTGTATTAACACCTTGTGTCACATTGTAAAATAGTCTCAGAATATAAACAATTCACTGTGTCTGAGTAGGAAAGAATTAAAATCCATACGATTGTGTATTAAAAAACCTTCAATTTTTTTCTAAGATATGTTTTCTGGATGAGCATATACAAATTATCCTTCAATCATTTTTGTTGTTTTATCACATGCTGTTTTCGAAGGTCTCTGATTTGCTTTTTAGTCCGGTATTTTTCATTTAATGGGGGTTTAGATACAACTTTTGAAAGTTGATAAGTTAAAAACCATGAAATTTTAGATACAATGTATGATGTTTGTGTTTTTCGCCAACAATATTATGGTATGGTAAATATATATTTCTGTTGTATAGTAATATCTGACAACTTGATACAAAAATGACACTTGTATAATGCTAACTTACTCAAGTTTTCACAATTGAATGATCCACATCTCACAGCTCGACTTGACTGTAGTGGACACTAAAAACCAACCTCACAGCAGGACCCTTATGGCTTGACTGCAGTGTAAACAACAATGTCTGACAAACTGACTTCACGTCAGGAACCCTAATTGCTTGACTACAGTGGACATGATAAACCAACACAGCAGGAGCAATAATGGCCTATACTGCAGTGGACACAAAATGCAAAACCAACTTCACGGTAAAACAATTAATGAATGGACTGCATTTGATTGCAAAAACTAACTTCACATCATGAACCCAACTGACTATACTGATGTGGAACAACCATAGAAACGTTACTGATTAATACAGGGAACAGATCAGGAACCCTAATAGAGTTTTTAGCTCAGAGTTTTTAAAGCAATAACCGATGTTATTTGTTTTAATAAAACATGTCAGTTAAGATTATCTGTACAGAATGAAACATCTGCTTACCGATTCAGTTCCAGTGTATACAGAAATCTTTATTTTGAGTCAAGATCTTTATAGCACATTATTTTTTCCTAAAGAGAAACCATTTTAAAGAAACATCATTATGCGAAAAACAATCTATATATGTTTTTCAGAAGAAGGTATGCAGTTAGAGTGTTGGACCTACTATTTAACAAATGGTCCAGTAAATTTCATCTGTCATATATAATCAGTTGTTCTTGTCTCTCAGTATCTCTCTTCCATACGCATGCAATCGTTTGGAATGGATCTTAATTGTACTGTTTTTGGTAGAAATATTGAGTTGCGCTCAACCCGGGTCTATGAGGCGTGGGCGGTTAAAAGCATTTCCATTTCTGCCCAAGAACAGACTCAAACAAACCGAACCTTCAATATCTTCATATTTGTCGTGTTCGGAGGTCCTCAAAGGTTCCTTTTCATCTATTTCAATATCACAAAAGCGTTGTTTGTGCCGGTGTGGCGGCTGTAAAAAGTTTCCCCCTACTTTAATCAGTGTTATTATCAGTTACGTTCTTTGAATGTCATCGAGCATAAAATTTATGCACTATGTTAAAAGTACTCCTAAATTTACTTTTGATTTTAATATTTCGGCCTGTTAAAATATGGGTAGTTTCAATATCTCTGCCAATATAAATTTGGATATTGTTTAATCACCCCAAGGATATACTTCCTGCTTTTTAAAATATGCCTTTGGTGATGTTTGTAATATGCAGGATTTATATCCTCAGATCACGTCTCAAAATTAAATTCTGTTTACTAATAGGCCCTTTGTTTTCTTGTTTAATCTTTTATCTGAGGACCATACGCTGCTGAACATCGAATGGTATTAATATGAAAATACAACATTGAAGGTTCCGTGTTTACAGCCATTTGCATACCATCGTTTGGGATGGATCAAAATCATACTGTTTATTGGTGTAAATACTGAAATGCACACAACCCGGGGCTAGGCGGCCTGGGTAATAAACATTTCCATTACTGCTCATGAACGGACTCAATCAAACAGAGCCTTCGATATTTTCATATTTGTCATGTTCGGAGTTCCATTTTCATCTATCCTATACTTACGATCTCATCCGCCAACTAGGTTTATCTAACACAGCCGCGTTCTTTACATTGATCATTATTAAAATTGTAAGCATATTTAAGAACATTTTACTAATACAGTGGCTCATAATGTACTCTTACAACCTCCCAAAGAGGTCCCTGATCTCAGCGCAAATAGTGATGTCATCCTTTTTCATGCGCGTTCAGTTTCACAAGGGTTAAGAAATACTTAACTGGTATTTCTATTGTAACACAATACCCCAAGGCCAGTTGATATTTTCACGGCAACATTGTTTCGGGTAAAATTTCAAGGTATAACGTTAATTCACGTATTGTACTGATCCTGGAGGATGTTTACTTGGCGACACACATTTTCGTGTTGTTTTTATTTGTTGTTGTTTTTTGAAAGGGGCGAGGGTGAAGCAGTCAGACCTGTAAGTTGAACAAATAGCAGATTATAAGACAAGCGAGCCAAATTTAATAAACATGTACTTGCCCAGTAGATTTTACTTAAAGGGAGATGTGCAGGGTCGAGCAGGTGTACTCGGTAAAATCGTACACAGATCGATCCATGTAACGCGTACTTTTCACTAAACTCTACATTTTAAACCCTCCAGGAGGAAGTTTCGGTTAATTGTACCATTTTACCGGACCTGAAAGCAATCCGCTGGAGAAATCCCTGTACAAAAATACATTCTATGTTTAGCAATCATGGGAATGTCACGTTTCCGCTGAGCGTGGTGGCCCAGGGATTTTGAAACAAATGGCGACGTCGATTGTCGGCAAGGTACACCGAGTGCGTATTTTGGTAGAAGTGATCACGTGACAATCCCAAAAAAAACACATCGGCTTTACGCGGGAAATACAAAAATAGCTAACCTATCCGCGTCGCATAGGATAGGAAACACCATTTATACATCTTTTTTATAAAATATTGGTTTGAAATATTTCGGGTGTAAATCAATATTTGAGCTTCAAATAATGATATTCAAGTGATTAATAACCCTTTCCGCAATTCTGTTCCATTCATCAATCCTGCACTTCTCCCTTTAAAGTCTTACACCTAATCTAAATTTGGTGATGCAAACAATAATACCTGGGGTATATCTTTTCATTGGAATACCGAATGTGTACCAGTTTTTCTTAAAGCAAACGTGAAATGGTGTTTTCACCTTAAGTATCTATAAAAAATGAAATATTCGTATCAAGAACTGCAACACTCAGAAGACACAGACCCCCTCGCAGTCAATAAGAGGAGAAAAGCGCATGATTTATAAAATGATCAATTTCAAAACGGACACCACAAACAATTAACAAAAATGAGAATCCGAGGGGTTTCCGTCTTCGAATGGTGAGTGGCAAAATAATTTACCGCTGGAGGGTTAAAAAGGGTTCTACGATGCACCAACTCATTAAGTAGACCAGTGATTATGCTTTCCGATCTTTATCACCATCTCGTTTGCAACGAAAACCCAGAGCTGCCAACGTCATTTCAGTTCAAGACTTTTTAGTAGCATTTCCTGCTGGAGGAATAAATCGCCGAAATCACCGACATTTAAATAAAGCAATGGAATGCAACCGATTCTGGCAGTTGTAATAAGATGTGTGAAGTTAGCGGCCTAGCGGCCTGGTGGCGTGAAGTCAGCGGCCTGGCGGCCTAGCGGCCTGGCGGCGTGAAGTTAGCGGCCTGGCGGCGTGAAGTTAGCGGCTTAGCGGACTAGCGGCGTAAAGATGGCTGCCTTTATCACAATTAAGGTTGATTTTTACAGCATATAATGTTAATTGCAGGGGTGTATAAGAAAGTTATCGACATGATTTAGCTTTTAATTTTTTCAAATTAATTATTAAACACAGTTCTAGCTTATCTGCAAAGACGACTCGGAATCTCTTTGTACATTTACACCCATGTACTCTTTGTAAATTACATTTCAGTTGATGATTAAGTGAAATATCAACAAGAACTAGCCTTGATTTTTTTAACTTTTCGAAGCCTGGCGGCCTAGCGACCTAAACTTAATATTTATCATAATTTATGTATCTTCAAAACGACTTGAATTCGATTTTTACAGCATGCAATGTACATTTCAGGGATGATTAAGTAAAATATCAACAAGAACTAGCTTTGATTTTTTTTAAGTTTTCGAAGCCTGGCGGCCTAGCGGTCTAAACTTAAAATTCAGCATAATTTATGTTTATCTTAAAGATGTCTTGAAATCGATTTTTTCAGCATGTAATGTACATTTCAGGGATGATTGAGTAAAATATCAACAAGAACTAGCTTTGATTTTTTAAGATTTCGAAGCCTGGCGGCCTAGCGGCCTAAACTTAAAATGTATCATAATTTATGCTTACCTTAAAGATGTCTTGAAATCGATTTTTTCAGAATGTAATGTACATTTCAGGGATGATTAAGTATTTCATCCCTGAAATGTAAATTGCATGCTGTAAAAATCGAATTCAAGTCGTTTTTAAGATAAACATAAATTATGATAAATATAAAGTTAAGGCCGCTAGGCCGCCAGGCTTCGAAAACTTAAAAAAAATCAAAGTTAGTTCTTGTTGATATTTTTCTTATTTACCCCTGAAAAGTACATTAAATGCTGAAAATATCGATTTCAAAACATTTTTAAGATAAACATAAATTATGAAAAATTTTATGTGTAGGCCGCTAGGCTTCGAAAACTTAAAAACAATCAAAACTAGTTCTTGTTGATATTTTGCTTATTCACCTCTGAAATGTACATTACATGCTGAAAAAAAAAATCGATTTCAAGACAATTTAAGATAAATATAAATCTGATAAATTTTAAGTTTAGGCCGCTAGGCCGCCAGGCTTTGAAAAATTAAAAAAAAATCAAAGCTATTTCGTGTTAATATTTTACTTAATCATCAATTGAAATGTAATTTATAAAGAGTACATGTGAGTAAATGTACAAAGAGATTCCGAGTCGTCTTTGCAGATAAGCTAGAACTTTGTTAAATAATATTTTAAGAAATAAAAGCTAAATCATGTAGATAACTTTCTTATACATCCCTGCAATTTACATTATATGCTATAAAAATAGATTTCAATCCATTTTGAAGATAAACCTTAATTGTGATAAAGGCAGCCATCTTCACGCCGCTAGGCCGCCAGGCCGATAACTTCACGCCGCCAGGCCGCTAACTTCACGCCGCCAGGCCGCTTACTTCACGCCGCCAGGCCGCTAGGCCGCTAGGCCGCTAACTTCACACATCTGTTGTAATTTATATTTAAAAAAATCCAGAAACTTATTTATATAATAATCTCGGTGGAAGAAAAGAGTTATTCTATTGTTTTAAAACAGTGGAATATCATTTTTATTTTCACTATGTTTCACGTTGGTGTACTACTAACATGATATTCTCAATGAGAGCATTTAGAAAAACGTCAATACATAACGTCATAAACAAACTCGATGAAATAAATTTATTACATCTTACACAGGTTAATACAAAGTTCATCAATTTCTCTTATTTCAGTGCATTTTATTATAAAATTATACGACAAAGAAATAATGCAGAAAGTTATTACACCTTGTTTATCTAACTAGTTTACTTCTTTGTAGGGTGGGGGATGTAATATCGAATTTAGATAGTAATACTTTGAATTGGAATGCAGTAAAACTATAGTAGACCAGTTATTTCAGTAGAAGATGTTTCAATAATGTGATGACAGGCATGACTATTGAAAAAATAAATATATGATTAAGTTTTAAATAAATTTTATAATTTTATAACTAGATGGGTGTTCAGTTCAACACTTGTGTCACCATCTTTTATGCATCAAAGTGGTATGAACTTGTTAAAAACGTTGTAGATGTAATAATTTAACCTTTGAAAAGCAGCTTGAACCATTTCCAAAATAATGAAGGCTTTCTATTTCTCATCAATTCTGTAAAGTTTCTTTCCATATTCTCTCGTTCTTTCTCCATGGCTTCTTTAAATTCCTTCTTAATTTCTTCTATCTGCCTTTGTAACTGTCTTTGCAAAGCTTCTCGTAACAGCCTCTTTTCTATTTCTTAAAGAAAGTTATATTAAAATAAAGTTTTCTTTTTTCATATTTTCATGTATAAGGAAAATGAAAAAAAAACTTCTTTTAATTGAATAGTACGAAGATATTAAAATGCATATTAAATCTTTTTTTTTTCAATTAAAAGTGGTGAAGGAACCATATTATATTTTTCAGTAAATTATAGAATTTCCTTGGTAAAATTGTTAAATTGTGTAAAATCATTCAACATAAAAATTTCTATTAAACTAATTGTTGTTTTCATTACATGTTTTAAACACTTATTGGAAAAAAAACATTCAAATATCCCGCAAATGGAAATTAATTGGCTGACTATCAAGCTGATAATGGTTATAAAGGTTCTCATGATTTAAATATCCTTGTAACTTACTATTAATGTGGTTGGTTATCAAATCCATTATGGTACTTCATGGTTCCTTTTATATAACTGACACGTCTGCAAACACCCCAAACTTCTTTGGTTATTATTTATTTGGGTAAACTGGATTCAAGCAACTTAGTACATGTACACAACTTTCTGTCAAATTTTCAACTATTCAAATAAGTAAGGGCGTATTTTGAGGCAATTTGGCACTCTTGAATAATTCATACTTCGTTTTAAAGACACTGCCTTCCCTTGACATTAATGACTATTTGTTACCCGTACCTACCTTTGGATTTCTTAAGCTCCCGCAGACGCGCCGCATACTTCACAAGCATTGTTTTGTCGTAAATGTTTTTTTCGAATGTTTTAATAGCAGCTGATTGCTGAAAAAAAAACACAGTAGCCTTTGAAAGATAGAAAAAAATAGATAAATAATTATTTATAGATAATTGATATTATATTATATTACTATTATTATTATTATTATTATTATTATTATTATTATTATTATTATTATTATTATCCATTTCAAGTGAGAATCATGTAAATCAAATGTCTCACGAGCTCTAGCACCGGCTAAAGTTTAACTAATTCTTCGTAACAAACTAGCTTAACGGCACTTAATCGAGTACAGGGTTACTTTTCATGGACTGCAGACAGTAATAACTGCATGCGCTTGCGATTATCAATTTATATTGATTAAGGGATCCCTTCGAAAGCCAAACCAAAGGGCAATGTACACAGAGTTGTCTCTCCTTGCAGTTCTTTAAAGGTAATCAAAGGTGTGACAGCACTGGATAGAGGTTATGGAAATAGTGATCTTTGTTCTTTGACCTACGAATTTTCCATTCACCATTATTAAATGAGCCAAAACGAAAACATGACATTTTCATATTAAAAAAAATTGTTCAGTGGTTTTATATTTTGTGCTTTAATAAACAGTGGTATTTGCATATATCCGGACATTTGATGATACGAGAAGATCTTGTCTTTTTTCACAAAGGTCAAGATTTGTTCATCATTCCTCAATAATGATGTGACTAAATAATGATGTGATCGGTATTTTTTCACATACGAATCTCAAACAGGTCATTTGACTGTCAAATGTAGAAGTTCATTATATGTACCAAAAAAAAGCAGAATAATTCAAGTCCTGTTAAAATGCGGATTCAGTTGTTATAAGCTTAATGCACAGACTAAAACAGCGTGTCCATATTAGACGATTATGTTTGTCTCGACCTAAGTTCAATATGAATGTTATACTTTTTTGAAATAGATGAAAAGGGGTTAAAAGCCGACGAACACGACAAATATGAAAACATTGCAGGCTCAGTTTGATTGCCTGTTCATGGACAGTAATGGAAATGCATCTAACTACCCACGCCGTCTAGCCCCTGAGCGCAACTTAATTTTTACACCAATAAACAATATTACAATTTTGACCCATCTTAAACGATGGTATGCATATGGCGGTGAACATGGAACCTTCAATGCGGTATTTTTAGATTAATACCATTCCATGATTAGCGGCGTATAGTCCCCAGATAAAAGAATGCCCTAAATGAGGAAACAATGGGCGGAACTAAACAGAGTGGAAATTTCAAAGGGGATCTGAGAATATGAAAGCATACCTCATCAAGATCATACTCTTTCATTTCTTTCCTAAACATCAGCTCAATTTGTCCAATGTCTCGATTGTACTTTTCAACACCATGCGTCGTGTTGTACCTTGACGTGCTACTTGGTATGTGTTTTTTATGCAAATAGTTTAGACGATCAACAAGAACGGCTTGTACTTTTTCTCGGTTTTCTTTCATTTTTATCTCTCGGATTACTGCCATTTCGTTCTAAAGAAAAATGAAATACGTTAAAAGTAGTAACAGAAATTAAGAAATATGTAACTTTGTTATGTTTGTTACATGTATAATTATTTATAAACAAATAAAAATATATTTTTTATTTAAAACACATAATAACTACTTAACTATTGTAAATGTCGAATACCTTTGCTTGTTCAAGAAAATCGTCTTTTTGGGATGGATAGGCAAGTTTTCCAAATTTTTGCAATGTTATCTTCATATGGTCCAAACAAAAGTGAAGTAGAAATTTCTTTTTCTGGACAGGTAGTTCAACTACTTCTATTTCTTCTTTGTACTCGGAAACCAACTTGACTACTAAATTTCTGTTATGATTTATAGATGCTTGTTCAAAGGCTCTTGCAAAAGTCATAGCACTTCCATTTGCCAGTGCTTCCACATAAGTTTTTGTGACTTCCACAAATGCTGCAACATTTAAAACAATGCTTATAAAAAGCAAAGCAAATTAAATACTTGGTATAGTCATGTGAAAGTCAGTGTTTCCTTTGCTTGCCCATTTGTTCTTGTGATGTGTGCATACCGGCGTATGTGTTTGAGTACGTTTTCACGTGCGTGAACGTGTGTACGTAGATGCTTGATTGTGTGCAAATGTGCTGGTGCTAGAGTCAAAATTTTAACATTTTAGAATCTGTATGGAATTTGATTATATACTGGTTATATTCACTTTAAACGGCTATCACCGTTATATTTCCGACTTTCTGTTTCCGTTCTAAACTTTCAAAGAATCTGTTTACAATCAAGCTTAACTAACCAGGGGTTAATGTAAAAACATAAATAATATCTCTATATTCAGAACAAAGTGAGTAATATACAATAAATCACCTGGGCCATCAACTAATATTTCTGTCATTGCATCCAAAACCTTTGGTTTGCAGCTGTAAATGAACTTCTTAAATTTTTCTACGTCTGAAAGAAAGTCTTTATCTAGAGCGCTTTCATTTACTTGCTCCAGACACGGTAGTAACTTGTTTATCCCTGGCATGGATAGTGTGAGGCATTTTCGTCTTGGGAAAAACTTGATAATGCATTCCTTTGTCTTGTTGTATTCTTCCTTATTAGGTTCTACCGATATTTCGAGAATTTCTTCAAAGTACTTGTCCGCGTTGTACTTGTCATCATCGAATTCGAAATAGAAATCTCTAAGGCACAATATGAAGGTTGGTGTCAACAATGGAATGATTTCCTCGCTCTCCTCACTTGTTAGCGCTTGTTCGTTTGCGGTTTTGACATGGACAGACATTTTTGTTATAAATGTAAATACGGTTAAGGAGACAATTTTTATGAATAAAATTCGCGAGTTTTTTCCGTAACAACAGCTTGTTGTTGGTTTTTTTTTCAAATAATCTTTAAACGCATTTTGGTCGCTGGTGGAAGAAAACTTCACGATGTATTTTACTATTATTTTTTTATTAATTTTACATTTTCTTGGTCCATATAATTGCAAACTGTATTTGAATAAATTTCATATTTCTATGGATTTAAATTTAGCTTATAATCGTGCTAGTACAAAATAATATTTGAACAAAGCACTTCTGTTCTGGTTCAAAACAATATTAATAATACTCTTCGTGGTTGATACTATAAACAACATGTTTTTAATTTCTTTCTTAAATAAAACAAACTGTTGCCTTGATTAAATTGAAATCTGATTAAACTTAAAAGTAGGCGTCATGACACTTAAACCAACCGAATTTTAATTACCCACACTGTATATAAATACACCTTTCTGAAAAACAACAAAGTAAGATTTATATATATTGATATTGTTTTCATTCCGATATCATAACAGACCGTTGCTGTTGGTACAGTCAATATTTGGTTTATTCGAAATGAATATATATTTTCATTCTGACTAGTTTCTTGTTGTTTGTTGTTTCTTGCTCAATAAAGTGTTCTTCATGAGATTCTTTCTTTACTCCTGTCATCGTCTTCATACTAATTGGACTCCAGGACTCTGGTCTTCGTAAGCTCATTAAGTACCAATCATTTTGCTACACACCGATTTTAGCTCCTTATATGTTTTACATGTTTATTGATTTGATAACCCGTCCGGGGCAAGCATGAGGTTGGTGCACCCAAAACAACCAGATGGCTTATGACAAATTTCCACAATGAACTTGAGTTTTGCCATTGACCATTCCAATGCGAACCCCTTTTTTTAAATTATCCGTATCGACAAGGTAGAATTACAACTATAATACGGAGCTAAACGTTACCAGTTTCAATACTTCGGTACCTTAAACAATCATCAACATACTGATATCTGTAACGTTCGGTTTAATTGTCTTCTCTGGGTCAGAAAATAACAAATATGCATATTTAAAAACTATAAAAAGGTAATATGAAAGGATATGAAAGTTTCTCCAGCGAGTCCTGATCAAATACACCTCTGTGGTTATATATCAGTGTACTGCTGAGCATCGTCGCTAAACAAAATAGTTTGTTGTCGTGGTCCCTATCTCCCTGGGAAACGAGTTTTATCAATTATTGTCATTTTAATATAACATTATTATAATAATAACGTTATCACTTTTGTTTTTATATTTTGATCTGTTGTTAAGCTTGGTTTCAATATCACAGTCGGTTTAGTTTTGGATATTGTTTAATTACTCATAGAGTAAACTTCCTGCTTTTAACTTGTTGCCATTAGCGTTCTCTTTTATCTGCCCATTTGTTTAGTCCACTTTACAGTCATATGCACACCATCGTTTTTAATTTGTCTAAATATTCAGTTGCGTTCAGCATCGGGCTAGGCGGCATAAGGGAGTAATGTGCATTTCCATTACTGAACATTAACAGGCTCAATCAAACCCGAGCCTGCAACGTTTTCATATTTGTCATGTTCGTGGGCTTTTAAAATTCCATTTTCTACATCAAATTTGGTGATTAAATCATTAATGTTAAATTATATGTTCAAACATCAATTCTTCATTTAAAACTATTGCTTAATGTATCTTAAAATGAATTTTAAAGAGTTTGTTCTTTAAGTATTTTTTATTTATATGAGATATATTTTCTGATAAGAAACTAAACGTATTAACATATGTCACTTACATGTACAGATAATTTTTTAATTTTCTTATCTTGCGCGAAGATATTCTGATGTTACATACAGTGTCACATTAGCTTATAGAATGGTACCTTTTTAATATCCGACATTCCCTCAGTATCTAGTAGAAGTAACACTTGATTGTCTTGTTGTGGATGTAGTTTACACCATGCCCAAATTCCTTTTGTTTGAGTTGACACTTTACTTCCGACTTTGAATCCTGAAGTGATGCGTCATGTTGTATTAATGCCCATGTGGTCAATAATTTAATAAGAAATTTGAATGAAGAGTTGTTGCATTCATCAATGTTTTAAAATTTAATACTCTAACACGAACTATATTCTATGTTGCTACTGTTGCTACATTCTTCGCAGTGTTTCGTACTTGCCTAAAAAGGGGAAATGGTTCAGTTTTATCAAGTAAAAAAAATCAGACCGAGATTCAGAAAAAATTATAAAGTTTCAGATAAATATAACATTTTTGTGGTTAAATCACACATGCATAACAAATAATGATCTAACGACTATGAGATAATAAATAACAAAGAATTGAAACATATATCACATAGAATGATAATAGCTGTTATAAACGATAATAATCAATAGGCTGTCAAGTATAAATCGTTCAACTCATATGAATTTAGAAGCTGACAGATCATAACTTTAAGATTTCGCGATGAAAGTGCACGCTCCAGTTTAGATGACCTAACGATTGCAAATGCTCTTAGATCAAATAAGAACAGTGATACTTACAATATAAATGTTTAATCAAAAAGGTTTGAATGTATTAACTGACGATTTGTAAAGCTGAACAACTGCTTTGAACGTTGCCAATAACGTACCGGAGTCTCAGAAAAAACAAGTGCTGCTCGTAATTAATACAAGGAGAGTTACATCCGTCAATAGACATAATAATCCCAATGCCTCTTTAATCAAATATATTTTAACAACTGTTTGATGATGCTCTTTTGAATCGTTGGAAGATAGTTTTTGAAAAATTAAAAGTTATGACCGAATTCAACTTTGTAATTATACTTTTTTGTCTATGAATAAATCTTAATATAATACTAAAGTACCTGTTTTCTCATTGGCTAGTTTATTCATCAAGTAAGATTTCCCTGTTCTGCAGTGGCCGCATATTGCTACAATGTTCAGTGGAAAATCAATTTGACTTATTTCTTTTAACACATGCTCGTTGACGACGAGAATATTTCTTTCGTCGGTATAGATCAGTTGTTGAGGCTTCTTGAATACTGACAGTTCCTGAAACCTTAAAATAAATTTTTAAGTTGACAACAGGAAGTAAACAGAAAATGGATCATAGAAAAAATGTCATTGTATATATAAACAATTGATACTGCAATTCATTTTGGAGTTTGACGTTAAGCGAATTTAAAATTATAAATGTCAAGTTAGTTTATTAATCCTACAGAAATTTATTTTTCTGTTAAAACAGTCCATGTTTGAAATGCAAATAATAAAGAAGTAAAATTTATCGAAAAAAAATCCCAGATGGCTATTGAACGCATGAAAATCCGGTAATGACATGATATACATGTACATTGTAATTTTTACTTAAAATAAGTTATCTAAACACCACTGTATCTTAGTTTTCTTAGATTGGAAGACGAGTACATGTTGAGTTGCGCTAAACTCAGATTTCGAGGGCACTGGCAATGGCGAAACAATCTGCATTTCCATTACTGAGCTTGTAACATTTGCATATTTGTTCGGTGGCTTTTAACTTTTTTCTTCTTTAATAGACAGAAATCTAACATATATGTCAACACAGTTTCTTGCTCTTTATTAGAAAAAGGCCTTCATACAATAATAGAATTGACGCGCTTGCAAGAAGGACAAATGGATGACATCTTGATACAATAAAATATTATCAATTTTAATCGTTCATTCATCTGCATTACTTGCTAGATAAATTGCCAAGTATTAAAACGTTCATTTATTTTTAAATGTTGTCTATCAAGATGACTGCGTGTGTCTCAAAGCGGTGACTGTAAAGACAGAGCATACCGTTGTTCAGTGGGCAGTTGTTTAATATTCTGCAATGGAAAAAAAGCATCTCAGTTTTATTCAGAGTCAAATAACTTATGATTTTCCATAACAGAAAATATTTATATCTTCAAATTATGAGGTGAATCTATAACATTCTAAACACTTACATCTTTTATATTACTAAATCATTCAATCACTTTATAAGCTATTTAAACATATTTTGATGAAAGGCATTTCTAGAGTTTATAGAACACACAGATGCGTTAAAAATTGTATACTTGATTCTGTTACTTAATGAGTTTTACTTGATCGTTGTTACAAAAAGTCCTCCTTGTATTATTTATACTTCACCAATCGAAATGCTTAAAAGAGACTCCTTAATATGGAGCTGATGACAAGGAATTATCAGGAAATTGTAGACATAATAATTTGCGTTCGTTTTAAGTCAGTCCTGCAGTTAAACATAATATTTTTTTTATTTTCATCTTTATGTGTTTTACTAAGCCTTTTTTCATTTTACAAGAACAGTTATATTTAAAGATGTACATGTGTGTATATTTTATGCATTCGACTTTAACGCCCGGATACTTAAATATCTGGTAAATGTTTAAACCGTGTTGTAAGATTTAAGACCTTTTATTTATTTAAACAGAAGAATTCATAACTTTTCCTCAACTTCGCATACCTTTTTCGTAAGTCCAACCCGAACATGTTACAAAATCAGTATAAAAGATAAATATAAAAAAGTGAAATATGCATATCAGGGATGGCCACATTCAGCAGACACAGCCTCTTCACACAGCCAAACAGTAGAGAGGAAAAGAGAGCATGGTATTACAATAATCAATTTCAATAGGACGCCACATACAATTAACGAAAGTGAGAACCCGAGGGGTTACCGCCTTGGAACGGTCAGTGGCAAAACAATTTGCCACTCTGGGTTTAAACCAGGTTCTAGGGTGCACCAACCTCACACTTGCCCAACAGGTTCTCGTATCAAAAAACAAGTACAAGCTGTCTTGGTGAAATAACTCCAACCCACCCAACGGCTCAACAATGTTGCATGCAAATGCACAAAACATATAAAACATAAGAACCAAATAGCATTGCAAAGCCAAAAGGGTGAGTACTCAATGATTTTACCGAGACCAGAGCCTCTGAAGTCAAATTAGCAAGAACACGATGACAAGGATAAAAGAAACAAATCGAGCTTCTAGGTTCTTTAAAGAAACTCTTAAACCCGTTGTGCAACCAAAGAGGTAAGCATAATGATCAACTGTAGATGGGTTAATCACCAGGTCTGCAGAGTGCTGCATAATATCATGTTGGTAACCTTTCTTTTTTAATTTACAGATGGTTTTTACGAAAAACTGGGAGAAATTTACATTGCATTTAATTTTCTTACGTGTATAAATTAAATCTCCGTAAAAAACTGGCTGTGAAATACCTTGTTGCAAAAGTGATTTTAAACTGCACCTGTATTTGTGATTAAATCTGGGTATCGGCGATCATACTTGCAAACGTTTTTCCTTAATTTATGATACCTTGTTTTAAAAGTATTTCTGTTATGCTAAGATAACTTTCATTTAAGTCATTAACATCATTGCAAGCTCTAGAAAAGCGAACAAGCTGTGAGATATAAACCCCCTAAGATGTTGAACGAGGCACATCGCCGTCTAAAAACGGAAAACTTAAAATCATCTCTTTTATCATTCATTGTAGTAGTGACGTATCCGTTTTGAATAGAAAGATTAAGATCAAAAAAGTTTGCTTGCTTATCTGAAGTGTTTTCTTTATTAAGTTGTAGATCATATGGATAAATTTTATGAAGAATAGATGGAAAATGGTTATTATCTATATTCAACAAATCATAAAGGTACCTCGAGGTGTTGTTAAAGACTGTAATAATGTCATCCTGATGTTAGGTAGAAAGAGACAACATAAAATCTCTTTCATAACAGTATAAAAACTGATCAACAAGGCGTGCACAAATAGTTCCCATTGGAGTGCCTATTACTTGTTTTTAAATAGAGGTACCAAATCTTACATAAATATTATCCAATAAGGTCTTAACAGGTCCGCGAAGTATAAATATCATAAGAACCATCTGTAAAGAATGCCCTTTGTTCATTACAAGCGATAAGTGTTGTTGTTTTTTCTCTAGCAAAAGATTTTTCAATGAGTCTGGTTGGCTTGTATCTTACTAAATTATAAACTAGAATAGTAATACGCCAAAGATTTATCGCCTTGCTTTCATTTCGCTTGAGTGAGTATGTATTTTGCGCGCCTTTTAGCCCCCGCTATTTTACAGTATATATTAACTACTTATTTAATGATTTAAAGGAAGTAAGTAACAAGAAGCAGAATAATCTTTTGTTTTACTCTTATTTGTGAATGTCTGAATATAAGTAGCCAATTCGACGCACCTGTCAGATAAGATTTTGAGGCCAGAATATAGGGAAAATATTTCAAAGCTTGTTGAAGCAAGTGTGTGATTAGTGCACCCTAGAACCTGGTTTAACCCACCAGTGGCAAATTGGCAAATTGTTTTGACACTGACCGTTCTAAGTCGGTATCCCCAAAAGCTCGTAGTTTCAGTAATTGTTCATGCCGTCTTATATGAAACTGATATTCTTGTCAATCATGCTATATTTTCTTATTTACAATTTGGCTGCGTGGGAATGCTGTTTGAACTAAGTGTGGAGATTCCTGATATGCATTTTTCACTTTTTTTATAAAGGTGGTATTTGGATTTTGGACGCCATTTTATAATTATTTATGCTAGTTTACAAAAAAGAATTTTCATCTGAACGGGCAAAAATGTTTCGTCGGGCAGATTTCTGAACTTCCGATAAAATTACCGCAATAAACATTTT
Source organism: Corbicula japonica (assembly GCA_038501625.1). Taxonomy (NCBI): domain Eukaryota; kingdom Metazoa; phylum Mollusca; class Bivalvia; order Venerida; family Cyrenidae; genus Corbicula; species Corbicula japonica. Next base: position 1,122,525 of record JAZAYU010000091.1, on the reverse strand, counting down.
TTATGATAAAAACCAACACATTTTTATTGATCTATACTGTTTTACGCATCGAGACGGTTGTTTTTTTACATTTGACTAATCCATATTATCGGCAGCTTATTTATTTGAATCATAATATATAGCTCCTAATGGAAAAGTTAGACCGATAGTTTTCTAGATCTCGTATCACTTAACTTTTTAGGATTAAATGTTTTTGCAACAATGGACTTGTCAGAAAAAAAATCAGACTATAGAAACATGTTTTAGACAGATGACATGTAAACTTTATTATTATTATTATTAAAATTACATGAGTTATGTTCTCTTTGGTATATTATCATAGCAGTAAAAAATCAAATTTATGACTTTTATTATTGCTTTTAAAGGAGATAAGAGTTTCAATAGCTTTCAAACTTAAATATTTATTTAGCCACATATTTAGTCACATCTATGTACAAAACACTTCGAGTACAGTAAGTAAAACATCAAGAAACCGTTATTTACAATAGACATTTTCACTTTACAAAAGCATATAGCATTAAAATATCAGTGATATTTCAACCAGTGTTTTATTGCAATCTTTCTCTCACCGTTAAAATGGTTTTATTACTACTAAAATATAAAACAAAAGAGATGATTTTGATTTATTATAGCTTGTTGGGGAAAATGTGAGGTTGGTAATCTGGTTAGTGGCGAAAGGTTTTGCCCCAGACTCTTCCAAGGCGGTAACCCCTCAAGTTCTCTTTTTCGTTCATTGTTAATGTTGCCTTTTTTCAAAATTGATCATCTTGTTAACGCATTCTGTCTTTTTTTCTGCATTTGTCCTGTGTCCGGAGGGTATGTTGTTATATGCATGTTCCACTTTTTGTTAATTACTCGTGGAAACACTAGTTTGAATGTAACCATTTTAAGATGATAGTTATTTTAAAGACAAGTGACCACCTACAAACTGTTTCTTAATCACTTACTTTTCGCTCTTTTGGGCGACAAGATACCAGCAGTTCATCAGAACCAATATTACAGCTGTCCTCGAATGTTGGCTCCAAACTTGCACCTTCAACAAGAATCACGAACACAGACTTAACTTTAGAACATATTTCTCATTATGGATTTGTGATGGTTTATTGGTTTCAATACAACTTGTTCCGTTCCTTTTGTTTTAATTAACATATGGAAACTGCGAACAATGATGTTGCTTCTACCCGGGAGCGAAACCGCGCCATCACGGCGACAGGGCCAAGCCTTGCGATTCCGACAACGCTACCCACTGAGCTAGCCATTTCAGCCAATCAGATGCTTGAGATTTGAGAATGGCTTCAATCTCATTTTATAACCTTAGGCCCTGGATTATAATTCCTAATTTTTGGCTCAAGCAAATATCTGGGCCATTGATGAGATAATGATAAAGATATGTTAAACCCGATGCTCATTAATTTTGAGTTGATCATTAAGTTAGGATATTTATGCCTTTCTGTTTGATTATAAAATAGATTTGATCTGCTATTCTGGCTAAGGACTACACAGTTCTAAACGACGATTCAACACAAAACTTTTATGTAAATACATGTATATATGAAGGGAATTGTAACAGGCCAAGTGTCTGTTAAAGAAACGACTCAGGCAGACTATCAATGTCTAATATTCTGTAAAATAATATTTATTTTTACTTTTTATTGTGAAATGTTTTCATTTTGCAATTGCTAAAACGCCGTTATTCATGTTTTGAAAGTGGTTGCTAACAGTTAAATGTAATCAAATTTTCAGACATAAGTAGACACATTTTAACAACTTTAACGATCTGTAATCCTTTCCTATGTCTGAGTCTGAGTTATTATTAACATACGAGGGGTATTAAAAGTAATGAAAATGCAGTTATATTGCAGAACATATAGTATATCGAGTTTTAGATGTTTCAAATTATTCGTTGATGCGTCGACCTTTATTCTAAATACTCGAAATTTTCAATAAAGGTAAGTAGAACCTGTATAAAGGTCACTGAGAATTTTCCGGAAATAGACCAAAAACAAGTTTGCTTCATCATCTTTTTTATTCATGAATTATTATTTTGTAGAAATTGTGATTTCCTGTTTGACAAAAAATTATTACTTTATAGCAATTTAACCATTAAAATTATAAGTGTAAGAACTCGAATGACGGTGTCTTAGCAACTACAAAAGAGAAACAATTTTTCGATCAAGAATCAAGATTAATATTACTTAATGGAATCTCACAATTTATACATAGATATTTACTCTGAGTATTAATCTTCAACACACAATTGGCATTTTAAGAAATTCTTTGTCTATGTTTACCAACAAGCGTTGTTACGAACCCCTGTCATTTCTCACTATTTCAACTTAAATTCCGTGTTGTCAGAAGCCAAAATAGCAGATCAAATTAGACTTTATAATAAAATGGACAAGTATGAACGTCGTGAATATTTATAATGTATTCAAAATGTTTAAGAATTGCTTCATACTTTCCTTATTTTTATCTGAACCATGTCAGTTATAATTGTTTTAGCCGAAAACTAAGCTAGTAAAAACAAGTATACCCTATTAAAGGTTCTATAAAATCGAAATTTTTTTACCTAAATGGGTAAATGAAATTATCATGCTTGTTCGGCAAAAGCTTTGCTTACATCAGACATTGATATAACATGTTAACACTTATCAATATGAATAATGGAATGAGTTTTGATTACTTTAGAACAACACTCGTAGATTGAAAAGACACTTTGAAAGCCAGCGAACACAGTAAATCAGGCTCGGGTTGATTAAGCCTGTTCAACGGCAGTGAAAGGAATGCGTATTTATGTCCACACCACATTATTATTACTAAGCCCCGGTTGGAGCGCTATACAATATATGTTTCCAAAACATAAACCGATACATTTTATGTTTTTGCAATATGGGTCATCTTTTTAAAAGTAACATGAACTTTAAGTATATTATCAGATCTAAAACAAATACTGGAACGGATTTATCAGCGCGTTTAAAAGTTAAATTAAAATAAAGCATGACATGGTATAGAATACAACCAAGGACTCCTAGCTATTTTATCTTTCAAACAGGCCTTGTGAAAACAAGATCTGTAATATATGCAAAAACTTGACATTGGCTTATCTATTACCAGTTTCATTCCTGTGGCTAAGCAAACAATACTGACATATTTATTTTTCATTATGTGTATGTACATGTATATCATGTTTATCTGCAGTTGCTGTAAATGTAAGACCGCTTTCGCTTGGTGAAGATGTTTCTAAGATGCAAACGTTCTTGATTTACATTTTCGCTGCCGGTGTTTGAGTCTGGAAACAAGCAGATCAGTTATATTTTACTGAGCCGTTTATTAGCGAGTCTGAAAAAGAATACGAGAGGTTGGTGGTAACCAGATTACACTTAATAAAACAGTTTTAAACAATAAACGGTACCTGACGGTAATTTTAAATCGTTTAAAGATTTCAAGCTCGTATCACTCTGTCGTTTTTCATCGCAGCTGTAATCACTGTTTGTGTCACACATGTTTCATTTCTTCTTTATTAACCATACAGAAATCTAAGCTTATATCTGAAACGTAACATAAGGACAACTAAATATTCTAATTTTACAATATTTTGACAGAAATTTTATTGTAGCGCAATAAAATGACTACATTTTGTCCTCGTGTTAGTTTTTATAAAGCCGAACATAGTGAATATTTTGGTCGGTTCACGTTCTGTCCGGTCAATTTCATTTTCGCAGCTAGATTTAAAACGACAGTGAAACATGCATATCAGAAATAGACACACTTGGAAAGCACAAGCCCTCCACACGGCTAAACAGCAAAGACGAAAAGAGACATGGTTTAATAAAATGATCAGTTTCAAATAAGACACTACAAGTAAAAAACAGAGAACGTGAGAGGTAACCGCCTGAAGCATGGAACTTTGTCTTAATTGAAATAGAATGCTAAAGAAGTATCGTACACACGCCTAAATATAAAGAACTATTAACCGCTGTACGAATACCTAGATATTATTATTTTTAGTCATGTCATTTCGTCAGTTAAAGTTCTATTTAATTCTTTACTCCATAAAAACATCTTTTATAGCGTGGCAGACAAGTTTATAAATATCCAGAACAGCAGCCATATGTGCGCAGTCTGATCAGGATCTACCATGTTTGCTTTGAGATTCACTAGGTTCTGACCAAAAACAAAATAGTGTAAATCCAGATCAGATGGAATTGATGTGATGAGTGATCCGGATCTACACTGGTTGCTTTCAGACAGACGCATCTATGGATTAAAGGGTTAAGCATTTTAAAAAATAATGATTAGTCAAAAACTCAAAGCTCAAATCAATATTTAAATCATTTTCGTTGCCTCTGGTTTTGCCATTTACGACTACTTTCACACTTTAAAAGATCGTTCATGAACTTTACATGTTAATCATTAAATGTTTGAACAACAATATTGATCAAATCGACCTAAAATAAACACATTTCAGACGCGCAACATTATAAGAATTAAGGTTCGAAATATTTGAAAAATACTGCAGTGTAATTGGTTCAAATATAAATTCTACCATTATATATCTTTTAAATTTTATTCTGTTTGTAGCGGTTATGAAGCGTATAATCTTCTGATGAAAATAATTTTAATAAATAATACTCTTTCACCATTTGCTCGATTTTCGATTTTTTGTCGACTTTCAGCAATTTTTTCAGTTGTAACACACTAAAAGGTCACAAGAGCGAAGAATTAAAACAGTATTTTTATTACAAAATAAAATAATTCGTCAACCTTCCAATATGGGAAACGCAGTAATATATCGTAATTCTTTAATGCTTTAAAATATGTTGCTTACCTTTTAATTTAAATTGCACGAGGATTATACGATTGTTTACATGGCACTCTATTATAATAGGACTGTGAGACTATAATGTAATGCATATTATTTCACCTTTTAGTTATCGGTTAGTTTTATTAACTTATTTTACCTCAAAACGAAAACCATATTGAATTACACAAAGAAAACTATGAATATTACCTAATTTGAAAATGTGTATTCCTCCTTTATAAAATCACCGTAATGAAGAAAGCATATGTTTTACTGAACAAAACGGTATTTAAATAAAGTATTTAACATCGCTATAATGTTTGCTTATCCTGTAATACAGTTTATTACTTGGATGTCACTATAATAAACTTTATTTCGGTTCCTGATTTGTATATTGATCCAACGATTGTCATTCAAAATCATTAATCAAACAAGACCATTTTAAATGATATTTCAAATCATGTATCTCCGAAAAAAAATTCGGCTTGATTTATCTTATTGATTTAGTTGTACAAATAAAATTTGAAATGTGTATTAAAATTTTGCTGATAAGGGACCTGACGACGGCGGTGTGCGTCTTGCATGAAAAGGCCGCGGTTGTTTTTCCGATTGTAGAAAAAACTGACAAATGAACCGCTTAAACAAATGTTATTCGTAAAAGATATATTCTTCATTTGACCATCCAGTGGATGAAACTGTGCTTGCACCGACATTCAAAGGAAGCAGTGGATAAATACGTCGACACATAAAATAATAAACTGGTTAAATACCATCTTGTTGCAAGGTTGCAAGAATGTTGGACACCCTAATGGAAGGAACATCCCCTGGTGCTGAAGGCACAGTTTCATCCACTGGGTGGTCAAATAAAGAAATATTAGATACTCGAAGTGCAGTTTCCTTAATCATACTTCATCAAAGTTGATCTTCTGTTTTAGTCCCCGTTAAATATCTCAAATCCCTACAGGCAAAAAAATTTTGACAGGTGTTTTTCCACGTGAATTGTGCCTATTTCAATGAGAACCTTTGTGGATTATTAAAATGGATCAATTAAATTGTTTCAAAACCAAAGGGGGGAACTTTTAAATGACCGAATCTCCATTTTTCTTCGAATGCAGTTAATGTAAATAAAAAAACGATCGACGTAGTCGAAAATTGTGAAGGACGAAGAGGGGTAACTTCGGGATACATATCATTAAATACACAAAATGCCATTCGTTATTTTTGAAAAAAAATTGATTGGACATTAATCCACTCAAGTCTTGGCGTTTTGGAATTTAATTGTAATCGATTTTATGTCATCGATTTTCCCCTGTCAAAATTGCTTTCTGTTTAGTTCCGCCCATCGTTTTCTCGTTTAGGGCAAACCCATTCTTTTATCTGGGGACCAAACGCCGCTGAATATGGTATGGTATGTAATCTGCAAATACCACATTGAAGGTTCAATGTTCACCGTCACGTGCATTTCATCGTTTGGGATGGATCAAAATTGTATTGTTTATTGGTGTAAATATTGAGTTGCGCTCAACCCGGGGCAAGATGGAGTGGGTAGTAATATGCATATTCATTACTGACCATGAACAGGCTCAATCAAACCGAGGTTGCAATATTTTCATATTTTTCGTGTTCGGTGGCTTTCAAAGTTCCCTTTTCATCTATTTTACTACACACCTGTCATTTAGTATTATTTGTCCAAACAGAATCTTCAACAGTGTTAAATGTTGTCGAAAAACAAATTCAAGGGGAAAACGCTGCAGCTGTTTGGGGTTAGGCTAAACCCCGTATGTGTTATGTCGAAAAAACGGTAACATTATCGAAACGGTATATTCTAAAACATACCAAAATTCTTTCACCGAGTCTGCGTTCAGAATAAGAGCCATTTGATGCCATTGTGATTGTTTTGCACAAACGCACATTACACAGCCTAATGTAACCCTGTTGTAACTGTTTGTAACCGGGTATGAGATTAAGATATGTTTTGGTTGTTGTTGTTGGCGGTGGTGGTGGTGGTGTAAAAACAAACAAACGTCGTGTTTGCTGCTTTTCCCGTTGGGAAAATTGTTCCTCTTTTTACATTAAAATCAATTCGGTCGACACGTTAAAATGTATTAATGAAAGTAGTACTTGACATTGTTACAGTTTTTAAAGATTCAATTTCAATAATTATAGTGGTGATTTCTAAGATTTTCATAAATGAATTTCATTTTGCTAGTTGCTGTGTGTCTGATTTATCGTAGAGTTGATATTTCAACAGTTCGCATTATCTGTTACAAGGATATGATTCATGACTTGGGGTTGAGGGTAACTCGAGGTCAACATTTCTAATTGGTGCGCGTCACGGGAAAAGGTATCTTCGGACAGTTGACGTTAATCCTTGGAATGACGTCATAAAGTTTAGCAGACGACATTACTTTTATGCATTTCGCGGTAAAACTAAAATGTGTAACAAAGTTGCCAAAAACGAAAGAAAGAAAAATGTCAAGCCATCCACTTGTGTTTAGACTGGACTCCAGTTCTTTTAAGATATGATGTAAATAATGCATTGGTTAGTTTTAGGCAATTATTTGTTCAGTATTTGACAGTATAGCACCTGTTAGGCAAATAAAAATCAAGCAAAGGTCCCAGCCATGGATGGATTCTGACATTCTCCAGACTACAGCAGAAAGAGATAAAGCATTTCATAAAAATAGAAACATGATAAATGTCATTACTTTTTTTTACCCTTTTAATTCTTTAAGAAATTATGTGCAGAGCTGCACATAGTTTTTTTAAAGAATTAAAAGGGTCAAAAAGTCTGTTAGTTGACAAAGCCAAGAAAGATTTTTTACTAAAAGCATATGGCAAAAAACACAGATTCTAAAAATGGAAAGCTCTTAAAAGCCTTGGTTTACCTTCTAAAAAAGATCCACATACTCATGTTTAAACATTTGTGTATAGATTAATGACAATAATTGATTTGAAAAGAAACTCATTGCTGAGACTTAATAGTTTTAAAATACTGCAACTTGTTAAAATATCGAAAATCACATTGTCTCTAGCTGGGAGCGAACCCCCACCGTCACGGCGACAGCTTTTAGCCCTACAATTCCGACAACGCAACCAGCTAACTGGGACAACCCCCTAAAAGTTGTTTGGATAGCCCTGATGTACGTTATCATGACTGCATGACATCGGTGACGGATTATTTTAATGATAACAATACTGACTATATTTACGGGGAGACGTTTTACGGCCGCCACACTGCACAAAGAGCGCTAATGTGAATTTCAAATGATATTGCCTCTAGCTGGGAGCGAACCCTCTTCCTTAAGCTTCCTAAATGTGTATTGAAGTTTGGTCGGAACTTTGTTAGCACTTTTTCCTCAAACAAAGGAGTTTCCTCACAGTTTTTCATTGAATTTGTTAAGTGAAATCAAAATATTAAAATATGTTTAGTCTCTTGGTTTAAACAAAGCAATTGGATAAGATGGCATTTCTTTTCGTTTTCTAAAGGATGGGTCACCTATTATTGTTGGTCCTATAACACATACATGTATTAGACATCGTTCACTAATTCCATGTAGTGTTCCAGATGAACTCAAATTTGCAAGAGTTGCCCCCATCCCTCTTTCTAAAATGAATGATAAATTTTAATGATAAATAGATGGTAACTACCGACAAGTTTAACTTTTAAAGAGTGTCAAAGGTTCTAGATAAGTAATGATCAACTTGAATCTTATTTTACGGAAAATGATTTTTTCTATAAGTTTCAATCAGGCTTAAGAGGTGACTTTTCACTGACACTTTTCTTATTTACTTGAAACTTTGCTAGAAAAGAAAGTTATCAAGGTAACTTTGTAGGTATGCTGGATTTACAGAAGGCCTTTGATACAGTGGAACACTCAATCCGAATTATTAAATTGTCAACTTCTGTTCTTGGTAAGGACAAATAATATCATTTAGATAGGTAGCCGCTCTTGTTGATATCTCTGGGATTTTTTATCTACTGCCACTGTCACCTGTTGTGGCCCACAAGATTTTCGTCTTGGGCCACTGCTTTTCCTACTATACGTTAATGATATGTCAACAGTAATATAAAACAAATTGTTTCTTTATTATTGTTATCTGTCATCGTGTTCTTGCTGATTTGGCTCTGATGCTCTGGCTGTTTACCGTTCCAAGGCGGAAACCCCTCGGGTTCTTATTTTTGTTAAATGTTTGCGGTACCTGTTTTGAAATTGATCATCGTATTTTCTTTACTTCTTGGTTGTGTGGGGAGGCTGTGTCTTCTGAATGTGGCAATTCCTGATATGCATATTACATTTTTTTATGCTGAAGATTCAGCTATTTTAGTGTCTCACAAATATTTTTTCCAACGTGTAAAAAGCTCTAGCTGAATATTTAAACTTAGTAAGTCAATGACTAATTGACAGTAAGTTATCATTACATCTCGGTAAAACCAAGTTTATTGTTTTCGCGTCAAAGCACAAACAAGTCTTAGTCCATTCTTTATATTAGACATTTATGACCGCGCATAGATGATATGGATAACGGAGAACGGGGTATAGATGGGGATTTTCTCAACACATTTATACAATATTATGATATTTACCGTATAATCTTGTCGTTACATGTTTGCCGTGGAAGTGGTTAGCATTGTTTCGTTCGGTGCAGAACCAGTGATAAAAACCTACTTACCAGGTCAAAATATCTCCAGAAATGCACAAAATAACGAAATATTCCGCCATTTTGTTCCCCACAGAACATCTCCCTCACTTTTCCGCAAAAAATAAATACGTTGGACCCCCTGTACCCCGATCTCCGTTATCCATATCCATATTTATGTGCGCTCATAAATGTCTAATGGCACCTTCATTCAACCAATAAACTCAGTTAAATATCTTGTGGTCACTCTAGATCCGCATTTATCATTTGTTTCTATGGCCGATGATGTTCTTAGAATAGATGCAAGTCTTAAATTTATTTACCGTAAAAATAGTTTCTTTCAGAATACACGAAAAAGTTGCTTATTACATGTATGTCTTAAGGGCCTGCCACACTCCTCCCAATTCTATTAATCGATAAAAAGAAAATTATCAAAATCTCAATAACGGCAAACTGCTGTTAATTGAAACTTTGTACAAATGTATGTTATTAATGTATCTTTATTTTACAGATGGTAAGACACGTTAGAAAAGTAAAGAACAATAGCGAGATCAAAAAATTCCCTCAACTTCTATTTACATAAATTCACAAAAACTAAAGAACACAAAACATCATTTTAAATGCCCACAAGAGTAATATGATACTGACAACAATTTATTGTGCCCTCGTGATTTACATATGTAAACTTTACGAGATATTAGTAAAAGTGTGTTTGACCTTCAATTTCCTGGTCGCGTAAACTGATGACAATCACTGATTTCGCTTTTAATTGTTGAAAGTTTTTTACAAAGTACACAACATTTTCTTGTCAGTATCATTGCGCTCACGAGGGAATTTAAAATTATGTTCTGCATCCCTTAGTTTTTTGTGAATTTATGCAAATAGAATTCAAGGAATTTTTAGGTCTAGCTTTGTTTCTTTACTTTTCTAACGTGTCGTTCTGTATGCAAAATAAAGTTACATTAGTAACATTCATTTGTGCAAAGTTTCATTGAACGGCATTTTGCCATTACTGAGATTTGATGATTTTTATTTTATCGATGAATAGAATTGGGAGGAGTGTGGCAAGCCCATAAGTACTATGTCATTTAGATTTTGCCTGCTTAGTTTGATTTAATGGTTGATCTCAAAGTTTTAAAAACAAGCTACAAGCCACTCAGAATAAAATGATATGATTTGTACTTAATCTGGATTCTCGAAACCGCGTATGTTAAGAACATTATTTTTTTAATAATCGTCCTTGGTTACCCGTCGTTGAGAAAAGAGTTCATCATTTAATATTATGTAATGTTTTAAGGTGAAGAACAATTTGGCTACTAGTTGCATGGGTGATTTTTATGCTCAAGACTCAGTCCATAGCAACAATACCAGGTTGAGCAATAAAGGTGGATATGGCCTCACTTAGGTAAGAGTCTCCGGCTCAAAATCATTTTGTTTTTAGCGTCCAAACTTTGGAATCATTTACCCTCGTTTTTACAACAATAATGCACCTTAATAATTTAAAGTTTCCATTAACGATTTCTTAATGAAGAGTTTGTGATAGAAATTTTAACTTTTTAGATATAATAAGTATGACTTTATTTTTCTTTTATTTTTTCTTATTTCGCTCGAAAGATCATCCGAGTACTCAAGTACTAATTTTACTACTCTTTGCCATCTCAATATATATTGATTTTTTCACTATTTTTTTTAACATAATTGCCATCTAGAAGGTGCATTAGAAAAAGCAAAAAGCCATTTTACCAACATAATTTCAAACACGGCTGGATATAATTCTTTTCTCACTGCAGAATCGTAATCAGAACCTTAGTTTACTAACTGGGCGAATTTTTAATTGATTTTATTCGAGAATGCAACTTTTCTGATTTCAGACATTTCACTTAGATATTTGGACAATCACAGGACAACGATATTTCCCCTGATCTCACCGTCCCTACTTTACTACAACAGATAAGCAAATGCTGTGTACATTTCAATCATCCATCTTTCAATACATATACAAAACAAAAACCATCTTAACATCAAACAGTCTGAAGGAAACATACACATAGCTTGTACATATATTGTTCTAATATTCGAATGCCTAATCATTACAATGTATCTGTGTTTCTAGAAGAAGCTCTACACAATTAAATAAAATTACTGTTAATTTTCTGATCTGGTTCTAATGGAAATTAATTTCCTAATATCAAAGGCAAAGTTGAAACTGTACACTTGAAGTGTCCAACGCTGAATGACAATACCTAGCACAGACCTAACGAAGTGACCATTGGTCACGTAACCACTAAAGAAGTACAGACTGACCAATCAGGGGAAATCATTTTCCAACTAATTCACTATGTTCAAACGTTGAAAAATTCATTTCCCGGAGAGGTAATTACAATATTTGTATACAGTATCATTTAAGAGCTTATATAACAACACAGAAGTGCCTGTATGCATTCAAATCATGAATATTCAACAATTGATGACGTCATCAGGTCTCAGCTAATTACAATGACTGTTACATGTATTTGAAAACATTTCATTACCATCAGTTTTCAATTACACTAATGAACTTACAAAAACCTATTATGACGTCACTGGCGGCCATGTTTGATGATGTTATCCGACAATATGATATTCTTTGACATACTCTTATCAAGATTTTGTTATAATGTAAGTCATAATACGAGTCTGAGTTCTTTATCCTTGTAAGTTTCAAAGTAGCCCAATGAATGGATTAGGAGGAGGATATCGGTTGGTCAATGTCAATAATTTGTTTTCATATTTCTATGTAATGAATCTTAGTTTTGAGTCTCTCCGAATTAAAGGGAGATGTGCAGGATTGATGAATGGAACAGATTGGCGAAAAGGGTTATTAATCAGTTGAATATCATTATTTGAAGCTCAAATATTGATTTACACCCGAAATATTTCAAACCAATATTTTATAAAAAAAGATATATAAATGGTTTTTTTCCTATCGTATGCGACGCGCATATGTTAGGTATTTTTGTATTTCCCGCGAAAAGCCGCGTTGGATTTTGGGATTGTCACGTGATCACTTGTCAAGTGATTGTTACGTATATCAGGGCTATCCGATCAAACGTTTTTGGGGTTGTCCCGGTTAGCTCAATTGGTTGCGTCGCAGGAATTGCAGGGCTAGGCGCTGTCGCCGTGACGGTGCGGGTTCGCTCCCAGCTAGAGGCACTATCATTTGAAATTCACATTAGCGCTATTTGTGCAGTGTGGCGGCCGTTAAAATTCTCCACGTACATATAGTCAGTACTGTTATCAGTAAAATAACCCGTTACCGATGTCATGCAGTGATTGTTACGTAAATCAGGGCTATCCGATCAACCTTTTGGGGGGTTGTCCCGGTTAGCTCAATTGGTTGCGTCGCAGGAATTGCAGGGCTAGGCGCTGTCGCCGTGACGGTGCGGGTTCGCTCCCAGCTAGAGGCACTATCATTTGAAATTCACAGTAGCGCTATTTGTGCAGTGTGGCGGCCGTAAAAAGTCTCCCCGTACATATAGTCAGTACTGTTATCAGTAAAATAACCCGTTACCGATGTCATGCAGTGATTGTTACGTATATCAGGGCTATCCGATCAACCTTTTTTGGGGTTGTCCCGGTTAGCTCAATTGGTTGCGTCGCAGGAATTGCAGGGCTAGGCGCTGTCGCCGTGGCGGTGCGGGTTCGCTCCCAGCTAGAGGCACTATCATTTGAAATTCACAGTAGCGATATTTGTGCAGTGTGGCGGCCGTAAAAAGTCTCCCCGTACATATAGTCAGTACTGTTATCAGTAAAATAACCCGTTACCGATATCATGCAGTGATTGTTACGTATATCAGGGCTATCCGATCAACCTTTTTTGGGGTTGTCCCGGTTAGCTCAATTGGTTGCGTCGCAGGAATTGCAGGGCTAGGCGATGTCGCCGTTACGGTGCGGGTTCGCTCCCAGCTAGAGGCACTATCATTTCAACCAAAATACGCATTCGCTTTACCTTGCCGACTATCGACGTCGCCATTTGTTTCAAAATGCCTGTTTAATTGTTGAATGACCAAGTGACATTCCTATGATCACTAAATATAGAATGTATTTTTGTATAGGGATTTCTTCAGCGGATTGTTTTCAGGTCCGGTAAAATGGTAAAATTAACCGAAAACTTCCTCCTGGAGGGTTTGAAATGTAGATTTTAGTGAAAAGTACACGTACGTGTTATATAGATCGATCTGTTTATGATTTTACCGAGTACACCTGCTCGACCCTGCACATCTCCCTTAAAGTTATAATTTGTTGAATACCTAGTATGTAAATTTTGATTGACATTAACCTGTTCGTTTAGGAATTACTAAAGATAAACAGTGTACACTACCTACTGCACAATTGTTGAGGCAATATCTGTATTATACATTCATATACGTAATTCAATAAACATTTATTTCGTGGTTCAGAGAATGGTACTAAATGTTTCAGTTCATACTACATCTTTCACAAGCATTACAAATACTTTTTCTCTGTAATTAGCTGAAAAGAACTTTGAGCTTCGCCCAAAATCCTTTCTTTTTTATCGTTTCGACGCCCATGGTTTCGGTATAATTCTGCTTCAATCTCTCAAACTCTAACTTCATATCTCGTTCTTTTTCTCGTTTCATATCCTCCAGTTGTTGCTGAAAGTGTATCCTCAATGACTCCTGGACTTCTTTTCGCAATTGTTCTGAAATAAAATTATAAATTTAGCCGGTTTTTAAAGAACCTAGAAGCTCGACTTGTTTTTTTTATCCCTGTTCCAAGGCGGTAACCCCTCGGGTTCTCACTTTCGTTAATTGTTTGTGGCGTCCATATTGAAACTGATTATTGTAATACCATGCTCACTTTTCCTCTCTACTTTTTGGCTTTGTGGGGAGGCTGTGTCCGCTGGATGTTGTCATTCCTGATATGCATTTTGCACTTTTTTATGACAGACACTAAATGTTCCTATAGTTAATGTACGCGAAATTTATAAATAGCATATTTTTTCAAAACTCGTTAGATACTGAAAAAGCTTTAGATTATTCTAAAACAAAACAAAAATGATCCATATGGTAGCATAGAGGCAACCCAAATTGCTGTGATAAAAGATAAATTTAAAAAAAATCATTTGTATTGTTCAAATATTATAAATAAAAACCAAACGTAATTTATTTATTTTTCTTTTACCATTTCGTTCTTCATCTTCTCGGAGTTTCGCATTGTACTCGACTCTTAACCTTTCATCTTTTATGTTCTTCTTGTACATAATAAATGCAGTCTGTCTCTGAAATTCAATTTTCAGTTTTAACTTATAGCTGTTGTTATATCAAACAAAACACCACTGATAAAAAATGTAAATATTTACGCTGTTATAAGCATATAACCCCCAAAAAGGTTGATCCGATATACGTATCAATCACTGCATGACATCGGTAACGGCTTATTTTACTGGTAACAGTACTGACTAATACATAATATTATTTTCAAATACATATATAAGCATTACTTTAATGTGCATTTGCTGAAGTGTTTTTAAGTAAAGTTATTTAGATGTATTCCTTTACCATATCACTTTTGTTACTGAGTGATAGAAAACTCAAAACATTCAATATCATAACAGAGTGTTCTCATTTTGTGCCATAGTTTTTTCTACACTTCGACGGACCTATGCATTTAGATTATCTGCAAAGTAAGGTCTTAAATATTTGAAATAAATGTCATGGCTATAGTTTTATTCACAACTATACCTCGTCAGCGTCAAAATCTCTCGCATCTCTAAGAAACATCATCTGCATGTCTTCAAGGCTTTGCTTGTACATTGTCAGACCAAATTTGTTGTCATAAACGCCTTGTGATAGGCCTTTTCTGACAGTATTTTCATGGAGGGATTCCAGTATCTCTTCTAAAACTCGTTGCACTTTTTTTGTGTTTACGTCCATTTTCTCCTTCTGAGCAACTTCCATTTTCCCCTTAAATAAGCATTTTTATTTTTATCACATACTGTATAATTAATTGCTGAATAATTATACCATTATTCATTATCTTTTTGGAACAATCCTAATGATTACCCAGACTTAAAGATTTCTTTGGTCAAATAAGGCATTAAATGAGCAATGGCTTTACTCAGTTTAACCTAAACATCATTATATAAGCATTTTATACACCCTTTCAGTTATTATCGGTTTTGAATTACTTCCCCCTTGGTGACGTCATACGAGGATTGTTATCCGATGGCAGACTCGAAACGCATCATGAGAGAACGTAATTTTTAAAGAAAAAATCAGCGAATTTACCCGTATGTTTGATTTCTTTAGTAAGGGTCGTTGTATTTCATGAAGAGTGCTCGTTCATTTTCATTTCATGTCCTTAATATTTTGCGCAAATTTTTATAGTAACATGTTTTCGCGATAAATAATGAAAACATAAAAAGTGAAAAGCTGTCGGATGATTTTCTTTGAAACCAAGTTAAACGGTAAAAAAAAAGTTGTTTGGGGTGAAAATGATAGTCTTTTTAACATGTTTTACATAAATAGTGCAACAAAAACAAATAAGAATGATATTTATTTCTATTTTGTAAGGTACAATGTCTATGCAGTGCCATTGTAGACGGCAAAACCACGGCAGATTTCAACAGTTTCAAACACCAAACCTGATGGTACACCAATTGAAGATTGCCAGTAAATCGAGAGTGAAAAGAAACAAAAGGTACAATTTTCTGTACAGAGTTGTATTATATTAAATCTAGGTATATTTGTATTCCATATCATAATCAGGATAACCATGACATAACGACTAGGTGGTGTTATTATACCACAATATTCTATTGACACCCCTACTTGGTATTTACCTACATTTACATAATCACACCATCGATTCCAATACAGATATTATGTATAGACATAGTTTTGAAAGGTTGATACAAGGACCCGACAATCATCAGTCACAGGTTCTGGTATAGCTATTTTAAGCTTTTAAAGATAAAAC
This sequence comes from Corbicula japonica, assembly GCA_038501625.1. Classification (NCBI taxonomy): domain Eukaryota; kingdom Metazoa; phylum Mollusca; class Bivalvia; order Venerida; family Cyrenidae; genus Corbicula; species Corbicula japonica. The sequence goes on along the minus strand of JAZAYU010000091.1, from coordinate 1,106,102 downwards.
GAATCTGGGTACAATACTTAATAAGCTATTCTTTACAATAAAGAGACCCCTTGCTTGAAAAGTAATTTTGTTTTTTGTTGTTGTTTTTTTCCAGTCAAATCGAATATGCTGTGTACAAGAATGTCACACAACAGGTTACTCCTTAATTGATGGTCATGGAAAACCAAGTTATCATGCCTTTCCAGTTGTAAATGATCCACTTCGAGGTATTTATCAAGCAACCTACGTGTATTTAACTATTTACGTCATATATCTGTGTTTTAGTGTGTTTGCTACCAGTGTACAGGGCTTTTGTTTTCCATTTTAATAGGGTCCATTTTACAAGTGCGTTTCCCATGGGGTAAAGGGTTAAGTATGTAATGCAAAGCAAAGGTATTTTATGTTATAAATGGACAAATACTTTTAAACATACCTGTATAAAAACATTTTTGGAAAAAAATAAGCTTAAAAAATATATATAATATATTATAACATTTGTGTTAAGTTGTAACATATTATTTTTTATTTATTTGCAGGTCATGAATCATACTGTGGTGTGTTCACTTCGAACGCATTACTTTATGTAAATAATTCAAATGGATAAAATGAAAGCGTTGAAAGCCAAGACAAGTATACAATTATTAGCGTCTGTTTGGAGGTAATATTGGAAATGTTTATAACTGACAACGCCGAATAGCCCCTGAGTCCTTCCCAGTGTTGATAAGTACAGCCCGGTTAACTGTTCATTTCCGTGCGTGAGGCACCGATATAATTTTAGAAGACAAACGTGAGTCCAATATTTTTTTATATTTTTGAGGTAACCTTACTCGTTTTCAAAAATTAGATAATGGCATCGCACGAAGATATTATTAAATCTCATGTTAATTGTAATGTCAGCACCATATACTTCAAGGTGGCTTTTCCAGAATTTTTACAGTGCATAAAAACGCGCACATTTCTGTACTCTCCATTAACATGTTTGATTTGGGTACATGTAGCTAATCAATGGACATTTAAAAGATGGATATAACATCCCCACTTAGTATTTTAACGATACGGATATTGATAACAGTTATATTAAACAAATTGCACCCATTTAAACAAGTGATGGAGGCGTCGATAAGGTGCTGGATACACCTTCTCAATCGCACCATATCACTCAGGGCAAACACAAATAAAATAATATTCTCACAGTGTTCTCCCCTTTTGCTTACACGTTTCTAACGGGGATATGACGCGTAACTCAGCAAGGACCGCCCTCGTAAAAGATGTCAGATAAGAAGAAATTTCCCTTGAACACTTATGAAGTAAAAATAGTGATATACATGTACCCTCGGTCTCAATACGATTAAACATTATAACTACATTCAAATGTGTTTTAGATAAAATCAACAGAGTTGGGTTAAAATCAACATCACACCAACCGAACGCATCTAATATATTTATTTTGTATGACATAGATCTTATTTGTTCATTCCTGACTGTAAAGCTTCGCGTAAGCCTGTTAGGAATAAGAACTTTCCTAAGATAGGAGTCTCCGTTGTGAGAGATACTTATTTTATGAACAATTTTCTTATATGTCAAATATATGAACTGTTTTATTCATATTTGTGAAATTGAAAGAAAAAAATTCTCAGATGTTGTCCATGTATAATATGTTTGTTTTATTTTTCTTGTTATAACTTGTTTGATTTTAAGTAAAATATAGCATGCATTTTTCTGAAACTACATTTAACGTACTGATTACCGATATTGATCAAAATATTCTAAAGAAATATATGAACACATAGATATTTTGAGACTAATTCTTGCAAACAAAAGAGTCTTTTTTGTTTATGATTTGACGATTAATTTTAAAGCTTTAAAAGATATACCATAGCTTTGTCCTCAAAATGATTCAGCTTATACGGAAATGACTGTTTTCGGAATACACGCATCTTAATCTTCTGTATCTCCATGCATTTGTCCTGTAGGTCTTGTTTCTTTTTCACAGGAATAGCAATCGCTCCTATTTCTTGGCGGTACTCGTGGACCAAGGTGACAACCAATTTGCTGTTGTGAAACGCTGACGCTTGCTCATATGCCTGTGTAAAGGTCATCGTATTTCCCTCGTTAAGAGACTTCACGTATGTACGCGCAAAAGCTTCAAAAACTGAAAGGATCGTGTCAAAAACGATGATCGGGAAAAAATAACACTGTATTTAAATTCATAACTAGAGGAGTGTTTAGTTTGAACACTTGTGTCGCCCTCTGGTATTATGTTAGAATAAAAATACAAGTATAAAAAGAGGCTAAACTGCATCTTGGTATAAAGAACTTGGCATCATCATGAGCTTGTTTTCATGAGACATAAAATTTGAAAGTTTGAAATATTAAGAAATTGCACAGTTATAGTAAACTTTCAGTTTTTTTGTGTCAAAATCCAAGTACTAAAAGGGGCATAACTGCATCAAATGTGGCCTTGACCTTAGGAATTTTGCATCATCATGAGCGTATTGTCATAATCAAAATAATTTGAAAGTTTAATGAAGAAATATTTAGAAATGGCAAAGAGCCGAAGTTAAATTTTCATGTCAAAATCCAAAGGGCATAACTCCATCAAATTTGTTATTGATCTAAAAAAATTTGCATTACCACAAGCGAGTTGTCATACGCAATATAATTGGAAAATGTCATGAAGAAATATTAGGAAATGGCAAAGTTATAGCCAACATTAGGTTTTCGTGACGTTCCGACGGACGGAAAAAGCGACCCCTATGTATCCCTGTTCTTCGAAAGGGCGACACAAAAAGCTGCTTGAGATGTGTTTTAACAAACATTTATAACGGGAAATGCGACAAATAGAAAAGGTACTAAAACGGCAAAAGATCTACTACATTCCATACCTATTAGAAATATTATACGTTATGAATCATAAATTAAAAACTAAAGGGAAACCTGCGGATCAAGATTGTTCGAACGGTCAAAGTTCTACTGCGATTTTAGGGCCCTCTACATGTTCTGTGTCGAAAAATATGAAACACTAAAATGGCATTTCTGGAATATCCCGTTTGAAAAACATAGTTTCCTCACAATCACAAAGTAGACAGAAAAGGAGACCTTATATTTGCAATACGATTAAAAAGACACTACAAATAAGTTGAAAGATAACCCAAAGAGTTACGGCAGTGGCAAATAATCATGCATTTAGGAGTAAACGATTTTCTAGATAGAACCACTGCATTATATATTTTATTACTCTAATATGCGAAATAACCTCCCTCCAGCTGCCGCCTTTCGAATGGATTAACTTATTTTACCCTCCAAACATTTTAAAGATCTGTATGGTTCAGTTGATTTTGAGTAAGCAGTTTCAACTTGATAGTGAGATGATAATGGTTAATCCCCACAGCCCACGTCAGAAGTATAGTTTCAAATCAAACTAGAAATGTGTTTGGGAGCCAATCACAAAGGCTTTCAACCCGAAGCATTGTAAATCTTTGAATACTTATTGATTTCTCACTTTAAATCTATTTTTACTTAACTGCCATCCAGAAGGTGTATTACATTTTATTAACAGTATCTTAAAAATGGATGAAGATAACTTTATTTTTACTGAGGAATCGTGATCAGCGACCTCGTTGTCCTGATTCAGCAAGCTTTGATGGATTTTATTATTCAAAAATGCAAATTTACTTTTTTTAGAAAATTCACTAAGATATTAGGATAATCACGACACAACGTTATTTCCCTGATATTTAGCTTTCGATACGTATTTTATGTGTTTTCAACTTAAGTACCATTGAAGAGCTGTTATCAACACAAAAGAGCCTATATGAATTAAGATCATGCACATTTAACAATTAATGACGTCATCAGGTCTCAGCCAATCACAATGCATGTTATTTTAAAACAAATTTTTGTAATGAAAGAACGTTACTTTGCAACACGCAGCACATATATTCAATAGTATCATGGTTCATTTACTATAATGAATTAAGGAAAACTGATTATTTGATTATACCATTACAAACAGTTTTCAATATAATAGAGAGTTTGTTTGTGATTGTATCACTGGCCGTTTTTTTTAAATGCCGATCTCAGTTTAGCTATGATATTTTAAATGATGTGATGAAGAACTAAAACTTTTGATAAGTTTGGTGGCTCTATCCCGAGTAGTTCAAGAGTAAGCAACATTTTATGCCAAGTTTGGTGTTGCTTGGCGGCCATATTTGATGACATGACCTATTGAATTGAATGTAAGTTCATGTATCTCATCGAGAACTATATGTTTAACAAAATTTATAGTCTCCAGCTTAAGTAGTTTGCGAGATAGTATTTTAGCCTCGAAATTTGTGAGACCTCTGGCGGACATATTTGATGATTTAAATAGCTTAAAAGATTATTGTATCGATTCCATGGTAGGACCAATGTGGTCTAAAAAATGATAAGATTGGTTGAGTAGTTGTGGCTAAAATCGGGACCAACAAGCGGGAATAATAATAACCAAGAAGAAGAAAAATAGTACACACGCAAAGGTCTGTCGAATGTTGTAAAAATCCCTAATTAAATGCGCCACCACGTCACGTGTATTTCTGAATGAAAGAAAATTAACTCGAAACATTTATAATCACGATAGTGTTAAAACCAGGTTAACACTGACAAAATGAAAAAGAAACGCTTTACAGAAACGCCGATTCTAGATTTACCTTTAATTACACCAAATAACAAACCAGTATACTGTTTCTGATCAAAACATTTAGATGACATACTTTTTATTTTGAGTTTTTGATTTAGAATGATTAGTTATCAAATGAAATTAAAGTATATATACGTATATTACCTAGACCATCAGCCTTTTTTTTCGTCACCGCATCGAGTACTTTTGGTTCGCAGCCATATACATAGTCTTTAAGTGCTTCGATGTTAGTTCTAAAGTCTTCGTCCAATTCATCGTCTCTCAGCGTTTCCAGCTGTGTCAGTTTTTTCCCAATAGCTGGTTGAGATACGGCAAAACATTTTCTTTTCGGGAAAAATTTGTGAATACATGATCTTATCTCGTCATAAGCTTCTCTTCCCGGCAGCTTAGTGATTTCTAGGCGAGATTCGAAAAATTCGTCTGCGTTTTTAAACCTGCGCTCACCATCCTTCAGTTCAAGATAGAAATCTCGTAGACACATTATGAAATTTGGAGTCAATAATCGGAGGTTTTCTTCATTATCGATGTCGTCGATGTCAGAGTCGCTGACTACTCTGATCTTTTCGGTCATTTTTGTTATAAAAATGATCTTTGTTAAGGATAGTACGACAGATAAATCAGTTTAAACAAAATATGAAAAACCTCTATCATTTGAAATCGTAAAGTAAAAAGACACTATAAAAAAAGTTAAATATGCATATCAGGAATTGCCACATTCAGAAAAAAACAGCCTCCCCACACAGTCAAGAAGAAGAGGGAGAGACAGCATGGTTAATAAAATGATCAGTTTCAAAAAGGAACAATTAACAAAAATGAGATCCCGTGGGGTTACCGCCTTGGAATGGTCAGTGGCAAATCAAATTGCCACTGGGGGTTTAAACCAGGTTCTAGGGTGCACCAACCTCACACTTGCCCCAACAGGTTCTCAAATCAACACACAAGTACAAGTTGTCTTGGTGAAATAACTCCAACCCACCAATCGGCTCAACAATGTTGCATGCAAAAGCACACAAACATATAAAACATAAAAAAGCTAATAGCATTGCAGAGCCAAAGGGGCGGGTACTCAATGATCTTACCGACACCAGAGCTCCTGGAGTAAAATCAGCAAGAACACGATGTCAGGGATAAAAGAAACAAATCGAGCTTCTAGGTTGTTTTAAGAAAAGATTTCCCCAAAAACCTTCATAAACTCTTAAATCCCTGCCACCGTCGTGCAACCAAAGAGGTAAGCATAATGATCAACTGTAGATGGGTTAATCACCAGGCCTGCAGAGCGCTGTAAAATAACATGTTGGTAACCTTTCTTTTTAAATTTACAGATGGTTTTTACGAATAACCGGGAGAAATTAACATTGCCTTTTATCTTCTTAAGTTTAGAAATAAAATCTCCATTAAAAACAAACTGGCTATGAAATACCTTGTTGCAATAGTGATTTTAAACTGCACCTGTATTTTTTCACAAATTAAGGTTTTCCTTAATTTGTGATACCGATAACCTTGTTTTAAAAGTTTTTCTGTTATGCAAAGATTACGTCCATTGAAATTATTAACATCGTTGCAAGCTCTTGAAAAGCGAACAAGCTGTTAGATATAAACCCCGTAAGATGTTGCACGAGGAACATCGCCGTCTAAAAACGAATTATTTACTATATTAAAATTAAAATCATCTCTTTTATCATAAATTTTAGTAGTGACGTAACCATTATCAATGGACAGATTTAGATCAAGAAATTTTGCTTGCTTTTCTGAAGTGTTCGCTTTATTAAGCTGTAGTTATTTAGGATAAATCTTATTAGGTGGTTTCAATATCCCAGCCAATAAGGTTTTGGATATTTTCAAATCACCCCAAGGATATGCTTCCTGCTTTTAAAATTTTGCCTTTGGCGTTGTCTGTGATACGCAGGATTTATATTCTAAGATCCCCTATCAAAATCCTATTCTGTTTAGTTCCGCCCATTGTTTTCTCGTTTAGGGCAAACCCATTCTTTTATCTGGGGACCATACGCCGCTGAACATGGAATGGTATTAATCTGAAAATACCTCATTTAAGGTTCCATGTTCACCGCCATATGCATACCATCGTTTGGAATGGATCAAAATTGTACTGTTTATTGGTGTAAATTTTGAGTTGCGCTCAACCCGGGGCTAGGCGGCATGGGCAGTAATATGCGTTTTCATTACTGTCCATGAACAGGCTCAATCAAACCGAGCCTGCAGTATTTTCATATTTGTCGTGTTCAGTGGCTTTCAAAGTTACCTTTTTATCTATTTTATTTACTAGTGATGGAAAATGGTTATTGTCTATATTTAATAAATCATCAATGTAACTCGAGTTGTTGTTAAAAGCTGTAATAATATCATCTTGATGTTCGGTAGAAAGAGATAACATAAAGTCTCTTTCATAACAGTATAAAAACAGATCAGCAACAAGGGGTGCACAATTAGTACCCATTGGGATGCCTATTATTTGTTAATAAATAGATGAACGGAATCTAACATTAATATTATCCAGTAAGAAAGTATGCGACTCTATTACGTCTTGACAAGTCCATAAAGTGTAATTATCATAAGAACCATCTGTATAAAAATGCCCTGTGTTCATTACATGCGATGAAAGCTTTATTTTCTCTAGCAAACGTTTTTTTTTTCAATGAGACTGGTTAGCTTGTCTCTTATTAAATTATAAGGGAGCGAAGTGTATAAGGTAGAGAAGTCATTAGTAGACAAACAGAACGCCTGAAAATTATTTGATTTAAGCTTCTTTAAAACGTCATTTTGAATTTTAAATCGACCAAAATAAATGTTTGCAAGAAGTTTCAAAATCTTATCGCAATACCTAATTACATGTTCTTTTATAGCTGTAAGACAATATGTTAAGAGCACGGATAATTTAGTAGTTGTGCAAGAACTCGATTATGTAATAAAGCTTGCTTTGTACGGTGTTTTGTGCATTTTAGGCAACCAATACATAGTAGGTACTTTGTATTGTTTCGGCTCAATACTGATTCTAAATTTAGTAATTTGTAGATTTGTAGAGTGTGTGCAGTAACAGTATCACTCTCAGATGAAGAAGTCAGTGTATATGCATTAGTGCTATTTAGTTCTTCAGTTTGAATATTAATATAGTGTATCCTTCACACTATAATTACATTATTAGAAGCCTTATCAGCAGGTATTAATACAAATCTGTTATGGAAGTCTTGAATTACTTTTTTCAAATGACGAAAGTTAAAACGAGGTCGAGGTGGCAATAAAGCAAAGTTTCTTTCATTAAACGATATACGAATGATAGAGCCTCTGGCTGGGAGCGAACCCGCACCGTCACGGCGACAGCGCCTAGCCCTGCAATTCCTGCGACGCAACCGATTGAGCTAACCGGGACAACCCCAATAAAGGTTGATCGGATAGCCCAGATATACGTAACAATCACTGCATGACATCGGTAACGGGTTAATTTACTGATAACAGTACTGACTATATGTACGGGGAGACTTTTAACGGCCGCCACTCTGCACAAATAGCGCTACTGTAAATTTCAAATGATAGAGCCTCTGGCTGGGAGCGAACCCGCACCGTCACGGCGACAGCGCCTAGCCCTGCAATTCCTGCGACGCAACCGATTGAGCTAACCGGGACAACCCCAATAAAGGTTGATCGGATAGCCCAGATATACGTAACAATCACTGCATGACATCGGTAACGGGTTAATTTACTGATAACAGTACTGACTATATGTACGGGGAGACTTTTTATGGCCGCCACACTGCACAAATAGCGCTACTGTGAATTTCAAACGATAGAGCCTCTGGCTGGGAGCGAACCCGCACCGTCACGGCGACAGCGCCTAGCCCTGCAATTCCTGCGACGCAACCGATTGAGCTAACCGGGACAACCCCAATAAAGGTTGATCGGATAGCCCAGATATACGTAACAATCACTGCATGACATCGGTAACGGGTTAATTTACTGATAACAGTACTGACTATATGTACGGGGAGACTTTTTACGGCCGCCACACTGCACAAATAGCGCTACTGTGAATTTCAAATGATAGAGCCTCTGGCTGGGAGCGAACCCGCACCGTCACGGCGACAGCGCCTAGCCCTGCCAATTATTTTGATTATGTGTTTTGTCCAGTTAGAAAGTGCAGTAGGTTCAGCATGTTCTTTTTTGCACCATTTATTGCAAAATAAGTTTAAAGACTCAGCAATTTCTACACGGCATGCATTAAAATCAATTATGGATGGAATTCTATATTTGGGACCTTTAGAAATTAAATTACGAATTCTAGAGTCTTTGATTACATTAAGATCACCGGTAACAATATGACCGGCAGGCTTATAGCAATATTTAGAAATTTAAAAATCTCAAGATTTTGGGGTATTTTCAATGATCTGTAAATCAGAAAAAGTAATTTTATTGTAATTAAAAATTGTATGTCTAGTTGGTTTGTTGTATTTATAACAAACCATAGGCGATTCAGTATTCTTAAAATAATTAGGAACAGCCGATTAAACTGTTTTATCTTTAAATATACTTGGAAGGTCAATAAAATCTTTTCCTTTATTTAAAAATGAAATTTTAAGGAAATGTCTTTGATTGTCAGATTCTTAGTCAATCAAATCAAAAGGATACGAGAGCTTTTCCAAGGAATCATGATTGAAGACACCGTTGTGGTTGAATATCATGGTGCTGCTGAGTAAAATCGTCAGACACAGTAGTCTGTTGTCGTGCTCAGCATCTGCCTTTATTTAAAATCGAATCGTTTTTTGCATGCAGCAAAGTCCGAATGAAGCTTTACATGTACATGATAATCCTTCGGCTTAATATCGGTAATTTATATGATAGGGCAAATCAGCAGAAATTTATTTTTGCTGTTGTTTTTTTAAGTTTTTCGGTCGTTGGAGAATACTGGCTTAGCCACTACTGACTTCAAAATAATCAATATTAAAAGTTTCCAAACCATCAGTAAAATTAATATTATTTTGAAATATGTTCATACAAAAAATAACAATATTCATGAAGTCAGAAATTATTTTAGTAACGATATATTTCATATCTCAATAATTCTAAAAAGTGAAATCTACAAATTAAAAGGGTATGTATTTGACATTCGATTTTTTTCATCCAATTCCTTGTTATGTCAAAATGATCGTATTTATACTCATGCTCATAGAATAACATTTTAGGTTTTGTAAACCGACCTTGGTCTAGTTATATCATCTTAAAATTTGGTTAGATTTATTAAAATAAACGCCTGTAGAATACAGGTGATGCTTTCTGTTTGCTAGACACTGGTGCATTCATTTCTCAGTCTCGGACCTAACGTAGAATAGAATAAAAACATTGTCAATTCAAAGTTTTACAAAACAACATCAATTTTGAGTAGTTTTTATTAAAAGTTAAATTACTGTAGACATTTTTTTTGGTTTTACCTTTTCAGGGTCTGACATTCCCTCGGTATCTAGTAAAAGTAGCACTTCATCTGTATTCTTTGGGTGTTGTCTGCACCAGGCCCAAATACCTTTAGTTTGAGATGACACCATACTGCCTACGGTAAATCCTGCAATAACACAAAATGATATCCATTTAACAAAGAGGTTTGCGAACTTTGCTTTTAGAGTTAATATTATTGTTTTCTCTCTTAAACGATTAAATTCGAATTAATGTTTAATACAATTAAACAACATGACTTATTCACTCGAAACAGTTAAAGAAGCAAGAAATCCGGGAATAAATCTCAACACAACATTAAACAACAATTGAATTTACAAACCTATTGGAAGCAAAAGTATTTTTAAGTCTTAAAGACTAATATATTTAATTATAGTGCTGGAAGGGTTTAGCTTTCCAAAATTGCTGAGCATTGTGTTACCGGAAATCTAGATATATCAGAAGAGCAAAGAGATAGAAAAAGATAAAAGAGAAAGCATATTTGTCATTTACGAAATTTAAAATAAATACGTAAACAATAATTTCCTTATTTTGCTTGGTCTCCATTGGTGTTTCAATGTGGATGATATAACAGAAGTATGAGCGGGCATTTTAGAAGTAATGCAAACTGATTATCCAGCGGCCTCGAATTGCACGGGATTTTCGTGAAAATTGTACCTATGTAGCGAGAAATATAATTTATTTCGTTTGAGGAACGAATAAGAAAGAAATTATTTTCCCTTAAGGTTACGCAGTCACTGTAAAGAGGGTCACTTAAGCGTGACATCAGTGCACGATGTTTTCGTGCGAGTGAGATTGTGTTCTGTAAGTTATTCAGCTTTGGGTAACCGACAGGTTTACATCGTTAAATTTTTCCTTGGCTAAACACGACGCTTAGTGGTTAGCTTGTACACGTGGCATGGCCGAATATGAAGAAGATAGCCATTCTACTCAGCAAACATCTGAGTCTTCATTGAGAGAAGTTTTGTTTGAATTGAGACAGCAGAGAGAGGAGGTTAGAGCTCTGCGCGCAGAATTTCAAGGGAATTCACAAAGTGTTGGGAATGAAGTAAAGAAGTTGAGAACTGAAAAGGACATTTTCTTGGCGTTTTCAAGGTAACAAGTTACAATATGAATTCAACAGTGAGTTGTGCAGTACGGCAGAGCAGCTAATTTGGGCAGAAATTTGACTATTCTAAGGAGCTTTGTTCGGAACTGTCAGATAAACTTAAAAAACGCAACAAGTTGATACGTATTGCAGATTCATCAACAGGTGGTTGGGAGACCGTGAGACAGTACGAGACAAACCCTATTGCCAGTGATTCGGAAGATGAGAGCAAAATCTATAAGGCAGAGGCTCGAGCCCTTAAGCGGAAGCGTGCAAGTGCACGTGGCAGGGGTGCGGCCACGTCATCTGTTCCTCGCAATGATGGTGGTTTTTACACTGGGGCTAAGTCTTCCAGCCCGAATGATTTTCGGTTTCAAACCGGGTCAACGTTTCACAGAGGGAAGTCATTTTGTGGCGCATTCAACGGGTACAGTTCCGGAAGCTACACGCAACCGTTTGGGAGCATCTCTGGATTTCCGGGGCCCTGCTTCGCATGCGGCGAGTACAACCACTTCAGAAAGAATTGTCCAAACATCAGTCGATCAATCCCAGCCGGGAACCAGTCATCCAGTGGAAAGTAGAAAATGTGAGCATGGAGACTTGATAAAAGATGAGTATTCTTATGATTTTGAGAGATTTACGCACAATTATTATGAGTATGAACAGGGCCAAAAACATATAATTGTGAAAGGACGTTTAAAAGAACATATACAATTTTGGCGTTCTATAGGTTCAAGTGATTTTATCTCAGATACCATAGAGAATGGTTATAAACTACCGTTGTATTCAACTCCCCCTAAAACAATTTGTAAAAATAATAGATCAGCTTTGCTGAACTCAGAATTTGTAAATGAAGCAATCAGGGATTTGTTAGATAGATGTTTAATTAAGAGGGGTTTGGGTGCGGTGAGGATTTTGAGAAGACGGAGAAGGTTGCGAATGCTATTAAAGAAGACCTGCTTCTTTCTGGTTTTATACCTAACGCACAAAAGTCAATTTGGATCCCTGTTCAGATTTTGGAATATTTGGGAATTGTATTAAATTCAATTTTGGGTATTATTTATATCCCGGATCGTAGATTGGTAAAAGCAAATGATACTATTCTTGAGCTTTTAAAGGCGCACAAAGTGCATAGACGGGTACCTGTACGGAAAGTTGCTAGTATTGTTGGGCAACTTATTTCAATGTCGGTGGTATTAGGTCACGTGACACAGATTATGACAAGATATTTAAGTGCGGATGTACTTACCGCCGTTAACTGGGATTCATATATTGCTCTTTCCCCAGAGTCAGTAGGACAACTATTATTTTGGGAGTCTAATGTCAGTTTGATGAACGGCAGAAATATTTTTCAATGTCGAAAGAGTTCGAAGATAGTATACTCGGATGCGAGTTGCAAGGGTTATGCAGGGTACGAAGTGTCCGCTGTAAATGGTGTTTCTCAAGGTAATTGGGATTGTAAAGAATCACTAAATTCTTCCACTTGGAGAGAACTAGAAGCTGTGTATAGGGTTTTACAGTCGTTAGCACATATTTTGGCTCATGAAAGCGTTAAATGGTTTTCTGATAATCAAGCAGTTGCTACGATAGTGAAAAAAGGCTCTATGAAAAAAGATTTACAAGATATAGCATATAAGATTTTTCAGTTTTGTTTGACAAATTCAATTTTTCTTGAGATAGAATGGATTCCTCGATCAGAAAATGAAAAAGCTGATTATTTATCAAAAATTGTTGATTTTGATGATTGGGGACTTGCATCTCAAACTTTTGATGTATTGCAAGAGCGGTATGGTCAATTTGAGATTGATTGGTTCGCTTCGCAAGATAATGCGAAAGTAGTTCGTTTCTACTCTAGATTTTGGAATCCGTCTTCAACAGGCGTAGATGCATTTACAGAGTTTTGGGGCAATGATTTTGGATATTTTGTTCCACCTATTCCCATTATTCACAGAGTATTATCAAAGATGGAATCTGATAAAGCGAAAGGCGTTATTGTTGTGCCTTGTTGGGAATCCGCTGTATTCTGGCCTATTCTTTGTCAAAATGGGCATTTTGTGCCAAGTGTTATGGATTGGATAGATTTGCCGACGAGTAAAGAATTTTATACACGGTGTAAGACTGGAAAAGGAATTTTTGGCAATATAGATTTAAAATTCCGAATGCTTGCTTTAAGAATTGATTTTTCAAAGGGAGATTAATTTTGATTACTTACATGTTTTTATTTTGTAGAGTTATTTCCCTTAAATGGAAACTGAAAAGGCAGCACTGCCAGAAACGAGATAGAATTCTTAGATATAAGGCGATATTGAGAGAGATGAGACAGAATTGTCAGATATCAGGCAGTATTGCCAGAGATAGGACAGAATTGTCAAATATGAAGCAGTTTCGCAGAAATGAGACAAAATTGTCTGGTATCGGGCAGTATTGCCAGAGATAAGACGGGATTGTCATATCTGGGGCGGTATTGCCAGAGATGGGACAGAATTGTCAGATATGATGCAGTATTGCTAGAGATGAATATATCAAATGTAAAGCAGGATTGTTTGATATCATACGAAACAAAGATATATTTTGTTTATTTTTTATAGTTGGTGGTATTTCGAGCATATTTACTAATTAGTTCTATTGTTATACGTTTATTTCTACAGATGCATAAAGACGAAATTGAGGCATTACCAGAAGTTCTGGCAGAGAAGGTGGACCTACTCCCGGATCTATTACGCAAGTCCAGAGCGGAAAATACAAGTCGGAAATATGAAAACAGTTTTTCTCGCTGGGAGAAGTGGGCAAAGTGTAACGGTTTTGGGAGTGGGGATATCTTGCCTGCTAAGGCTTTTCCTTTTGCAATTTATTTGGCATCGTTGATACAGACATCAAATACACCTAGTCCAGTGATATCTGCTTTTTATGCAATCAAATGGTTTCATGAGTTGTTTGATTTCAAATCACCAACAGATTCAAGACTAGTTATAAATATTTTAGAATCATCTAAAAGGTTACTGGGAAAACCGACAGTTAAGAAAGAACCTTTAACAAAGGAAATATTGTTAGAAATGTATAAACGATTATATTCTTTAAGAAATTTAAAAAATCAGAGAATCATTTGTGCATGTCTTCTAGGTTTCTCAGGATTTATGAGAAGTTCTGAATTGTTAAATATTAAAGTTTCTGATATTGAATTTTTTCAAACACACATGTCTATTTTTGTAGAAAGCAGTAAGACTGACAAATATAGAGACGGGTCTTGGATAACAATAGCTAAAACCGGAACATGTTTATGTCCGGTTGTTAATGTTCAGGAATATATTTCATGGTCGTCACTTAAAGATGATGATTTTTTATTTTGCAATTTAACTTGTTCAAAAGAAAAGTATTCAGTTAGAAGGATTAACAAGGCTATGTCATATACTACGTTACGTGAAGAGTTCATCAGGGCTCTAAAGCCCCATGTTAAAGACGTTAAGCAGTATTGCTTACATTCGTTAAGATCAGGTGGTGCAACAGCCGCGGCTAATAAAGGGATTAAAGACAGATTATTCAAGAGACACGGCCGTTGGCTAAGTGACAGTGCGAAAGATGGATATGTTAAAGACGATTTAACAGAACGTTTATCTGTGTCTTTATCGTTGGGGCTATGAATTTGTAAAGACATAATTAACTACTGTTATTGTGAGCTGACGCAATATGGACAATGTAATTATGTTAATATGATTGATAAAGATTATTTAAATCATTTCCGTTAACATTCTACCATTATTTCTAATTGTTTCATAGAAATTTAAGGTCAATATTCCCGTTCTTTTGATTTTCATCGGTTACCCAAGTGCTTACGTTACAAATTACAATTTGATATTGAAATTTGAATTATTGTTGTTGTTGTTTATTACAATGTGACGGAGTGGATTGAGGGAAATATAATTTATTTCGTTTGAGGAACGAATTAGAAAGAAATTATTTTCCCTTAAGGTTACGCAGTCACTGTAAAGAGGGTCACTTAAGCGTGACATCAGTGCACGATGTTTTCGTGCGAGTGAGATTGTGTTCTGTAAGTCATTCAGCTTTGGGTAACCGACAGGTTTACATCGTTAAATTTTTCTGTTTGGTCCAGAAGAAGGAAGTAAATGGATACAACATATTGGTAGAGTGTTAACAGATATGTTATTGTGAAATTGTTGTATGGTTTAAATGTTTATGATTTATTGAGATAATATAATGATTACTGGTAAAATATGAGATATGTTAGAAAAGAATGTATGGCTTGATGAATTTCATCGGTTACCCAAGTGCTTACGTTACAAATTACAATTTGATATTGAAATTTGAATTATTGTTGTTGTTGTTGTTTATTACAATGTGACGGAGTGGATTGAGGGAAATTCTTTCTCTACACATACATATCAAATTTACAGATGAACACTGTATTGTCACAAAAACAGTGATAAAAACAACATAAAATCTTTGACAATTTAGTAAAATGGTTGGCAAAAGAAGTGTTAAGGCATCTGAAATTCGAGAAATTTAGGACTCGATGCCAGCTTAGCGTATCAGCGAAGGAGATTTTTTTAGGAATTGAGTGTTGTTCATGTGCAGAATGTCCTAGGCCACCATCAGAAGGTGGATTAATGATGTATCAAAATCAGAACGCTCTTGTACTGCTACTTCTAACACTATAGCAAAAAAGTATGCGGTGTGGTAAAGTCTGACGACAGACTAACTGTTCATCAGATAGATAGTAAAGTTGGAATTTCATCCGCAAGCGTAGTTTGCATTCTAAAACGTAATTTCAAAATTGAGACGTATTACGACTAGATGGGTCCAACATTTGTTGTAAGATAAGCAAAAGAATGACCGACTTGAAACCGCCAGAAAAAATGCTTAAAATGTTTCCAAAATATCACAGAAAGCGGTTTTCTAACATTATTACTGGAGATGCGACATGGGTACACTTTCTGAGCCTACCAGAATAATTAACAAAATATGGGCGCTGTCCCTAAATTGCCAAAGATTGATCAATGCTTAGAAAGAAATGTTTGTTATTTTCTTTTATATCCGTAGTCCAATTGTGCAACTGCATGTACTTTACGGAAAATCTTGTAAATTTTATAAAGACATAGCGTTAACGAAACTTAAAATAAGGTTTCAAAAGTCGCCAAAACACTGGCTTTAAACACCTATCCCTGTTAGATGAAACGGCCCTGTATTGTTTTTGAACAAGGGAAGGGTTCGAGTTCCTCCACTTGGAGATGCCTTTAAGAACTAGATTAATGTTCTGAAATTTAGTGTCACATCTGCAATGCCTCTCGTTGAAACAGTTTTTTCGAAACAAATCGATTAAACAAAGCAGCACTTTTTTTCATTATACAAATTTAAACAATGACTAGATTGAATGATTAAAATAATGAAGAACTTGTGTAGAAGCATGGATGCTTGATATAATTTAAGATTTTGGTATATCGATAAATTGTGCTCGGACTTTTTATGCGCTTAACTTTCAAACAATTAATATCAACAATTTTTGTAGTAAAATTTTCGCCCGTATTGCTTTTCGAAGAAAACATCAAATTATCGTACTTAAAAAATTAAGTTAAATATTCATATCAGGATATGACACTCTCAGTAAAAAAAAAACTCTCCATACAAGCAAAATGTAGAGGAAAAGAGAGCATCCATTGGTTGTAAAAAATGAAAGTTTTCTAAAAGTACGCCACAAGCAATAAATGAAAATGAGAATCCAATGAGTTATTGATTACGAATAGATAGTGGCAAAATATTTTGCTAGTGGAGTTGTTGAACCCAGGTTCTGAGGTGCATCACCCTCATTGATGCCCAACTGTGATCACTTAGACCAACAAGTAATTGTTGTCTTGGTGAATTAACTAAAACTCACAAATCAAATAGACAATGTCGCATGCAAAAGCACAAAAAGTAACGAACAAATGACATTGTCAAGAAAAAAAACCGTTAGGTGTTCAATGACCTTACAGAGACCTCCTGAGCATCGGAAGTTTTATCAAGATTTCCCTAGAAACTTTCATAATTTGGATACATTTTTGTTGAAAATGGAAAAAAAGTTGTTCACGATATATTACCCCGGGGTGTTGTTAAGGCTGTGGTTATGTCATCTTGATGTTTCACAGTCGATAAAAGCCAGGAGTAATTCAAATTTTTCATAGCGGTTTAAAACGGATCAGCATCGGCAGTGCAAATATTGTACCTTTTTCGATGCGTTTCACTTGTTTAAACAAAAAACATCAATAGTCAAAATTTATTTTAAAAGAACGCATTAGAAACCTTTTGTAATATCTACAACCGTATAAAAATATGAATGGTTAATAAATATTCACGGTAATACATAAATTTACATACCTTGTTTCTGGTTTGCTAATATATTCATTAAGAAGGACTTTCCGGTTCTGTATAATCCATAGATAGCTACTATATTCAAAGGAACATCGATAGAGCAAATTTGTTCTATTGCACGATCATTGATCACTAGATTGTTGTTCTCGTCTGTGCTTATCAGCTGTTCTGGTTGTTTGAAAATAGAGAGACCGCCAAATCTGCAGAAATAAAAGCTTTTCCAGAATATGAACGACGTAAATTCAAAACTAATTTCCCATACGTTGGTTACGTTTGCTGTAATAAAACAAATAGCTGTTGAGTTGTTTCAGCAACATTAAAAAATGATCTTGATATACTATTAAGTCTGTGAAGAATTAATAATACATAGAAAGCTGTCAAATTTTTCTTTATATAAATGAATTACTGAAAAAATATAAATTCATGAAAGTCCAATAAACCATCTAAGAGAGAGAGAGCATAAATTTATATCATGATAACATGACATTTCAATGACAAAAATACGACATCTGCGTATTAACCGTGTTCAGAGGCAACATACAAAAAAGTTAACAAATCATATTGCATGTGGTGTGAATGAAACCTGGTACGGCGACAGCATTAAGCCATATAACTCCTTGCACGCTATGATTGAGCTAGCCGGGACAACCTCAAAAAGGTTCCACCTCTAACGCTGATAAATGTTATCAATTTTTACATCACATTGGTAACCGATTAGTTACTGATAACAGCACTGACTTTATGTACGGGTAGACTTTCTACGGCCGCCACAGTGCACATACAGCGCTACAGTAAATTTCAAATGATATCGATATGAATCGATCCTGTACTGTACGGCGGTAACGCCCAGCTACGTAACTGCAAGCACGCTAACGGCTAAGCTAGCCGGTACAATCTTAAAAAGAGGGCACTAACGATGCGATATATTATGAATTATATTTTATATTATATATAAAAACTTTGTTTAGAAAACTTACCTCTGTTCAATCGTTAAGCTCTGAAATAACAAGAATCGATTTCAGAGCATCAAATTCACCATGTTACTGTCTTTGTTAGTAGGGGTCTGTTTTAATGTAAATATCTTGATGAGCATGTTTTACTTTCCTACATATATGTTTAACATTGACAACAATTATAAATATAATTAAAACAGAGCAGAGCCATTTCAAAAGTAATGTGTTATTCAAGTTAAAATTCATTAATTAACATTAATTATAAGTTTGAAAAAAGAAAGACATTAAGACGTGAGAAAGAACTTTAAAAGTGCAGGAAAAAATCAACCAGGGGATTTAAAACGATCGTTTCACAATATACTTTTTTACAGTTATTTTCTGTTAAAGTGCCGACAACTAATCAAAGCATTAAACACTTTTTCCCCATTAACAAACATTCATACTTAGCACACCAGTTCTTTAAACTAAACGTTATTTAAAACAGAACTAAACATATGGTTAAACAGTCTTACTCTTGTAATTTCAACTCTTCGGCAATGAAACATTAATTTAGAGACTTTAAACCAAAAGAATAAATTTATAATTACAGAAAAGTTCTTAAACTATGGGTTTCACTATAAAACATACAGTTTAAGATTTCATTGCATTTGATTTTCTGATTAGGATTACCGCTTACATTTAGACCTAATGACTGCGACTTTGAACTAAGGCGTCAACTTTTCTTTGCTTAAATCTATAGATTAAAAAGTTAAACGTAAAAAAATGCATGTATAATATAATAAAGAGTCTTAATATCTTGCAAGTTAACTATTCTACGGAATGAGTATAACGTTTTCAAGAAAATGCTCAGTAAATATTGCAAATGCCTTGTATTGCCATACAATATTTTTGGAGATGTATTGTAGATCTGCTGGATATTTATCAAAAATAATAATCCTTAGAATCAACTTCATATATGGCAGGTTTCTATATCCCAGCTGGCAAAGCTTTTGACCATGTTTGAAACCATCCATTCGATGCAGCTGAGTAAGCAACCATATTATTCAACTGAACCTTTCGTATACCATTATGCAATCAATATATCTATCTACAATATGTTTCGAGATAATACTGGGGTGCTGAAATAAAAATGCCAATCATATAAAATCGAAGAAATACCGTATAATGGGTTTTTTCGCGAGCATAATATTTTCGCTATTTTCGCGACCGACGTGAATTCGCTAAAATTAAAAACGCCAAAAATTCCCAACAACTTTCGTGTTAATTTCTGTGAGCACAAATTCGCTAAACTTACAACCGCGAAAATTAATATTACGACAAAATCGCAAAAATTTTCGATCGCGAAAATAACCAATTATACGGTATACTGTCCTAATACTGTATTTAAGTTTGGATGCTCAAGTTACCGGTACATGAATAATAATAATAATAATAATAATAATAATAATCTCTTTATTTTAAGATGGTAACTCATTAAGACAAAATCTATGACAACAAAATTAATACAAACAAATACAATATTTGCAAGTATAAAAAGTTAGTCAAATGAAGAAATTGCTTATTTTCAATGAGGCCTTCTAAAATGGATAAACGAAAAAAAAAATAAACAAACAAACATATATTACAACATATAAAACATCAATACTTAAAGACAGACACAATTAATCATATACACTATACATGCTATAGGCAAATTTCGATTAAAAATATGCATCGTGTAAAATTATGTGAAAAACTATATACAAATACAAAAGTAATAACAATTTAAAGAGGTTGTATTTCAAACAAGTAAGTTTTTAAATGTTTTTTTAATAAATATATGGAAGAGACAGATCTAATTTCATAAGGGATATCATTCCATACGGTCATACCTGTATAGCTGAAACATTTTTTAATTAAGTTAGTTTTACCTTTTAAGTGTTCAATATCAGTTCTTGAAGAAGATCGCAAGTTATACCGAGGGTTATTAGATACTTTTACAAGGTTAGTGATGTATTTTGGAACCAAATTATGTATAGATTTGTAGACCAATAGTGCAGTGTGATATTTACATCTTGATTCAAAAGAAAGCCATTTTAGGATATGAAAAAGATCTTTCGTAGGTGTGCGAACAGGTTTTTAAGAATTATTCTTGCTGCTCTATTTTGAATTTTGTATATTCTATTTAAATCGCGACGGTTACCGTTACTCCAAACAATACAACCATATTCAAAAGTAGATGCAATATATGCTTTATAGAAGAGTTGTTTCATTTCCATTGTTAGAAAGAATGATATTCGATTAAGTAAACATAATTTTGATGCAAGTTTCTTACAATTTTGATTTATATGGGTACTCCAGTTAAGACAGTTGTCAATATAGACGCCTAGTAATTTTTGTGATATTACATTTTGAAGCAATTTATTCCCAACAGATAATTTGAGTTCATGGTTATTATTGATCCTTTGCTTTGAATCAATGATCATACATGTTGTTTTGATTGGGTTTATGATCATGTTATTTATTGAACACCATTTTTGCGTTTCGTTTAAACTTAACTGTAGTTTCATTTGTACTACTTCTAGTTTGCAATCAGATGCGTGTATAGTTGCGTCATCAGCATACATATCGACCCCTGATGTTATTTTTAGCGGAAAATCATTTACGTATAATAAAAGGGGGCCTAAGATAGAGCCCTGGGGTACACCAGAAATAATATGACGAGTTTGTGATCGTATTGCACCATTTTTAATTAACTGTTTTCTGTTTGAGAGGTATGATTTGAAAAAAGTTATAGCATTATTTGAGAAGTGATATAATTTTAATTTATAAAGAAGGATGTCATGGTCAACTAGATCAAAAGCTTTTTCAAAATCTAAAAATATTGTTTCAATCATTTTCCCAGAATCAATTTCCTTTAACCAAGAATCTATTATTTTCACCAAAGCAGTTTGGCATGAGTGTTGTTTTCTAAACCCCGACTGATACTCATAAATTATATTCGTTTTTTGAAAAAAATAAATATAACTGATTTGCAATATGTCTTTCAAAAATCTTGGATAAAGTTGGCAAGATAGAAATAGGTCTATAATTATTCGCATCTTCCTTACTTCCCCCTCTGTGTATAGGAATAACATTAGCAAGTTTTAGTTGATCTGGAAAAATACCTTGCACAATACTGCTGTTTATAATTGAAGCTATGGGTACAGATATATAATCTTTACATAATTTGATGATATATGGCCCTAAGTAGTCCAAGCCTGTAGATTTATAAATATCTAGTTTTTCAATTATTTTACTTACTTCAAAGGGAGATATAAGTTCAATGTTAAAACATTTGTGTTTCAGTTTTTCATTTAAATAAACATTAAGGTATTGAATGAATGTTTCATGTGCACAGCACATTCACACAAAAAGGAAAGAACTCAGGAAAATAATTAAATAATTGTCGTTTTGAACTTATAGAAAACCGATAATGATATCGCATAAACACTTACCTACAATGTGTTACGATCAGCTGTCAAATAATAGCAGGTTTTTTAATAATACAGCAAAATGTTTTGACCTTGAAACCGAAAGTAGACAAGATGCAATCTTTCTTGAGTTTCTTAAAAATCCGAAATGTATTTTCATGAATCACCACAAGATTATAGATTAGCATTTACTTAGTTTAGGTATGGGTTTTAAGGTATAATGTCCATGAGTTTCAGGATTCTAATGCCAACAGATTTTCTTTTGTTTTAGTGTACTGGCGATTCCTAAAAAAAGGTGAAATATGCATATCAGGAATCGCCACATTAAGAAAAAAAAGCCTCCCCACACAGTCATGAAGAAGAGAGGGAGAGAGCATGGTTAATAAAATGATCAGTTTCAAAAGAGACACCACTAACAATTAACAAAAATGAGAACCCGAGGGGTTACCGCCTTGGAACGGTCAGTGGCAAATGAAATTGCCACTGGGGGGTTTAAACCAGGTTCTATGGTGCACCAACCTCACACTTGCCCCAACAGGTTCTCATATCACAAAACAAATACAAGTTGTCTTGGTGAAACAACTCCAACCCACTTATTGGCTCAACAATGTTGCATGCAAAAGCACACAAACATATAAAACATAAGAATTTAATAGCATTGCAAAGCCAAAGGGCGGGTACTCAATGATCTTACCGAGACCAGAGCTCCTGGAGTAAAATCAGCAAGAACACGATGTCAGGGATAAAAGAAACAAATCGAGCTTCTAGGTTGTTTTAAGAAAAGATTTCCCCATAAACTCTTAAACCCCTGCCACCGACGTTTAACCAAAGAGGTAAGCATAATGATCAACTGTAGAAGGGTTAATCACCAGCCGTGCAGAGCGCTGTAAAATATCATGTTGGTAACCTTTCTTTTTAAATTTACAGATGGTTTTTACGAATAACCGGGAGAAATTAACATTGCCCTTTATCTTCTTAAGTTTATAAATTAAATCTCCATAAAAACTGGCTGTGAAATACCTTGTTGCAATAGTGATTTTAAACTGCACCTGTATTTATGAATTAGATCTGGGTATCGACGATAAAACTTGCAAAATTTTTTCCTTAATTTGTGATACCGATAACCTTGTTTTTTCTGTTTTTCTGCAAAGATTACGTTCATTGAAATCATTAATATCGTTGCAAGCTCTTGAAAAGCGAACAAGCTGTGAAATATAAACCCCGTAAGATGTTGCACGGGGAACATCGCCGTCTAAAAACGGAAAATTTACTATATTAAAATAAAATCATCTCTTTTATCATATAATTTAGTAGTGACATAACCATTTTCAATTGACAGATTTAGATCGAGAAAGTTTGCTTGCTGTTCTGAAGTGTTCGCTTTATTAAGTTGTAGTTCTTTAGGGTAGATGTAGTAATAATATCATCTTGATGTTCAGTAGAAAGAGATAACATAAAGTCTCTTTCATAACAGTATAAAAACATATCAGCAACAAGGGGTGCACAATTAGTACCCATTGGGATGCCTATTACTTGTTTATAAATAGAGGTACCGAATCTAACATAAATATTATCCAGTAAGAAAGTTAGCGACTCTATTAGGTCTTGACAAGTCCATAAAGTATAATTATCATAAGAACCATCTGTAAAAAAAAATGCCCTATGTTCATTACAAGCGATAAAGGTTTTATTTTCTCTAGCAAACGTTTTTTCAATGAGACTGGTTAGTTTGTCTCTTATAAAATTATGAGGGAGCGAGGTATATAAAGTTAAGAAATCATAAGTAGACAAACAGAACGCCTGAAAATTATTTGATTTAAGCTTTTTCAAAACGTCATTTGAATTTTTAATCGACCAAAATAAATTTTTGCCAGAAGTTTCAAAAACCTTATCGCAATACCTAATTACATGTTCTTTAATAGCTGTAAGACAAGAAGTTAAGAGCACGGATAATTTAGTTGTAGTGCAAGAACTAGAGTTAGCAATAAATCTTGCTTTGTACGGTGTTTTATGCATTTTAGGCAACCAATACATAGTAGGTGCTTTGTCTTGTTTCGGCTCAATACTGATTCTAAATTTTGAAATTTGTAGAGTGTGTGCAGTAACAATATCACTCTCAGATGAAGAAGTCAGTACATAAGCATTAGTGCTGTTCAGTTCTTCAGTTTGAATATTAATATAGTGCACCCGTCACACTATAATTACATTATTAGAAGCCTTATCAGCGGGTGTTGAAACAAATTTGTTATGAAAGTCTTGAATTCCTTTTTTTCAAATGACGAAAGTTAAAACGAGGTCGAGGTGGTAATAAAGCAATGTTTCTTTCATAAAATGATATACGAGTGTCTATTATTTTAAATATGTGTTTTTTCCAGTTAGAAAGTGCATTAGGCTCAGCATGTTCTCTTTTGCACCATTTATTGCAAAATAGGTTTAAAGACTCAGCAATTTCTGCACGACATGCATTAAAATCAATTTTGGATGGAATTCTATATTTGGGACCTTTAGAAATTAAATTACGAATTCTAGAGTCTTTGGTTATATTAAGATCACCGGTAACAATATGACCGACAGGCTTATATCAATATTTAGAAGTTAAACACTCTCAAGATTTTGGTGTATTATCAATGATCTGTAAATCAGAGGTAATTTTATTGTAATTAAAAATTGTATTTCTAGTTGGTTTGTTGTATTTATAACAAACCATAGGCGATTCAGTATTCTTAAAATAATTAGGAACAGCCGATTGAACTGTTTTATCTTTAAATATACTAGGAAGGTCGATAAAATCTATTCCTTTATTTAAAAAAGAAATTTTAAGGAAATGTCTTTTATGGTCAGATTCCAAGTCAATGTGTGGCCTCAGAACATGCCGAGTATAACACTGAATCAGACTAGCAACCTCGTAAAAAGGATGGGTTCTTATGACGATGTCGTCGGCTTCCTCATCCAGTTTCTGCAGACTTGATATAGAAAGAGAAGCCAACCTAGATAGCATAGCGTGTCTGCCAGATTGTTTTAAAATGATATGTAGTTCATTAATAGAACAACGAATACGTGATTTTCTTTTTATGTTTCCATTAGTTCTGCTTCCGTGCGACCTCGATTTTCTTTTGCGTAATTCAAGCAATTCAAAGACGTCATAATCAGGATTTTTAAAAATGTTGCCTTCCTGATAAATATTATCATTTAAACCAAGTGGGTATGCAGATTGTAATTTTTTAATCCATTTTTGTTCCGCAATGAGTCTGGCCCTAATTTTAAATGCTCTTGATGCAGCGCTGTCAAATGTAAGTTTTTCTACTGGTTGAACGGAAATATTTTGTAAACGGTGTCCTGAATGTTTAAAATGCTGGTATAAAAATGTTTTAAATTTTCTGTTGTTTCGAATTTTCGAGCAATGTTGTCCTAAACGTGTTTTTAAGGGGCGACCTGTTTGACCTACATATTGAATTCCACAGTTATAAGAATTTCAAGTTAAAACGTAAACAACATTATCAGTTTGTCAGTCTATATCATTATTAATGTTAACAGAAAAAGTTCTACCGTTAACTGTGGATTTAATGACAGGATTACAATTCAAATAATCACAGCATCTGCACCTCTTAGAATTGCACTTCAAAATAGAAGGATAAGATCTGCGTCTTGCGTCATTCAATTTATTTGGTGTAGAAATATTGTATTTTCGAAGAATAGGAGATTTTGAAGGTGACAGTGTAATTTTCAAATTGTTTTTAAATAAATTTGTACGATGAACACTCTGCAGACCTGTCATATTAATAGAGCTTGCCGAAGATAAATTTAAACGTGATAAACGAACTGATGGCTGCAGACTTTTAAATGATTTAATTTTATGCGGTGTTTGGACAGAAGACGCAGAAGATAGCCTTATAGGTGAAATATTTATTTTTAATATTTTATTTTGTGCCGCCATAATGAAATCTGTAGAAAGAATACCATTATATGAGCAGCGACTTTAGGTTACATTGACATTTTTAAATGACGTCACAACGTAATACTTGTATTGGCGCTAAACAATTTATTCTATAAATAGCACACAGAACAATTTCCATAAATATTAACGTGCTGATTCCTGGTTCCAGATCAGGGGGGGAGGTAAACAGCCAATCAAATTGGATCATGATACCGGCCACCACTTTTTGCAAATGGCTGCCGTTGGAGGAAAATTCTATACGTATTTTTCATCTGAGGAAATCTACAAATCGATTACAGTATGAGTAAGTTATTTTACGTTTATTTTAAAGTTAAATCATTCAGTTTTTAAATTTATGCAATATTTGTTTGTTTTGTCCTTGTTTTCTCATATATTTTTCGCTTTTTTCGATGAATATCCGCATTGTTTACAAAATACTCAGCCGACATAACCGCTTCCGCACCGATCTGTCAAATGGATAATAGCCAAACATAGCCGAAAACTCGTGGCCGGATTGGACACCCCGTTTTACACAGTTGTGAATAATTCTTAAAAAATTTAAAAATTAATTATAAAAATCGATTTAAAACTAATTAAATGCTTCACTTTTAATAATCATATCATTTTCAATGGAAAATTATAACAATTGTTTACGTTGCGTTCAAGATTTACCATTTCGCAACCACGCAACTTCTCGGACCAGTGCACCTCCCCCCCCC
This sequence comes from Corbicula japonica, assembly GCA_038501625.1. Lineage (NCBI taxonomy): Eukaryota > Metazoa > Mollusca > Bivalvia > Venerida > Cyrenidae > Corbicula > Corbicula japonica. The sequence goes on along the minus strand of JAZAYU010000091.1, from coordinate 1,079,483 downwards.
CCCCCCCCCCCCCCCCCCCCCTCTGTTCCAGATAGTATAATATAATAACTCAATTTAAACGTAACAGAAAGTCGGTGAACATATAACCTTCAATGTGGTATTTGAGAGTAAATGAGTGAGTGGGGAGGGGGTGTAGAAAGTGAATGTCAAATGCAGTCCCTGAGGGATGAAAAGATAACAGTATTGAATGTAAGTACGGTGAGACGTTTTACGGCCGCCACACAGCACATACACAACTACTGTGATTATAAAAAGGTGAAATATGCATATCAGGAATCGCCACATTCAGAAAAAAACAGCCTCCCCACACAGTCAAGAAGAAGAGAGGGAGAGAGCATGGTTAATAAATTGATCAATTTTAAAAGAGACACCACTAACAATTAACAAAAATGAGAACCCGCATATTATATTTGCATATTTAACTTTTTTGGTAACTAAGCATTAATTTCAAAGAACTCGGCGTGCAAACGATAATATATCTTAAACTAAACAAATTTCTACTAAATTATCCGTGCTCTTGAATCTTGTCTTACAGCTATGAAAGAACGTGTAATTGGGTATTGCGAAAAGGTTTTTGAAACCACTGTCAAAAACTTATTTTAGTCTATAAAAATTCAATTGGTGTTCCGTTTGTCTACTTATGATTTCTCTACTTTATATACTTCCCTCCCTCATAATTAAATAAGAGACAAGCTAACCAGTCTCATTGAAAAAAAAAAACGTTTGCTAGAGAAAATAAACCTTAATTGCTGATAATAAACTTGTTGCTGATCTGTTTTCATACTGTTATTAAAGATATTTTATGTTATCTCTTTCTACCGAACATCAGGATAACATTATTACAGCCTTTGACAACACCTCGAGGTACCTTGATGATTTGTTGAATATAGATAATAACCATTTTCTATCTCTGTTTAATACTATTTATCCTAATGAACTACAACTTAATAACGCAAACACTTCAAAATAAGCAAGCAAATTTTATTGATCTTTTTCTTTCTCTTGAAAATGAATACGTCACTACTAAAATATATTATAAAACAGATGATTTTAATTTTAATTTAGTGAATTTTCCGTTTTCCTGGAATATTGTTTCTTTCGATCAAAATGACAAATCTTTCTCAGAATTAAAATTATAAGTAGAAATTTGCATACTGTAAGTTGACGGACGCATCGAGATGCTTGCGTATACCTGAAACGCGGTAGCTAAGGATTTTGCGTAGGTTTTGGTGGAAAGATGATAATAAATGTTAAGATGAGATTTTTAATTGAATGGAATATGCACAATCAACTATAACTATATGTACTTAGATAATTTCAGGCCAAGAAGCCCTGATTAGGAACAAAATAAAGGAAAAAAGTCAATCGTATGCAGACATCTGGAATACTTAATCATCCAACTATGTCTTGAGGGTCCACTTTGAAATCAGCAAATTACCCTAGAAAATGCTCGACATCGGACAAAAGATTTTGATAGTCCTTTGCGCTAACAGTTAATTTCGTGATTTGACGTGCCCTGTATACTGTGGTAACATCTATTGAAAGACGTATACAGTCCATTCACTGTACATGTATTTTAATTTATTTAAAAAAAATGACTTAAAAAATATCGAAGCAAGTTATAAGCATTTTTGCATTTTGATTTTTTTTAATTGTCATATATATGCTTGGGCTACATTTCAAATTATAACCAGCAGGATCCATTTTTTTTAATGTTTTCATCCTGAACTGATAAGTATGGGTAGCAGTCAAATTTGAAATGCTTGAAACTTTACCTGGCTATCATTTGGCGCAAGAGTTTTAATAACCTCTTCAAAGTATTCTTCAGAGCCAATTTCTAATTCCTCCATCATTTCTTTTATTTCTTCATGATAGCATTGGCTGCTCCTTCCAAACGTTGCCATATCTCCGGGCAGCGTATTGTCGCTACAAAAGAAATTTAAAAGGCATATCATGAACAGACAAAATTCGGAAAGTTCATCCCTACATACAGCCAGAAAACGGCGGGGACGTTTATAAAATTATCAATGTCAATGAGAAACAAGAAATAATTAACAAAACATAAAAACCCGGGGGATTTTCTCCTCTGAGGATTCAGAACAGGTTCAAGGTGCCGATTAACATATTCGCAAACGTTGCCTTGGCGAACTTTCTCTAGCACTCGACAATGTTATATGCCAAAAGAACAAACAAACGAGTCACAAGTAAAGTCGCTATAAGAAGGGACGTCTGTTAAAATGCACGCAATTAAGGTCTTAAATTTTATCCTGTAAACATTGTTTGGGTTTTATCAGTGTTTTCTATTGTGACATTTTCAATGTAGAAAAATTACGTTGACAAAGATAACGCATAAAATTGTTTTTTAGTTTAGTGATTGAAATTATATTTTGTCCAATGTTATAGTTGAATTTTTTTACTTATATCAGTACTTACGCATCATAAGTAATGAATAGTAAATTGATTTACTAAATATAATTTCAAGCACTAGGTCGGTAGGAATTTAGTTTGTTAAAGCCACGCCAGGTCTAGAAGTTGAATAATGTATGAACTTAAGATGGCAATGAAATCTTTTTTAATTGTTTTTATGCATTTTTTGTTTTGGGTTCAACGCTGATTCAATATATTTTAGTTTTGAAGTAATGATTTCTCTTCTAGAAGAAGTCAGTGAAAAAATTGATTACTCTTAAGTATTAAAATAGTATATCTGTGAAAGATATCGTATCATTGTTTGTGCGATAGCAAGACGAAAAATACTGTTATTTACTACAAATTTCGATTTCCATTAGATTTTTATCAATCGAGCGACCTCCATAAACATAGATCTGTTGCGATGCAACACTTGACAAAAAGCCGATCATGTTTTAGTCCTGTGACGACTTTTACAACTACCTCTCCAATCACAGGACGCCGTGTTTTACTTCCAAATTAGGTTTTGCTGTCAATCATTTTTGTCGTTGTGGGTTCATTCTTTTTGTGGATGTTGAAACAACAACAAAAGGTGTGGCTCAAAGCAACCTGGAGGTGTGATTGACTATGAACAACGTTCTGTCAATTAAACTTTCCCGCTACTTCTCAACGATAATATCTGTCGCCGAGCAACTCGTTTGATGTTTGATGTTTGCCAAAATCTAACTGAAATCGAAATTTGTAGTATAAAAAAGTTTATTTAGAAGTTTAAGTGTTTTTCTCGGCATTAAAAACAGTTCTTTTTTGTTGAAGATTGACGAAGTATAAATTACAAAACTTTTAAACGGTGCTTTCTGCAACGGAAAACCAATCACGATTACAAAACATTGTTCGCATTTTGTAACAATCCGAACATTTACGTTAATGCTTTACAACAGGAATACAAATATATGTTCAGTTGTAAAACAAGTTTAAATGTAAAGGTTATCATAGGTAGTAAATAATTACAAATATTAAATAGTTTTACAATCTCTGAAAGCACACACTTCCGGGTGGAATATTTCAATGTCTTAGATTTTTATTATCAACTGTACTGATATTTAATGCCTATAAATTACTGAACAGACGCTAATTTCAATGACATTTTGTACGAAACTGTATATTTTAAGATATATTGTGAGTGAATTTTATTGCTTTTTTTTGCTATAATAACATCGGCTTTAAATATACTCGAACGACAACCGTGTAAGAACATTACATCACATTTATTTTATTTCCATGTCTTCTAAAGTGTTGTTTTTTTTAATTTTATGATTGAAAACATTTTAATTATATATTCGCCCTGAGGAACCTTTAATATTGCGTCTTGAATACTTTCATATTTTTATACTGAGTCTCAATGATCAAGCACCGATTAAGTTGTATAAGTATTTATCAAAATAAAGGCTATTCATTAAACTTTGTGAAACGATAACATCAGCTCTTTTTATCAACATGCTGATATGTGATTAAAAATATTACATTATTATAAATACACGTGATGTCCTCAATGGCATATGTTGAGATATGAATTGGTATGTCCAAAATGGCTCAATCTAATTCAAACAACAACTGAAATGTTAACTTTCTTTTTAAAACAGAGCCTACGTATTTTATAACGAAAATTGTAATGATTATCTGGTCATTTTTAAATAAATGTGAGTTTTTCGTTTTAATAATTTTATAAATTACATATGCGTGTAATATCAGTTTCGATTTTAAAACCTTAAATTTTCCGTAAATTTAAATTTTCAAGTATATTCATTATTTTGGAAAGCAATTGAACGAGACGTGATTCATAAACATAATGTATTGAAAGTCTTGTTAAAAAGAAATATAAAAACTTAAAACGAATAAACAAACCTGTTACAACAAATAAATAAACCAGAGAACAAAACGGTCTGATAATATCCAGTGTTAAATACATGCCCGTACCAAGATGGACGGATATTAACAGAGGCAGCAGTAACATTGCTAGCAGTAACAGCAGTAATAAGATTCCGGAAGTCACAGCAGTAACAGCAGTTATAAGATTCCGGAAGTCACAGCAGTAACAGCAGTAATACTGTTGGAACTGACTTCAACAACAGCAGTAATACTCCATGCAGTGACCTCAATTACAGCAGAATCTGATATACCTCTGGAAGTGAAAGCAGTGACTGCAATTATAGCAGAATCTGATATACTTCTAGAAGTGAAAGCAGTGACTACAATTATAGCAGTAATACTCCAGGCAATGACAGCTATAACAGTATTAATACTTTAGTAGAAACAGCAATAGCATAATGCTGCTGGCACTAACAGCAGTTACAGCATTAGCATCAGTAATACTGGATTCTGTATGCACCTTACAGTGATACTTCAAATCATTTTGCTACTAAGTAGTTCAAATCACAAGTGAAGCGAGCACAGATACTCCAAGTGTTTACTGCAAAATATTGTCCTTTAAAATTGAAGGCCGTTAAGCACAATAATTGTTGTTTACAGAACTTCTTATTTGATAAAATAGCTTTATTTTTTAATATTTCGGCTAATTTTAAAATGGGTATATTAGATTAGATTAGTATATTAGATTAGGATATTGTTCAACCACCAAAAGTATATATTTCCTGGTGTGTTTTTTTTTTTCAACTGTCACTTTTTGGCGTTATACATGTATTGTGATATGCAGGATTGTATTCTCAGATCCCCGATTTACAGGCCTGCCAAAACTTCTTCATTAAAAATCCGGAGATTTTGTCTGAATATGTCAATGATGATGACGACGATGATGATGAGGATGATGTTGTTGTTGTTTAATTGTTTTGTTTCTGCTGTTCACTATGACTTTGACTGAACAAAAATGATGATAATGATGATGATGTAATTATATTCTTCTAAAATTTTATAAATGATTTTTGCCGATTTTGATAGAAATGGTTGAAGAACATGTTTTAAAATGACTTTTGTCTATTTTTACCATTCATTTTTTAACTGTTAAGACCTGTTTTTGACGACATTAGAATGAACATGCAGTGAAAAAGATAAAGGCAGGTGAAACATCGAGGCCCTTGTTTAGTTTATGACACGCGGTTATTGTATAGTTGTGCCAGAGGCATTGAAACTGCATGTAATTGACCACGACCTCGTTATCTCGTTATCTAGTAATAAACAGGAAATGTGCGACTGCAGTAGAATAACTTACGTTTATTGTACAACTTTTAAATTATGTTTAATTAATCTATATTTTTGCAATTTCATAGAAATCCGGAGATTTTGACTATAAATCCGGAGATCCGGAGAAGTAACTTAAAATCCTGAGATTCCGGACAAAATCCGGAGATTTGGCAGGCCTGGATTTAAATTATTTTTATTTTCAGTTCCGCCCATTGTTATCTCGTTTTAGGCAAATCCGTTCTTTTATCTGGGGACCATATGCTACTAGTTATGAATTGGTGTTTATTTTAAAATACCGCAATGAAGGTTCCATATTCACCATATGCAAACCATCGTTTGGGATTGATCAAAATTGTACTGTTTACGGGTGTAAATATTGAGTTATGCTCAACCCGGTGCTAGGCGGCGTACGTGTGCAGTAATATGCATTTCCATTACTGTCCGTGAACAAGCTCAATCAAACCAAGCCTGCAATATTTTCATATTTGTCATGTTCGGCGGCTTTCAGTTCCATTTTCATCTATTTCTATTAACTGTTCTGATTAATTAAATAAAACATAATTTACTTCAACGTTCATAACAAAAATAAATTTCCCATGTGTCCATACTGTATGAAAGTTGGAATTTTAATTCTTAAAATGCATTTGTCTGGATTGTGGTCAATCGGAAAGTAACCAATAGAAGTGAATAGTCTGCCAGTCTATTGTGCCTCGTCAGCCTATTGTGCCTCGTGAACAGTATAGACAGAACCTTCTTATATAGGCCCGCGTAAAAAGTTGCGTTTTATACCACACCAGCCCGTCTTAAAAAGACGAAAATGTCTGAAATAAGAGGTACACGATGATATCCGCAATAAGGACCAATAGAAAATATGTATTTTAGTACATTTGTCGTTTTTATATGAATGAAGGACATTTCTTTTTAAATCAAATTTGGAAAAAATAAATACAGAAACCGACTTCATTTCGGATAACATAATTTTTCGGATACTGAAAGCAATCTAGTTCATGTTTGCTGCACATGTTAAATATTAATTTGAAATACGTTTAATTCAAATCTGGTTTTTACAATACGTCATTGTAAGTCCCAGTTTAAATTGAAGAAAATTAATACAATTTTTCTATATGTTGAAGTTAATTGATAATAGAGACCAAAATTCAATTTTTTCATTAATTATTAAAATCCAAAGTATTGCACAATAATTGTTTATTTAATTCAATTATTTGTCAGTTAATTGTCAAAGATGGCTACAGTTTCCTGGCTCTACCAGCATCAGCTGCAGCAGTTGAACAGCTCTTCTCAATAAGCTTGAACAGTGTTCATTGACACTAACTTTGTTGTATTAATGTCTTTTACTTAAAAGAAACTGCATACTAAACTGTCTATCCTAACATCATCATTCTTTTTGTGATTGTTTTGCTATATAATTTAAAATTATCTATTTTCCTACACAAATGTATTTTTTCTGTAAACGAGCAAGTATTAATAATTGTAATTGAATTTAAACAAATCTGTATTAACTGAATTTAATTAATTACGTTTCAGTATAATTGAACCCTGGTCTAGTGTAAGACTGAACTGTATGTGTATGTTTATGCCTTGATTATTTACTAAAATATGACCACACAGCAGATTGTTCAAATATTTATTCAGAATTGGGGCATTGAAAATACATTAAACTAATTGTAGAAAAACTTGAGGATTTGCCATTCTTCTTTTCCGGTATTTTGAGGATGTGGCCAAAGGCTCTCCTATTCATTTTTAGAAAATTGTGTTATACCTCAAAAAATGGGGAGGAATGGCTTAAATAAGAAAAATAAAAAAATTATAACATTTTGCTAAGTAAAGCCTTAACATGAATGTATATGATTTTAAGTTGTACATAACAAGTGTAATGAGAGTGGATTTTGAACCAATACTTCCAATAAATGATAAAATATATAAAACAATTTTTGGTAAATGTTGTCAATTTCATAGTCTAGTTTCTATTATTAAAATTGTATCATCGAATAGGTGACAAATGGAAAGACGTAAAGTTAAATTCACAGTTTTGATAAACATAAAATGTCCATGACAACATTGTGTTTGAAATGACCAAAAAACCTGTTTTTTATCAAGTATTGAAGTATTTTTCCAGTCTAATATGTATGGTTTTTGATTATATCAATTGGGAATAATACAATCAGAGTTGGAAAAATGTTTGGCACTAGGATCTGGGCTGAAAACCACTAAATACAAATAATTTCACAATAGTTGACCTGAGTGTCATATTAATTTTTATTTAAAAATGAAACATTTACTGTGCAGGTATCAGCAAAGAATGGATAAAAAGGTATGAGCAGAATTTCAATAGCAGTGACAAGAACTTGCTTGCCCAGAATGTGTGTACCCAGCACCCCTTGGTGGAAGTTTGCTGTAGCCGAGCCAAGAAACAAACCACACAGCATTGCTTCTCTCACAAGGTGAGTCCACTTTGTAAATGGGTAGTTTCACACAGAATGTGTGTAACCTATGTGTGGAAGTTCGATGTAGCAGAGCCAATATACAAACCACACAACACTGTTTCTTTCACAAGGTGAGTCCACTTTGAGAATGGATAGTTTCACACAGAATCATGGGTTTCAAATTACCAGAAAAATGACAAATATACACTTGAAATTTCCAAAAGGCCTCATTTTTAACGCTTAGATTTTAGTTGAAGGGTCATTTTTCCTGAAATTAGATTTGTTTTGGCTATTAATTGGCAGAATTCCCTAAAAATTATCTAAATGACCCACGAGACTCGGCAGCTAGTGGAACCCCTGAGAATTTGTGTACCGACGCTTCATAATGGAAGTCTGCTCATTCCAAGTCAATAAAAAACAACTACTCAGCATCTCTTCTTGCACAAGTTTAGTCCACTTTATAACATGGGTAATAATTGTGTGTACCCAAAACCACTTGGTAAAATTTGCTCATGTCATGCCAGGAAACAATCTGCACCGCATTGCTTTTAGTGCAAAGAGAATCCACATTGTAAACAAGATAGTTTTACACAGAATTTGTGTACTCAACACTTCTTGGTGGATGTCTGTTTTAGCCAAGCCACTAAAAACAATATTGATTCCTGCACAAGGTGACTCCACTTTTTAACATCAGTAGTGTTATTAACCAAGAAATTAGTCTAGTCTACTATTTCCACAAGAACAGTAATCTTTGTTTTATGATTGAGGAAACAAAATGTGTGTACCCAACAGTAATGGTTGTCTGCTCTAGTAGGGTTGAGAAACAAGCTCTTAATATTCGTTGTCTCTCTAAAATACTACATGTATATGTTTATGTTTTTAACCAAAACAGATCTAAAATGCAGTTCAAAATGCTGCAACGAAGAGTAAACTGTCCTTTTGTGAACATCATTGATGCGCCCATTGATCACAAGCTCGTATCATGATAAAAATCTGCTAAGGCCTTATAATTAACTTTTTTTTTTATTTATTAATTATGATAATATTTTAATTAGGAGCAGTGTTGCTACAAATTTATTACTGTGTCATTAATAATTATATTCAGCTTTGCATACTTGTGTGTTAAATTTAACATGTAGTTGTTTGATTATCTGTTGTCGTTTTCTGTGATCATGGTATAATACAAGAAGCAATGCAATAGTTTAAAGCGGCAGTACTTCAATTTAACCCGCTCTTGTATGAAATATTACATGGATTTGGATGTATAGGCACAAATTTGCAGCATTAGTTCGGGCTAATAAAATTTTAATTTACTAAAATAAATTTGGTCCGCGCGACTAAAAGCAAAAGTAGGATTTCCGAAACGTCACATAAATCGAGTTCGCGCATGAAGTGGTCTCTTCGTTGGTCCTAAACATAGCTCCATTATATTTAGCTTCTTAAAAGTTCGTTAATGATAATTTAACAATATAATATTATTGAAAATCCCGTCTATAAGAAAAAATTCAATCGGACCTTTTGTGTTCTGTTAGAGAGTTAATAAATTGGAGTCTATATGGACAAATATGATTTTTCAATAGTATTATTCTTACTTAAGTTTAGGGCTGGGGCTTTAAGATATTTTTGAGTAACAGCATTATGAAAAACAACTTCAACCTTTGTTAGAGAACACTTCTAAGAAATGAGTTCTTTGAATTTATAACACAAGTCCTGACCTATGTTTGTCCTCCTCTAGATTGAGAAGGAAGGGAAGCCAATGGCTGATCAGAAGTCATCAGGTCGATGCTGGATTTTCGCCTGTCACAACATTATGAGACTACCCTTCATGAAGAAATACAATCTAGAGGACTTTGAGTTTAGCCATACATACTTGTACTTCTGGGATAAGGTAATAAAATTCCCTGACCTGACTGACTGCTGTGAATATATATCTTCCCATGATCCTTTACTCCATAGATACTGCTTACATGTATATCCCATGTGCTCCAATTGTAAATCTACATGTAGATCAACCTGCACATTTTTACAGTCGGTTCAGAGTTTACACCGTTCAATTTTAGATTCATTAGATTATTTCTGACCTAGAAGTGAGCAGTGTAGATCAAATTAAATTTGTCTGATTTTGATCAATATTTGTTGCAAATGTGATGAAAGGTGTACCATAATGGAGAGGATTAAGGTACTGGAACTGAGGCTGGAGACTAGGTCTGAAGGTTATAAAGCTGAGATTTAATTTTAATAATGGAATAATCCAAATTCAAATAAACAATTATATTGACTGCCAATGAAAATGGATAATTTTTAGCTCACCTGTCACATAGTGACAGGGTGAGCTTTTGTGAGGGGCTTTCGTCCGTCCGTCCGTTCACAGTTGTTGTCCGCACTCTAGCGGTCATAATTTTGGTCCAATCTTCTTCAAACTTGGTCAGCCCGCCCGGCTAGCTCAGTTGGTAGAGCATCGGACTGTCAATCCAGAGATCGTGAGTTCGATCCCCAGCCGAGGCGGGAAAAAATTTCTCCGTAACAATTGAACTCGGACATTGCGTCTGAGAGTCATTTGTCCCTCACCTCTGATTCAAGTGAGGAAGCAGTCAGTCGCTTGCGGAGAAATTGGTTAGTACTGGTTGGAAACCCAGGAACACCGGTTAGGTGGACTGACCGCCGGGATATAACCTAGAAAGCTGTTGAAACCAGGCGTTAAACCCGAAACAAACAAACAAACATCAAACTTGGTCAGAATGTTTATCTCAATGATATCTAGGTCAGATTCGAAACTGGAACATGTGACCTTGAAATCTAGGTCACTAGGTCAAATTATAGAAAAAGCTTATCTGCACTCTAGCAGTCTTAATTATGGTGCGATCTTCTGTAAACTTGATCAGATTGTTTATCTCAATGATATCTAGATCAAGTTCGTAACTGGGTCATGTGACACTAAAAACTAGGTCACTAGGTCAAATTAAAGAAAAAGCTTGTCTGCACTCTAGCTGTCTTAATTTTGGTCTGATCTTCTTTAAACTTGGTCAGAATGTTTATCTCAATGATATCTAGGTCAAGTTCGAAACTGGGTCATGTTAACTTGAAATCTAGGTCACTTGGTCAAATTATTGAAAAAGTTTGTCCGCACTCTAGCGGTCGTAATTTTGGTGCGATCTTCTTTAAACTTGGTCAGAATGTTTATCTCAATGATATCTAGGGAAAAAGCTTGTCTGCACCCTAGGGGTCTTAATTTTGGTGGGATGTTCTTCAAACTTGGTCAGAATGTTTATCTCAATGACATTTAGGTCAATTACGAAACTGGGTCATGTGACCCTAAAAACTAGGTCACTAGGTCCAGTTATAGAAAAGCTTGTCTGCACTCTAGCAGTCTTAATTTTGGTCTGATCATCTTCAAACTTGGTCAAAATGTTTATCTCAATGATATCTAGTACAAGTTCGAAACTGGGTCATGTTACCTTGAAAACTAGGTCAATAGGTCGAATTTTAGAAAAAAGCTTGTCCGCACTCTAGCGGTTTTAGTTTTGGGCCGATCTATTCAAGCTTGGTCAGAATGTTTATCTCAATGCTATCTAGGTCATGTTCGTAACTGGGTCATGTGACCTTGGAAACTAGGTCAGTAGGTCGAATTTTAGAAAAAAGCTTGTCCGCACTCTAGCGGTTTTAGTTTTGGGCCGATCTATTCAAGCTTGGTCAGAATGTTTATCTCAATGATATCTAGGTCATGTTCAAAACTGGATCATATGACCTTGAAAATTAGGTCACTATACCAAATTATAGAAAAAGCTTGTCCGCATTCGAGCAGTCTCAATTTTGGTCCTCTTTTTCAAGCTTGTTCAGAATGTTTATCTCAATGATATCTAGGTCAAGTTTAAAACTGGGTCATTTGACCTTGAAAACTAGGTCACTAGGTCAAGCTATAATAACAGCTTGTCTGTACACAAGTGGTCTTAATTTTAGTCTTCACTTTCATTGCCATTAGATCTTGGTTCCTTTCTTCAAATTGCCATATTGCATTATAGGTTCCAGAGTTATGGCCCCTAAAAGTGCCAAAATTAACTATTTAGACCTTGTCTGCACAATTCAGTTTTGCATGTAGACATGCATGAATAACCTCAAAACAGGTTCATTTGTTAACCTTTACTTATAGCTAGACAAATCCCATCTTCAGTTTTCAAGTTTTACTATAAACAAATGTGATAATGCCAAGGCTTTCAGACAACCAGCAACATTAGGTTTTGGGCATAATCCAAAGATGTCTCAACATGAAATTGCTTTTTGGATGCATTCACCATCTACAATTACTCCCTTGGCCCTACGACACTTTAATACTTTTAAAACACATCTACCTTTTCCCATTTATTAAACTTTAACACACATAAAAAATATTCCAAAAAATTAAGTGTTGTGTTTTCATTGGCAGTCAGTATATTATGTTACATAAATTAAGCAGCTTAAAGGGAAATGTGCAGGGTCGAGCAGGTGTACTCGGTAAAATTGTAAACAGATTGATCTATGTAACACTTACGTGTACTTTTCACTAAACTCTACATTTCAAACCTTCCAGGAGGAAGTTTTCGGTTAATTTTATCATTTTACCGGACCTGAAAACAATCCGCTGAAGAAATCCCTATACAAAAATACATTCTATATTTAGCGATTATTTTATATTTAGCTCATCGCTGAGCTTACTATTCGTGGTGGCCCAGGCTTTTTTAAACAAATGGCGACGTCAGTAATCGGCAAGGTACACCGAATGCATATTTTGGTTGAAGTGATCACGTGACAATCCCAAAAACCACCGCGGCTTTACGCGGGAAATACAAAAATAGCTAACCTATGTGCGTTGCATAGGATAGGAAACACCATTTATTGTGTCGCCTGTGATAGCAGGTAGCCACATAGGGATCCTACTGTCCGGTGGCAGCGTCGTCGTCGGTGCCATCGTCCTGTAGTCCCCCACTTTAACCTGAAACTTAATGTTGCCTATAACTTTGAAAGTACTTGTCCTATTCACTTCATACTTGGAATATATCATCAGCATGAACAATGTCATCTGTGAAGACAAGAATGATAACTCCAGTTTCAATATTTTTTGAGTTATGCCCCTTTCAAATGCAACTTTAACCTGAAACTTAATATTGCCTATAACTTTGAAAGTACTTGTCCTATTCACTTCATACTTGGAATATATCATCAGCATGAACAATGCCATCTGTGACGACAAGAATGATAACTCCAGTTTCAATATTTTGGAGTTATGCCCCTTTCAAATGCAACTTTAACATGAAACTTAATGTTGCATATAACTTTGATAGTCTTGTCCTATTCACTTCATACTTGGAATACATTATCAGCATGAACAACAACATTGGTAACAACAAGAGTCATTACTCCTGTTTGATTATATTTTGAGTAATGCCCCTTTCAAATGCAACTTTAACCTAAAACTTAATGTTGACTTTAACTTTGAAAGTAATTGTCCTATTCACTTAATATTCAAAATAAATCATCTTCAAGAACAGTGTCATTATAAAGAACTGTTAGAGATATAAATGAGAACTATAATTTCAAGTTTCGACCTTACGTTTATTTTACTTTATGAATACTAACAAAACAATGTGTGGGCGGAAGCGACTTCACAACGCCGCCAAACGCGGTGACGTCGCGCACACCATCGGGCTCTTTCTTACACTGGGGGCCCACAAAAGTAATAATACAAAATGTAACAATATAAGTGAAGCAATACTATGTTGGACGGACTAGGCAGATTCAACAGTGCATAGTGGCATGGACGATTTTCTGTGTCTGTCCGAATCGATCTCTGAGTAGGTCTACAGCTTTACTGTAATTAGCATTTGTTAAGGCGAAACCTTCAAGTGTTCTAGCTGCGTCGCCATGTATTTGACTTTTCAGATATGCAAATCTCTGTACGTCAGTAAGGTTTGGATTTTGGTGAAAGATGTTTCATACCAATCCCAAAACTTTGCCATGTGAGTATATCGCCGTCAAAGTGTGACAGCTCGAGTTTGGGTAGCTTGTGAAGTTGAGATGAAATAGACGATGAGGTATTTGTAGTAAACGGGATGCTCGGTACTTCGGCACTGCTACTGTGCGTAGGGGGTAGGATAAGGGAATCAGTGGGAGGCGGGATAGGACACTGGGCACTACTTTCTCTGAAATCTCGTAAATCTCCAATCTGCAACTAAAGGTCCAAAGAATACTCATCGGTAGTCACAATCTCTTCACGGACATCAGCAACGTCAGTCTTTGAAAGGATTTCTTCATTGAGAGAAGATAACAGGCTTACCTTGTTCTCTAGGGACTTGAAAATCGTATTGAACTGTACCACGGCACCTGGTCACGGCACCAAAATGTTAGAGATATAAATGAGAACTATAATTTCCAGGTTCGACCTTACGTTTATTCTACGTTATGAATACTAACAAAACAATGTGTGGGCGGAAGCGACGTCACGACGCCGTCAAACGCGGTGACGTCGCGCACACCATCGCGCTCTTTCTTACAAGAACATAACTCCTGTTTGACTATTTTATGAGTTGTGTCCCTTTAATATGCAACTTTAACATGAAACTTGATGTTGCCTATAACTTTTAAAGTACTTGTCCTATTCACTCTTCGAATATATCATCTTCATGAACAACAACAACATCGGTTACAACAAGAATCATAACTCCTTTTTGACTATTGTTTTCAAATGCAAATTTCACGTGAAACTTAATGTTGCATATAATTTGAAAGTACTTGTCCTATTCATTTAATAATTGGATTGTAACATGAACATGAACTGTGCCATCGACAACAACAAAAATTATAACTCCTGTTTGAATATTTTATGAGTTATGTCCCTTTCAAATGCAACTTTAAACCTGAAACTTAGTGTTGCCTGTAAAATGGAAAGTACTTGTTCAATTCACTTAATACTTTGAATAACTCATCTGCATGTACAAACCAATTTTTGAAAATGTTAAAACTCAGGTTTCACCATTATTTTAGTTATTCCCCTTTTAAATGCAATTTAGATGACACATGTGTTCTGTGGTGTAGTATTGAAATCAACTTAAATAAAATATTTTTATTAAATATGATTAAACATAGCCCCACATTTTAACTTTTTGCATGCAGGCGACACATGTGTTCCGCGGAACACAACATTCTAGTATATCTTTTTTCAGCTTACCTGTCACATAGTGACAAGGTGAGCTTTTGTGATCGCAATTTGTCCGGCGTCCGTCTGTAAACTTTTACTTTAAATGACATCTCCTCTTAAACCCCTAGGCCAAAGTTGATGAAACTTGCCACGGATGTTCCTTGCATGAAGCTCTTCCAAATTTATTCAAAGAAATCAATTCCATGCAGAACTCTGGTTGCCATGGCAACCTAAAGACAAAACTTTAAAAATCTTCTTCTCTGAGACCACAAGGCCTAGAGCTTAGATATTTGGCGTTTAGCACCCTCTAGTGGAACTCTACAAAGATTGTTCAAATTATTTCCCTGGGATAAAATTGGCCCCACCCCAGGGGTCACTTCATTTTACATAGCCTTATATAGGAAATTTTAAAAAATCTTCTTCTCACAAACCACAATGCGTACAGCTTAGATATTTGGTAAGTAGCATTGTCTAATGGATGTCTACTAAATTTGTTCAAATTATTTCCCCTGGGCCAAAATTGGCCATGCCCTAGGGTCTTCTTGGTTTACATATAGTTATATAGGAAAAACATTAAAATCTTCTTCTTTAAAACCATAAAGCCTAGGGCCTTAATATTTTATATACATCATCATCTAGTGGTCCTCTACCAAAATTGTTCAAACTATCCCCCTGGGGTCAAAAATGGCCCTGCCCTAGGGGTCACTTGTTTTACATAGATTTATATAGGGAAAACTTAAAAAAATCTTCTCTAAAACCACAAGGCCTAGAACCTTGGTATTTGGTATGTGTCATCATGTAGTGGTCCTCTACAAAAGTTGTTCAAATTATTCTCCTGGGGTCGAAAATGGCTCCGCCCCGGGGGTCAATAGTTTTATTACATAGTGTTATATAGTAAATCTTTAAAAATCTTCTTCTCTGAAACCGTAAGGCCTAGAGCTTAGATATTTGGTATAGAGCATCATCTTGTTACATTTTCTCCACAATAGCAACTTAATTTTTTTTTTAATTTTTGACTTGATTTTACCAAACTTGCACACAACTCTTGCAACCATTGAGCAGTTGTTGACAGGTGAGCAACCCAGGGTCCTATGGACCCTCTTGTATAAAATATTGGTTTGAAATATTTCGGGTGCAAATCAGTATTTGAGCTTCAAATATTGATATTCAACTGATTAATAACCCTTTTCGCAAATCTGTTCCATTCATCAATCCAGCACATCTCCCTTTAAAGGTAAATTATGGAGATGTCTCATTTAATTAAAATGACAGTCGCACTTATGTCACATCATAAAAATATATATATATATATTCATTTTTTCCAATGGTTAATAAATAACTCTTTTGTAAAAGGCTGACAACAAATACCATTTATTTTAAAGTTGTTAAAATTGATGAACAATGCAGATGAATCTTAAAAGTTTAAGATACCTTAAAATTGTCTTAATAGTATTGTTTGTGAGAAATTAAACAGTATATTGCTTTTCTGTTTTTTCACTTGTAAATAGTTAGTATTCCGTGTTTTTTCTTAACTGGCTTTTCTATTTTTAACATACAAGTAAGTGAACCTCAGGCAACCTTTAAGTTAAACTTTAAGTTTGCTTTTGTTATGACCTATTTCTATCATATTATCATAAAAAATACATTGCAAGTTTTGTTATATTTTGTTTAATACTATATTCTAGGTAGAAAGAGCTAATTACCTTCTGGATGTTTTTGTTGAAACTGCAAAGAAAGCGGAGACCTTTGAGGGACGTCTCATCAGTCACCTGTTACGTAATCCTGCAGAGGATGGAGGACAGTGGGACATGCTGATAAACCTCGTGGAGAAATACGGGGTGGTGCCAAAAGCTTGCTATCCAGAGGCCTGGTGTGCAGAGAACTCCATGAAACTGGGACAGTTACTGAATAATAGGGTGTGTATGAATACCCCCAGGTCCATAGATCAACAAACTCAGGAGATCAGTCTCAACTCTCAAGAATCTGATTGGCTGAAATGGCGACTGGTTGTCATTTCAGCCTATCAGATGCTTGAGATTTGAGACTGATCTCCAAACTTAGTTTTGTGTAGTTATACTTTTTTCCAGTTTCATGTTCAGAAGTCAAATTAGTAAAATTAAACTATTCTTTACTTTTTGTTCTAAGTATGACATACGTACTGTCAAGTTAATGAATAAATGCATATGTGATTATAAGCCAAATACAAATTTTGATTATACCACATTGACTTTTACAGTGTGTTGAAAAAATAAAGTGAGGGCACATGTATTAACAATGTCGAATAAAACTTTTAGTAATGGTATGTCCATAACCTGGTAAATTATTGAGTAACAGAATTTGTATTTGAAAAAGATGCATGTATAAAACTAAGATCACTGATGATCTGTGTATGTGCAGTTGATTTCCTTTCAATACGTAGATTAAAATATCAGCAATTATTTGCCATTCATTGACACATAGCAGAAAAGTGATTTAAAGTAAATAATTCACTTTTGATACAAAATAAGATGTTGTAAGATTGTAAAGCACTTTGTTTTACTAGAGGCAGATGCTGGATATAATGTATAATTACAATGTATATGACATGTTGTGTTTTATTTTCAGTTGAGAGAGTTCTACATGCGCCTGTACACCATGTTCTCATCTGGCAAGTCTGAGGCTGATATAGAGAAGGAAAAATCAACTATGATGGAAGAGGTGTGTCTTCACAATTTGCAGTATTGTAGATTAAATGGTGTTTGAGGGGTCTGTATAATTGTCACAGTATGTTGCTGTCCAGCATATTTGCCATGCTGACAATCATCAAGTTGTTAGTGTAAGTCATTAATAAGAGAAATGTAGGTTTTCATAGTGTTTATAATCATGACTTCAATATGTTGTCACAAATAATAACAAAAAACATCCTTACACTTCAAAAATTTAGTCTACAGTAGATTTGAACATATAACAGCTGCTACAGTCTAACCTGTGCTAAATACCACCTTTAAACAATGACTACCTGTGGATATAGACCACATTTTATTTTCCCCAATTACTAAAAAACATATTGACGTGTTAACAAAGACCACATGCTTTCAAAGACCACTTTTGGGGTTTCAGCTGAGTGGTCTTTGAAGGCAGGTTGACTGCATTTCATGAATTTGTGTAAAATCCTTTTCTGTTTTAAGTGTTGTAACAACCAGCCACTTAATCATTTAACATGTAAAGGTGATAGATAAATTTGAATATCTGTTTTATCATTTCAGATCTACCGCATCATGTGTATAGTTCTAGGTACACCTCCCTCCACGTTCACATTCCAGTACTACAGTAAGGGCGAGGATGATAAAGCCCCTCAATACAAGAGTATAGGACCAATAACACCGAGAGATTTCTATCATAAACATATCAAGCCAGATTGTATGGACATGGAAGATCTGGTGAGTTGTGAGTCGGCAAAGCATGAACTGTGTAGAGCCTTACCCTTTACTCCAAAGATATACCTTTATTGTGAGGGTGAACAGTGTAGATCCAGATCAGTGCCCAAGGTTATAAAGCTGAGCATGGAAACCAGTCTCAAATCTCAACCTTCAGGCCAGCTGCCAGATCCCTTATCCATGCTGTCTGACAGGATCGACACTGTTCACTTTTTAGTCAGAAATAACTAATCAACAAGCGAACAGTGCAAATCCTGATCAGATGTGCCAGCTGATCTTTATCTACACTGTTTGTCCATGCCATAAAGGTGTGTATATATATATAGGAAATTTTGCATATTTTGCGCTAGGGAAAATGATGATTTTAAACACCATTTAATAATATGTCTTCATACAAAATAAATTTGAGTGAATTTATGCCCACACAAATGTATCAGTTTTGGCTTTTGCATGAAAAACTAGACCTCTCGAAATTTAATATACAGAGGCCAAAACTAGTAATTCCCATTTCCCAATTTAAAATAAGCGGATCACAAGTTTACAAGATCTAAAACCATGTTAAAGATGGAATAAGTATGAAAGTATATTGTTTTTATTCACTGAAATATTTTATTTTACTTCTCTTTTTTCTTCAATTCTTGATTTATCATAATGGCCAGGCCTGATCCTAAATTTCAAGTGTAAAGACCTGTGTTTAAAGAACAATTCAGTTGACTTTGCCACTCAGAGATGCTTTCAGATCATACACCACTTCTGATTCAATAAACCAAGGTCACAGTTGTAAAAAGTTAACAAACTTATTAAGCTTCAGAAATCCCTTATATATTCTTCCTCTTTGGTAACAAAACTCTGTTATTGTTACTCTAATAGACTCATATTTAATATCATTATTACTATTATTATTTTTATTATTATTATAATTATTATAATTATTATTATTATTATTATTATTATTATTATATTGGTTAAATAATCATTACCTTTGTTGAATATACCAGGTGTGCATTGTAAATGACCCGAGACCACATCATCACTATGACAAGTTATACACTGTTCAATATCTGGGCAACATGACAGGAGGGAAACCTGTACTGTATATCAACAAACCGTCCGAGGTCCTCAAGCAGCTTACCATCAAGTCCATTAAAGAACAACAGGTGATCAATTCTCTTAGTATTGTTTTACTCCCCTATGTTATGATAAGGATATTTAAATTATATACTGATGTGATTTAAAAGCTGTGCAAGGGGGACATACATAGTAAAAAGATAGAAATATGATTTGTTTATCATTTTTTTAAAAACCATGAGGAATTCATGAAAAAATCATTTCGACATCTAACACAAGCAATTACAATCATACAAACCTGTTTTCATGTGTTTTGACATGCATATATCAAAATAAGGATAATATTATTCATACTACTTGCAGTTTTAAATCTTGTCAGTTTATTAATATTAAGAAATAAATGTTTAATACTACTGCAATGAATCACTTTTGTAAAATAGTACAATTGTAGTGAACCTGTCCTTTCATTTGAGAAAGGAAAAGTTGAAGGCTGATCTACACAAATACTGCCTTTCTCAGAACAGTGTACAACCTGTCGTGTTGAGAGGCATATTCAAAATCTTGTAGGTCTCCTTACGAAATTCAGCTAATGGTGTTACTTCAAAATACAGTTATCTTCAGCTCAAACATTATATGGTACTTATTGACACTTAAAAAATCAAGATTTTTAAAGGGTGGCAAAAGTTTGCAATTGAATCTCCTGACTGGCAGGACCAAAGCCTAGTGTTCTAATTGTAGACTTTTTAACCCTTTTCTTCTTTTTCCTATAATTAATTGTTGGAAGACTGTTGTACATGATAGTTTAGCATGATTGTCCTTCTTTAACCCTTTTCTTGATATATACGCATTTTTACGCATGTGCGATCAGTGTAGATCCAGATCAGGATCTGCAAGTGACGCATTTTGGTCTGAAATAACCTAATAAATCAAAAAGCGAACAGTTTAGATCCTGATCAGATGGCACGGATCTAAACTGTTCACCCTAGCAATAAAGGTGTATCTATACAGGAAAGGGTTAATGTACATCTGGACTTTTTTGATCGTCAGCTGATTTACCCATTATCAAAACATACAACAAATGCTTTAATTTCAGCCTGTTTGGTTTGGATGTGACGTAGGCAAATATTTCACAGGCAAAGATGGGAGCCTTGATTTGGAAAGGTAAGTAAATTAGGTGACTTGTTTAAGAACTCATGTTTACTAATTCTTCAGTGAATTTCAGATGGTGATCTTTCACATTAACAGGTGTAACTTGATTGAACTGAAAGGTTATTTTATAACATACATTTTAAATTTAAGCAAAAAATGAATAATGAACCAGCAACATCATACAACTGATTTAGTTTGCATAATAATGGCACATATAACCTGCTTGTTAATACATGCACTCTAATGTTGGCCTTGTCAAATAACATCAGTTTTGAAGGAAATGTCACCAAACAATATTACACTCTTCACTGCCAGTAACATAAGCCTTGAAGCATAATACGTTTTCTGAGATAAAATGGATAAACAGTTTCAAGATAATAAATTAAATGTTTTCCAGCTCAACTTTTATGATTTGATTGTTTTATTTGAAACATGAAGTTAAAAAAAAACAACAAAGTGCTGTGTATAAATGTCTATTTTTATTATAATGCTGTGATATGTAAAAATACGAGGTTACCAACTTCTTTTTCAATCTGTGTTCAAAAAAGAGTCTGTTGGTTCCAAACTGAAAAAATTAAATTTGACAAATTTTGTTTTGGTCGAAATGTACTTGCTGAAATTACAGATGATTACTGTCTAAATAAAAGACTAACTTACAAATTACAATAGGGAACAAGTACATACCAGTAATCAATGTTTGAACAGTTTTGAAAAGCCTGTATACTTGTATATTTCAGTGTTGATTACAAGCTGGTATTTGATGTTGATACACGCAAGCTAGACAAGGCAGAGCGGCTCATGTATGGCGAGTCGATGATGACACATGCCATGGTGTTCACTGGAGTCAACCTAACAGTTAGTACAGTATCTATATTCTGTAGTATCATGCTTCCAGATATCCTGAAAACAGATTTGTTTTTGGCACTGCATCTGGCATGGTGACTGAAAAGTGCTGGTCTTTATTATATGTTAATAAATAAGTGATTTGATATTGGCCCTGTTATTTGTCCGAGGGCAGTCGTATTGGCCCAAGGCCGAAGGCCAAGGGCTAATACGACTGACCCCGAGGACAAATAACAGAGTCAATATCAAATCACTTATTTATTGACAATTTTATTAAATAACCACAAGTATTTGATCCAAGTCAGAAAATGCTTGTGTTTTTGTGAAATCTTCACGTTGTAAATTTATAACACCTTCCGTTTTAGACTTTTGCTTAGTCGTTATCAGTAAATAAACGTCAACCAATACCTGTTTGAAAACTAAGTATATTTTATTACGCAAAATCTCTGCGTCAACAAATAAACCGAGTTAAAACAAAATAGCTGCCATTTCCTAGAGTTTCTTGCTGAAATCTTTATCACTTTTTCGGCCCTGCCTTATTAGCCAATCAAATTGCCTCAAATGCGGGCTTTATATCTATAACACTTTTCGGCCCGGGGCCGACAAAGTGTTAATGATAATGGCCCTGTTATAGAGCAGGCCGTCGTGTTATTGAACGTGGCAGATGCTTTTTTATAGGGCTAATAACGTATAGTTATTTAATAAAGTGAATTATTGTCAATTAGAGGCATTGGCCTCCAAACTTTAGAAACTAAAACACGTGTATTGCCTAACTTGGGAAAAATTTTTGTTAGATTAATATTGAAATTACCAGTCACTGCTGTAATTGTTGCCCTTGCCTCATGCCATACTTTTGCCTTTACAACATACCAGTTTGTATCCCCATACTATATCATGTAGATAAAAAATACAGAGAGAGAAGTCAGAAAATATCTTGCAAAAAGGATGAGCATTAAAACAAAAAACAATGGCGTGAGATTGGGGAAAATAAGTCAACCATTTGGGACATTTGCCTGCCATAGATTGGTAATGACATCACTATTTCTGATTAGCAAGTGACCTGTTATTAAAAGGTCTTTTATAGAGAATTAACGCATGAGCATGATAGGTTAATTGATTATTACTAAGGTAGAAGTATGCTATGAGGTAAGGGCAATAACTTATTTTACTGACTAAAAATTAATTGGATTGAAAGATGTATTTTATGGCTGTTATGAAATACAATAGTATTACATTACAAGCATCACTATATTCAGGATGAGACAGCTGGGAAAGCAGACAAGTGGAGAGTGGAGAATTCCTGGGGGGACTCTCGAGGTGACAAAGGTAACACTGCTTGTTAGATTGGTCTCCACTGGCTTATGTTGAACAAATGAAAAACATCGCTACAAATATAGAATTCTGTGTTTAGACTGAGATCACAGGTGCAAGATTTTCTATGATATTATGTTGTAATAAGCTTTTGACTGAACCTTATATCTACCACTATTTACAAAATACATTTAAAGTTCTAACAACCAAACTCATGTTCAAGTGAAGATGAAGAAATTCTGAATAACATTCAAAGTTTAATAATGAATGCAGTACTGTTCATTTGGGCTAGTAAGACGTGTGACAGATACCTTTTACAAGGTTGGAATATGATGGTATCAACAACTTTCTCTGACAAATCAGTCAGATTTAGTCATAGTGTAGGTTTTTTATTTTCATATTTGTGTTACCCCCTGAAACATGAAATAAATAATAGTCTATGAAGTAAAAGAGACTCAACAGTATTATTCCAGTGTGGACATTCTCCATGTTTCAGGTTACCTGGTGATGACGGATGACTGGTTCTCCGAGTTTGTCTATGAGGTCGTGATCAGCAAGAAGCTGCTTGATTCCCAGACTCTAGCTGTCCTAGACCAGGAACCAATTGTTCTCCCTGCATGGGACCCTATGGGAGCACTGGCTCATTAACCGGGAACCAGAAAAATAATGGACATTGTAACATGATTTTTGCTTAAATAGCACCTATGTTGTTCAGGAGGGAATTATGGGATTAATATAATTAGAGAAGTATTTTGATGGTATATACATGAATTGTGGAAACAAAGACAGTTGAATACATTCCATAAGGCAGTAGACTATATGTTTGGTACTAAAATTTGTGGCTCAATTCTAATGCTGGGTTGTTTTATTTACTTTATATTAAAGCGTGAATTTACAAGCATATGGTATAATATTGTTTAAGTTAATACATTTGAAAATTATATTATAAGTGCTATTCTAGCTTCGTATCAGTGCTGAAAGATATATAAGAAATTTATTGTTTGCATGGAACATTTAAACTAAATGCAACACATGCCAATATGCTGTTTGTGTTACTTGTAATTATTTAAAGTATTTTTTATACTAGTTTACAATTTCGAAGTTTTCTGTTTCAATCCGTACCAAGATTTGAAATTATTAATAGAAATAATCATGTAATAATTGTTATCACACATTTGATCATGTGTGAACCATTTAGATCCAACTCAGCGAACACATCTGTGACATCTGATCAGGATCGTCACTTTTCCCTTTTTGGTCAGAAATAACCTAATGAATCAAAAAGCAAACAGTGTAGATGCTCATCAGTGGGTACGCATGTTCCAGCTGAACTGGATCTTCACTGTTTGCCCATGTCATAGAGACAATTATATGGAAGAAATGGTTAACTTAATGTTCACACTCACCTGTATTGCAATATCTGACAAGATTGAAACTGTTCTTACTCTAGCTTTCATAACACATAACATTCATTTACCTCCAGATTACATTATTTGTTATTTTACTTTTAATAAAACAATTGTCATATAGTGCAAAAAGAAAGTGATTAAAAGAAGTAATTAAAAGTGATTGAAAGTTTAGAGTACAGGCAAACCTGTTTTTAGCAGCCACCCAAAAGAGTGACAAAAAGTGGCAGCTGAAGACAGGTGGGCTGTTAAAGACAGTAAAAAATTAGAACAGAATGTCAGTTTTGGTCCTATTCAGACTGGTTGTTTAAGACAGGTGGTTGCTATTCGCAAGTGGCTGGTAAGGCAGGTTTCACTGTAATAGTCTAAGAACATAAAAAAACACAAAACATTCAAACTTTAAGCCAATTTTCCAAATAAGTAGAATGTACATCATAAAATGGTAAAACCACAAAGCTCATAAAGGGCAAGTTTTTAACATATATCATTTGACTGGTCAAAAATTAAAATGTAATATTAAGAAAATATTCACTTTGTGTGAACTTAAGTTGCATTTTATAAAATAATGAATCATCTTAATTTTAATTTTTAAAACTAAAACAGAAAATTCTTGGTAAAGCATTGTATCACCATATAGAGCTTCCTTTGAATACAGCTCCCACAGGTCTCCCACAGAGCTGTGTTCCTGGTGTTTGTACTGCTTTTCCAAATAGGACTTTATGCAATATAGAAATGTCTTAAGGTGAACTATTTGTTTAGACAAATTCTTGGCAACAAAATCAAATATAGATTTGTTAATGTCAATCTCTGTTCTGGGTAGCCCAGTGTTAATCAGGTTCTCTGTCCTTTTGTCCGTCCACGTTAAAGAGACAGTTAGATGAACAGTTTGAGGTTTAATGCCCTTTTTGTTTATAATTGCAACATTCCCACAGTGTACTTAAATTTAATCTATATTTAGGCAGTGTTTTGTATCTAGATTATTTTTTCTAATCAGATTTCTAATAAATACTTGGACCTCTGTGATTTATATTTTACATACCAACAATTTATTTACTTATTTTTTGTTGTTGTTTGATGTGTATAGTAGTCAGAAATGTTACTAGAAATGTTAAAGCTTTGCGAAGTTTGCTTTTATTTAACATTTGTCACTAGACAACTTC
The DNA here is from genome assembly GCA_038501625.1 of Corbicula japonica. Lineage (NCBI taxonomy): Eukaryota > Metazoa > Mollusca > Bivalvia > Venerida > Cyrenidae > Corbicula > Corbicula japonica. The sequence goes on along the minus strand of JAZAYU010000091.1, from coordinate 1,053,917 downwards.
AACATCGAAACAGAAATTTTTTATTAATCTCCAATGCTAAGTCATTGATTGGCAGATTTCGAGCCTGTTACATGTAGTTATTTACTGCATAGATTCAACTTTTATCGTGTGGGCAAACTGTGTAGATCCAAATCAGCAATCAAGTCAGGAGCTACAATCTTTGCTTTTAGAGTCAGTAGGTTATTTCTGACGAAGAAGCAAACAGTGTAAAACCATGCCATCTGGAGTTGAGGTTATAAAGCTGAGCATGGAAACTCAGTTTTATAACCTTCAGCCCAGGTTCTATGCTGTTCGCTTCTGAGTTAATAAACTTCTGTATAAGACCACAAAACTGGCCAAAATTGATCTTGATAAACACAGTTGTCCATGTGATAAAAAGTCTCATATATATGTGGTTAAGAGTTGACCAAATGGACAATCACAGAATTTATCCTCAGTATCATTTTTCATTGGCCTTGTATGTTTTTGCTTTTAGTTTCATAAAATTATTTCTTTCTGCTGCTGGTTAATTTATGAAAATTCTGTGTACAATTTATGGCATGCAGTTTCTTTTTAAATACTGTCAGTAAATTTGAATGATTATAACTTTTACTGATTCTGCTTACCCTTAAAATGCTGTAACTAAGTAGATAAGCCTTTATTACAAATATAGGCAGAGATCATCTAGGTGATATTGTGATATTCTGTTAATTCAATTGACAATGGTATGGTACCCATTTTCATTACTTTCTGTTTTGGTGGTCAGAACATTACAAAATTGTAGGATGATCCAGAATATATACAGTAAACTGCTTCATTCAGGTGTTTTATAATGCATTAGTAGCAGAAAATATGTTTTAATGCTTTACCTGAATAATACATGTAATGCCCTCTAACCCATTTTCCAAGAAAAAATTGAATTATAAAAAAAGTAAAAATGCTTAATTCTTTTGTAACTTTAATTAAATCACTATGTTAAATCACTAACCATCAGTAAAAATTACTACTTGAACAGTAGCTTTTACATTGATGAAATTTAACCCTTTCCTCCATGTATAAGCATTTTTACGCATGTGAGACCAGTGTAGATCCATTTCAGCCGGCACATCCGTGCCGTCTGATCAGGAGCTGCACTGGTCGCATTTTGGTCAAAAATAACCTAACAGATCAAAACACGAACAGTGCAGATCCTGATCAGAGAGCACGGATGTACCGGCTGATCTGGATCTACACTGTCCCACCAAATAAAAATAGTGTGCCTATGGAGGAAAGGGTTAAAACAGTTGGTATGGCAAGATAGCACTGGTACATTCTTGCAGTTTGGGTAAACTTACTGTCTTAACAGGCTTTTTCTGCTGCTAAAATTTAAAAACTCAATATTTGACAGAAAGAACAAAATCAACTGGACAGAAGTTTATAACAGTCAATAAGAAAGCATGTTAATGGCTGTCATACTTTTGAGTTGTGTCACAGAAAATACTAAGAAATTAAAAGTTTCCAGTAGATTTCTTTGAATACACACTACAGTTAAGTTGGTCAAAACCAAGCAGTAGTTGGGAAATTTGCAGAAAACTGATAAAAGACTTAAGGGTGACAACACCAGTAGTGTGATTCTGATCCTGATTGTTTTAAATTATGTCATAAATAAAACTTTAAATTCATGTGAAGCCATTCATATCATTCTTATGTATCAGTTAAAGATGATAGTAACTACCAAAGTGGAAACTTAATACTGCCAGAGTATATATCAAAATTCCTCGATATTTTGCACAGTTATGGCCCTTTGTTACTTACCAAACTTGTCCAATCATTAACAATCAGTTGGTTGTGACTAGTATCCTAGAACTTGGTGGATAAGTTGCTCATGACAAGTAGTAGACCCTAATTGATTCTGGGGTCAACAGGTTTTATGTAATTTGACAGTGGTATCAATTTTACGAATTTGCTTGTTAATAATTTCTTTCTTCCATAGTTACATTTGCGATAACCAGACTGGAATTTAACATTCCCAATTATAAACAGCCAGATGCCCTGAAATGACCTGGCTCACTATATTCAGTCAATCGAAATGTGGTAAAACGCATTAAGGCTGTTTTCTTAAAAATAATGAAAGGAAATATAATTTTCATTCACCAATTATAATTGCTTTACTGTATTATGTTAGAACACAAATTAAGACAACTTGATTGTAATTTTACTTTGAATCCATAAAATTTCCAGTCCATGGTCAATTTGTGTTACCAGGAAACATTTTGGAAATGTTCAGAATATCACGAGTAGTATGTTTGCTTTGAAACTGTATTTACTGTTATTCCATTTTGAAACAGATTAGATTATATCTAAAATTTCTGTGATAATCATAGAATACAAATTAAATCATTTGTCTGATCATTATACTAAATAAACAGAAGAAAGCACTAATGTCTTGTATATTTATTTTTTACAAGACATTGTTAGTAAAAATAACCGCATAAAGTTAAATGTTAGAACACAGATAACAAAATAATCTACATGAAATAAACATATATCACAGTCAAAAAATACTACATATATTGTAAGGATAAGATCAAAAATAATTACCACAAAAAATAACATTTTTAGTGCTTAGGGCAGCATGTGTCACATTTGCCAGCCTGAGCAGACTATGAATGTGCAAAAGTGTAACCAGTGCCCAAGGTTATAAAACTGAGCATGGAAACCAGTCTCAAATCTCAAGCATCGGATTGGCTGAAATGGCGACTGGTCGCCATTTCAGCCAATCAGATGCTTGAGATTTGAGACTGGTTTCCAAACTCAGTTTTATAACCTTCAGCCCAGGTTCTATGCTGTTCGCTTCTGAGTTAATAAACTTCTGTATAAGACCACAAAACTGGCCAAAATTGGTAGGGAGATGAGAACTATACACTAATTTAGCACTTTAAGGGTTAGATAAATAATGCAGAGCTATACAACTTGTTTCACTGACAAATACAAAGTGACTAAATCAGAACAGAGATAAGGGGCCAGACTTAAAGCTCTAGCTTATGATTGGTCAGTTTGAATCTCAGCACAATTTTAACCAATCAGCTTGTGAGAGGGGTTCATACTGTGTGAGAATTTGTTTCTGTCAAGCAATCTCCATAAAGGGTAATTGTTCCAATGGTGAACAATAAATGTGTGCTAGATATATAATAAACAAATTCCACAATTTGTCAATTCCACTATCACCCTGTGAAGTTTGTCAACTCCACTATCACGCTGTGAAGTTTGTCAACTCCACTATCACGCTGTAAAATTTGTCAATTCCACTATCACCCTGTGAAGTTTGTCAACTCCACTATCACGCTGTGAAATTTGTCAATTCCACTATCACCCTGTGAAGTTTGTCAACTCCACTATCACGCTGTGAAGTTTGTCAACTCCACTATCACGCTGTGAAATTTGTCAATTCCACTATCACCCTGTGAAGTTTGTCAACTCCACTATCACGCTGTGAAATTTGTCAATTCCACTATCACCCTGTGAAATAAGTCATTTCATGAAATGATGGTACTAACTTCTTAAATTAAAGCTTAGAGGTTAATTAAAATTAAAAATTCATTTGGTTAAAGTGGTAGAAAAACAGTAGTAAATATGCTGCATACCTAGGTTATTGATCAGCTAAAATGGTAATCAGCTAAAATGGTGTTTTATATGGGATCAATGTATGTAGGATCGGATGCAAGATTTCCAGAAATGGGGCTTGTTTTCGGCAATCCTGTGGTATTTCCTTGATAACTTCCGAATTTCTGGCCAAAGTCCCAGTGAAAATAAAATAGTTCTGCCCAAAAAAGGATGTTTGAGCAATCCCAATGCATCACATCTGGATCCGCCCCTGTTACATATTGGCTTAACGTGTTGGCAAAGAAAATAAAAACATTAACATCACAGGCATAATTACGAATAGCACTTGTTTTATCAACTTGCTGTCTAAACTAAACACTACAACTATGATGAAAGTCAAATTCCAAATCCTATTAACAGATTGCTCAAAGTTAAGCAAATCTTTTCAGTACTTTCAACATTTAGATCTAGACATTTTCAAAGATTAGTTTATGAGTAACATCACAGACCTCTCAAATACCAGGACTGAATGATTGTTCTAGAGCAGCAATAAAATTTAAATGAAATCTAACGAATTATTGCCACTTGCTAATACTTGTCATTGAATATGTTTCACAACGGAATATTCTTCCGTTTTTTAACGTTATTTAGGCGTTACTTTTTGCCGTCCTGCTAACGCGGCGGTCGTGACGCGATACTTCATGAAAACTATGTCGAAGATTAGTGACCTCACGCCTAAGAGTTGATGACGTCAGACTCATGGCCATACGCACTTGCATCAACCATGGCTTCTCCTTGAATGTGTTAGCGATGGCGAGCGATTTGACAGCTCGGTCCCTAGCGTCGGTGCCCTGGTACTGTGACACCAGGTTCATCATTGGGATCACGATATCATCCTCCCGGACGCCATTGTGGTAGAAAAACGGCCGAAGATCGTTCTCTGTGCTGATCGCCGGAAGTGGAATCGAACCTTCACCTTTAGCTTTCTTACCCTGTTGGAGTAAGAATGCAGACGACAACTTTTTCTTTTTCTTGCTTACATTGGACATGGCTGTGTTGGCTCGGTCGGTAGTTTTGTCCGATTTTATCGACTTTGCTGATGCTATACTACCTCGGTTTTGTTCTTTGCGCTCTTTGTTTTCTTTATCGTGTATGCCTGCAGATTTGAGCTTCACATTCGGCATGGAACCACCCATTTCATTTTTTGTTCTGGAGGATGGTCCAGTCCTTATGTACTTCCTTCCTTTCTCGGGAACCACACTTAATCTTTCAGCTGGTTCTAATTTATCTTGTTCTTCAGGGTTGCCATGAGCTACGGACGGTGTCGACTGGGAGAGCGTCATGTTTAGGCGGCTTTTCTCGCTGATTGGCGGGAGTCTGGTTCCCGTGTCGGCCTGTTCTCGAGCACCGCTATCAGGCGACTCGCTGCCCTCGGCTTCGTCGGGTTTGTCCCCGCTTATGACTTTTTTCAGTCCGGCACCCAGCGTGGCCCCAACGCTTGACCTGCCTATCATCTTACCCCAACGAGTATTTTGGCGGAATTTCGGGCCGTACGTCTGTACAGCGGTTAGATGCCGGAAGTATGACTCTGGATCGTCACTCTCAGCAGCCGAAGTATTCATTTCGCTTATTTGTCGTTTCCTATCTCGGACATTTTTTGACTTCCCATTCATTGGACTTTCTGAGAAGCCGTCGACAATGACTCCGTGGCTTACAAGTGGCCCTGTATTGAACGACCTTCTTTTCAAAGACGATTTATTTGGACCAAACTTCATGAATGTTTTTTCTTTGCATCGTTCACACCAGAGTTTTATTCTCCTAAATGTCTGCAGCGTCATTGACTGGCTACGTGTTACTGGGACTCGAACCCATTGTTTAGTGAGCAGAAATGATGCACATGGTCGTTGTTTGTTTCTGAGAGCAAGGTTTAGAGGTGTAAGGTTATGTCCTTCTCTGGCCATTGAGCAAGTAATATCAGTATTTACAAAAAGTCTTAACACACCCAGTTGACCAAATTCAGCGGCTTCGTGCACAGCGGCCCTGCGGGTTTCGATATGGGATTGGTCCTTGCACCATTGCCGGCTTGGGTGTTCACCAATTGGTTCGTCAGGTCTTATTCCATTTTTGATACATGTACGCGCCAAATCCACATTTCCAAAATGAGCTGCTATATACATGACCACTTTTAATTGGAATCTTGACTGAATCTCGTCTGATACTATCAGAGGCATGACGCTGGGAGTCAGGCCTAAAATACTGTAATTTATAAGTTCGGTCCATCCGTCCCAACTTTCCATGTAGACTGTATCTCCACATTCAATATTGTAATCAAACAACACATGTCTATCAAATAGTTCAAGATTATTCCGCGATACAAGTCTAAAAATGGAGACCGGAAGACCGGACTTTTTTGACACCATGGTTCTAAGATCGTCCACCAAAAGTTTTTCAACAAAGTAATCGTCCATAATCTCAATAACTTCACCGCTGTGAGAACATTTCACAAAAAGTACTGGCTTCACTTCCTCTTTCATGCAAACTTTAACGGTTGAACCGGGTACAATTCCCAAATCAGTGAAAATCCAAGAGTCATTAAGATCCGACCCAGCATAGGACAGGACGAGGACTTTCTTGTCTTGTTTCACCAAATCGTCAAAGAATATGTTTAGCTTGACCTGAAAATAATCAAAGAAAATATTATTTCCTTCCATTGTTCTTTATCGGAATTATATCGGGTATACTCAGATGTTATAATAAACACTACTGTTTAAAAAATTGTCAACCGTTTTATTGGGGTTTAGGATACACGTGATCTTTACTAGTAAATGACTCTAGCACTAGTTTATCTCTCGTTCAGTGGCGAAATTTTGTAACATTAATAATAAGCCTTTAATTCTAGTACCCTAACAATTTCTCTTTCTTTTTGATGTTGTGTTTAAACTATTTTTGTAACTGATAATCATCAGTGCCCGAGGTTATAAAACTGAGCATGGAAACCAGTCTCAAATCTGGGCTGTTTAAAAAAAATGGCTGGTTTGGGTTTACCTGTTATAAAAATATACAACAAACAGTTACTTCCTTTTTTCTACTTTGCAGAGGTGTCTTATCATGCCCTCTAAATATTTGTGAAGTTTCATCAAAATAGCACCATCCGTTAAAAAAATATTCTAAAATAATGGGCTAAAAATGTCATGAGTGTGACAAAAAAGTGTGACACTTTTCAAAATCACATTTGTTCAGACCATTATTTTACAAAAAGCTTGAGTAAAGACAAGTTTTAGTTTTATTTTAGTAAAAGGTGCATTTATTAGGCATCAAATAATGATAAAATTAAGCATATTATACTTAAAGTAATCAAAATTTATGCTATTGAGTCAAGCGTGGTAGATTAGAAAATACCTCAAGAAAATCAATACATCTTTGGTTTATAAATTTATAGGACTTTAAAGATTAATAGTACATAAGAAATGTTTTGTGAATCATAAAGTTATATGTTTCTAGATGCAATAATTATAATATTATCACCTGTATTGAAATTATATTTGTCTGCAGCTCCCTTCAGAAAATGTCAGCTAAATTTGTCAGGAGTGTGACATTATGCACATATTGCAATATTCTGTCAACATATCCTTTACATGAAAACAAGAGCATGTTTTTTCCGAGAAGTCTATGTCATGTTTTGTTAAATTGTGACAAACAGGAATGGCCTTAGTGAAACATTTTTGAGTACACTGTACTTATGTGGGTGTCAGGAGTGTGACACACTTTCTTAACAATATGAATTTTTTATCTTTATGCGATACCACAAGTTCTAAAGCACTTATATTTGATGCTTCAACATGTATTTTAACAGAAATACACATTTAAATAATAAGAAACAGTAATACTTGTATTTTAAGCACATAAATTAAAATTCTTTGATTTATTTAATATTGGTCAATAAAGCTCCATAAAATTTTTATTCTGCCACATACGAGTATAACTTGATTGATTTTGATCACTGTAAAGACTGTACAAACATATGGACCAACCAGTTTGGACTTTTTATGAACTTAAATTCTTTACATTTTTTTCACTTCACTTGCCATTTTTCAAATGACAATAATTATCTTAGCAACCAGTTGACCAATTTCAAAAATCTTTTCAGTTCTTTACTCAGTTTCAATAAGCAAAAAATACAGAATAACAAGTTTGGAATATTTATTAACTTTAATTTTTCACTATTTTTTCACCTTTCCAGCCATTTTTTTTAAACAGCCCACCGACCAGTCGCCATTTCAGCCAATCAGATGCTTGAGATTTGAGACTGGTTTCCAATATCAGCTTTACAACCTCCAGTCCTGATGTGCTTTTTGCGGTTTTGTGCTACGAGTTTACAAATATCGTAAAAAGATGACATAGTTCCAATATATTTACTCTACAAAAACAATCTAGGGTTTTGGTACTTGAATGAACTTAATCATGAACTACGGTGTTATACTTTGTCATAGTATACGAGGATTAACCAAGTTCTTTTAAGCGCTGTTACCCTAGAACACAAGGTGAACTTAAAGGTCATAATTTATATTAATTATTGTTCAAATTTCTTTTGAACAGCATCCATGCCAAGTTGAAACCTAAATAAGACGAGGTCAGTATTAAACAGCTTAATGTCGATAATTCATCCAGTACCCCAAATTTGACATTATCGTTTCTAGTTATATCAAAAGATTTACCACAAAATAGTTTGCATATTAAAGAACCGATATGTATAAAAAGAAATCCACAAGTTTTCTGTGAATCTACAGCAGGATCGATTTATATCTTATATAGAATATATAGGTCGTGGAGTCCATCCACTAAAATTAACTCTTCTACATACGCGGATATAGTCAGATCCCGGCTAGAAAACCAACAAGCGATCTGGCTTGTAGTGCCGTTTTAGACTGGCATTTTAGAAAGCATCAAGGATAGACAAGACAAATCTAATTATAAGCGTCCTGCATGCCTATATGAAGTTTAAATTGACTGAGTTTTGGTTACTTAATTGATATTTAAAGAAATAGTGAATTCGGCATGCAATCGGTAAGCTAACTGATGTATTTGGGCTTGGTAAAAAAAGAAAATGCTGAACCAAACAGTAGTTTTAATTCAAAAGATATAATTTTCTTTTCCTTAACCATGGTTACGCTTGAAAAATAAATACAGACAATTATTCAGTTTCGGCATTCAATCAGTTCCGGAACATGTTCACAATCTTGAATTAAAAACCGAAAATTGGGCGGGAAGTCATTGTTTGTTCTAGCTACATCACTCTAAATAAGAGAAATGCTGCAAGAACACGATGATTTCTTAACACATTGTCGATTTATAACTCAAATGTGCCGAAACTGATTGAATGCCGGAACTGAATAATTGTCTGTACGTTCAATAAATAGATCCCGGAGAAAAGCTGCGATAGTTCTTATTATCGAGTAAGTAAGTTTGTAATTGAAAGAATTCTGCTAACGCTAAAGAATTATTATTAACGATTAAAAACCTGTTTACGAAATAAAATGATTGTCAAAAGTGCAAGATGATTCTCTGTGTCCGAATAATATAGTAGAGGCAACTCAAAGTTTTTTAGATCGCAGTGACTTAAACCTCCAAAATCAAAGCATCTTATTCCAAATCTTAAGAGAACAGCACGGAACACAAAGCGTTAACAGTTGTGACGCGCTTTGGCAAAAGGAGTCTTATTTCCCGACTTCGGTAAGTAAAGACCCTGATGAAATGCTTCTCTGAGTGAATGGCAAACAGTGAGACCCTAATAAACATGCCGATCTGGATCTCCACTGGTCGTCACATTTTACCTTATTTAAACAATTTATACCGTATGAAGTCTTAACTTCCAGAAGATAAAAAAATTGTAACATAAAAATAAATTAATAAAATGCACTGATATGGTTCCTCATTGAACTTTATTTTCTTCAATTTGATGCGTTTATGTTCAATAAAATGTTTTTCCTGGCGGTTTGAATACGCTGATCTATGTGCCGTGAAATCCACGAAAATCAGGTCCCAAGGTTATAAAACTGAACATGGAAACCAGTCTCAAATCTCAAGCATCTGATTGGCTGAAATGGCGACCAGTCGCCATTTCAGCCAATCAGTTGCTTGAGATTTGAGACTGGTTTCCTATCTCAGCTTTATAACCTTCAGCGAACCTTACCCTAAGAAAATAAGAGAATGCTAATAAGCCGTAAATTTACTATAACGAGATGATAATAAAATAATCTATGAAGTCTGTAAACCGTTAATATTTCTACAGAAGCAGATATTAGTTCTTGTATCAATTGGAAAGCCTGGACGTCCAAAAGTTTAATTATATAATTTAATTTTAATTACCTGTATCATTTTCTTCACCTCCCCCACCGTGGACCCAATGGGCACATCTATCGCGACCCTTTCTCCTTCGTGTACACCAAAGATCAACATACTCGGAGCTCGGCGTGATTTGCATTCGGACTGTACTGACATCAAGTGTAACAACAATCACCAGTGCCGCTTCCTTTCCCGCTATTTTGTCTGCTGCCTCAGCACGCGCGACAATAACCAAAACAGGAAGCAGATATTCTTAGTATTCCTTAACGAGACCTGTATTTACAGACCTCAGAGTATCTTAATATCCTTCAATGTTTGCTATCCACAGTCCAGATAGTCGTCCCGTTCTGTAAACAAAAACAACTGAAAGTTAACAAGGCCGATAAGAAAAATGACAGAATATATGTTAACTATGGTTTATTTTCATATTAAGAAGCGCTTAGATGTGATTAGTTATGTAATATCTAATAAGACACTGCATAACATTTAATCCAGCTTTTCTTAAAAAGACATAAGTTGTAGCAATGTATAAGGATCCGAGACGGCAAAAATAAAAAACGAAGACAATTCTGTAATATTACCTAAATATATTAACTCCATGATTAATTTGGAATTTTTGTTTATTAAACTTCAATCTATTGCATGTCTCATCGTTAAACTGAATATTCTCCGCTCTAATACTTGTTTGGTTGGTAGGCAAATGTACTTTGATATTAATATGGATTAATATGTAATCGTTAAATCCTAGTCATATAAAAGGCGATTGGTTTGATTTTGCACCGTATTTAGATGTTGGCAAACACCCCATCTGAAGTGACTTATGAGGCCAGACCATTTGTCTGATTTATTTCAAGTAATTAGACTAAGCTTTATTAAATTTAATCTATTTTGAAGACATTTTTTTCGCATTTGGTGAAGCACTGTAAGTATTTATTGACGATAGTGAAGAAGATTATTTAGTAAATTAATTCTTAAGTTTTACAAGTTATTAAGCTATGTGTTCCACTGTGATTCAATAAAACCTGTGCCTAAGGTTAAAAGACTGAGCATGAAAACCAGTTTCAAATCTCAAGCATCTGATTGGCTGAAATGGCGACCAGTCGCCATTTCAGCCAATCAGATGCTTGAGATTTGAGACTGGTTTCTAATCTCAGTTTTATAACCTTCATCCCTGATTGGAATTAAAACTTGTTTTCAAATATATAAGTTGTTCAATTATAACTTTTATTTAACGTAGATGTTTAGATAAAGTAAAGGTTAACATTTCTGCCAGCGTTTTGTCATCCAATGTTAAAATTTTGTGCGTCACAGTGTTCAAATACATCGTTAAAAGCAAACGAAAATTTATATTACAGTAGATTTATTGCAGCAAATTTAAGCTTATAACTTATTGACAATAGCTTTATTAGGGCCATTTTATGTCATGCCATTGAATTGTTATAGGGCCTATTTACATACAGTATTACAGGTAGCAAAGGGGATTACAGAATATACTTGAAACTTAACAAATATTCCGAATTTCAAACACTCCAGAGTGGATTGAAAATTAAAATGTGCTGGATTTCAGCTTGTCTTACGAACGTGGTTGATTTTATTGTTTTCTCTTAACTCATTCTGAACAATTCTCTGAAATTAATGCCGGCAAGATAAAGTTCGTTAAGTCTTCCTGTTAATATCTTATCAAGCCGAGAAAGATTAAATTTACCATCGGCGGGCCTTTTAATGTACCTTTTCTGTAAAAAAGCAAGATATACCAGATGTAACGGTTGACTGTATGTTAGATAATGTACATAGGAACTTTGATTTGTGGGATGCTTGACACTCTATGGTTTGATTGGTTAAATATTACCAGCACACACAATGTCAAAGACACTTTATACCATTTAACTAACAGCTGCTTACTTAAAAGCAGGGCTTTTTAGCGAGTCTCACGGGGTCGATATTGGGCCCCATTCCCAATGCAAGATAGGGATCATTTTTCCCAATTTCAAGAAACTGATTCCCAATTTCAAGAAAAAAAAACCCATTTCAACAGAAATACCTTTTGCCTATAACATAGAAACAAATAAACAAGAAACCATATACATTTGTGAAATCAAGAGACTTATCAAATTACAAAAAATGGTGTGTTTGCTTGTGATAAGTGATCTCTGAAAACTACATTCCATGAATTTATGTATTTTGCCGGTGTAAAAAAAAACAGTGTATACCGCGTAAAAAAATCCCAATTTCGGCAGGGGCCTTTTTCCCAAAAAACCCTGAAAAAGCTCTGAAAAGTCTACATTCTACACCAGCAGTTGCTTTCCGTTGTCTCGTCTAGTTTCATAAAGGCATGACTGCATGGTGGCTTCTTTCATCAGAAAAAAATCTGCCAAGATATTCACTCATTTGTCGGAAGCATCTAAAGCAATTAAAAATAACAAATTTTACTTTATCTCGTTGTTCGAATACAAATGTGGTGTTTGTAAGAAAAAAATTAAATTGAAAAATACCTAGCCTAACATGGTTATAGGGACACAGCTGCAAACATTTGGATTTTTCACTCGTTTTATGACAGTCGCAATGTATGGCACGTGCAAATCACCTTTTTTTTATTAATAATTGTTATCTTTTTTTGGTGTATGTATGTGCATTATAAAAATGTCAAGAACTTATATTCAAGAAGTATTTTAACAACATTCTTCAAAAATTTCTTATAAGTTTGTTATTTTCGGATGCACTATTTTTTTATTTCAGAAACCCAGATGTATATGGTAAACATTTACTGTTTTGTAATATGTATTTACAAAATAAAATCTGCAAAAATAATGTTGGTGAAGAACTATCCCGACCATGAAACCGATTAATAAGATACATATATTAAATAAACAACTCAAGATTTTGATTTACAAAACATTAACATTTAAAAGCTGTCTTAACTACTGCAGTTCGGTGCAAACAACCTATCTATTGAATTGTCAATGAAGTTACAAAATTGATGATAAATCATTGAAAGGCTGTGCAAAGTTCCATTGAAATATTTCTATTTACAGGAAAGAATATATTGAGGTGTCTATAAACCTATTTCAATTTTCTCACAAAAACTGAAAGCAACTTTTGGCTTTACAACCTGCATTCACTTCAGTACGTCAATCATAATTAACGACATAAAAAAATCCTGGTAGTTTCCATTTCAATAATTTAGTGTTTGCCAAATAGTTGATCTAGAGGTAGAATTGTGATAATGTCGACTTTCCCGCGCCTCAAAAAATAAAACCAGACAGGGACTATCGCTATATTGCTGAGCCAACATTCCTTTGCAACATTACAACAAAATATTACTGACACCTTATTATAAAGTGCATGATTTCCATATTACAGTACACACGCGAAAATATTAAGTACTTAGAAATCCAAACCATTCACATAAACAGGACCAAACATTCGAAAATGGATTATCTTTATTGCCTTGAGATTATAAGTGACGTCCTCTCGGTAGATCTATAGCTTGTGCTCCCATGAAGGTTCATGTCATACTCGAATGAGAGTTTCATAAAAGCAGCACTTAAATTTCTTATAAAGAATACCTGTGGAATTCGAGTATAAATCCTGCCAATTATAATAACCCAAAAAGCCTCTCCAAATATTACTGTCTTCCTAGCTATATGGCCGTCATATTTACTAACACGACCATCAATGTTAAAATGAGTTTGACATAGCTTTCAAGAGACTTAATAGATTCTCTGAGGTCAATCTTCATTTTAAACCACTCCAGATTTCAGTTATTTAAACACAACAAATATTTGCTTCCGAAACTGTTTCCTTTTCATATATGATATCTATTATTTCTTATCTAAATATAACCCTGTCCGTTTAGTTTGACCATTGTAATCCTATTTTAAGGGTTTTTATATTGACCTTATTTACTTTTTCAACAATTAACTGGTGTGCTTTCAAATAGTTTCAGATTTTGCTAAGGTCATTCTTACTGTATCGGAAATCTCCACTTATTTTTTTTTTAAATTTTATTGACATATGCTTTCTTCCTAGTATTGCCATGAATGTCTGAACAAAAAAAAATAATTTATCAAACTTCTGCAAGCAAAAAGGAACGGTAAAGCTGCAGGATGAAAGGCATTTAAAACAATTTGTTTAATATTTAAAGCAAATAGATTGATCTGTATTAAACATTTCAAATTTCTGCTGCAAAATCTAATCTCCAAGTAGGCTTTAACCAGCTCTGGGCATGTTCACTTTGCCATTAAAATAGCACTTGTTGATTCTTGAAAAGTAAACAATGGCTTTGCCGTGTTTGAATCAGACGTAAATGACAGTTGCGAGCATTGACTATATTCCTCGTGCTATGGTCGTACAATTGTTTAAGTGTCACTAACATTGCAAATGGCGAAAACTGGCTAAAGTTTCAAAAATGAATTTTCGGGAAAATACTCATTGCCACCTAGATTTTAGTGAAGCAAGTTCAGTTTAGTCTCATGTTTTTCTTGAATTTCTTAAAAACCCTAACATCATTTTGACGAATTGGCACTAATGATTGTAGACCAGCATGTATGAGTTGTTTTTGTATATTGTATATAATTTCAGAGTTCGCATGCAAATGGTTTTTCTTTTGTCTTAGTATGTGCTTAGTATTTAGAACATGAATTAGACTTAACTGAGCTTGCAAACATTATTACATCTTTAAATAAATACATTTCTTTACTTAAAAATCTAGGTGGCAATTAGTATTTTCCCCAACATTCATTTTTGAGCCATTTGCAACGTTAGTGATACTGGGTTGTTTAAAGTGTGTGAAGCCCGAAGGGCTTCACGCGTACATTAAACAATCCAACTGTTTTTCATACCCAAATGGAAACCATCAAATATTGATTCAATCCTTATATTTACACTCATTAATAATCTCATTAATACAGAAAAAACTAGAATAATTCGTAATATTACGGCTTTTTCGAATGGCTGTTGGAACAGCCACGTTGACGACAAAGTGAATGACGGCACGCTTTTTCGCAGCAACTCGTGGCAAAACGTGCGTGCAAGGCGACGTCACACGTCAAAACATCGTGCAACGTCCAATAAATTGTGAACGGCTCTACTGTAGCCACGCCTTTTAAATAATACGTCACACTGTTTACCATCAGAACTTATGATTCGTTAGATGAATAAGACTTCATCGTAGAGGATGAAGTTGAAGTATAAATATTTGGGTATGGTGCATAGAATTAACGTTGAAAACGTTTTGTATAAACAATGTATACTTTTGTCCATAATACCTTTTAAATGCGTGAATTCCAAAAATGCCATTTCTCTAGCGGCATAAATTTGGTATCAATGGAAAGAGGACATTTAATTGCATTCAATGAAAAAAGAATTTTGGAATTTGAGCCAGAAATGCCGCCAGAGTAATGTGTTGAAAAGAGGCATGCAAACAGTTCAAATCTTCCCACCGGACAAGACTTTTGTCCATTAGCATATTTTTGCCCTCCAGGCAAATAAAGCAGAATTGAATTATTTGTTATTAAAGTTATACCCAATTTAGCTTAAAGTTCCACCGAAACGATTTCATGCTGTGGCAGCTTTCTGTACGGGTGTGAAGTTAAGTCCTGAATTAGTCTTAAAGTAATATTGTGATAGAGAAATGCCCGAGAGAAAAGGCAAAAAAATTGGTATTTATGTGCCATTTAATTCTGTTGGACTAACCTTTTGCATTGTTAACCTTATAAGCGGAATATTTCAGTCACACTTTATTTTTTTCAGTGAACGATAATTTAAAATTGAAAAAGTAATTGTTCCTTGCGGACTTTGTCCGAAAATTTAAGACGTTTAAAAGTTCACTGCAAAGAAAAAAAAGGTTGAATCTTCAGTTATCTCTCATTCTTTTATAATCTGCAATAGCAATAGCCTCAGCACAATAAGCAATAGCGAGAACAATGTCATCAATATTCCAAGCACAATCAGCAATAGCGAGAACAATGTCATCAATATCCCATCATCAATATCCCAAGCACAATCAGCAATAGCGAGAACAATGTCATCAATATCCCATCATCAATATCCCAAGCACAATCAGCAATAGCGAAAACACTGTCATCAATATCCCATCATCAATATCCCAAGCACAATCAGCAATAGCGAAAACACTGTCATCAATATCCCATCATCAATATCCCAAGCACAATCAGCAATAGCGAAAACACTGTCATCAATATCCCATCATCAATATCCCAAGCACAATCAGCAATAGCGAAAACACTGTCATCAATATCCCATCATCAATATCCCAAGCACAATCAGCAATAGCGAAAACACTGTCATCAATATCCCAAGCACAATCAGCAATAGCGAAAGCACTGTCATCAATATCCTAAGCACAAACAGCAATAGCAATGTCAATTATAGCCACAGCACAATCACTAATAAACACAGCACAATCAGCTGAACCAAAACACTTTTAGCAAAAGCGAGAAAACTTTTAGCAATAGCCTCAGCACAATCAGATAACCATGTCTGCTATAATCACAGCACTATTAGCAATTAATGAAGCGCAATCAGCAATAACAACATCACTGTCAGGAATAACAACAGCACAATCATTAATAGCGAAAACATTTTCAGCACTAGCCACGGCACAATCAGAAATTGCCTCATCACTATCAGCAATAGCAGCCACATTACCCTCAGCAATAATCACAGCACTATCAGTAAAAGCTACATCACTATCAGCAATAGCAACACCTCTCTCAGCAATAGCCACGGCAGTAAAATCAGCAATAGCCACACCACTATCAGTAATAGCCCAAGAACTATTAGCAAGAGGCTCAACACAATCAGTAATTGCTACAGCACTATCAGCAAGAGGCTCATTAAAATCAGTAATAGCTACATCACTATCAGCAAGGGGCTCAGCACAATCAGTAATAGCCACAGCACTATCAGCAAGAGGCTCAGCCTATCAGTTATAGCTACAGCACTATCAGCAAGAGGCTCGGCACATTCAGTAACAGTCACAGCACAATCAGCAAGAGGCTCGGCACAATCAGTTATAGCCACAAAACTATCAGCAAGAGGCTCAGCACAATCAGTTATAGCTACAGCACTATCAGCAAGAGGCTCAGCACAATCAGTTATAGCCACAACACAATCAACAAGAGGCTCAGCACAATCAGGAATAGCCACAGCACTATCAGCAAGAGGCTCAGCACAATCAGTAATAGCCATAGCACAATCAACAAGAGGCTCAGCACAATCAGCAATAGCCACAGCAGAATCAATAAGAGGCTCAGCACAATCAGGAATAGCCACATCACTATCAGCAAGAGGCTCAGCACAATCAGTTATAGCTACAGCACTATCAGCAGGAGGCTCAGCACAATCAGTAAAAGCCACCGCACAATCATCAAGAGGCTCAACACAATCAGTAATAGCTACAGCACTATCAGCAAGAGACTAAGTACAATCGGTAATAGCCACAACACAATCAACAATAGCCACAGCACAATCATCAAAATGCTCAGCACAATCAGTAATAGCCACAGCGCAATCAGCAAGAGGTTCAGCACAATCAGTTATAGCCACAACACAATCGGCAAGAGGCTAAGCACAATCAGTAATAGCCACAGCACAATCAGTAATAGCCACAGCACTATCAGCAAGAGGCTCAGCACAATCAGTAATAGCCACAGCACAATCAGTAATAGCCACATCACTATCAGCAAGAGGCTCAGCACAATCAGTAATAGCCACAGCACTATCAGCAAGAGGCTCAGCACAATCAGTAATAGCCACAGCACTATCAGCAAGAGGCTCAGCACAATCAGTAATAGGCGCAGCACTATCAGCAAGAGGCCCAGCACAATCAGCATTATCACTAATACTGCCATAAGCAGTCGCAGCATTATCATAATGATTATCATTATCCGCTTTGTTTGTACTATCATCATCGTCGTTGTTTGTCATTTCATCATAAACAACGTGTCTGTTGTAGGTTTTTAACTTGTTGAGAAATTTCTTTCTTTCTTTCTTAGCATCATTTAATGATTTACCTGATAAGTGAACTAGTTTACTAAGTATACATTTGTAATTCTAACCGCGCAAGGCCGATTTAATTTTGGAATGTTTATTTATAACTAGGGATGTCAACGGATTCCGCATTTGAGATCCGGATATCCGCTGAACGATCCGAACGGATATCTGGATATCCGAAATCAAACATTTTGTTTATAGTTTTATTGTCATATGTGAGATTGGTTAAACTGTCGTTTCCATAGACATAATCAAATCGTCGTTTCTTAAGGCAGAGATAAATCGTCGTTTCATGGAGGGTATTTAATCGTCGTTTCCATAGAAATAAAGGCTTCATTATTTTAATAATTTAATGAAAACGAACAGAAAACCTTTGATAATCTCAAAAACTGTTCGACTTTCAGCTGTTAAATAAATATCGAAAAAAATGGATTTAAAAAAGATTATTGACTGGGTAAATGAAATATACATTTGTTGTTTTTTCACTTATCATTTTACCTTACGAAATGTCGCCAAACAGCAGCGTGGATGGCATATCAAATAATTTGTTCGGAACGTAGATGTAAATTCAAGACCGCGAGGTCGAATAGGAAATGATTGATCAATAATTTCATAGAACTCAAACGGAAAAATTAACATATGCAATTCATTTATGCCGACAGACCTGCTACATAATTATAGCTCTATCCCTTTCAATAAAACCGATCAAACAAAATTAAAGATACTTTTTTCTTACTCTCTTTGTAAGAGCTTCGAACTTTGGCTAATACATAACAAGTTCTTATATGTACAATCATGCATTACCGCATTTCTAAAACTGTGAAGCCCAAGTTACTGCGTGTGATCCCCTCTCGAGAATACGTTTCACGTGCTTATGCTTAAATGCACACAGACAGCACAAAGATAGTTGAGCAAAATATACCAATATATACAAAATTAAAGTTTGCAAACGAATATCCGGATGCCAAATTCGATTCGAGTATCCGATTATTCGAACGGATATCTGGATTTTCGGATAAACGTTGACATCCTTATTTATAACTAATAACTTATAAATCAAAATGTTAAATAACAAACATTATCACAGGAATATTTGCATTTTCGGAAAAAAAAACATAGAGAAAACATCAACTCTGCGTTCTCTCCTCCAATTTAATAGTGTTTGTTGTATTGCAAGTGTCTGTGAAGGTGAATAAATAATGTTAATACAACTTTAAGGAATAAAAAAGCCTATGTCAGTGAACAACTATAATAAAAATGACTTAGTGACTGTAATAAAACACCGACCTAATGAACTAGTGTGGACATTTAGGAATATTCGTAATGTAAAAAATACTAGGTAGTGTTTGCTTTTCTCACCTATACTATTGAGAATTTGATCTTGTCGTCAATTGAAAACAGAATATTGTAACAATTTGAAAATAAAAGTATAATACCTTGCAAAATTAAGAGCAAACCAGCAGAGTTTTTCAGCACCAGCAAATTTTTAACCAGTTTCTTACTAAAAATTAATTAGAGGTTTAGTCCGATTTTGACCCGTGAGCTATGAAGTTTTCGACCTTGTGAAGCTTTCATATTGGGTATCATGTTAGTGTTCGAAAAAATAAATAATTTGAAATATAAACCTGGCGAAAAATGTAAATGCCGCTTTCTGCAACTCATGAAAACGACTATTTTTAAATTAATATCCCTAACCCTGTTTACCATTAATACTCTTGCAGTGAGGATCGCTGGTTTGTAAAAGTTGAAGTGTTTAAAGTGCCTTAGTAGGGTGTTACTGGTGTACATAGAATAATTATGCGCTATATACGGACTATTCAGAGTGAAAAGTTCAAAGACGTACGTGAAGCAGGCAGCAAATTTTTAAAGTCAACTTTAACTTTTTTAAAGAGTTTTTCCCACATTACGGTACGTAACCCTGTAATCTAATTATCGATATAGCTTTACATTCGTTGAGTTGATATCTTTGAGATAGAATATGAAACTCTGCTATATTTCACTATAATTACCGACAAGACAATTGTCACAATCATATCTAATTATTGTCACTGAGCCGTATTGAGTCGCTTTAAGTGTCTTAAGAGTTATGTCCCCCAGTCAGAAAGGGCGTCATCGGCCTGGTTAAGGCCGTAAGCTGACGGTCACAGGCCTCTCACCGATGTGGGTTACAGCTAGGTTGCTGACCGTTGGTGGTTCACCCAGGTTCCCGTCTGTGCCTTAAACAATGTTCCTAAATGGGAACCTGGGGTCTTCTTCCGCCTGAAAAACGCTGGAAGTCCACACCCTTAAATGCACTCGTAGCAGTCTGGACAGTACAAACAAGATCATCCTTCAATCAGACCAGGGCTGAAGGTTATAAAACTGAGAATGGAAACCAGTCTCAGATATCAAGCATCTGATTCGCTGAAATGGCGACTGGTCGCCATTTCAGTCAATCAGATGCTTGTGATTTGAGACTGGTTTTCATGCTCAGTTTTATAACCTTGGGCACCAGTCTCGGATGGCGTAGTGCGTTTCGTAGACCTGTAATTGTCCTCGGCAAGCAGATGACATGGTCGTCATGGACATATTTATTACAATGTAAAGTACGCCGTTGCTGCCTCCGTGTATCGCCTGCATTACGCTAGTGTAAGTGCGGTACTTTCTCCGCTTTCTTGATAGAACGTGATAATAGCCTGACGAATCTTTAGGTGCTGAAACTATCAGACATTAGACATTATGGACTAAGAGTCAAAGACTGTGGAAACATTTTCTTAGCTCGAAGTAGGAGCACTTCGAGCTGTGATCAACTTTGGTTATATTCTTCATCCACCCGATCGTTGCAACGTAAAAATTACTCATAGAGGACAACATGTAGGACTTATACTTGTTTGGGTTCATTTTTTATATTTTGCATGATCGTATGATCTCATACAAATAACGAAACTTCTTAATGTATTGAAACGAAACTCAAGTTACAAGCCGTGCACTTTAAACTATTTACCGGAGTGGTGTATTATTATTAGCATTAACAGATTAATATTTTAACTGTATCCTTTACGAATAGCATGGAATTTAACTACTAAATGTAATATATATCATGATTAAGTATTTTGCCTATCATGATATGAAGTATAAAAAGTAAGCTATCTGTATTAACATCGGTATATTATGAGGCTCTGTTGCACGTTGAAGGACGACTGATCAATCGATAACCGAGATGTTTAAATATTAATTGATACACTCCTGTTTAGATCAAGGCTTAATTGAATTTTAAAAATGTATGCATATCTGAGCTCCTAATGTGACTTTATTTATGTTGTAAAGCGGCAACGCTAACATATGCGAAAACAGAGGCGTTCTTTTGTAAAAGAAATAATAATGAACCGTCAGTGGCAAACATGGGAATGAAGACCATCTTAAGAGCAACGAACGGCTATTTGTTACTAAGGCCTACAGCTGGACTTTGTGAAGTGTGAACAAAATTAAATGAGCCTGTATTTGAGAAAAGTACCATTACATGTAAATGTTTGAATGCTTGGTCCCAATTACCCCAATTTTCATCAAAAGTTTGTTTATTTTAATTCGAATGAGATCTGTTTTAATAAAATGAAGTAAACACCAACGTGTTCGGTTATAGCCTAATGTCATTTTGCTAGAGACCGGCTCATCAATACATCCTTCTGCTGAACCAATGATAGCCTACCCGCCCCCACTAAACTTCTCGCCTCCACCCCCCCCCCCCCCCCCCCATGGGAAAGAAAGAAAGAAAACACAATCCCCACTACTTTGCTTTGATGACAAAAATATAGCGTTAAAGAATACCTGTTATTTTTTTATTTAAGATCTTAATTTTTTGCTGTAAATACATATTGTATCGTAAGTTAATGGTGAATGCCTAAGTATCGTAAATTCTTAAGCTAATGAGAGACCAAATAATACCTCAGTCTTACCAGTGACAGTGGCATCTTAATTCATTAATTTACACTGTACAACTCTTTTAATCAAGTCTAACAATCAAGCATAACTCGCTATACCATTGTTTTTCGTATTTAAATATGCAAATATGTTTCATTACCTTGAATTTAAATCCAGGTCAGAGATGTGTTAATACCTTATCGTCGCAATTCCAACTTTTTGTCCTATTTTAAACACAATATTCAAGTCAATACGCAAGTCTATAACTGTATCAATACATTGGTATCGTTTCGCCCTTAATGGTCTCTGTACGACTTCTGAATAACAGTACATAACAGATAGTTTTTCAACCTCTAAATAGCAGTTATTTTGAATTGACATTATAAACTTCGGTAGAGTCATTTCGTAGATATCTGATAATTCAAAAATAAAAAAGCAACTCTTTGACAAAACGAAGAGCAAAAACGACCCTTAAATTATAGATACTGAAATGTTAAACATAATTATTGTACGAATTTGATTTTTTATTGCCCTGCAACTCTGTAAATGATGTTCTTCATGCGTGCAATCGTGCGTGCGTGTGTATGCAAGGTTAATCTCTATAAATTTCTATAAATTAAAATCACATCCTGAGTGCAGAAAATTTACCAGTACAATAATGAACAGTAATTTCTGAGTATCAACGAAAAAGCTTCACTAAAGAAAACGAGTGTAATAAAATCCCTACCCCCAGTATAGTAGAATTTGAGCGTTAATGATATTTAAACTCCGATTTGAAGAGGTTTTGTAAACCCTTCGCAAACTGACTTATCAGCTTTGTGGAAACATTAGACGTTTGATTCGATAACAGATATTTCATTTCCTTTCGGACAATTTTGTCTTCAAATACCTATTTTTGTAATATCAATTTTATATATCAATTATATCACTTTTTCCTGTTATAAACATTACGGAAAAAACAACATAATAGTAATATATAAAGTCGGTATGCATTTTTCATTTATTTCTTAGTCCGTCCTCGGCTTTCTGTTTTTAAGATATATTTGCTTGTCATTTGGTTTCTATTTATAAGAATCATTGGTTGTTTTTCTTTCATATTCTGGTATAAAGTCCAGCTCATAGTATATTTCTAGCTCCTGCTAATATTAGATATTAGACGTAATTCGGTATAGTGGCTATTATTTTCCCGTTGATCTTTCTCTATCACCCCTCTCCACATTCCTTTGCTGTGCACTACAATTCGTCGAAAGTCACTTGACAGAAAGGACATGTGGTAGAATTCCTTTGCCGGTTCCTGATTTCCCGTCAAGTTTTGCATGTTCGCCTGGTGGAAATGGCGTTCCCTGTTTCATCCGTGTTTGCCTGGGTTGTCGTTAACTTAGTAATACGGCTTCCAGGACGCTTGCACATGGTCAGACCTTTTGTAAATGTTTTCACGTTGCTCGTTATCGCTTTGGGTACTAAGTTCATTAAAATTACAAAAATCCATCAGCAATATCTTAACTCGAGATAAAATGTGCAACCCGAACCCGAGTTAAATGTTTATTTGAAATTCCAATCCTATTGAATTTGCTCAATAGATTAAAGATCTATTTGGAATTGCTTATATTTGTTCTATATTCTCGTATTTTAAGGCATGCGATTCAGCAGGCGTTTTACGAAAAATTACCGTAATATTCTCTCAAAATGCATACTTTGAAAAAAGTGAAGCGTTAAAATCAATTTCTCCATGAGGTATGGTTGTTATCCATGGCGAGCAGTGTAGATCCAGATCTGCATGCACATCCGTCCGTCTGATCCGGATCTAAACTGTTCCAAACAAAATATATCTACATTTTTGTAGAAGATACAGAAGTCGCAATGAAAAGTCGTGATGGAATAAAGCATATTAATATATCGAAATAGAGACAAGCCTCAAGAGACGAAACGTGATAATAGTAATTGAATGTTGCACGGTAGGCTAACTTCATATTGGCTCTAAAGTAAGGTCTATGAATTGATTTACTCTCTAGATGATTTGCGACAATTTTACTCGACAACAATTGACACCGAACTTTATCTCTTAATATGGTTTATTACCATTCATAGGTATCTATAATCATATTTGATGTTCTAGAGCCCCTTTGTCAATTTGAATCCTAAGATTTATTGACGCACAATGTGCTTATTGAAACAAGGCCAGCATAACAGGCGACTCTGGATAAATAAATTCAGCTTTCAATTGCGTTCATTGTTTCCTAGAGTCAATAAGTTTTGATAGATCATCTGCGTGGTAAAAATTCACATAAACTGACATTCTCGATCAGTTCAGATCAGATAACTATATCCAATTAAAGGATAGTTCACCGATAATGCTATACTGCTCCAAAGCGACTACTGAACACCCGAAGCAATTTTGAAATTAGAAATTTTTAAGTACGAAAATGGACGGCCATAATTGGCGATACTGAATAGCTTTAAATTATAAATTATCTCTTAATAATCTCACAAATTCTTTTCAAACATTTTGTTTTAGTTTACTTTAAACTAATCACATGAAAACATTTTAAACACGTTCGGAACGGTGGCTTTTTCTTAAGTGGACAAATGACACTTAAAAGTTGGATTTAATACACCTTCTCACTTTTAAATTCTATAAAATCCATTTGTTGTTATGTGTTGAAGTTAACTCTTAAACTCTCAAGAGACGATTTGTTTATTAATGTCTTGAATTTTAAGATAAAAAGCATCAGTCTGATTTGTAGAAGACGTTGGCTTCGCACGTTTCACTTTCCTCTTACAAATACCAGAGCTAGTTACTAGGCTATTTATAAGATAAGATTAGAGGCGGATCCAAAGGGTTTCGGTAGGGTTGCTTGAACCCCATTTAAGTGCAACAATATTTAAATTTCATGGGAATTTTGGCAACAAAAATGGAAATAACATTATCAACCTCAAGACTGCCCATAACGAACTCCTTTTCTGGATCTGGAAATTTGCATCCGACCCTGATCTATATTATATATCTCTTACCTTAGATGCAAAAGTCCTAAACTGAGATGGTTCTAGTCCTCGTCGGTGTTATCAAAAATCCTTAACTACGTTTTCCTGTTAATGTAGACAATGTATATATGTATGTATTTCATTCAAATTTCTCTTTATCGTCGATTCAATTTTCTTCAATCAAACTACGATAATAACCTTGATTAAATTACCTGATCAATTTAGAAAATTAGACATAAAATGTATCGATCTAATTCTGTTTAACACGATAGCAACGCCGTGGTTTTATTATCCGAATTTCCGGATTAGCCGTAATTATTTCACTTTTCTCAGCACAAACCGGAAACTCTAACAGGGATAAGAGCGATGAAAGACTAACAAATCTGTTGTTGTTGTTTGCGACACCCTAGCTGTTACGATACAAACGGAAAACACGTATCTGGTTTAATGTTACACCATGAACGGTTTCTGTAAACAATGCATTTTCATTTCGCCTAATCGTAATTTCTTTGAGAGGGATTTGAGAGAAATTGTTCAGCGATGTGCCATCAGATCCTCCAAAAATAAAGAGCACGAATTAAGAAACTCTTGTAGTTTTTACACCCAACTCAATGGATTTGTTTCTTGAAAACAAGCAGTGTAGATAAATTTAAAGCATACTACTCGAAATTGGTTGGGTTTTTGTCTAAGGTTACCGCCTCCCCACGGCTGATATATCCAGTGCCCAAGCCTTGACTTATAAAACTGAGCATGGAAACCAGTCTCAAAGCTCAAGCATCTGATTGGCTGAAATGGCGACCCGTCATATGGCGCCAATCAGATGCTTGATATTTGAGACTGGTTTTCTCAGTTTTATAACCTTCAGCCCTGACGTTTCAATTAGTGTTCTAACTAAAACAAATGACTCGTAAACTCGTGCATATTGATATTAGTTCAATCCGTGCTTTTTTATTTCGGCTAATTAACAATACCGATATGTTGCTGTACTCTTAACAAATTAATTTTTAGATAAATCAAGAGATATATCGACATGTCTCTAATGAATATTACATGACTAAGCCCAATAGATCTCGCATTAAAAGCAATTGGAATTTTCCTGTATAATAAAGGAATTTCAATTAGCATACACACGAACATTAATAATAAGAGATACACGACACCATATTAATTTGTTTAAAAATATGCACTCGTATTTTATTCATTTAAATTGTCAATCACATGTGTGGAGCCTTAAAGAAAAGGATCGTGTAACTTATATCCATTTTTTATATAGATATCGCATTAAAAACGATGTTTTTGTAGCATCATTAATGAAATAAAATATTAATTGAAAGTTTCCTGATTTACCGAATCATCTTAAACATAATATTAATTGAAAGAAACAAACAAATGTATGAATAACTGAACACCCATCGAGTTATTTGTAATTTTGTAGCATGTCTTGCAAAAAAATGTGATTATTGGTTTACCCTCGTACGCTGTAGAGCAGATACATTTGAATGCACGTGGTATGTTAAAGAGAATGTAGAACATGAGCTAGGTAGCCACAACACCGAAGAGCAATGTCTACGATCTTGCGATCACTTTACAGTAGGGTATAATACTTCTACTCAAAATCAATGGAGAAAATATTCCGAGCAAGTTTTTTTTAAATAATAAATAATGCTTCTTCCTGGTTTTAGTTGAAACAGTGTGAATGATCTTCACAAATACTCCTCAGCTAAACATCATTATAGTGGCTCAATTCAAGAAACTAGATGGGTGTTCAGTGAACGTCTGTGCCGCCCTCGGGTACTTTGTCAGCACGAAAAGGGGCATATCTCCGCAAACGTGATCTTAACCTAAGAATAATGCATCAACATCATCCTGTTGTCATTCGCATTAAGTTTTAAATTTTTGATGAAGAAAAATTAAGAAATGGCGAAGTTATAGACAACGTAAAGTTTTCACACAAAATCCAAAAGTACAAAAAGGGGCACTAACTTAATAAAATGTATTATCGACCTGAAGAGTTTGGCATCATAATGAGGATGTTGTCATAAGCAATATACCTTTAAAGTTGAACGAAAATGAAATGGAAAATGAGATTTTTTATTGTAACGTTATGTAAAAGCATATTTCCCTTTTTTAGTTACAGTGACCTTAACCTTGCCCCCCCCCCCCCCCCACTGACCCCACTCTTAATCCCAATTTTCATCTTGACAGAAGATACCTATACAGGAAGTTTCATCATAGAATCTCATTAGTTGTTAAGTGGAACGTTTCTTTTTAGAAACTGTGACCTTGATTTTGACTACACCGGCCACGATATCGAACTTGACCTGTATCTTTTAATGAATACCAAAACTTGGTTTAATCTGTGAATCCTTTCATCAGTTATCATCAGGAAACCAACAGTGACCTTGACAGTGACCTCACCAGCCCCATAGTCAATTCCACCTGAATGTTGTGATGTTACATCTGTGTACCACAAATAGTTTAAATCTGTCAAGCTTTTCATGAGTTTTCATCCGGAAACCGGTTTTTTTTTCTATTTTACGTTACAGTGATCTTGACATTGATTTAACCAGCCCCTATGTTGTACTTGACCTGTATCTTGTGAAAATACATCTGTGTACCAAAAATGTTTAAATCTGTCAAGCCTTTCACAAATTAACATCTGGAAACCATGAGACATACAGACAGACAGAAAAGCTCGCTCCTAAATATCCGCTAAAACTTCTTTTGTAGGTGTATAAATGTAGGTGTATAAATAAATCTATTACAAACAAATTTTTTCCATTCAGCATGTTTCACACTCCATTTTGATTTCCAGCAACAGATCAATACATGAAACTTGTTATATATGGTCAACGTTTTGGCACAGATTTCTCTAAACTCCACTCACATGATGGAAGTCTGGGCTGAAGGTTATAAAACTGAGATTGGAAACCAGTCTCAAATCTCAAGCATCTGATTGGCTGAAATGGCGACCAGTCGCCATTTCAGCCGATCAGATGCTTGAGATTTGAGACTGGTTTCCATGCACAGCTTTATAACCTTAGGCACATGTGTATCTGCCTGATCAGACTGAACTTTCTTTTCACATCTAGACAGTTCAGATCTAAGACTGTTTCAAGTCCACAATCCAATCAGGATCAAACGTCAATCGGCCTTGATTTCTCATAGGGATTGTATGTACTGAGTCTCTCTCTTGCATTGTACACAGGCACTGCTGTGGTATTTGAATGATTTTGGGTTATTTATAAATTTCAAGTAAGGTCACATTGTTTATAATTCAGTTTAAGTTCTGATTATGATGTCAGGGAGGGACTCTTAATAAAAGATATCAACTTCAATGAAACACTCTAACCTGCACACAGAAACTAACTAAAACACTTATTTTCATTTCATTTATTTAAAACATGTTTGACATTTTACTTCAGCAACACTTCAAAAATTGAAGTACATTTACATATATCAACAATTCATTTAGCACAATTCACCATGTATAAAAATCATTCATGATTTTTGTTATGTGATAAAAATTTACAATTGTTATATGAAGTGAATACCATTTGCCTTGTTGCACAATAAACTCATGCTTTCATCCCATCACAAATGATTTAAAGCACAAAATAATAAAACAAAACAGAAAACACTGACTATACAATGTACATAAAATAACACTAAACAACTAGACAAAAGTTTAACCTCAATAATTCTATTTACATGATCATTAATAAACGTTCTGTTGAGATTGAAAGTCAAATACTAACAGCATTATTAACTATGGTACAGAAGTGACATTTGGACGTTATAAATAATACAACAAGTTTTTGTAAAAATAGTAACAAAATGCAGACAGAAAACATAAATTGACTGTAAACATTACAAGCAAGACGGGCTGGAAAACATAACACTCTCATTAGTAACTTCAAATTCTTTCATTCTTTACTCTGTAGTATACCTTTTTATCCCATATGTGACCAGTGCAGATTCAGATCAGCTGGTACATTTATTGATTCTGATCTAGATCTACATTGTTGGTATTTATTTAATGTTAGGTTATTAAACATTTCTGACCAGGAAGCGAACAGTGTAGATCCTGATTAGATACCAAGGATATCCCAGCTGATCTGAATCTACACTGGTCACACGTGTTAAAATGTGCATATATGGAGTAAAGGGGTAAACCATAACTAAACAGGTTGACCTGGGTCTACATTCATTGCTGCAAATGTGATCATTGCTGTTATTACAATGCTTATGATAAAGAACCTTTGTTGTTGTTGTTTTGATTTCAATCCAAACTTTAAACCATGTGTACATTCCAAATAAAAACTGCAGCTCGATACACATGCTGAAAAATTGCTTTATTAGTAAATTCAATTTAGAAAGGCCTTTGAGTTATTATATTACCCCAAAAAGCAACTCAAAAGAACATTACAAAAATAAATAAATAATTTACTCTGTATAAAACCAGTATTAACTTTATTGAATATACTTTTTAAAAAATGTTTTACTACAATTACACTATTAAGCACATTTTTTTTTCATTTTATGTTTTCTTGACATTCATTATCCTCCAGATAACATGAAAGAATACACTGAGACGAGAATAATATCACACAGTATGCAATATTTGACTACTTCCAGGTTTTTCAGACTGACAGCTGCCTGCATGAATTTTTTTTCAATTAAATTCATGTTCTTTCATTTGAAGTTTAACTGACATTTTCAATTAATCAGAGGTTCATTTTAACAAGTTATATAAATCTAAAAGACTCTGTTAGTTCAACTTTATAACTTAATTCATTGTTCACATGGGTGATTGGATAGAAATTTAAAACTGAACACACAACAGAGAAGGTCCTGATTAGACTGAGCAGATAGATGTACATGTTGATTTGGTTATGTACTGGCAGTAAATCTAACAAGTAAACAAGGGGGATCTACAGGGGGTTCAGTGCGATTGCTGGAATCCTCTTGACAGTAATATATAGTTTTCTTGGAGATTTTGGCCACAAAGTTGGAAATAATCATATGACTACTCAAAGACTGTCCTAAACAAACCTCTTTCTTTACATTTTGGATCCAACCCTGCACGTGCATGTTATATTTACTTTCCCCGCTGACATATAAACATTTTGTTTGGATTTCAGAACAGCACAGCACTATCAACAACAATGATCTAACAAGGTAAACATGTAGCTGTAAAGACAGACCAAGCAAAAAAATCCTCTTTCCTTCTCTTCAATTTTTTCCCCAAAATTTTGTCTGGAAAAACATGAAAATAATTAGTACCATTTTTTTGCGAAATTATTGACAATTACATGTTTTTCAATACAATTAACATACAAAGGTTTAACCATTAACTCCATAGACATGGACAATCAGTGTAGATCTGTGCCCAAGATCATAAAACTAAATCTGGAGATCAGTCTCAAATCTCAAGCATCTGATTGGCTGAAATGGCGACAAGTCGCCATTTCAGCCAATCAGATCCTTGAGATTTGAGACTGATCTCAAAACTTAGTTTTATGATCTTGGGCCCTGCACTGTTACCTTGTTTGATTCCTAAGGTTATTTTTTTACCAAACAGCAGACAGTGATTATCCAGTTCTGATGGTACAGTTTAAGCATTGTCATATTTTCAATTCACCATGAAGTCCAATCTTAACATCAAGCTTTGAATGGAAAAAATGCTGTAGAAATCTTCATTTCACACTCATAACAGAATACATGTACATAACAAGCACTAAGTTCTGAACATATTCAACACAGGTACCATTGTTTGGGGCAAATACATTTTTACTATATGTCCCAGGTAGTCATCATTTTCCTAAAACAAGGTGGAATGTTTCTTTCTGCTGCAAAACATAATAAACAGTAACACTAACAAACAACAATCAGCTATGGAAGAATATAATGCCTATACCAAATTTAGTTACTATTTTTAAGCTATATACCCAACTTCGTAACTATTTTTTATTCTAAATACATTCAAGTTACTGAATGCTTTAAGTTTCCAAAAAGCAAGGTGTACAGGTTAACAAACATAACAGCAGCCTCATGCCAGGGAATATGTGACACAATATGAGCAAATGGAGCTTATCAACTTTCATCAAAACATACTTACATGGGCCAAACAAGAACCAACAGTTTCCAAGATGCATTAAATATATACTTCTCTGACAGAATGGCAGATAGTGCAGACCATGATCAGACAGCATAATCACACAGGCTGATCTGGGTCTACACAGGTCATATAGTCTCCATCCTGTCAAAATGTGTCACATTCATCTTTACAGATATTTTATATCACTTTTATGGTACTTTGGTAACAACCAACCCCTTTTCTTTCAATGTTTTTGATGTGTTTTCTTAATTCTATGTATTCTTAATTCTATGTAAATTTATTAACAAATATCAAATATCTTATTTTTAGTACAATGCAATATATAAGATGCATAATATCTTCTGATCAGTGTTATGACAAAGACTTCTGATGACTTCTCAATGTTTCATCATCTTGTGTCATAGCTCACATTGTTTACATGAGTGCAAAGGATTTATTCAACAGCCCATTTTTGTAACAGAATACATATATTGCTTTCTTTATTAGTTAAATAAACTGAATACCATTCATTATTTCCCAAAACAACTTTCTAAGACGTTTTGTTAAACCACATTCCAAAACTAAACAATATAATATACTCCAATAATACTCTCTTTCAAAATGGAAATCTGAACTGGCCTGTATCATGCACCAATATACAATGTAAACGGTTAGGAGTCTGGAAAATACCCTGAATGCCACTACAGGTCCCAAGATCATAAAACTAAATCTGGAGATCAGTCTCAAATCTCAAGCATCTGATTGGCTGAAATGGTGACCTGTCAAACATGCTGAAGAGTGTTTCAGGAAGGAGTAAAGTAATGCTGTGTGAGCATTGTAATGACGTTGCAACTTGCGCCGCTGGTCGATAGGTTGCCTTGTAAAATGTGGTGCAATTTCTTTATGATAATCTATTTTTCTTTGATATTTCGTATACAAATTAACAAATGATGTCTTAGCTTACTGTGAAATTTGCATAAACATATGTTCTGTAGTTGTTTTTTTTTTCAAATATTCAACGATTTATTGGGACAGCCCTCGTACACAAAATATTTTTGTGTGTGAAAGAAACCTACTAAGCAAAATGTTCAATCCTTTTAGTTGTTATTTTCCACATGGTTTATATATGGATAATACCAAGTGTTTACCCCAGTCTGATAACAATTAGTATATGAAAATATCCTCATTTAATTTTGTCAACATTTCAGGCATCACCACACACGAAACATTTCAGTATTAGAGTTCCTGGACTATAAATTTAACACTTGTTTAGCAATCATTAAAGACTAGCATACCCACATATCTATCCAGCTTATAAATATATATAATACTTATACAACATCCCACTTGAATCTATTAACTAATAAGGCTTCTTTAGGCTACAATCCAACATGTTTTCTTTGCAAAAATTTGTAAACAGAGCCTTCTTTATTTATAATGGGTAATTTTTGGACATTTACAATAACAGTCAGTACCCATATAAGGCTAACAATAATACATTTAATAACAACAGGAGCACTTTTTCATACAGATGTGACAATTAACTGACTATGGCCAGCAATACACAGATTATGACAATACAGTGCTCAAGGTTATAAAGCTGAGCATGGAAACCAGTCTCAAATCTCAAGCATCTGATTGGCTGAAATGGCGACTGGTCGCCATTTCAGCCAATCAGATGCTTGAGATTTGAGACTGGTTTCCAAGCTCATTTTATAACCTTCAGGCCATTTCTACTTAGTTTATCACATTTCTTTTTGGTTAAACATTAAATAAAAATATATTTTATATTAAATGTATCCCTAGAAAATTGCTGTAAAATGAACACCAATAAAAAATATTAACTCTTAACTCCATAGATATTACTTTCATTGCATGGAAAAACAGCAAAAGATCTAGATCAGCCTGCACATCAATTCCCTTTGATCTGGATCTAATCATCTAAACTTTTTGCTTTTTATTCATTAGATTATTTCTGCCAAAATATATTGAACAATGTAGGACCATTATAAGACAGAAAGAATGGTTGCCGCTGTAAAAAAAGGCATATCCATGGAGCAAAGGGTAAACTGTTGAAAGTCATGATAGTTTTCTCAGGTAATGTTCTTTAACTTCAAGGGATCAAACTGCCTTAAACAAAAATATACAAACATCAGCCCTAAATGTCTCCTAATAGATTTGGTCTGAAAAACAATATATGAACCTTTGTTATAACTGTTTAACAAGAATTTCTTTAACAGCAAAATAGGAAATTAGCTGCTTAAATATCTTTCAGGACATCAATTCCACTGTGATTGAATAAATTGTATCAAGCAAACAGCTTTCAGAACTAATGTGACCACAAGAACAAATAGTTAGCCTTTACCCTCCTGAATCTATGCAATGAATTAACCTGGGTCAGTTCATTTAAATTTCATAGGGCTGTTTTGCAAAAGTTGGTGAATGAATGTCAAAACAATGAAGATCCAAATCTGACAATGGATGTAATATTGATCTGGATCTAAAGTGGTTATTAATTAAATATTAGTGCCACTTTGTAGAGGTCAAATATGGTAGATCCAGCTCAGACTTAGATGTAAAGGTTGATCTAGATCGACACTGGTTATACTGGTAAATATAATTTAAGTTCAATATTAGTACCACTTAACAGACTCGATGTGAAATGATGTAGATCTAGATCATACTTGGCTGTGAAGGTCAATCTGGATCAACACTGGTTATTATAAATAATGTAATATTAGCAACACTTTGTAGAAGTAAGACGGTAGATCCAGATAAGACTTGTGCCCAAGGTTATAAAACTGAACATAGAAACCAGTCTCAAATCTCAAGCATCTGATTGGCTGAAATGGCGACTGGTCGCCATTTCAGCCAATAAGATGCTTGAGATTTGAGACTGGTTTCCTTGCTCAGCTTTATAACCTTCAGCCCTGGATGTGAAGATAGATCTGGGAATTCACTTGCTACAAAAGTGACAATAGTGGCAACAAGGAGGCTAAAGGTTGAATACTGAAGACATCTAGTTGAGAGTTCCTCTACACGTTGAAGCACCACAAAGACAAGGGATCTTCTCATCTTCTATCGGGAATTTATAGTCGTACGTGATTTCTTCATTGACGTTAATGTCTCTACGCGAGTATATCACAATCTTCTTCCTGTTTTCTACGGTGATCACCTTTGCATAACAGTTTGGCTGGAAAACATAAATGGCAACAGTTAATAAGAACGTTCTAGGAACAGATCTAAATAACTTATTTTTGTACAAGAAGTATGATGATCAAAAGTTCTGGATTTTTCACAAGATTTGTCAATTACTAGGAACAAAATGTTTTTCTAAACTACATATTTTCATTGTACTGTCTTCCTCCAGTTATAATCACTAGTATTCATGATAATTATCTGGCTGTTCTGCTGTGTTAAACTTGTATACTCACTTAATCCTTTACTCCGTATAATACGCATAAATTCATGTGCGACCAGTGTAGATCCAGATCAGCTGACACTGGTCGCATTTTAGTCAGAAATAACCTAATGAATCATAAAGCAACCAGTGTAGATCCTGATTTCAGGAATGTGCTGATTGATCAGTGTCAACACTGTTTGTCCATGCAATAAAGGTGTATCTATGGAGTAAAGGGTTAACCTTAATACACATAGAAATTCCTTTGGAAGACATGGACTAATTTCCAGCATGAAACACAGGTGAGTTGTAGAAGTTAGTTAGTTCTAATGTCAAAGGAAATATTGCCTGATCTGGCGTATAGTTTTGACCTAACTGGTCAAGTAGCAAGAGTTATATTGTGGAAACAACATGAGGACACTGCAAAACAATAACTTTAAATATGGTTCCAAATTCCAAATATCTATCTAATAGTGGGGAAGAATCTTAGAATGCATTGCAAATTTATTAAGCAACAAGTAGTTGATTTCAATACTGATGTTAATCTTAAAGTTCGGAACTTGAAAGAAGTATGAAAGAGTTTCACTTTAATTGCAAAGTTGCATGTTTGCAAAAACCTGTTTTGACTGTAAACCGATTGGCAACTAAATTGTCATATCAGAGTTCTTACTAGACTCGCAAATTAGGGAGAAGTTTTGTAATATTTTACTGAATTATGGAGAAGTTTGCTTTCAACAGCATTCTTTCCCTAAATAGTCTATACAAAATGAAGGGATAAGTCTGGCCACTTTTGAGAAACCACTTCTCCCAAGCCTATCTCTATTGAGAGCCCTGCTTATATAGCAGAGTTGACTCGAATATACTTATTGTTCTTAAGGGTGTTGTACAGTAATGTTTTCCCAGAATAGTGTGGACTCTCATTCGACAGGCTGATCTGGGTCCATAATGATCACTTCAACAGCTCAGGTGCATTTTTGCCAAAAAAAACAACAACCTGTTTAAACTCCACAACCAACTTAATTATTATAAAAAACTTGACTACATTACTGATCACCAATGTGACATAAGTTGTGCTTATAGGTTACTATTGCTTGTTAAACAACTTACATTACAGCTATGGTTGATAAATCTTGCAAGATTTCCGGTTTTGGTTGCATCAATAATAGTTTCACCATCAACACGGAACAAGTAGCTGCTACCAATACCACTCGCCTCGTACTGCTTCTCGCGTAGATCTGCCACAGACTGACGGAGACTCGTACCCACATACTCTATCACCATTTCATCCTGAGATATAGGTTCCAGGGCAAACAAACCCCAGTCATGAATACCACTGCGGGCAAACTTCAATGCCTTCTTTCGGAACTATAAAGAAACAATAATTATATCATGATTGTGATGAAACATGATAAACATATATTAATGACTTTTTGGCAAGTGGAGACTTACAAAGTCTGAAAATGTAAAGCATCTAGACTGTTTCCAAGATGCATCAAGAATGGGCCCCTGACTGATCTAGTTCTATAATGGTCACACAGACCATCAGCCCTAACTTGTTCACAAATTCTTTAGTGTGTTCATTTTTAGATTGTAAGGTGTTTCTCTTATTATCCCACCATCTGCAGGTCTTTGCAATTTTATATATGGTGTTATGGGTTAACACCCTACACCAAATGCACAAACTGATTTTATATGGTTCCTAGCAATACATACCTTGAGCTGGTTAAACTTGAACAGGTCTCCTGAGAACTCAAACTCCTGCAGTGACACCTGGAGGCGACGGTTTTCATGCCTGAGATCACGTACAGATGCCAAAATCTTCGACACCTTGCTGCCACTTGACTCCTCCTGAAACAACAAGTGGGTAAATCAATGTTACCTTAAACAGTTAACTCTTTCCTTGATATATACACATTTTTACGCATGTGCGACCAGTGTAGATCCAGATCAGCCGGCACATCCATGCCGTCTGATCAGGATCTGCACTGGTCGCATTTTGGTCAGAAATAACCTAATGAATAAAAAAGCGAACAGTTTAGATCCTGATCAGACGGCACGTATGTGCCGGCTGATCTGGATCTAAACTGTTCACCCTAGCAATAACGGTGTATTTATATAATATAGGAAAGGGTTAATGTGCATGTATCAAGGAGAAAATACCAAAATCACTTTGAAAATGGACATAAAAAATAAACAGTTAGATGTGTACTAAAAACTTCTTATGTTGCTTTCATTTTCAAGTTTATTTGAATCCTTTTCATTCAAGTTATTCATGCTATTAAATACAATTAATTTCATTTCACTTAAGGAATGAATTCATTATGTGTTGTATTTCATTTGAAATACAGTCAAACCTTCATTAAGCAGCCACCCAAGGGTGTGACAAAAAGTGCCTGCTTATATTTTTCATATTCTAAGTGATTGACACACTTTCAAAAATGCATGTTTACATCATAATTTGTTTCTTCAAACATTGTGAATGGACCAAAAATGTGAGAGTGGAATTTATTACAAAAACACCCAAGGAGCTATGTTTTCATTTTAAAATACAAACAATCCCACAAATGTAAAATAGAAAGGATCTCAAGAAGTGAACATCATTTTAGCAACATCTTTTAGATCACAATTCTGCTGATAAATCATCACAATACAGAAATTTTAGAATCAAATTTCATCATCATCTGTACAATCATCATGCAGTATACAAACAGAAACTTACCATTTGTTTGGCTTTTTCGACTGCTTTTTGCTGGTTATAAGCATGTTGGAGATAGGAAGCTTTTTCCTTCATGCTCAGTTTGTAATACCCTTCAGTTCTTGCACAACCTGTTCATGGGTGAAGCAGACCAGTTAATTACATGTATAAATATCACCAATCAATGGCTGTAGTGAAGTTTGATAATTTCTTCATTTTGCAAAGCCAGGAGATGTTTTTCTTTCAAAAGCCTTTTAACCCTTTCCTCCATACATGTCTTTTTACGCATGTGCAATCAGTGTAGATCAGCCAGATACACCTTTATTGCTAGGGTGAACAGTTTAGATCCAGATCAGCTGGCACATCCATGCCGTCTGATCAGGATCTAAACTGTTCGCTTTGTGATTCATTAGGTTATTTCTGACCAAAATGCGACCAGTGCAGATCCTGATCAGATGGCACCAATGTGCCGGCTGATCTGGATCTACACTGGTCGCACATGTGTAAAAATGCTTATATATGGAGAAAAGGGTTTAAAAAAACATATATCTCAAAATCAGTCTCTTTTGAATAAGAGAGGTCAATTTCAATCTGGTGTATTGAGAAATAACAAAGATATTAACAATTTTAATAGGATCAATTTACTCCATGAAAACGGATTATTTATATCGCATGTGCAACCAGTGTACATCCAAATCAGCTTGCACATGCATGCAGTCTGATCACGATCTATACTTGTGGATTTTAGATTCTTTCTTGGTATTTCTTACCAGAGAACGAACAGTGCTAAGCCTAATCAGACTGCATGATATCTAACATATGATATCTAAGATGCATCCCTGGAGCAAAGAAAAAATTTCACAATTGGAAGACTTTAACTTAAATGTTTTGCAGTTACAGTATTTACTAACCTGTTTTATGTTTGGAAACTGGAACATCATATTCCATTTTCCGCCGTCGTTTCTGCGGAACAGGATCAGGAATATTTGTAAGAGGATGATCCACCCAAAGAATGTCATTTAACCAATAAAACATTGGATCGTCTGTTGATAACAAGTTCTCGTAACTTTTCTTTAAATAGTTTATATCCTCCACATCAATACCATTACTGAATATATTATAGAACACTCTACGTTCCTCTTCAAGAATCCGAGGTTCGAATTTCACCACTTTAATTTCTTTGGGTTTGACAGGCTCTAACAAACGAGCCAACTCCCTACTAATCTTATCGTCTTTTTTATTAGTTATATCCAACAGAGCGTCCATCTTTCTTTTCCTCCCTTTCTTTGGTTTTTCAAACTGCTCCACATTCTCATTTCTATTCAAGTCTTTAGTCTGTTCAGCCTGCTGTCTTTCTATTGCACGTGCAAGCTCCAAAGTACGTTCATACTCCTTCTGCATATCAGCTAAGATTTGCGGCGAGGGCACTTGGCAGTAGTTGTGATCAATCCAGACAAGTCGATGACCTCTCAGCTCATCGCCTTCATCATCCTCTTCTGCAGACAGTGTTGCCGTTGATTCCTTGTCTTCCTCCACATTTGGCATAGCGTAATACGCATGTTCGGACAGGAAGCTTGGTCGGTTCTCGTCCCATTCCTGGTGATCACTATCATCCTGAGATGTCTGCTCCTGATCACGCCTGACTGGTTCCCTCTGTGACATGGAAGCTGCTTCAATGAGTAGTGACAGTCCGTCTAAATCCCCAGACCTTCCAGCACTATCCCTACTACCACCTAATTTATCAAACAAATTCCTATCAAGCTGATCTTTAGATGTACCAGCCTCCGGTGTAGATTTGGGTCTACCCGGAGGTCGTTTCGGAGTCTTTTTCACTGGAGATTTAGGCATTTCTTGCACTTTTTGTGTCTCATCTCTGGATTTATCTATTTCCATCTTTTCCTCATTAGACATTAGAGTTTCAATATCAACTGGAGTACTTCTCCTTGATTCAGTTCTCACTGGCGAAGCTTTGGTGGATGACCTGACAACAGCGAAATATGAATATTACAATATACTGTAAAACTGATTTTATTCTCGTTAGTTTTTTTGGCTTATATTTGCAAATCGCTTACCTTGCAATTAATAGATATCGTGAATATATGATGTTTCCATATATCTGAATATATGTAACTGAAAAAAGGCAACTTAAAATAGAACTGTTAGCCACAATGTTAGCAAAATGCCGGCAAATATGAGTATTTTCCATGCTGGTGGTATTTACTTGTAAAAACTGGCATTTACTGGATTGGCCACCCTGGAATTTATATCCATATAGTCAGCATACAAAAAGACAGGTTTACTTATCAATTGACAATATCTTTATACAAGAATCAACTTATTCTAAAATTAGTTTATAGAAAAACATAAAATAATTTACTAAATAAAAAATAAACAAATTTTCTGCCAATTAGATGCATGAGATGAGCAGGTCTCCAATTTAAGTTTTATTATCTTGGGGCCTGACTTACTTTTCTTCATCTACTTCCATGTCTGTTTCTTTTTCCTGCTCTGTCTCTCCATCAGACTGTGTCTCTCCTTCTTCCCTTTCTGATTCCTCCTTCTCTTCCTCATCCTCTGAAGACGATGCTTCAGACGACGATGAAGATGATGTTGTTACTTTAATCTCCTCTCCTTCATCACTAAAATTTAATCAAGATTGACAGTAAGTTATTTATTATCCAAGTTGTCAGTTTGGTAAGTGGTTCTTTTTATGCTTTTCAAATTTTATTGTTTAATGAATCATAAAATATATAGCAAAACAGGAGGAATTATGTGGTTTGTTAAGGAAACAAGAAAAAATTTCAGTATGTAGTTATCTCCTAATTTATCATTTATTCCAACTGAAGTACAAACTTGAAAAGGGGAGCAATAAGACAATATTTTTTGAAAGAGTTGTGAGACCTGATGGAAATTAAGAAAATGATGGCAAAGAAAGATTAGAATTACAAAGTAAATCTTTTCATGTTTAAAATTATTAGTAAATGCATTAAAAAAAAAAAAATTTAAGAGAAAAACAGTAAAACTGAAAATGCTGGAGGTGAGGTTTCTGGGATGTGAAGATGATAATGATAAGAAACAGCAGTTCAAAGTTTGAAGTAGATCCTTTGATTATGTTATACTGGCAAACTACATACAAACTTGAAACCAGCATTAAAAGAAACAAGATGAAATGAATAAATATTTCTGAAGTTCAAGAAGTAACAAGATGCTGCAGCAATTCAACAAAACCAGGTTTCTTTCTAAAATTCTAAGTAAACTAGACTGTGTCCTAAGGACAATAAATCCCCCACTAATACATCATTTTTAACAAAGGGCCATAACTCTAGTAAAAATAGTCACATATGTGCAAGCTTGAAAGAAATCTGCCCAATTTTTTATGTGGAGTTTTAGATTTAAAGACTTATCTACAGCGGATGGACGTATGGACTGATGGAGTGCAATTCTATATTCCTCCCTCTTTGTTGGGGCATAAAAAGGGACGTAACTATGACAATATACAAACAAGAAATAAGAAACTTGTCCTGATACTTGCAATAAAACTTAATAAAATGTTAACGTCTGTCCCTGATCCCCACCCCACTTCCCACCCACAACGACATACAACAATCTAATAACCATTGTTTTCCAAAGTTAACCTGGTTAAAAATTTATCTAAGTGCAATTAAACAAAAACATGACATTAAAAATGGTGGGTCTCCTTATTGTATAAATAGCAAAGCTATAAACTGACAAAGACTTTGCAACCATTTTCTAGCCGGTAAATGACAATGACTTCTGACATAACGTTGTTAGTAAATTCATTAAAATCGGCACTTTCGACCATTTATCCACTAGGAAATGAAACACAGACTGAAAAGCCTAAACTCAATAACAATCCTACCTGTCATCCTTCTTGCTGGACTTGGTCTCCGATTTTTCATCATCGTCTTCTTCTGCCGATGATTCTGCTTCTGAGCTGGAGGATGCTGCTTCAGAACTGCTGTCACTGCCTTCTTCATCATCGTCGTCATCATCATCATCATCACTGTCACTGCCGGAAGAAGATGCTGCTTCACTAGATGATGAACCTGCCTCAGACGATTCCTCTGCTTCTGTTGAAAATAAACAAGAAGAATGTCAATTGAGGGATAATTGTCCTAGATGAGATCAATTGCTGAATGCTGGGGACTTCATTTCTTTTCTCTCTTAACCTATTTCATGTAATACATAAGAAGTTGAAAAATAAATGATGCAAAAAGGGTTGTAGGAACATTGGCAACAGAGAGAATGACCGAGAGCAAAAATATTATTGATATTAATAAGAATGTCCAATGTAATTATTTTAGTCAGAGAAAACATTTGCAAGTGTATGGGCCATCTTTCATATTTCCAAGAAATATGTGGTAGTGTCTAAAACCCCTCCCCCCCACCCCCCAAAAATTTCCCACAGACTTTTGGCTAAAGGCTGCATCGAGAATTGAAGAATTAAATTAATGGGGAGGGACCAGTGTAGATCCAGACCTGTTTGCACCTCAGTGCAATCTGATCATGATCTTGGTCAAAAATTATCCAATGAGTAAAAAAGCGACTAGTGTAGACTAGATCAGACTTCACGGAACTGCAGTCTGATCTGGATATACAAGTCAAACATCAGATATGAGCTGTAACGATGCAGTAAAGAGTAAAAGAATGGAAGGGGAATAACTCCTACAACTGTCTCCTTGCAGTTACCTTCTGATTCTGCTTCCCCTTCCTCCTCCGATTCACTACTTTCGCTGCTGCTGCTGCTGAATATCAGCGGCTTCTTTGTTGTAGTGGAATCCTCTTTTTCTATGAAAATATTTACATATTTGTTAGGAGAATAAACATTTTAATGCATCACAATTAAGAAATAAATAAAGTGAGAATTGTCTGTTTCCAAACTATTAGCATTTTTATCTTACCAAACACAAAGTGATGACATTAAGATAAGTACAGACAATGATACCTACATTCACATCAATGTTTTGTTACAAATTATATTGCCTCTACTGAGGAGTGAACCTGTACCGTACTGCGTACTGAACCTGCACCGTACTGCGTACTGAACCTGTACCTTACTGCGTACTGAACCTGTACCGTACTGCATACTGAACCTGTACCGAACTGCGTACTGAACCTGTACCATACTGCGTACTGAACCTGTACCGAACTGCGTACAGAACCTGTACCGTACTGCGTACTGAACCTGTACCGTACTGCGTACTGAACCTGTACTGTATCCAGTTAGAAGCAAGTATATGGTAATTTAACTTCATTTATTGCACACCAAAAATACAATTTGTTGCTGATGGAAATAAGATTCATTTTTATAAAGTTGTGCGAACTTTCTGCTATGGTCCAACAAAATAACCAGACATGTTTTATTTACAAATAATTTATCATGGCATCAGTTTCTGTATTTTTTGGCTGTGTTATTAATGCTGGGAGGGGTGGATATGATTTATCATTAATGACTAATAAAGATAATAATCTGAACTGTTTTAACAAGACTTTTATACCGGAAAATAAAGCCTTGCAATCCCCTATGGAAAATAACTATTTGTTGATGCTATAATTTTCTTGTAGTGTATAGTTACCAGATTCAGATTCCTCTTTCTTCTTTTCTTCCTTCTGTTTTTCTTCTCTCTCCCTTCTCTTTCGTTCCCTGCGTTCTCGACGTTCCTTCTCACGTCGTTCACGTCTCTCCTCCCGCTCAATCTCTTCTGGAGACTTCTGTATCACCTTTTTCTACAACAAACAAAACCCTGTTTTTCAACAGACAAATATTGTTTAGGAGGTCGGACATGATACTCTTCATCTGGACATTCAGGGTTGAGGTTATAAAACTGAGATTGGAAACCAGTCTCAAATCTTAAGCATCTGATTGGCTGAAATGGCGACCAGTCGCCATTTCAGCCAATCAGATGCTTGAGATTTGAGACTGGTTTCCATGCTCAGTTTTATAACCTTGGGCATCGGATTCAAATAGTAATGGGATTCTCCACTGATTGTAAGTATGTCACTGCTTCAAGTCCTGTCTTGCCTTAGGGCATTGTTTCAGGCATAAGCAAGCATCTGGTTAGAACAGCCAGCCTTTTACATGCACAGTGTATAGCTTGTATTCCATTCAAAGAAGACTTGAACTAAATGGTTGAAGGCTGTGAATGACAGTAACTGACATTCTCCACTGATCTTATTCAAGCTTGACTTTGCACCATCATTGTAGAAATATTTGCTCAATACCTTTATTGAACCAATCTGTATGCACTTGCAATAAGTTTCAACCTGATTTCCTCTGATGACAAAGCTTACAATCCAATCTGGGATCTACACATTTAATTTGAAGTCAGAGTGCCAATATGTACTACATATCATATTATGATATGATTTCAAAGCAAGAGGCTTCATATATGTTACAATGAAGAAGACAATGAAGGATTTGAACCTTTTACTCCATAGACACATAGCAGAACAGTGTAGATCCAGATCAGTGGCTATATTGTGCCATCTGACCAGGATCTACACTGTTCATTTTTAATTTTCCTGTAGGTTATTTCCTACTTAGAAGCAAACAGTGAAGATTCTGGCCAGAGAGCAATGATGTGCTGTCTGAATTGGATCTACACTGTTTGCCCATGTTAAAGTCATATCCATGGAGTAGAGTTAAAAAACACAGAGGCATACCTAAATGGATTTTTACTGATGGTAAATCCCAATAGCTTCTTGTCCAAAGTTTACTTTTTTTGTTATATTTCCACTTTTCCTTTTCCTAAGACACATTCCTTCAACTTGGCAGATAAATACTTTCTTCAACTTGGCATATAAATACTTCCTTCAACTTGGCTGAACCACAGTTCAGAAACAAATTTTAAATATGTATTACCTTAAAAGAAGGCAGCCGTGGCATGCCAGTCCTGATTCCCAGGAACCCTCCCATTCCACCCATAGGTCCATCCATGTTACCGTAGGCAGCCGCAATGTCAAATCCACCCTCCTTGCTCCATGGGTGCCGAGGGCGGTCTGGCTGGACAAAGAGGCCAGCCAGAGACGCACTGACTTCCGTCTTCCCCACAACAGCTGCTGGTTTCTCTTCTGGCTTGGCCTTTCCAGGGAGTGTTTTCTGAGGTACCTATGTATAGTTTATCATCATTAAATAGTAATACAGTTAAGTGTGTTTTTTTTGCAGCTTTTATTCCTGCCTAATCTACATTGAACTGAACTGAAAAAAGCTAATCATGCTCACTATATGGGGAATATAGACCTGAACAAAGCAACGAGTCAAAACTGAAAACTGAAACACTTTTGTATGGATGGTGAAGGTCGATCTTTCATTTTGCAATCATTATGTGCTTAAATATTTAACTGAAGGTATATACTTGGTCTTAACTAAGGCTCCATCATTTACAAATTTTTATAAACATTTAAAGGGACCATGAAAAACGAAACATTCCTGTTTAAACATTGTTTATATCATACAGATCTGCAGGAAATGTGTCAAGTGTAACAGATCCTTGTAAGGTGTAAATAGCCTTGCAACTTCAGTATAACACAATGTAAGGGGTCCATTTACACAGATAGCTATCTTATCAGATGACTTAACTTCCGCGAAAAACCTTTAAAATTCCAAATCTGTCAATTTGCTACATTCACCGACACAATTTTGACATCGCGGAAACTCATATCAAAGCAAATGTTTTCTACATCGACCGTGCAAATTACAGTATCAGGGTACACTACATCTATTTTGTGTGTTAAATGTGCAACAAATGTTGTGTAAAATTAATATTTTTAAGTGTTTT
Organism: Corbicula japonica; assembly: GCA_038501625.1. Taxonomy (NCBI): domain Eukaryota; kingdom Metazoa; phylum Mollusca; class Bivalvia; order Venerida; family Cyrenidae; genus Corbicula; species Corbicula japonica. The sequence continues at coordinate 1,009,125 of JAZAYU010000091.1, read as the reverse complement.
GTTTAAACAGTATCCTTTACAGTAGCTGAAAGTACAAATATTACAAATATTTACACGAGATCGACTTGCCTTTACCGGTTGATGGATGGTGTTAAGTCATACTGATATGCCACTTATTATGATAAAGAAGAGCAGACAAAAAGCATGCAATATCAAAAGAAATTTAATGACCACAGCCTGGAAATATTTTGCATGCTTCTTCTTTATAATCACATGACCATTCGTTTTAACGGTTAGAGTTTCTGTCAATAATCTTGCTCTTTACATGTGTAAATGTTAGAGCCTTACGCTTAACCTTTTCCTCCATATATATATATGCCTAAATGGCATGGGAAAACAATGTAGATCCAGATCAGCCCACACATCTGTGCTATCTGATCAGGATGTACCACGTAGGTTGTTTTTTACCAAAAAGCAAACAGTGCAGATCCTGATCAGATGGCACAGATGTGCTTGATCTACACTGTTTGTTCAGGTCATAAAAAGGTGTATACATGGAGGAAAGGGTTAAGTATGTTTCTGTTAAATGAATTCTGTTTCTATTTTCCAATCCACATAAGCTGATGAGTAATAAGTGTAGGTTATAGTTCATATATTGGAATTGTATGCGAAATTAAAACCAAGTGAGCCGAAGGCGAACGCAGGTTTTAATTCGCATACAATTACAATATATGAACTATAACTTGCTTACAGTTCACCCGCCCCTTTCATGTCGGAGAGCGAGCCAGACAGATTTGATTGACATTTGACAGCTTGAGTCGCAATATTGACTCAATAAGTCAGTTATTGGTGTCACCAATAACCCAATATATGAAATAAATCGAGCTAGAAATTCAAAAATGCAAGGGTTGTGATTGGCTGAAAAAGTAGGGTGAACTGTAAGTACTGCTGTCTTGTACTGAAGTAGGTAACAGCTTGCCTTATAAAAGGCTTATTAAAAATGGTTTTGAATTACAACTTCAAAATTGTCTCTTTTTAATACTCTTTTTTGGCATAAAATAGAACTTGGTATATCACAATCTGCTTTTTAAATTTTTGGTCTGACATACAAATCATCAAATTTTAAATTGAAATTTAGTTTTAAAAAGGTGAAGACTAAAAAGATCATAAATCGCATTATTGTTGTAATAAACTACATAACCCCACAATTAGCTGCTCAAAGGAACTGAACCTGACAATGAGACTCGCAAAGAACAGAACCTGATAATGAGATACTCAAAGGCAGAAGACAACAACCAGACACTCATGACCACACAACCTGTTCAACAGATGATTAAAAAGACATGGTGAAACAAAATTTAACTTCATAGAATTATCAAGTTTTTAAAACAATTACCTTCATTTTTGATTCCTCATCCCACCATTGCTCATATGACTTGAATGCTGATGTTTCTACCATCTTCTTGCATAAATCTTTGGCCATTATTTCCTTCAATTCTTTCACAAAGTTTTCTAACACTTCACTAAACGTCACTTCATGTTTATCTGCTTCCTCTTTAGGATCTTTGATTGGCTTTGCCTCGAATCTCTGATTATTTAAATCATTACTAAACTGATTCACAAAGTTTTGATTGAATTGACCAGGTGGGTAGCTGTTCATATACCCTGGCATGTAATTTCCGCTGAGATCATTTTGTTGTTGCCAATTTTGGACCTGGGCCACAGAGCTTGGCATCTGAGATGGGAGTAAAGGTGGAGGTGGTACGGACGTATCGGCTGGATTGACTTCAATTGCGCCAGGTTCTCCAGCACTTCCTGCAGAGTCTAAGCTCATTCGGTCATCGTCGTCAACTGGCTGAGAAGGCAGAGGTATGTCCGGGTATATACTTCCATTTGCTATCTGACCATTAGAAATCTCATGAGGAGAATGACTGTAAGTGTCTGGCACAGAAATGGCAGATGGTGGAGTTGGAGGCCTTGCCGGCTCCGGACTTTTAAACCCAGAGAGCAAACTTTGAATACGAGAGTCTAAACTCATGCTTCTAGTTTCCTCCTCTTCTTTTGGTGGCTGAATGGGAATCTGTGGGGGTGGACTGACAACAGGAGGGGGCATGGGGGTTGGAGAGTTGAACACTGCTGCAGGAGCAATGATTTCTTCTTGTGGGGGTGGAGGTGGGAATACTGGAGCATGCAGAGGTTCAACTGGCTTATTTCTAAAATCAGGGGTTACTGGCTCATCTTTGGGCTCCCTAAACTCAGATCTATTTCTATCTCTATCCCTACTGTCTCTGTGTCTGTTTCTATCTCTATCTCTTCCCCAATCTTCTTTTTCATTTTTCCAATCACTGCCTCTATCATTTTTCCAATTATCCCCCCTGTCATTTTTCCAGTCATTTCCACGTTCATTTTTCCAATCCCTCCGACCTCTGTCCCGATCTTTATCCCTCCCATGCTTCTCCCTATTCCATTCATTTCTACGCCTGTTATATTCGTTATCTTTATTCTTATCTCTATTAAAGCTACTGCTGTCCCTGTTATCTCTATTGTAGCTGTTATAACTATCTCTTCTTTCTCTGTTGTTGTAACTATCTCTTCTATCACGGCCATTTCTTCCTCTTCTACCACTATTGTCATTACCAAAATCGTTTTTCATTCCTGGTTGCTGTGGAGTTTGTGGCGTGATTGGTGTTTGTGGCATTCCACTGTCAAAACTCATAGGTGTTCCAAAACTGCTGTTGGCAGATGGGGTATTCCCAAAACTTCCATGACCAGGAGTACTCCCAAAACTGCTCCCAGCTGGGGTGCCAAATGGGGGAGCACCTTTACCAAACTGATTTCTGTTTCCAGGAAAGCCACCATTGTTTCCACCAAATCCCAAATTGTTGTTGAACTGACCCCCTGGTATATTGTTACCATGGAAACCAGCCGATCCTGGTGTTGTCATGTAGCCCTGGTCAGAATGGTTTGTTGAGTAGCTATAGTCAGACGGGGTCTGTTCCATGTTGTTTGGTATGAAAGGAGCATTGCCATGCGGATTCACTCCTATGCCCCCAGGATCTATCATAGTGTTAGCATTAAACAAGGCTGGGGCGCCACTTGGAGGAGCTGGGTCGTGGTCTATACGTAGAGCAGCATTAATGTCCATTGGTAGACCAGTTCTTGGGTCTATTTTAGAGGGTTGATCAGGCTTGCTTGCTAGGACAGGCTTGTTATCCAAAATATTGTCCATTATTTTCTGTCTTTCATTACCTGAAAATGGGGTATTTATAATTTTATTTAACAGCTATGATTTTTTATTGTTAAATACATATATTTGGATATTGTTCCAATGCCTCTCATCAGGTTGGTAACTAATCTAAATCTCAATGTAAATCAGGATCAGCCAGCACATCTAAGCTGTCAGATCAACATCTACACTATAAAAATCTATTGAGGACCTACAAGTATAATTATAGTTAAAGTTAAATAAAATGTATAAGTGCTTGAAAAAATACAACTAATATAACAGTTCAGACAATGAACCCTTGAACTTTCTTGACAGGGGTCAAATAACCTGATTTTTTTTTAAATATTGGAAGTCCTGCCCTTTAATTTCGGTTATTTCTTATGTTTTAATCTGGTGTTATCAACAGACTGTTGCTTGTAAATGAACTTGTCAGAGAATCCTGCTAAGTGACAATGTTATCAGGTGTGAAGACTAAAGTTTAATAAACTTCAGATATTGACCATTATATTTATTTAACTTAATCAATTTTAAAACCGGTAAGAGTCACAAAGCTCAGGAGTTTTCTTGTTTTCAATGGGATCAAACTGGTATCAAAACTGACCAATAAATCATGCATTCAATGTTAGTGTTTATGAGCATGTAGAAATAGGCAGTCAACAAGAAGATAATATGCTTTCCCCCCAGCCTCCCATCCCCAATTCGTTTTCAATAAATAATCTGTAACTCACATTAATAAAAAAATTTCTAACTGCCATCAACGAATGACATAAAGTTGCCTATTAGGCATTACCTAACTGGTCCACAAACACATTCATGATGTTGCCCATCTTCGATGTCTGGTCCAGCTTCATTGCACAGGCCTTAGCAGCTTTTGATGATGTGAAAACAACCTGTTGAAAAATTATAGAAATTTTACACAAGCTATAAATGTACAGGTTACAGTTTAACCCCAGAATTGTTTTCAGCAATTACTTAATGAGAATCTTTATCCTCTGTCTTCCACAGGTCTTTCAAGCACACAATTGAATTTGGAGTGTAGCAAACTGCACTTGAGAACTTAACTTTCAAATATTCTACTGTTGTTTTTTTTTAAATTTCAATTCTTGTCTGAAAATGTTTTTCTTCTTATATCCACCACACTTAATATGTAAGGATTAAAACTAAGACAATTTAATCACTTTTACTATGTTGTCAAAAATTTCTTCTGTATTGCAACTGAATATTTTTGGGGAACATTTTGTCTCATTTATTCTAAAACTTGATCTCAAGCAGACTTTCAACATATGTGTTTGTCTCTGTTGTGATCAGCTGCATGGTTATGTGTTGTTGGACTAAGCATGTTTCAATAAACATGTATGTTTCAATAAACATGTATACAGTAATATTGTTCTTGTGAATGTAATGTTGTAAGTTGATTTATCAGTAATTATTTCAGCTGTCACAAAATGACACCTACCAACTTGCAGCGTGTTTCACCGGTGAGCAGGAAGACTGACTTTTTTCTCAGTCAAATTACTATTAAGAACTGATACCCCATTCACACACATTTTGTCAAAAAAATCTTAAAATTTAGAAAAACATTTTAAATGTCAGAGTAACAATTCAAATTAAATTTCTTTAAATAATATTTCCACCTGCAGCATTTCACTTTATATGGAAGGGTATGCCGTTTAAGTTGAAGGGCAGTTTTTGAAGTGTTGAAGAGAGTTGATCAGGATTGTTGAATTGCCATTTGAAACAACAATTCTGAATTTCACTGACTAGATTCCTGGGTTGGTATAACATTTCACAAACATCTGTAGGTTATTCTTAATAATAAATTACCTTACAATCGGATATCATGAAAATCTTATTATTCATTATTGTATCAAATGAAAAAACAAACAAGCAGTATGAAGAAATTAGTTAAGTAAATGTTTAAATTAAAAGCTTCATAAACCTCAAGGCTTTACAATGCAAAACAAGTGTTACTAAGTGGTTTATTTGTCAAAGTTTAAACAGCACAGGGCACTTAAATGATTACCTTTCCAATACCCATGTGTTTTTTTGTCTTTGGATTGAAATATATCTTGGCCTCCTCCATTTTCCCAAATGGTTCACACATTTTCTCTAGAAATTCACGGTTGATGTTGTCATTCAGGTTTGTAAAGGTCACTTCATTTGGTGGGGGCATACCAATGTAGTGCTCATCAAACTGCAAGGGATAGAAAGCTGAAGTTTCTAAATATTTATTATCATATGACCATTGTAACTTACCAATAAAACTTTTTTGGGGTTTTCACTCTTCATAATTTCAATTAAAGATTCACATTTCAATATAAAAAGAAGGGAATCTCAGTAAATGCATTGGTGCATTCAAAAGCGTTTTTTACAATCTGTCTGCCCAAAAACCATATACAAATGTCTGAAAATCAAACCTTGAATTTTGGCACTGGAAGATCCGCAGGAATTCTCTTGCTCCAGAATCTCAAGTACCTTGGACGCGGATCTTTCACAGATATTATTGTATTGTCCTGAAATTAGAAATTGGGAATCATGCTGAACAAATAAAGAGATGTCCAAGAAGACAGCATGCTCGACTGTTCAATTCATTTGAAACAAATCTAATTTCAAGATTAAAACAACAACAACAACTATGTCCAAACATTCATGTGCAATTAGGAAAAAATATTTACAAGTGAATGGTATGGCAGAAAATTGACTTCAAATAACAGAAGTAATTCCTTAATGTACCATAAATATTAAACTGAAAAGGGAAATAACTATGAAATATTTTTGGAAGAGTTAGAAAACTTTTAACTAATTTATGATTGGGGACATTTACTTTTAGTTCATTATCAATCACTTAAATAATGTTACAATATAACAACTTTAACACAAAATCTAAGCAAAAAGGGGCATAGCTTTAAAATAATTGTAGCAGAGTTATGGCTCCTGGTGATTATGGTAAAGATTTGATAGTGACTATTTTTTCAAAGTATGAAGTTGATATCTCATGTAGTTTCAAAGTTATGGACCAAGTGCATATTATGGTTTATGAAAAATTAGGTACAAAAGGGACATCACTCAAAATCTCTTGTATTATTATTGGTCTTGTTGATAATGATGTAGATTTTGATGGCAAATATATATTCCAAGTTTCAAGTTGATATTTCAAGTAGTTTCAAAGTAATGGGACATTTGCATAGGTGAAATGGGGGTATAACTTGAAAAATATTGGTAGCAGCGTTATGGGTCTTATTGTTAATGACATAGATTTTGATGATGAATATATATTCTAAGTTTCACGTTGATATATTATACGATTTCCAGAAGCTTTAATTTTTTGCTTGACCGAAATCTTGGTCACCAAAATATAACAGGGTTTTTTCCTTACATTAGAGACACGGAAATATGGTGTCATCCCCAGGCAAAATATGTAACATGTTCCCCTTTCCATGATGAAACTTTCCCACCAAAATCAAAAATAGAGCAAAGTGTGTGAAAAAAAACAATTTTGATACTTTTATAATCTGTTCTGCAGCAAAGACACTTCACCCATGTAAATTAACTATTTAAATCATATCAATCTCTATTTTGTTTACAGATGTAAAAATTGCCATTTTTGATTATTATGAAGAATAAAAGTTCTGTTTGCATGTTCCAATTGGTATAACAATAAAAATATTTAATTTTCCCCTCACGACAGGCTAGAGCCACATCCCCAATCCCTAAAATAAACCTGTATAATAATTAATTACAAAAATCATGCCCAAAAACTTAGGATATTGACTGTGGCGCTGAGCATCCAAAAATATGGTACAGTATGCTTTGAAACACGTAATACAACTGGCCTTGTCAGTTATTCCAATAAGGGCATTCTGCTGTAATACACATATCTCATTTACTGTTTTATTGTAAATTAATTATGACATCATTATCTGTTGTACAGGTTTAAATACAATTAAATGCGATCAAAAAGCAGTTAACAAGAATTTTAAGCCTTTAATAGGGCAAACAAAACTGTAACTTTAAATCAACTTGTAAAATTCACAGCATTGTGAAAATAGAAGAACAAATAAGTATCCGATGCAAATGTCATTTTCTTACAAAATTCACATTTTATTTCTATGTCTTTTTTAATTATTATATTCATAACCTGCATCATTTGAAAAACAACCATTAACTTATTGTTGCGAAAGTCAAGTACTGAACTAGTCTGGCTGGTATCCTGGTGCGGTAAGATGCAGTTGGGACAGTGGGAATTCTAAGACTTGAAGCAAGACTTCATACAAAGCAAGTTACTGAAAACAAAAGGTGACCAGGTTTTTGGTTAGTCCAGTGCCCAAACAGCACTGCGAAAAACCAACAACCATCCATTTACTTACAGCTGGGTCTACACCATCAAATCTGTATATCTTCTGTCCGCTTCGATGTATCATCGGATCAATTACCAGTTTGTAGTTGTGCATCTTTTTCTGATTAGGATCCTGTCTGGACCCCATCTCATTGGCACCTGAAATCAGAAATAACAAAAAAACAATTAAACAATTCTCAAAGATGACATTAATCGGAAATTAGTATCATACAAATGTAAATAAACAATAGCTTACCGTTTCCATACATACTTTCAATCAGTTTTCTTCTTTACCAAGAAATGTAAAACAACCGTTTTGTGACAGTTCGAAGCAGAAGATGCTACGTTGTTGATCTATACCAGTGACATGTTCGTTGCATCATTATTTTAACAATGTAGACAAATTTAGTAAAAACGTTTTACAAAAATTTCACAAAATTCTCTTTCCCTATCAATCCCACAATGCAATGAAAATACAAGTAGAGCTGTTGATTTACGACTATTGCGTTGTTTCGAATCCATAATTTTGAATACAAATAAAGGAGACTAAGAAGTTAATAAAACAGTGGTATATCAACATTAATTAATTATATATTTTTAAATTATTTGAAAGATTTATGCAAAAATTCGAAATTCAACTACGGACAGTGCAAATTTATTTTGTTAAATCGCTGATGATTGGTCAAAACGTTGGAAATTTTCATTTAAAAACCAATCAGAAGTTATGTTTTAAATAAATAACAAGTTGACAGGAGTTCACGAATTGCACGTGTTTTAAACTTTCTCTTGCATTTGACTGATGCTATGGGTCTGGTTGCCTCTTCACAAGCATCAAAATGAAGCCCAAAGTATTTATCAGGAATCTTAGCCAGAGTCTTTTTGAAGGTTGTTAAATTTTAGTTTTATAAATGTTGTAAAAATGACAACTAAAACTTGGATCTGACCAGTGTTTTCATCACATGTGTTGATATGTCCAGCAATATCATAAAGACAGGAAATAATCAGGTCTAGGAAACGGCTGCTTTTAAAGACTGTAAATTTACAGACTGTCAGTTTATTTATGGATAAATGTGTCTGTAAATTTATGGACAAGGTTGATACAAAAGTTAACATGTTTTAGAAATTCACAAACCTAAAGCATTTTTGTTAATTCTGATAGCAAAGAGCATGACATAGGTCATAAACATAAAGAACGGAGGTTTGTTTACACTGCTATTTCTTCTCCAACATGGTCATCAATGATCTAACAACATTCCTCACAATCATCTGAACATAATAATGATCTTTTTAAAAAAGTTATGTTGATTAACAATAATTATCGTCTAAGTCCCTGATCTCGAACCTCACCTGATCTCGAACCTCAAATTCACGCGCCGTTTGTGTATAACTGGAAACGCATTTGACGTCATCAATATGTGTGTTCCGGTTCTCTGTTTACAAACTACGCATTGACAGCTGTCAAACCAAAATCATGCGCCAAAAACAGGTATTTACAAAATAAGAACGCTTAACGGGCGTTGAATACAGCGCCGATACATCGCTGAATTCATCCGATTACCTCCAATTTACAGAGATCATGTAACATAAAATGTATTTCTTGAAGAAAACGCATTTTGTCACAAAAACTCGAGTCGCTTATATATGTGTCTGTCGCAAATATAAAGTAACATGTACTCCACATTGTCTTTGTTTTCATATAAGACCTCATGATTCAAAGTGGCACCCACGTCTTTGATTGTTTTACACTTTTCACAGTCAAATCTTGCCGACCAGACTTTTTTAAGCCAGTAAAATTCGGAAATTCGTGAAATTCGAATGTAATATGTTCGTCATAATTATTATTATAATTTATCATAAGCTTTAAGACAACACCGTGATCATGTCCGTTCATTCTGTTAGCAATGACACAGTTAAATGCCCCCTCACGCGTCGGTTTAGGATAAAACCAATATTTTTGTACCTAAACGTGGAGTACGACGCATGCGCACAACAATGTGAAATACCTCTATTCGAATTTACAAAATCGCATAAATTTGCAAATTGTGTCGAGCGTAGAATAAATGGTCATTGTATGTTGGGCTTCTCCTCAAAAACAACTGTGCATTTGCATTGAGGGTGATGGAGTTTTATTTAGTGATTCTCCCTTTATGAGGTTTGTGCTTATTTCAAATGTGTTTATCATCTATTAACATCATGTTGTTGTAATGAAATAAGGCATTGTTTGGTCATTATTGCAAATGGCATCCATATCTTTAACGGAAGAGAGAGATGTCGGTATTTAACTACTTTTATGTATCAATATTTACCATCAAGTCAGTGTTTAATAGCAATAAAAAATTTGTAACGTGACAATACAGTTTATCTAGTTAGAATAGAATTTGGGAATAGCGTGCATTTATTTTGCAGACTGGTCCTTTGTTATTATTTTCAGTTTATAAGATGGATTTAGTTTTGAAACTAAAAATTGAAATCAAGATTTAAAATAGATCTGTATTCCTGGAGCCAAACTGAATTTGATGAGTGCCAACACTAAGATTATTTGATTTTATTGTAGAGTTTGATCAGGAAATAGAAGATGGTCAGTTGGAGAAGTCCTTTAAAGAGGCAATAAAAAACCTGCCAGATGGCAAGCTCAGAGATGATCTAGACACCAAGTTCAGCCATTATCTTCAGAAACTGCAGAAGTAAGTTTCCATTTCATTTTGCTTCACCATAAATTGAGAGCAAAGACAAAAGCTTGATGTTGTAAAATGAAAGTGAAGACAAGTCTCAGAACTGGGCATTCTAGTATTTTGAAACTGGGCACGGTCTCAGAACTGACCAATAGCAAGCTTGAGATAGACCTGTCTGATACTTCCTTAAGTAAAATTATTCAGCTACGTTTGTTCGGACATTTTGACTTTGACAAGATGTTTATGGTCATTGACTTGGAACATACTTTTCAATTCAACATTCAATACACTGGACACGATATTTTATTTAAAGGAGACTGCAGACTCTTGGAAAAAGAGAACTTCCTTCCATTAACAAAGGTGTAGACGACAGCCTGGAAGAACTCGCATCAGAACTGGACGATAGAAAAGAAGTGGCAGATGAACCACCAAAGCCAACCCACAGTATGGTACGTACTAGATTCAGTTTTTCCAGTAACTAGTACTAATGAATATAAGTACAAAGGTAACGTTAATGTCAACTGAAATTGACTAAATTATCAAGGTTTGCCTGTTTGAATTTTTATAACAACAGGGTTGTTGTTTCTTTGACCAGTATGGTAAAGTCCAAAATGTTTGAATTAGAGATATTATTTATATAACTTGACTCTTGAACATTTGCATGTTTGTTGAGAAACTGGAGTGGATCCAAAGGGGGTGGGGGGGGGGGGGGTTGAACCCCCTTTATTTGTAGCAATATTTAATTTTAATGAGGAGTTAGGCCAGACAATTGGAAATATTAGAAATGGTAACTACTCCAAGGCTACCCAAAATGAACCACCTTTTTAAAAATCTTGCATCCGATTCTGATAAATGTTGGCATCTCAAGTGTTTGAAAAACTAGTCTGTAAAATCCTGAAAGAAACAGACTTAAACAAATATGGAAAGAAAAGAGACATGTGTTCTGTTTAGTTCTAATTATGCATGTAGTACTTATTTCAACATTTAAATAATTGATAATTGATGTAAAATGTATTATAAGGTTGACACTAAAATATAAAGAACTAGAGTTATCATATAGATATATAGAAAAATAATTTCCGACAAAGAGGGCTAACAACAATGTTTTATCACTTAACTCCACAAATATGGCTTATATCCCATGTGCTAGCAGTGTATATTTAGAACAGACTGCATGCATGTGCAGGCAAATCTTGATCTTCAATTGTTGCACATAGTGTAAATGCTGAATGCATGGTGTAAAAGTTTTTAAAAGTTTTATTTGATTCTGATACTGATAATATCTTATTTAATGAACTTTTGTGCTCATCATCATGACAGTAAATATTTGCAATTTTAAAATATAATTAATGCAATAAACATACAGATTTCTATAGAGCTGATGGGTTATTAAGCATTGATTCGAATTTCTCAAAGTACCCCGGTACTCTACAAAATGTTCAGTGTTAAATTGCTCAAATCCACTGTTCCATCTTTTGGTTTTTGAGTTGTGCTTATGAAGATCATGAATTCTTTGTTATATTTCAGTTGTACAATTTGATGGAAAAGGCTGAAATAAAAAAGCCAAAGAAAAAAGAAGTGAAGAAACTCAGCAATGAACAACAATGCCAGACCTGTAAGATATTTTTTGTATTATTGTATTTTATTGTTGTATAATCACATGAAAAAAACAAATCTTAGTACATTTGGAATTCTGAGTAATTGAGGTACTCTGCATTTAATATCTGAGATTTGGAGACCGAATTAAATTTCAACCAGTCAGTTACTTCTGATTTGAAACTGGTTTAAAATTTCAGTTAATGATCTTGGACTCAAAATTTTAAGAAGACAGCCTTAAATAGGCTATTCAATGAGTTTATAATTTTGGATAGAAGTTCAATCTGGAGTAAGTTTAAAACTTTTATATTTGCAACATTGTACTTAAAATTGAGAAAATAATTAGTTTTAATTTGTACTATGTTTTTACCATCTGAAATTGTGTTAATATGAACTATTAATTTTTATACGTCCGTTTGAAAAACGGGATGTAATATGGGAACACCTGCGGCGGGAAGGCGGGTTGGTGGGCTGGTTGGCGGTGTCCACAGGGTTTCTTCTCTCTAAGAGTTTTCATAGGTCTTTATCAAACTCGGTGAATATGTTGGTGTGCATAATGTCTCGACCAAGTTCTATAACCAGCCAAATCCCCCCAGGTACTCCTGAATTATGACCCTTTAATTGTCCAAAATTTGGGTTTCCGCTCTCTAAGTCAAACAGTTTTTGTCCTGTCTTTATTTATCCCCCGCCAGTTTATCCCCCCCCCCCCCCCCCCAGCCAAAGGCGAAGATAGGGGATATTAGAAATGCCCTTCGTCCGTCAGTGCGTCCGTGAGTCTGTCCGTCCGTCCGAAACAATTTTGTCCGGAGCATAAGTCCAAAACTACTCGAGGGATTTTATTCAAATTTCATACACTGACAGAGCACATTGGTAGGTAGTGATATGGTAAGGTAACATAGTTATACAATTAAAGACTAGTGAAGTGAAACAGGGACCTTTAAGAATATTGAAATGAAGTAGCAGACTCATCCTTACCAACAAAACAGCACTTTTATCAAGTTTGACTTGGGATAAATAGTCATAGAATTTAATCAAATTGGGAAAAGACTGCTCAAGGAAGGGTCTGTTAAATACATATAAATCAGAGGATGCCTGATCACCAAATGTCATATTAACCTAGGGTCAGTATTTGCAATTGTATTTATATCCAATCATATTTGCCCATATGATTCATATTCATTTGTATATTATTAAACTATAAAACAAAACCTTTTTGTGTATTCATACTCTTATATGTTTATCATTTTAATCCAAAAAAAATTTTATGCTAGACATATATAATATTGTTACATATGAGAGCTGCTTGATTTGAAATTGATGTTTTACTGAGAATGCAGAACATTTTTTGTGTTTTTGTCTTATAAGAGAACCATGGTTATGCTGACATGAATAATAAGCTATAAAACAAAACCTCATTGTGTATTCATACACCTTTTTAGCTTGTTTAATGAAATATATGTATTTGCTAGACATATATATTATTGTTACATATGAGAGCTGCTTGATGTGAAATTGATGTTCTACGGAACATTTTTTTGTGTTTTTGTCTTACGAGGGAACCATGATTATGTTGACATGATTGTTAAAAAACAGCTCAAGCACTCAATGAGTTGGAAAATCCTGCTCCCAAAAATGTTGTCATTACCATTGAATTTACCACAAATATGACGGGCGTATTTTGTGTCAGTTTGGCACTCTTGTTTAATATTGAGATACTCGTCAACTATCAGATCCAGATCTGACTGGTTTAATGCTCATGACTAGACTGCCATTTACTATATGAAAAATCTTGTATCCCCCACGTTTGATCAGTGTAGATCCAGACAGCCTAAACATCTGTGCAGTCAAATCAGGATCTAGTCTGTTTGCATTTAGTTCCATTTGATTACAGTCAAACCTGTCTTTTAGCAGCCACCCAAGGGAGTGACAAAAGTGGCTGCTCTATACAGGTGGCTGTTAAAGACAGGTTAAAGTGAGAACAAAATGTCAGTTTAGAACATATTCAAACTGGCTGTTTAAGACAGGTGGTTGCTATTCGCACGTGGCTGCTAAGGCAGGTTTCACTGTATTTCTGTACAAGAAACAATTGTAGATCGAAATTAGACTGCAAGGATGTGCAGGCTGATTTAAAACTACACTGATAACCCATGAGTTTATAGGCAAACCATAAGGGAAAAGGAAATATGATTAAAGGTCTGTCTTTCTGTTTGGTTAGACAGTGGTTTGGATAGTGTATTATACCGTTTATGTTACAGATCGGATGTTCTTAAAGGAGGCGCTAGGAAGACCATATACAGCAGAATCTCTCCTCACTGAAGTGATACAGGACTTCCAGGATACTTGTCATATTGATCAGGTAAATCTTTTATGTGCAGATCCTTTCTTTCTATCAGGTGTTCTTCTGGTCCCTACTTTTCCTACTTTGTTCTACCTTATCCTATTATCCCTACTTTAAAATTTCAAAAATAAAATAAAAAAATGAAGTTTAATGCAAAAATATTCTATTTTATGATCACCTTCATCTCGGATAATATGACATACAGACTGGCAATATATCCTCACACACCCTGTCAAGAAACCAAGTAACTACATAATGCCTTTATAATTTACATTTACATGTATATGATGATTGTCTTCAGGAGACGGCTGAAGGGAAAAAACAGCTGGACTGGTTACCTGTTTGTGATGTTCTGCTGGAGTTAACAACTAATTCACGACCAGAAGCGTATATTAGAGCCCTAAAAACACTGTACCAATCTGTGGAAAATGATGTAAATAAATGTCTATCCAAAGAAAAGGTTGTAAGGTTAGTATTTGTTACAGTTAAAAGTGAAATGACTTAAAAATCTAGAATTGATTCTTAACCCTTTACCCCATGGGTAAAACTTTTATCAAATGTGCAACCTGTGTAGCTCTAGATTAGCCTGTAAATCAGTGCTATCTCATCTACACTATTTGCTTACTGGATCTGCACTGTTAACTTATAAGATAGTCATACCCCATCAAGTAAAGGGTTAAATACAAATCACTATATTATTTTAGAATACTGAAAATGTATTTTGTACCTATTTCTTATTGATCACACAACCTTACACCATCATTTAACCATTTAACAATATAGTTGCCAGTGAGCTGGACTGTTTTTCATTGTTATTACCAGTAGTCTATAGGGATGTCTTAGTTTCAAGTGGACTTGTATGTAACTTTTATAATAATCATTTTAACCCTTTCCTCCATTGATACACCTTAATTGCAAGGGCAAACAGTTTGATCAGGATCTAAACTGTTTACTTTTATATTTATTAGGTTATTTCTGACCAAAATGTAAAAATGCATATTTATGGAGGAAAGGGTTAAAACAAAATTGGCAAGAGCTTGTATCAACATCCTCATATCGAGAGCTGAGTGCGAAACTATTCTATCCTACAGGGCTTTTTTTTTACTGCCAGGGAAAGGCGCCCATGCCCTATAATTTGGGGGAAAATAGCATTATTTTTTCTCTAACGGGGAATGAAAAAACCTGATGTAACGTTACTTTTTGGGGAAAACTGCATGATTTTAAAGATATTTTCTGAGGGGAAGGCGCCCATAAACGGCTCCCACTAAAGAGGGAAAAAAAGCCCTGTGGACCTATAAAGAAATATCAAGCAGATAGAATAGTTTCTCACTAAGTCATTCAGATTTAATTGAATAGTAAACTGTATGGACTGTAATGTGACTTTTCTGATGTGCAGCGTGGCTCCAAAGTTATAAAACAGGGCAAAAAGACCAGTCTTAGGTCTCAAGCTTTCCATTAGTCAATTTTGAGACTGTGCTGAATTTAGCCATTCCTGAGATTGGAAACTGGTCTCCATTCTCAGTTTTATAACATTGGATCCCAGTCTGAGTGCAAACTGAGTCCCTGAGCAGCTTAATATAAGTGAAGTTTGTTTACAGGGCTGGTAGGTTGATTGCCATTCTGAAGAGGTTTATCATAAGTTGTCACCTGGGAATCCAGAAATGTGACCTTGACCCATCACTAGCAAGGTCATTCAGTAGATACGTATCAGCTTTGCTGTCATATTACGTCGACCTGTGTGCACTGTATTCAAGGTAAGCCAGGGCCCAAGATCTTAAAACTAAGATTTGAGATCAGTCTCAGATCTCAAGGATCTGATTGGCTGAAATGGCGACTGGTCCATAAACTTTTACTGTAAACGACATCTCTCTTAAACCCCTTGGCCAAAGTTGATGAAACTTGCCACGGATGTTCCTTGCATGAAGCTCTTCCAAATTTGTTCAAAGAAATCAATTCCATGCAGAACTCTGGTTGCCATGGCAACCTAAAGGAAAAACTTCAAAAATCTTCTTCTCTGAAACCACAAGGCCTAGAGCTTAGATATTTGGCATTTAGCACCCTCTAGTGGAACTCTACAAAGATTGTTCAAATTATTTCCCTGGGGTCAAAATTGGCCCCGCCCCAAGGGTCACTTCATTTTACATAGGCTTATATAGGAAAAACTTTAAAAATCTTCTTGTCTGAAACCACAAGACCTATAGCTTAGATATTTGGCATTTAGCACCATCTAGTGGAACTCTACAAAGATTGTTCAAATTATTTCCCTGGGGTCAAAATTGGCCCTGCCCCAGGGGTCACTTCATTTTACATAGACTTGTATAGGAAAAACTTTAAAAATCTTCTTGTCTGAAACCACAAGGCCTAGAGCTTCGATATTTGGCATTTAGCACCCTCTAGTGGAACTCTACAAAGATTGTTCAAATTATTTCCCTGGGGATCAAAATTGGCCCCGCCCCAGGGGTCACTTCATTTTACATAGACTTATATAGGAAAAACTTTAAAAATCTTCTTGTCTGAAACCACAAGGCCTAGAGCTTCGATATTTGGCATTTAGCACCCTCTAGTGGAACTCTACAAAGATTGTTCAAATTATTTCCCTGGGGTCAAAATTGGCCCTGGCCCAGGGGTCACTTCATTTTACATAGACTTATTATAGGAAAACTTTAAAAATCTTCTTCTCACAAACCACAATGTGTACAGCTTAGATATTTGGTAAGTAGCATTGTCTAATGGATGTCTACTAAATTTGTTCAAATTATGTCCCCTGGGCCAAAATCAGCCATGCCCTAGGGTCTTCTTGGTTTACATATAGTTATATAGGAAAAACATGAAAATCTTCTTCTTTAAAACCACGAGGCCTAGAGCCTTAATATTTGATATACAGCATCATCTAGTGGTCCTCTACCAAAATTGTTCAAACTATCCCCCTGGGGTCAAAAATGGCCCTGCCCCAGGGGTCACTTGTTTTCATAGACTTATATAGGGAAAACTTTAAAAAAATCTTCTTCTCTAAAACCACAAGGCCTAGAACCTTGGTATTTGGTATGTGTCATCATGTAGTGGTCCTCTACAAAAATTGTTCAAATTCTCCTGGGGTCGAAAATGGCTCTGCCCAGGGGGTCACTAGTTTTATTACATAGTTTTATATAGTAAATCTTTAAAAATCTTCTTCTCTGAAACCGTAAGGCCTAGAGCTTAGATATTTGGTATAGAGCATCATCTAGTTACATTTTCTCCACAATAGCAGCTTAATTTTTTTTAAATTTTTGACTTGATTTTACCAAACATGCACACAACTCTTGCAACCATTGAGCAGTTGTTGACAGGTGAGCGACCCAGGGTCCTATGGACCCTCTTGTTTATCTTGTGGTTCACCTCTATATTATTTCAGGAAGATAGAGGCAAAGAAGAAGTATGGTAGAGACATAGCGGGCTTTGTCAGCTATATCCTCCAGCCCTGGCCAGAGAGTATGATAGAGGTAGCACTGTGTCTGTCAGGACTCTCTGAGGACAACTACACTGTCATGTTTCCTTTGTTAAGGTAATTTGATTGTAAAGGAACTTAACTGTTTCCTGTTCTGCTTACAATCAATCTTTATCTTTATCTTTATTTTTTTAAACTTTCAATCCACTGAATTTAAAGGCAAATATTTTTTCTGTAAATAAACATTTTTCATTGATTTGCCAGGATCTGAATTTTGCACCTGAGACAGGCTGTGGATTTGAGTGGCGGCATCCACAAAAGTTGTCCGCTGTCAGATTTTAGTAAAACTTGTCCACTTTTCATCAAACTTTGTCTTAATGATTACGGCTATAATATCTTTGTTAAGAACAATAACCCCAAGTTACTCTAGGGACTCTGGAGTTGTGGGCCCTTTAATTCCTGATTTTTACCAAATAAACTAAATCTGATTTAGAACATGGAAATGGTTTATCAGATCATTATCAAACTTGGTCAGAATGTTTATGGCCATAATTTCACAACCAGGTTCAGGAAATCTGGAATTATGGCTCTTTAATTGCTGATTTTGAATAACGGTGCTTAGTTGGAACATTGTGGAATAAATACTAAATGTCTATCCATGTTTCGTGAGAGGTAAAAACTCTTGCCCAGTGAGTTATAATAATGGAAGCTCAAGTAAAATGTTTTTATCACAGTTTGCGAGGAAATGAAGGATAAGTGATTTGGTGTAATTTTTTTTTACTGGAAATATGGGATCATTTGTACATGTATGTTCTGATAATTTGGATAAGTTTCTCAGTCCTGTGGGTGTTTGATTTCCTGTGATTGAATGTTGAAATGATTAACTTTGTGATAATTGCTCAAAATCTGAGACTTGTAACTATTTTTACTATTATTTCCTGCAGGAAGTGTTCAGAATTGAAACCATGTGGAGCCAGTAACAGTCACTACCTAAAGTATGTGCTCATGGTGAAACACATAGCTCAAGCTTACAGTGACTATGACGATATAGAGCAGATTATCAATGTGAGTAGCCACACTACTAGCTAGGAATAGTTACTCCATATATATATATACAATGGCATGGGCAGACTGTGTAGATCCAGATAACCGAACACTTTCATGCTGTCTGATCAGGATCTGCACTGTTTTGAGATAAGGCTATTTCTGACCAAGTAGCAACAGTGTAGATCCAGATCAGATGGTGCAAATGTGTTAGCTGATCTGGATCAACACTGTTTGCCCATGCAATAGTAATATGTATGAAGTAAAGGATTTAAATTAATGATCCAGAGGTCTTCCCTTGGGTTGGTTTTCTAAAAACTTGTGCAATGATTACTGTGGACCACGTTGTTGCAAATTTGTTGTTTTTTTTCTTGTTCATTTCATATAATGCACATGTATTACTTGAACACTCTTAACAAAATTGCTTGCTCAGTCCATTATTTGTTGGAAGGAAAAAGGGATCTACTACAGTTTTCAGATAATCTCTTGACATTTTCATTGTATTTTCAGCATTTAGTGTAGATTCTTGTTACCCAGTCAACTAGCTGTTTGAAGGGAGGGGGCAGGGCTGCTTATACCATTTGCTGTTTCTTAAATAGGGTTATAAAAGATGTTGGGCATTGTATAGATTGCTGTGATGTAATATTCATCTGGCTCAGAACAATATTTGTTGGAGGTGCAGATGATTCTTTAAATTCTTGTACAAATAGCTTCTTGAGTTTTGAAGATACACTCTTGAAAATTTTGAAGATATCTTTGGCATTTAGTGAAAATAGTGTGACATAGTTTTCTTTACCCTTATTACAATGCAGTATTGCAGTGGGATATTAATCATGTTCAGGGATAGTTCCTGTTGCATATATATATCTGCATAAAAATCGCAATGTTTAGATCCTTGCCTGCACCATTATCCAATCTAAATTTAATTTTTTTCCCCCACCGCATAGCGGATGGGGGATATAGGAATGGTCTTCGTCCGTCCGTCTGTCTGTCCTTCTGTGCACGCACATTTCGTGTCCGGTCCATAACTTTTCAACCCCTAGAAGGAATTTCATGAAACTTTAGTCAAATGTTCTCCCCATCAAGACGACGTGCAGAACCCATGTTCCAACCTGGCCGGCTCAAGGTCAAGGTCACAAGTGGGGTTTGAAGATTTGAACCATGTCTTTCGTGTCCGGTTCATATCTTCTGAACCCCTAGAAGGAATTTAATGAAACTTTAGTCAAATGTTCTCCCCATCAAGACAACGTGCAGAACCCATCTTCCAACCTGGCCGGCTCAAGGTCAATGTCACCAGTGGTGTTTGAAGATATGAACCATGTATTTCGTGTCCAGTTCATATCTTCTGAACCCCAAGAAGGAATTTCATGAAACTTTAGTCAAATGCTCAGCCTATGAAGACGTTGTGCAGAATCCATGTTCCAACATGGCCAACTCAAGGTCAAGGTCACCAGTGATGTTTGAAGATTTGAACCATGTACTTCATGTCCGGTTCATATCTTCTGAACCCATAGAAGGAATTTCATTAAACTTTAGTCAAATGCTCAGCTCATGAAGACGATGTGCAGAACCCATGTTCCCGCCTGGCCAGCTCAAGGTCAAGGTCACCAGTGATGTTTGAAGATTTGAACTATGTATTTTGTGTCTGTCTCAATATCTTTTGAACCCCTAGAATGAATATCATGAAACCTTTATCAAATGTTCAGCCCATCAAGATATGTGCAGAACCCATGTTCCAACCTGGCTGGCTCAAGGTTTAGGTCATTAAAGATTTGAACTATGTATTTTGTGTCTGGTTCATATCTTCTGAACCCCTGCAATGAATTTTATCAAACGTTAGTCAAATGTTCATTCCACCAAGATGATGTGCAGAACCCATGTTCCAACCTGGCTGGCTGGAGGTCAAGGTCACTAGTTGTCTTTGACGGTTCATATTTAACCATGTCTTTTTATATTTGCTCCATAACTTCCAAACTGCTAGAGAGATATTTGTTAATATGCAATTAAGCATCCATAACCTCTTCAACATTCCTGCATGTGGCGGGGGATATTGCTGTCGTTCCGACTGCTTTGTCTCAACTATGCTGTGTCCGTCCGTCTGTCACAAAAACTTTGGCTATAACTTTGCCATTTCTTAATATTTCCCACGTCAAATTTAATTGGTAATGACATGCTCATAGTTGTGCCAAAATCTTTAGGTCAAAATCACATTTAATGGAGTAATGCTCCTTTTTGTACTTGAATTTTTACACAAAAACTTAATGTTGGCTGTAAGTTTGCCTTTTTCTTAATATTTCTTCATCAAACTTTCAAATTATATTGCTCATGACAAAACTCTTGTGATGATGCCAAATTCTTTAGGTCAATGTCACACTTGATTTGAAGTTATGCCCCGTTTTGTATCTGGAATTTGACAGGAAAACTTAGTGTTGACTATAACTTTGCAACCATTTCTCAATAATTCTTCATCAAACTTTCAAATAATATTGCTCAACACAACACACCTGTGATGATGCCAAGTTCTTTTGGTCAAGTTATGCCCTTTTTGTTCTTGCATTTTTATTCCGACATAGTACCAGAGGACAACACTAGTGTTCAACGGAACACATGTCTTATTTAAGGGGAGACATATATTTTTTGCTGTGGCATTCAACAACATTTCTAGTTTTTACACTGTCTAAAACTATTTCTCCCTTAATGTAAACAATTACTCCATGGATACACACACATATATATATATATATATATATATATATATATATGTGCGAAAAGTGTAGAGCCAGGTCAGTCTGATCAGGATCTTCACTGTTTACTTTTAAATTCATTCTGTTATCTCTGATAAAAAAGCAAACAGTATGTGATATTGAATGTAAATGCTTATCAGGATTTAACACTGTTTACTTTTAAATTCATTCTGTTATCTCTGATAAAAAAGTTTGTGAACTTGGATTTGAAGGTTTATCAGGATCCAACACTGTTTACTTTTAAATTTAAAAAACAAACAGTATGTGAACTTGGATGTGGATGCTGATCTGGATCTACTCAAGTTGCACATGGGATATACACTGTCTCCTGGAGATAAAGGGTTAACTAGCCTACAATGATGTAATAAAAACATGATGATTCTTTCCATTATGACAGTAATTATAAGGACTTCAAAAAACAAGAACAGTAACTTGGTTCCCAGCAATTCTTTAGACATATCAATAAAGATGCTAACAAAAATCAAACCCAACTTCAAATACAATACTTGCTACAATATTTAACACTAAAATATTTCTGCTAAGTAAATTGCAGCTAACAGTCCTAATATCATTGAAAGTCTCATTATAAGTAATAATACATCTAATAACCCTTTCCTCCATATATACACATTTTTACGCATGTGCCACCAGTGTAGATCCAGATCAGCCGGCACATCTGTGCCATCTGATCAGGATCTGCACTGATTGCATTATGAACAGAAATAACCTAATAAATCAAATAGCGAACAGGGCAGATCCAGATCAGACGGCACAGATGATTGTGCCAGCTGATCTGGATTTACAATATTCGCCCACGCAATAAAGATGTGTCTGTGGAGGAAATGGATAATTATAGAACAGTTTAAAAATTTTTTGGATTTATATATCCCCTAAATAACCTTAAAATTGGTCATACTGTGCACATGCTCATGTTTAGATTAACATGTTGATACAGTAAAACCCTACATAAAGACCAGCCTGAAAGAAGACCACCTTGATAATAATACCACTATTTCAATGTCCCTTAAAGTCTTTGTGTGCTTTTCCACCCTGAAATAAAACCATACTACTGTTAAGACCACTTTTGGCCAGTCCAAGAGGTGGATTTAATTGTGGGTTTCACCAAACAAACTTAAACGTTTTTGGAAAGAAAGAAAACATTAGTTCATGAAGAATCTAAACAGGTTGATATCAGTATAAGCTCATTAAAACAGGTTTGATCAAGTATTGTGATATATTGAACATGTGTTATTGAACAATGACAAACAAAAATATGATTTACTTTTCTTGTAAGTGTTATAGTATGACTGAATCCAAGTAATATAGAATAATTTTTTTGCACCTGAGAAGAATTTTTTCAAGATAAGGAACAGAAATTTATGTTTATTTAGATAATTCAGATACTTTTCCACTCCACCATTGTCATATTTAACAAGATTTATTTATCTGTGGATTTTGTGATATGACATTAAAATTCCAGCTAGATAGTTGGTAGTTGAATTAAATCCATTATCTGGATCATTGCCACAATTCCTGATTCTACTCTAAGCTCAATATATAGCATGGGGAATAAGTTTCATGGATTTCACGTGTAGATGGATAAACAAATTTAAAACTCCAACAATATATAGAATTGTAAATAAAAGTGATTTTAGATAATCAAAAACCAGAAATTAAGGTTCCCACTAAAGGGCTTTTTATGGCCAAGGGAAGGGGCCCTTGCCCTATAATTTTGGGGAACATAGCGGGTTTTGTTCTCTGAAGGGGAATGAAAAAACCTTATGTAAAGTTACTTTTTGGGGAAAACTGCAAGATTTGAAAGAAAAGGGGAAGCTGCCCATAAACGGCCCCTACTAAAGATGGAAAAAGAGCCCTGCATGATGTGCTATAATGCCATTGTGCCAATAAACACAAAATTTTATTTCCACAAATAGAATATTCATGCAATTACACTGTGTTCTGTAGCTGTTCCTTGCTTGCTCTTAACCCTTTTCTCTGTGAATACCTATATATTCCGTGTGTGACTGCACATCTGTTCAATGTGATCAGGATCTACACTGTCTGCTTCTTGGTCAGAAATAACATAATGAACCTAAAAGTTGCAAATATAGATCCTGATCCACACAGATGTTCATTGCTGATCTGGATTTCTGCCATTCACATGTGTGAGCAAAGGGTTAAAACTATTAAAATACTTCTAAAATACTCCAAATGACTGGATAGATTTCATTTTTCTTGATCTGTTTAGGAATTGGTTATCAACCTTGGTTCTGGTACAGCCAACTTAAATTTTATTAGCAAACTTTGGAAGATTTATTGTTAGACACAAATTAAAACATGATAAATTATGTTAATTGTTTAACTTTCAGAAACACCTATCACACAAATATACACTGGTAATTTATCATTCTAAATAATATAATTCCAGAATAATTTCAAAGAAGCCTGGGAAATAGATGAAAATTGTATCAAAACTATTCCGGCTTGATACAACAAATAATAGTATTTCCTTGTAAAGAATGTATTAACCCTTTTTTTGATATATATGCATTTTTACGCATGTGCGACCAGTGTAGATCCAGATCAGCCGGCACATCCGTGCCGTCGGATCAGGATCTGCACTGGTCGCATTTGGTCAGAAATAATAAATCAATAAGTGAACAGTTTAGATCCTGATCAGACGGCATGGATGTACTGGCTGATCTGGATCTAAATTTTTCGCCCTAGCAATAAAGGTGTATCTATACAGGAAAGGGTTAAGCTTTGTCCATCAAATAGGAGGGTATGGAAAATACCCCATACTGGAAGTCATACTTGGCATACAGAAAAGTTCCAGCTCCAATTTGCCAGAACAGGAGGTACAGCCCAACTATAACTGACACTGGTACAGTAAAATATTGTGGAAACACTAGAAATTCCACCAGAAACAGTGCCACAATGGCAGCCAAAGAACTAGATGCAAGTCCTATAGAGATGTATCGGCTTTTCTTGTTGGAGCTGGCTCTACTGAAGTAGATAAACAAAGGCCAGGGAGCAATCATGGCCGCCCCTAGCTGAACAACAAGTGCTGGTATGTTAAACAGGAAGACCAGGTGTGCCAGAAGGTACAGTAGGCATGGCGACCACTTCAGATTACATCCAGACATCGACCACCTTCCAAGTCTTGCATTGACCAGGCTCAGTTGTACTAGAAGTGATGTTATCAGTGGGATTGAAGTTTCCTTTGTGAACTGATTTGTCGTGTACGTCGATATGTCATCAGAAAACCTAGTTCCAGCCAGAGCAACAGCAATTGTTGCACTTTTGCCACCGGAATGAGCAAGTTGTATTTTGAGTTTCGTTGGTAAACTCATACTTGAATTGGCACAGACAATGATACAGCATTGTGCTCCTTGGTAATGTTTCACTCTGTTAGCTCCGAATGTTTTTAACATTTTCAGTATATTGTATGTAAAAAGGTCCATTTGTTCACTCTTGACATTTTTTCTTGCCCTTGCTTTCTTCTCATTTTGTTTTTTATCTTTTGGCATATCTGCACCTTCTTCACCAGTTTCTTTGTTATCACTTTGTTCTTTGTAATTTGAACTATTTCCGTCGTTCTCACTTGCATTGATGTTTCCACTTTGTTCTATGTCTTTTAGCCTATCTATATCTGTCTCACTAATGTCTATGTTAGAATTTTGTTTGACCTTTCCCTTATTACCTGTCTCACCATTATCAACGATTTCTTCTTGTTCTACTCCGATATCTTTGTCAGTTACGAAGTGAAGACAATAAGAGCTTTTGTTATGTTCTGTAGCTCCACGCATCCATGGTCCTGTCCTGGTCTTGCCAAAGAGAAAAACCATTACACTGGGCCACCAATCAAAGACATCATCTGTAGAAATGCTTGTATTAATGATGCTATTTAGGTCATTTGTCCCAGATGATAGATGGTTGCTTGTGTGTCCACTAACAGCATGGTATATTATAATCTTGTATCTACTAGAGTTGATCTGTACTCCTGGCAAATGGCCAATCCACTCCTTGTTTACAGTTTGCAATGAGTTTGCCTTGTTAGATATAAGAAACAAAGCCTTATCACAAGTTATGTAATGGCTTTTCGTGTATTTGCTCAGGCTGATTATTTGACATGAAAATTTTGGATACACCAACCCTAAACAAGACTTAATTTCACGGGAATATTTGGCGATGATTTCCAAATCTTCTATAACGATCAACACTGACATTGTTAAATTTATATTCTACTATCCATTGAGAAAATGTGTTTCTTGACATGTACTTAATTGTTATATCCAAACTGTTGACTTGTATATATGATAATAAAGAACCAAAAGCATTCACTGTACATTTTATGAAGTCTGCAGCTTTTAATATCTGTAGTTAGATTACCAATAAATTTAGATATAAGAACTTCTCTTATATTGACTTAAAATTGATAAAAACACATACCATATTATTTAGCTGTTTAAAAAACCAATACAACTGATAAGAAAAATGGTGCAATCAATGTTTTCGTAATCTTATGTACACAAAAGGTTTATTTTGTTCTATGATTAATTAGTTAGTCCCTCGAACATTTTCAAAGCCTGGACCTATTTTGTAAATAAACAAGTGCCCTCTGATAAAAGTATAATACACGTAGTTCACGTAGTTCAAAAACACTAATTTTTCACTAGTGTGAATTAGTTATTTTTTGCGGAGCATTCATGTGTCTGTGTCGGTCCATTCACAGACAGCATAATGTGATTTTACGATTTTACCATGCTTCTGTTAGATCTGTTATGATCTTACTAATAATATACCATTATCCTTTCAGCATTCAATACACTATTATCTTTTTAATAAGCAATAAACCATGATGCTTTTAATATACAATACGAGGGTTGTTCGTAAAGTTTTGAGACAAGGCCAGTATCTAACGTTGGAGAAGATAAAATCAAACGAAAGTTTAATATGTATTACTTTAATACCTGATCTATAATGGTATAAAATTTCACAACAATAGCTTCGTGTATACGAATGCTACAAAGAGTTAGGCACAGACACTACCAGTGACCCGGCGCATGCAACGACGTTGCCCGAGTTTAAAGTCACTGTAGAAAAGTCAATTTCTACTCCTTTTCAAAGTATCTACCTTCACAACGTACACATTTCTCATGCCGAAACCCGTGACTTGAAAGTGTATCAGTTAACATTTTATTAGGAGTGGTCAAAACCTACATTGCAAACTTCTGCAAATTCTCTTACTGTTATGCGACGATCGAACTGAAGCGCGTTTTCGGCAATTGTCAGTTTATCGTCGATGACGGACGGGCCAACGCTCCTTTCCTTGTCTTTTGTTGACTTTCTGCCATCCCGATACACCTTATGCCATCTAAACATCAATTACCGACTAACAGTGTGTCCGTTGTTTGCCTGTTCTAGAAGTTGCTTGGTTTATGTTGGCGTTTTCCCAAGATTAACATAATAAAGCACGCTGTTCTTCTTTTGACGGTGTTTCTATAGTTGCTGCCTTGTCGTGCAGGTGTTACTATAACGATCGGAGATATTGCCTTAAACAATTTGCGGAAATAACGTACCGAAGTCAGAAGTAACGGAATAAAAATTCGCGACGGATGGCGCAATTTTAGGGGCTTTTTTCATTCAGAAATAAAAATTATAAAACAAGAAAATACGCCGTGCGCCAGGATGCGTGGACAGTTGTTGCTATGGAAACGATTATATGCATAATAGTACGTTACCACGTTTTAAAGTCCTTACTCGGATAAATTACATATTAAACTATAATTTGTATTAAATATACTGCGCAGCAATAATTAGTTATAAAGAAAATCATACTGTCTCAAAACTTTCCGAACAACCCTCGTACACCATGCAAACCATTATTGCACTAAGGTGACAATTTAATGATCCATTTTATGCATGCAATTCATAATGTTTTAAACAGTATGCAACACACCATTATCCTTTTATTATGCAAAACACTATGATCCTATCAAAAGTGCAATACAGTATCATCATGACATTGACAATTCTCAATCTTTTTCCCTTTGCAGGCATTTGAGTTTTTAAGTGCAGATAAATGAATCACAAAATTGCAGAGTGGGGAAATGTCCAGCTTCCTTAATAATTTCTGTAAGATACAAATGATATTGCCTCTACCTGGGACCAAACATGCACCGTCACGGCGACAGCGCCGAGCCCTACAATGCCTACGACACAACCAATTGAGCTAACCAGAAAAGGTTGATCGGATAACCCTGACATCATTGCACAACATCAGTAATGGGTTATTTTACTGATAACAATACTGACTGTATGTACAGGGAGACGTTTTACAGCCGCCAGGAAATTTAAAGCTCAAACATAAAACATATGACTGATTTTTATGTTTCCAGGGAACAAAAATCATAGCAGCACCCAAGGGCTTTATTGACTGGCTGAAAGATGAATGTCCTGAGGCCTTGGATTTGATACCCTGGGAAGATAAGAAGTTCAAGACACAGAAAATAACAACATTTCTCCTGGAAGAGGCAGATGACGACCTAATTTCCATACTCCTAGATGTATGTAGATTTCAGAGATCCTTCCCTGCACTTAAGGACACTCATTGACATAATGTTCATTTTTACTAAAGTCAGATCTAACAATATATTAGATCTGATGACAGCCCGCAAATACTGTATATTAGCTATTGTGGTTTTCTGCAATAACTATTTTTTGAAACTGTCACAACCGGAAGCATGATACCTAACACTATGGTCAAGGGTCAATATGATCTGAATATGTTAATATGTATTTCAGTGGAAATGAATGCAGTACTATATTAAATACAACAACCTTCAGTAAAATATGTCTTACCTGGGTTGTCAACGCTTTCCATGGTTTAAAACACTATTTTTACATGGTTACGATTTACCATAAAACGTTTGGAACACTAAGACATTTACGGCGATCATTATTTACTTTTATGATTTTGTAGGCGACAATTTGATTGGCTTTTAAGGTTGTTTATAAAAGCATGTTTTATTGAATTGTCGTCAGATCCTGATAGCATAGTGGTTTTCAGGAGATGATTTTAATCAGATTGCATGTCAACATAAAAAACTCTTTAGTGTGTTATTTAAAGAAATTCTTATGGTGTATCAAACCCTTTTCTCCATAGAATATTGCATTTTTGTGTGGGCAAACAGTGTAGATCTAGATTGGCAAGCACATTTGTGTCAGCTGTGCCCAAGGTTATAAAACTGAGCATGGAAACCAGTCTCAAATCGCAAGCATCTGATTGGCTGAAATGGCGACCAGTCGCCATTTCAGCCAATCAGATGCTTGAGATTTGAGTCTGGTTTCCAATCTCAGCTTTATAACCTTCAGCCCTGATCAGGATTTATACTGTTGTTGTACTGTCTGATCTGGATCTACACTGTTTGCTCATGCAATAAACCAGTATAATTATATGGAGTAAAAGAATATATGTAATTGTTTTTAACTTTTATCATTTTGCTGAAGAACAGATAAAAAGTGCAATGCCAGCTGTTGTAAATGGTATGCTGGGCAAAGCCCTGATATCATATGCAGCAGTTATAACACAGGATGAGATTATTTTACCTTTACTTTCAACATACATGTATATTGATTTGTACAATCTTGCACATTTCTACAGAAAGCTTGTCTATTTTGATTGATATGTCATATGTGATAAAACTATAAATTGACAAAATAGCCTGGATGATGTTGTTGGTAGAGAAAAAGAAGTTTTCGAAAGACAGTTTTATCCAGATCCGAAAGGCTCTTGAAAGAACATTCAGATATATGAAATAAGTTATTGTTGATCTGTTTTGCAGAGTTTTTGTAGTGACAGGGATGGCGAGTTACACCAAACAAATGATGAAAAAACACAGGGTGTCAATGGTGACATGGCAAGTGAAGCATTGTTCTACCTGGACACAGCTGGAGGTGCTGAGGCCCCAGAGATCACAGAGATGGTCAGTAACAAGATAGTTTTCTTTTTGTTTTTGCAGAATACATATGATTTTATATCAAAACAGTTGGAATAATAAGACTTGATAAAATTGAACTAAGAAATCATAATCAAGGGATTTTAGTTTCTACAGTTTGCACTCTTGTCAGTCAAAATTGTCGCGATTTGCGATAATTTAACACTTTGGTCGATTATTTTTAAGAATGGATGTTAAAATCTGGCTGTTCGATTGTTAGATACATCACCCTTAGTGATGAATCGCACAATTTGCAATCAGGATTGCTGATATTTTAACCACAAAAATTAATACTTACTTCATCATAAAACATGTTTGATCTGCTTTGGCTGTTCTGCAGTTTGGAAATGTTATTTCACATGGACATTGTCCAGTGATGAAACAGAAGGTGGAATCCCTGTTATTACAATATGCCCACAAGATTTTCTCTGTTATTACAATCTACCCAAAAGATTTTCTCTATTATTACAATATGCCCACAAGATTTTAAGAGATATTTTCAGAACGCCATAATGTTGCCACACCAAAAATAAAAATCTTCTTTTCCAGACTGAAGCTGAGACTTCTACAGATGCCAAGAAATCCAAACACACACCAATCATTCTCAAGACAATGGAGGAAGTGGAGCAACTTGTCAACGAGTATAATACAGGAGGTAGCGGTTCTCCTCAGACCTACAGGCTCGATCCTGAATTTCTCTCCAAGAGGGTCAAAGATCCAGAGGATCGAAAATTCTTACAATCAGAAATAGTTTCAATCACATCTGTAAGCTCTCTGTCACAGGTAGGTGACAAAAGTATGAAAATAAATGAATTAAATGGAGATGAGGAGGAGGAGGAGGAGTATGGTGAGGAAAATGGTGAGGAAGAGCAGGGTGATGATGATAATGATGAGAAGGAGGAGAAGGAGGAATATGACGAGGAAGAGCAGGTAGATGATGATAATGATGATGATGAGGAGGAGGAATATGATGAAGAAGAGCAGGTTGATGATAATAATGATGAGGAGGAGGGTGAGGAAGAGCAGGGTGATGATTACAATGATGATGAGGAGGGTATTGCAACATTAGACCTAAATGTTCATGAAACTATTGATGTTGACAAGGAGGATGAGCATGATCAATGCAGTCCATCTCTAAACGGAGATCTGTCCAAAAATCCATCAAAAACCATTTCAAAAAATAAAAAGTTTAGTACTTCAACTCCAAATGACATCTTGCATGACAAGAGAAAAAGAGCTAATAAAAATGAAGTGAAGTTAGCATTACATAAGGAGCTGAGTGAAACGGAAGAGTCTGCATTGTCAGGACAAGACGACACTTGTGACTTTGGTGAATCTGTTGACTCATTTTCACTGTCGGAGGATGATCATAAAATGAAAAGCATAGTCAATAAGATAGGACCTAAAGATACTAAAACCTCTATATTATCAGGGTCACTTGCAGAAAACCAGCAGGAACTAATGGAGAAAAAATGTTCACCACAAAAGAAAAACTCCTCTCAAGCAGAGGACATCACTGATAGTGAGACTGATGTTACTGTAATTGAGAAAAAACAAGAAGTTAAAATGTCGGAAATGCATGCTGAGAGCGAGAGTGATGAAGATATGTTTGGAAAAACACCTGAGAAGAAAAGCAATGAGAAAACAGGTAAAATAAGCTCTATCGAACAGAAATTTATTGTAAAGGCAATTAAGGGAAAGAAAACTCCAAAAAAGGTAAAAGAACAAACACAAGAAGAAAGAGAAGGATCAGAATCTGTCTTCACAGATGAAACAGAAGGAACTACTGATCATGAGAATGAAGTAAAACCTAATACTAGATCACAATCCACTGAAGAAATAATGGGGATTGTGAAAGATGTCAATCAGAAAATAAATCAGCATGCTAAAACAAGAAAATCAACAAGTATCGATCAGCAGAATGAATCAATGTTTACTGATGAGTCAGTAGAATCTGCGGAGACCCAGTCAGTTACAGAATCCGAAAGTTCTCCTAAAAAGAAAACAATTAATGGTTCAGCCTTAAAGCAAACTGATTCGAACATTAATGAGGAAGATTCTGGTGTAGACAGAATGAGTTCTTCTAAAGGTATGCAAAGGAAGACACCAAGAAAGAATAAATCTGAAGGTACAGAAGCGGGAGAACAAACTGAGGATACACGGGGATCCAGTTCAAACAAAAAACGCTCTCTGGATTTGAGTGAACATAAAACTGATGAACATAAACACAGGAAAGACTCAAGTGAAAAGAAAACTCCGAAAAAGTTGGAATCTCATCACAAGGAAACAGACAAAGATAAATCTGGATCAGTGTCAAAAGAGCTGAGAAGGACACCTAGAAAGTATGAATCACTTCCACTGGAAATAGAGGATGACCAGACTGAAAAGTTGTTTGATGATGAGACACCTGAAAAAAATAAATCTAAAAAAGAAGATACCAAAACAAAGAGCTCAGGGAATGAACATAAATCAAAGGAGAATGATGAAGCAAACATGAATGAAGGCAGACAAAGGAAACATTCCAAAGATGAGTTAAAGAGGACTCCTAAAAAACTAATGTCAGATGAAATACAGAATGAAGAGACACCTGAAAAGAATACATCAAAAAAAGAAGATAAGAAGAGAAAGAGCTCAGGGAATGAGCATAAAATTAGGGAGAATGATGGAGCACACATGGATGAAGGTAGACAAAGGAAACATTCCAAAGATGAGTTAAAGAGGACTCCTAAAAAGCTAATATCAGATGAAATACAGAATGAAGAGGCAGAGACACCTGAAAATAAATCTAAGAAACAAGATACCAAAAGAAAAAGCTCAGGGAATGAACATATTGCAGAGGAGAATGTTGAAGCAAACATTGATGGAGGCAGGCAAAGGAAACATTCCAAAGATGAGTTAAAGAGGACTCCTAAAAAGCTAATGTCAGATGAAATACAGAACCAAGATACCAGTACTTCAGGGATAAGTCCAAAGAAAGAAACAAAAAATGATGAACACATAAAAAGTGATGGAAATCGGAAGAGTTCAACTGGGGATATGAAGAAAACCCCTAAAAAGAGTGGGTCAGAATTGTCTGAAATAAATAAATTAACACCTGATAAGGATATGAATCATGAGAACAGTCACACAGATGAGAAAACTGATACTCTGTCAGACACATTTACAAAATCTCCAGAAAAATCTCATAATGTATCAGAACTTTCTGATACAATTGACAAGTTCCCTGTGATCAAATCTGACCAAATTACACCAGGAAAGTTAACAAAACATCCATTAACAGAAGTAATTTCACTTGATACAGACAGTGAAAGTGGATCTGAAATTGAAGTTAAGGTAGCAAAAAGACATGCTGCTAAAATATTAAGTGAAACTGAATCACCTCTTCCAACAAAGAATTCAAAAGATATGGAAGAAAATTTATCACCCAAAATTACAATGGCACAGACTGATGATGGAGATGTCTTCAAATCACCAACTTCAGTAAAGTCCTCAACTTCCAACACATCTCCAGTTAAGTCACCAGCTTTGAACTTAACAGCATCTGAAAAGTCTTTGAAGTCACCAGCTTCCGAAAAGTTTTTGAAGTCACCAGCTTCCGAAAAGTCTTTGAAGTCATCAGCTTCAGAAAATTCTTCTGCATCACCAGCTTCAAAAAGGGCTTTGAAGTCACCAGCTTCCGAAAAGTTTTTGAAGTCACCAGCTTCCAAAAAGTCTTTGAAGTCATCAGATTCAGAAAATTCTTCTGCGTCACCAGTTTCCAAAAGGTCTTTGAAGTCACCAGCTTCAGACAAGTCTTTGAAGTCACCAGCATCAGACAAGTCTTTGAAGTCACCATCTTCAGAAAATGCTTTGAAGTCACCAGCTTCCGAAAAGACTTTGAATTCACCTGCTTCAGAAAAGTCTTTGAAGTCACCAGCTTCTGAAAAGGCTTTGAAGTCACCAGCTTCAGAAAAGTCTTTGAAGTCAACAGCTTCGGAAAAGTCTTTGAAGTCACCAGCTTCAGAAAAGTCACCATTGAAGTCACCAAACAAATCTACAGTTAGGTCACCAGTTTTTGTGAAATCCCCAGTGTCCACAGAAAAATCAATTTCAAAAGTTAAATATTCATCTACTGGGACAGCTGAGAAAGGTAAGGAAACAACACCAAAAGAAGAGCATCAATCTCCTAGAGTGAAAACTAGAACACCCAACTCCAGACTAAAAGCAGAAAAGAATGATGAATCAGACAGTGACATAGAAATTATTCCTTCAAGTCTTAAAAAGACATATAAAAAAGCTGATGATGAAACTGGTGATGAAAGTGTTTCTGAACTTCCAGATTTGGCGGCTTATCTGAAGCCAGATGATTCAAAACATAGAGAAGGGAAAAGAAAATCTGCAAAAGGTATACCTGAAATTGAAGAATCACCCCAGAAAGCCAGTGAAGGAGATAATCAGGTTAAAAATGAAACTACACCAACGAGGAAGTCAAAAAGAAAGAGCATAGCCCCAGGAGCCGACAAACTTGATACAGAAATTGAAGGACCATCTCGAACAAAGCGCACACGTTCTGCAACTAAAAGCAAACAAAGTGATCATGAAGTTGCAGGTCCTAGCAATCCAAAAGCTACGAGAGGGAGAGCAAGCTTGGCCAAAACTCTAGAAACTGATTCGGATACTTCAGCTGCTGAGTTCGACAAAAAGACTACTGCAGGACGAACAAGAAAAGCAAATCAAAGCGAAAATGAAAATAAAAGTGATGAGTCAGACTTTGAAACAACAAATGCAAGACCCAGCAGGAAATCAATTGGTGGCCGTCGCCTAGCAACGGTGAAAGAAGTTATCGCTGAATCAACTCAAGATGAATCTGATGCAATCCCTGCTACTCCACCAAACAAATCAACCCGTCAGAGGAAAGGCTCAGCTACCACATCAAAAAAGGTGGTAAAGAAGGTTGAACAACTGCGGGGCACCAGAAAGAGGCGTTTGTCTGGAGAAATGGCAGACAGCATGAGCATTGAGACCTGCTCCACAGACTCGGAGGTGACTTTCCCAAGTATGAAAAAAGTAAGTTTTACATGGACAATTCCAAAACATTTACTTTTTCCTGAAACTGAGGTTTGAATTCCCAATGTAACTGCTGAGAAATTGGAAAATTAAAGAAATCTCGCCCACTGTATTTTTAAAAAAAATCAATGATTTGGGGGAATCCAGTTAACATATTTATTTGTCATTTTTCAAGATTTTTTTGGGATAAAAAAGATTTTCCAAATAAAATAATAAAACATTTTTCCCATTCTGAAAGGCCTCGGGCTCCATCACAAAATGGTAGGAAAAAACCACAACACTCATTATTTTTAGTGAATTCAGAATTTTTCTCTTTTTCAGAAAACTGAAGCACCAGTGAAAAAGGAAGAGCCAGTGAAAAAGAATGCCAAAAGGTACATAATACGGTATAAGTGGTTATTTAGCGCTGACTATTTCTGCGGTTAAATAAATGAATGCAAATTTAAAATCCGCAGAATATTTAGCCCTTTGTGAACTTTATACGGTGTGTGTTCTACATGTTCTACATGTGCACAGACACAAAAACATGAATGCTAGATACGTGTATATCAAATGGGGCATATCAGGTAACAACTGATGTCAGTGTTTGAAATTTTGTTATTAAGTTGAGTGCAGTGACATTGCTTAACACATTTTGTGGTAAATATAACATTATAATGCCAAAATGTTAACAAAATCACCTTTGCAAAAACAATATAAAAAAACAAATTTATTTCCAAATACATTCACATCTATACTACAGTATCAAAAAAATATTATACATGAACACTAACACCTGTTCCAATGACATGCCACAAAACATTACTTGAATATAAACAGCAGGTCAGATACCTGTGGGATCACAGCAGGTAAACATTGAGTCAGGGCTGATGCTGTTTGTGAAAAATGGCATTTTGATCTTGGAGTATTAAAGAGGTCTTTGGCAAGGTAAAGAAACTTTGAATAATGACGTCTCGGATGTCAGCATTGGTCAGAAAATTGTCTCCGAGACTTTTCTCCTATCACATTTTTATAACCTTGAGACCAGCTTAATAATGGTATTTTGCATTCATGATTGTTTTAAAGTTGAAGTAAACTAAAATTTGATTTGACAGTGAACCCATAAACTCCTAGGAACAAATACATTATTTTTTATCAATCTTCACTGAGTTCAGGCACAGTGTTTCGTCAAGTTGTGCAATGCTGCTAAAACAGTGTATACAATATGTTGGCTTGTTTACAGATTGTCTGCTCCAGTGAAGGCTATGGAACCCGAGAAGAAAAGTCCAGGGAAATCTGCTGGAAGACGTATGTTACATACTCCATGTTTACTCAATAGGATTGTATTGAGAACTTTACTACCATGATTGGATACAAATCAAGATCACAAAACTAAGATTGGAGACCAGTCTCAAATTTTAAACATCTGATTGGCTGAAAATGGAGACAAGTCTCCATTCCATTCAATGAAAATGGAGACAAGTCTCCATTTCATTCAAATTGAGTGCAACAGAAAATCAGATGCTTGAGATTTGAGACTGGTCTCCAG
Source organism: Corbicula japonica (assembly GCA_038501625.1). Classification (NCBI taxonomy): domain Eukaryota; kingdom Metazoa; phylum Mollusca; class Bivalvia; order Venerida; family Cyrenidae; genus Corbicula; species Corbicula japonica. The sequence continues at coordinate 973,231 of JAZAYU010000091.1, read as the reverse complement.
TTTTAGTTTAATGATTTTGGGCACTGATTTCTACCATATATATACATGTAAATCATTAATCAGTTCAACAAGACGGAATGAAATTAAACAAAGAAAATATGAATGATTGTTGCTTATACACAACAGCTTATATATCTAATTAAAGTTTAGTACTTTTATGGGTTAGCCCCTTTTGTGACAACCAGTTATAGTAAAGATTTATCAAAAAGATAATTAAGCAGGTCTTTTCCTTAACAAATATTTACTGTTTTGTTTTTAGGTTACTCCCTACGAAAAAAATAGAAGTAATGTGAGAAGTGTGATTGGCAAAGTTGGTATTCTAGAACACAGTATAGCACAATACAGTGTTGTTGATACCTTCCACTACAGAATTGTGATACAGGACCTCCAGGAGTCCAGATATTCGATACCTCAGAGTCCGTATAATGTGGCCTTAGAATTCTGCTTGGTGTGTGTTGTTGTATAATAATTGTGATAGAAGACCTCCATACATTGTATAATATAGAGACAGTGTAATTTGGCCTTCAGACTCCACTTTGTGTACATTGTTATATTACTCGCCATAAAATAACATTCTGGAAATGTTTCCTTTGTTGACCAGGAGTATACTTTGTCTGTCAGTCCTGGATTTTTGTGAACTTGATAATATGATATCAATTTCCAATATGACTACTTTGGAATTCATTATTTGGTAGGGTAATAAACATTGGAATGAAAAACACTCAGCAGGTATGCAGATTTCTTGCATACCAGATCAGGTCATCCGGTGATTTCACCCGTGTAGGAAATTTCGATCCTACACCCCCCCGTGTAGAATGAGTCACGTGAGTGACGTCATATATTCAGGATATTGACGTCATTTATAAAAAAGGTTAGCGTAAATGTCAATATTTCAGCATAAGGAAAATAAAAAAGTTTGTATACATACATAGAAATGTTATAAATAATAAAAGGTATGCAAGAAAAAGTATCTTGCATGAGACATTCGGTAAAGATAGAAAAATCTGTCACCTCGGGTGAACTGTTTTGGCGGGAACTCGGCAGAGCCTCGTTCCCGCAAAACAGTTAACCCTCGGTGACAGATTTTTCCATCTTCACCTCACACTCATGCATGATACTTATAGTAATCTTGAATATGCAATACAGTGATTCTAAGACATGTACAACATGTTGCATGTGTGACAGGTGTTTTGGTGATTGGTATTATTGGTGTATTATTATTTTGTAGATTGCAGTTTTGTATAATTGGAGAAAAATTTTGTATGTATAATATTCCCTTCATGTACCAGTTAAAACCATTGAAAGGTTATTGATTTCATGTGCAAATGTTCATTATTTCTTCAATAGTATGATGTTCCTGGAAGTTGTGGAAAGTAATTTCTGCTGCTGAACTTACTGAAGGTATATGCTTGATAATATATCATCAGTCTTACGTTATACAACCAGTATGGAAACCAGACCTCTAACACCAGAGACAGCTCATTTTCAACCAATAAGGTTGCTGACATCTGAGCCATGTTTCCATTCTCAGTTGTATAACCTTGGGACTAGATTTCACTAGTAAATGGTCACCTTTGCCAATATATCGATTAGAAGGGCAGGTGAGTTCGATTTAACCCTTTCCTCCATAGACACACCTTTATTGCATGGGCGAACAGTGTAGATCCAGATCGGCTGGCACATCCGTGCCGTCTGATCATGATCTGCACTGTTCACATTTTGATTTGTTAGGTCATTTGTGACCAAAAAGTGATCAGTGCAGATCCTGATCAGACAGCATGGATGTGCCGGCTGATCTGGATCTACACTGGTTGCACATGCGTAAAAATGCGTATTTACGGAGGAAAGGGTTATAATCTATGGCTTATTAGACTTCCTTTTGTAAAATGGATGGTTGTAAGTTTATTGAATCACTAAGAATCAAAATTTTTATCTTGCAAATAAAAGCCCGGTGAGGAAAAAGTAACTCAATTGTTGCAAAATATTACATGGCTTTATACCAATTTCTTGTTTAACATTTATGAATGGTTAAGATTTTCATGTTGAGTGTGCAAGTTTCTTTTGACAAAGATTTTTCATTTCTGCTAAATGTATTGAGAAATAGAGAAAAGATTAAAGTGAAATGGAAAACAATGTTAGAAGTGAACTATGTTAGTTTGCAAGTCTTTATTATTGACTGATGAATCAACATAAATAACATTTGAGCAATTAACTGTTAAGTTGATAATATATATATAAATATATACATATGTATCAAATTTTGATACAGGTATTCTGTTTAGAACGACACCACTGTAGTTGGTATCATTAACTATAAATAGCTTATTATTTAACCAACATGTCCAGTTGTAAGACAGGTGTCTGATTTTACTTCTATTCTGATGTTTACACTTAACTGAAACTTGTTATTTTTTCCATGTTTGTAATGCAGACAAAAAATTTGTTAAGCAGGTGTCCTATAAATATACCTGATGGTGTCTAGTAATGAATCCAGTACAATATCTGATTCAGTCTAGTCCACAGTCCAGCCAGTTTGCTTATATAGTGCTCTGTTGTGTTTTTAGCTCACCTGAGCCATAGGCTCATGGTGAGCTATTGTGACCCGTCTTTGTCCGGCGTCCGTCGTCCGTCAACAATTTCCTTTAAACAACATCTCCTCTGAAACCACTTGATGGATTTTAACCAAATTTGTCCTGAAGGATCCTGGCACTAATGTCTACAAAAGTTGTTCAAATCATGACCACAGGGTCAAGGTCAAGGTCACTGCTGCTAAAAATAGAAATTCAGTCTTTGCTCAATTACTTGAGTTTGCTTAGGACTATTGACTCCAAACTTGGTGTATGGGTAGCTTATATCAAAAGGCAAATTGGGGTTGCTACCCAGGTGTCTGTGATCAAGGTCAAGGTCACTGTTGCTAAAAATAGAAATTCAGTCTTTGCTCAATAACTTGAGTTTGCTTAGGCCTATTGACACCAAACTTGGTGTATGGGTAGCTTATAACAAAAGGCAGCTTGGGGTTGCTACCCAGGTGTCTGTGATCAAGGTCAAGGTCACTGTTGCTAAAAATAGAAATTCAGTCTTTGCTCAATTACTTGAGTTTGCTTAGGCCTATTGACTCCAAACTTGGTGTATGGGTAGCTTATATCAAAAGGCAGCTTGGGGTTGCTACCCAGGTGTCTGTGATCAAGGTCAAGGTCACTGTTGCTAAAAAAAGAAATTCAGTCTTTGCTCAATTACTTGAGTTTGCTTAGGCCTATTGACTCCAAACTTGGTTTATGGGTAGCTTATATCAAAAGGCAGCTTGAGGTTGCTACCCAGGTGTCTGTGATCAAGGTCAAGGTCACTGTTGCTAAAAATAGAAATTCAGTTTCTGCTTAATAACTTGAGTTTGCTTTGGCATATTTACTCCAAACTTGATGTATGGGTAGCTTATATCAAAAGGCAGCTTGGGATTGCTACCCAGGTGTCTGTGATCAAGGTTAAGGTCACTGTTGCTAAAAATAGAAATTCAGTTTCTGCTTAATAACTTGAGATTGCTTAGGCCTATTGACTCCAAACTTGGTATATGGAAAGCTTATATCTAATAAGCTTGGGGTTGCTACCCAGGTGTCTGTGATTAAGATCAAGGTCGCTGTTACTAAAAATAGAAATTCAGTTTCTACTTAATTACTTGAGATTGCTTTGGCCTATTGACTCCAAACTTGGTATATGGATAGCTTTTATCTAGAGGCAGCTTGGGGTTGCTACCCAGGTGTCTGTGATCAAGGTCAAGGTTACCGTTGCTTAAAATAGAAATTCAGTTTCCACTTGATAACTTGAGTTTGCTTTGGCCTAGCGACTCCAAACTTGGTATATGGATAGCTTTTATCTAGAGGCAGCTTGGGGTTGCTACCCAGGTGTCTGTGATCAAGGTCAAGGTCACTGTTGCTAAAAATAGAAATTCAGTTTCTGCTTAATAACTTGAGTTTGCTTTGGCATATTGACTCCACACTTGGTGTATGAGTAGCTTATATCAAATGGCAGCTTGGGATTGCTACCCAGGTGTCTCCGATCAAGGTTAAGGTCACTGTTGCTAAAAATAGAAATTCAGTTTCCACTTAATAACTTGAGTTTGCTTTGGCATATTGACTCCAAACTTGGTATATGGGTAGCTTATAACAAGAGACAAATTGGGATTGCTACCCACATGTCTGTGATCAAGGTCAAGGTCACTGTTGCTAAAAATAAAAATTCAGTTTCTGCTTAATAACTTGAGTTTGCTTTGGCATATTGACTCCACACTTGGTGTATGAGTAGCTTATATCAAATGGCAGCTTGGGATTGCTACCCAGGTGTCTCCGATCAAGGTTAAGGTCACTGTTGCTAAAAATAGAAATTCAGTTTCCACTTAATAACTTGAGTTTGCTTTGGCATATTGACTCCAAACTTGGTATATGGGTAGCTTATAACAAGAGACAAATTGGGATTGCTACCCACATGTCTGTGATCAAGGTCAAGGTCACTGTTGCTAAAAATAAAAATTCAGTTTCTGGTTAATAACTTGAGTTTCATACTCAGGTGAGCGATTCAGGGCCATCATGGCCCTCTTGTTATCATTTATTTTGCTTCACCATTTACTAGTCCTATAAATATCACGTCGTAAATGCTTATTTATCTTTTTTTTATTTTATGGCAATTACGACGTCATATCACCGAACGCAGTTTTCCTGTCGCATGTTCCGACTGATTTTCAGTCGGGACAATTATCTAAGTTATCTTCAAATTTACAACATGACCAGCCTAAATATAGCGATATTTCATTAATATTACTCTTATTCTTGCTTCAGACACAAAAATTACTTACATTATCCAGTTATGATCTACGATAATCCATTTTAATTTCCACCACAGTATTTTTGTATATGCGGCTCTAGGCCGTGTAGACATTGCTCGATTCTGATTGGCTTATGCAATCATGCATCCGCCTCATGTTATACAGTACTAATTGGACGAATTACAAATAAATAGATGTTTTTTATAATATAAATCATACTTCCATATAAAATCGGACAGCAATATATATTTTCTTGATAATTAAAGTTAGCTTACAAAAGTTTGATTGTTTTTCTTACTGTTTAAAGGACATAACCTGATTATTGAAAATATTATTTTCGTCTACGAAATTTTTACGCAACTGTCAATCGGGAATATGTCAAGTGAAAGTTCTGCATACACAGTACTTGAATATAATTTCTTACCGGATTTAATTCATGATTACTGATGATTTGATGCTTAAAGGTGAATTTTGTTATATATATTCAGTGTCTAATCATTTAAAGCTGAGATTTTGATGCATCGCGTTTTGAGGTAACGCTTGCCAATAAATGAAAAATATAAAATGTCAAAATATTAAAGGTTAAAGAAGCATGCGTTCCTCTAAATATTTGGAGTACACCATTTACCTGCTAAATTTGTAAGGAATTGATGAACATCTTTATTTATAGAGTGTTATCTTTGAAACAGAAAGTAATTTTGTCTCTGGGAATGTTTTACAGAAATTTATTAACTAATAAACAACCAGAATGTACTGATGTGCAGGCTGATAGTTCTGCACTGATTTTGTGTTAGACTATGAATGTGCATGCTGATCTGGGTCTACACTAGTTGTAAACATGTCAGACCTGTATGAATGTGCGTGCTGATCTGGGTCTACACTTGTTGAAGCCTTGACAGTTGTTTTTTATGATAAGCATGCTTAAGATTAATGTTTATGAACTTAACTCCAGGAAAACAGGAAGTGTGCATTGAAATACTCTTGACATCCTTGATGTTATTTTTATTTTTCCATTTTTCGAGACCTTGTGCTAAAAATTGTGGTTTTGTATTAAACATCATTGACAAACCTGCATTTTATGTTTGGCACTTCCAGGAAGATTTTGTCATTTTGTCTGATTTTCCTGGAGTACTGAACACAAATGTCACTATATAGGTTTTCTTCTGTTGATTATTTGTATTCTTGTTGCATTTATATAGTTTTCTAGAATATAAATTTTTGATTTTGATAACAGATTATAATTTGTATCTGTGTATTTTCCAAATGAAAAGTCATTTTGTAAGCAGCTGTTGTCTTTAAATCATTGTGGAATGTGCCTGTTGCCCAAGCAATCAGAATTCTTTGATTCTATAAGTGTTGTTTGACAAACCCACATTTTTGAAAATGCGTTAAGGAAAACGCAATGTTTACTATAGAAGGACAAGAAATTATCTTAGATTTGAAATTGAAAATATTAATTACTGGTAACATTTAATTTGTGCAAATTATCTTCCTTATTAATTTTTTAAAACCTGTACAGAAATCAACCAAATTATGTCATATTGTTTGCATCAGGTTTTTACATATCATTTAAAAAATTACTTGTGGCAAATTAGGGATATGAATATACAATTTATGTTTTAATGACTTTATGTGCTTAAGACATGCTGGTCACCTTTGAGCAAGAAATTAGAAACTTGAAATTCTACAACTTTATTAATACTTGTGAGATTTCTAACTTCTTTCAGTTGTGCTGCCCACAGCTCTTTACCCCATGTGATATGGGTGTCAGTTGTTGGCAAAAAGTATAGATCCAGATCAGCCGCCAGTTTGCTCTTTGTTTCATTTGGTTATTTCTGACCAGAAAGCAAACATTGTAGATCTTTATCAGAATGTACAGATGTGCCAGTTGATCTGTGCCCAAGATCATAAAACTAAATCTGGAGATCAGTCTCAAATCTCAAGCATCTGATTGGCTGAAATGGCGACAAGTCGCCATTTCAGCCAATCAGATCCTTGAGATTTGAGACTGATCTCAAAACTTAGTTTTATGATCTTGGGCCCTGGATCTAAACTATTCACACATGCTATAGAAATCCTCTATGGAGTAAAGGGTTCAGTTAAGTTATGTTTGTTTTGTTCCTCAGCTTGCATTGCCCGTTAATTAATTTTCTGCTGTTCGGTTAAGGATTTTTTTTTGTAAATTTTAATGGGTTTGTCTCGTAAGTAAGAAAATTACAATTTCAACAATATGTAAATATTCAGTTATGCTCTAAGAGATACCTTTTTTTGCCCTAATGTGTTCAGTATTCATATTTCTAGCAATTTGTCTGCTGTCAACATTTTGTGAAAAGCAATCATAATGCTCTTACCCTTTGAAATTTCAGTTCACAAAATGTACTGTAAATCTATACTAATGGAAAAGGGTTACTCTGCCTAACTTCTAGAATCTCTTGTGAACACTTGTAAAGAACAGAAAAGAACTCCAGTTTTATAAACATTGATAGATTGATACCACTGAAATCAGAGTTACATATGAGAATACTTGTAATTGAGAAACAAACAAGAAACATTGTGATTGATATCAGAGATTCAGACAGTTGATACAAAATTACCATAATTGTTTACATTAAATAGTTATAGCCTCAGGAAACATTGAAATTTCAATCCTATATTAAAAGTTAATTGATTACCAAGAATTATTTTGTATAATAAAATATTCAATTATCAACAAGTTATGAGTAGTGATCCTAATTTAACAAGTCTCAAAAGTTGATGTTGCACCTTAATGCACTTGCTCTGTATTAAATTATTCTACACAAATGCTGACAGACTTAATAGTGTTTTTGAGATAAAAATAATTTGTGAAAAAAGAATACTTCGCAAGTTTCTTGTTTGGTCAAGTATGACAAAGTTGATTGTAGTATTCCTGCTATGCCGGTGCCGAGACTGATGGTGCTGTGCATATATTGATATTTTGCAATATGTTGAATCATGTGTGCCATTTATTTGTGCACAAAAAATGTTTCAAATAAATTGTTCTCAGTTTCTGTTGTTTGTTTGTTATCTTGCAAATTTTGCCCGGAATGAAACATTATTTCACGAACTATTGTGTGTTCTACTCTGGCAACAACCACTTTTGATTCATTTGCACTTGTACATTTGATCTGGTAAGATGAGTGATGCCAGAACAAAAAACGTCGGAACATAATGGCACCAGGTTTGTGGGTTTTCTACTCGCTCATTTAATTACAAATAGTAACTGGAACAGTGTATTAGTTTGCCAGAGTCTGGAACTATGGTATACCGAATGTGCATAGCACAGATATAAACGCCGTACCCCCATCACCCCGGATGGGCCTCGTAAAGGTATGTCTAGTGTATGACAGCTAGATGGAATGTTGTTTAAGTTAACAGTTGCATATAAAAACACCATCTTTGTTAAAATCATCAAGTATGTTTGAACTTTCTTCTAAATTGAAGTGTGCACAGAATTCTTAATTTGTCCTAGACCAAGATTTATCCCAACTGACAAAATCCCCTTTTAAAGATGTTCTTCAATAATTACCGCCTAATATAATGCCAGGGGCGTAATCAAGTTCTGGACATTAGGGCGGCGAAAATTTTGTAAAAGATTTAGTGAAAGTTAAAATTATAATGCGCAACCAAATGAAACTATGCCAGTTTCTAAAGGCACAATTCAGTTCATGACCGGCAATCTGGTTTAGAATAAAATCATTCTTGTGAAGCTGCTCTTACTGGAACTGTAGACGATTGGAGAATGACAATTAACTGTACAGTTTTCCTTTACTGTTTAAAACTCTTAGACTTATTCTCCTGTCAAAACTTCCTGCATAAACATTTCTTTAAACGCCATAAAAATCCAGTCAGCATATTTAGAGGGCCACACTTATTTTAGTTGCACATGTCTTTTTTGAGAAAAATTCCGTTTCATGTGGTGTGCCCCAAGGCTACCACTTTAGACCGCTTCTATTTATTATTTCATAAATAGCTTGCTACTTTACTACCAATATGTTTGCTGGTGACACATTATTTTTTATTCACCAGAGATTCTATTTCTGATGTAATAAATGCCTTAAAAAGGTTATCTGAGTTGACGTTCAGAAAATTCAATGAAAGTGGCCTGACAATGCTATCAACGCGCAAATAATTGCCGACCAGATTTCAGTGGAGAAATTTATTCATATGTCACCGAGTATAGAATATATACCGTAGTACTGCTTATAAGCAATAGCTCCCGTGAGTTACGTAAGTGGGGAGTGATTTGAATTGATGTTTTAGCCATCCAGATGTAATACTCGGGTATGAGACGATCAAATAGTCGACTTTGTATAAGATTTTAATGAAAACCCCTCCTGCCCATGCGTTCATGTTGAAAATTTATGAAAACTTCTACCCATGCGTTCATTTTAAATATTTTCTAACTTGTGGTCTAAATCCAACATTACGGCTGTGAAATAGTGGTCACGGGCATGTGAGCACATATTTTAAACGAACCTCTAGGACGAAACAAATTATCCGAAATTTGCTTAATTGTTAAATTAATGACTTGAGCTATTTTGCCATGTTTGCGATACTCTAGTGCAGTTGTTGAGAATGTTCACAGAAGTTACCGTATCTTTGGCGAATTTGAGATGACCATCGTTTAAAGTAAATATAGGAGATCAGCATAGGCAATATATTTTTCTGATAAATGCATAATCAAAGAAATGCGAGACGATTTACTAACCACAGTACCCTATTCCCTCCTGAAAATCCGATCTACCCATGCGTTCTCCTCCTGGGACTTATAGTGAACGATTGTAGTGTATGTGGTTGTTGTTAACGTTTGCATGCTCAGTCAAGACACACTTAGGCTCACACAGTAGCAGAAGAGAAACAACCGTTTGTATCATAATTCATGTATAATATTTACAATCAATTTCGCTTTATCTCTGCTTTCATTTCAATGACAAAACATGTTGCGGTATTTCTTAAAAACATGACAATTTCGGAATCGCACCAATGACGAAATAAATGATAACAAAGTTGAGTCATACTCAATGTTATTCGACACTAAGACCCTTGTTAAATATCGGATAATGCTTGATCTCTATAAAAGCCATGTTTCTGGTCTCAAATTTTGATTCCTTTTTATCCAGGAACATTTCATACGGTTTGATTTCTTTCTGACACAGTAACAGACAATTTCATAGCCAATTCGATATATTTATGAAAAAAAATCAAGTGTCTTAAGTATTTAACAAGCTTGCAGCTCACTAACCAGTCGTATCAGTCATATCAGAACGAGTTTCTAGTGTCGGTTCAAATTCGAAATAGTTCTATGGATATTCAGCGGGTATTGCCCTGTAATTAATTTTTACTTTTGCGACGTATAAATATGATCGAATGTACGACCAACCCATAACCTAATAACATGAATTGTTATGAAATAGAATAAGTTTTATTATCGTTTATAGTTAACTTCAGAGTGACGTGATCATTTAATAATCGAAATGGTTTGATCTATTACAAAATGAAGGCAAGTTATATTTTTTACATTCTGTGTAAGCCGTGTGGTATTTGAACAGGAACCTTACTTTCCGCAAAAAATGTGAAAAAAAGTTCATGTTTGGAATTCTTATAAACGAAAAGCTTATATAAAGAATTTGAGATCAACCGAATCTAATGAAAAAATATATGTCTGCTTTCTCAAAACAAAATATAGAACCGATTTGCACCGTCGGGAAGTCTTCTGTCTTAATAAAGCAGGTCTGACGCAATGAATGCTTGAAAATTCGTGCATATCTATTAATCACGTCGTTCAGTTGGGGACCACCGTTGATTAGCCCTGTCGACATCTTAGACGAGGCCACGACAACGTGAAACCACGATCATGCGAGATCGCGAATGTACTACGATGCGAAGGCGCGACATAAATACCGCGCCCTGGCATCGTACTTTCGCGACATCGCATCGTGTTTTCGCGTTTTTACTTCGTGGTTTAGCGATCTCGCATCGTTGTTTCACGATGTCGCATCGTGTTTTCGCTTTTTAGTGTTCTCGTCCACTAGGTCGGTAGGGCGAACCTATCAATGCAACAAAGATTTATATATAGGTCTTTGAATGCAATTTTGTTTTCTCAGTCAGCTATCTTATCACTGCGCCACCATGACACATACAAATAATGTCAGATATGTGTATGTCTGTCTTTAACTTCATAAGTCTCCAGTCATATTTGACAATTGCCTTGATTTACCTCTCTGGTATATCGGTCGTCTAATACCTCACTCTCAAATTATAAATAATAATAAGTGTTGGTGTCTTTTTGCTCTGCGATGGGTACAGTGAATAGATCCAGATACACTGGCACTTGGCGGTAGGCATTTAATTTGCTCAGTTTTCGAAGAGAACTATAATCAGTGATGATTACGAGTTAAACCGACCGACGTGCGGACCGATCAACTGGTGCCTTTACCAAAAAAAGATAACCTGCAAATAGTATATTCAAAATAATAGGAAATCAACGGAATAAGAAGGCTGCATTGTTGCTAGTATTGACAAAGATACAGGAAATTGTTGGACAACGAAAGCATCTGGGTACCAAGGTGTGAAGAAATCAGTGGTCTATTATTCGAGTTGTATTGCAATTGGAACGTTCATAGTTCATATAGCATCAAAAAGAAGAACGTGATCATTGGTGCCTTCATCATAACAAACAAAAACATCATTTAAAGACCGAGTTGATAATAAGGCCACTATTTTATATATTATACAAAAATGCGTCCAGCAGTCGCTCGATCGCACCAGGCTTTAACGTTCCCTTTATATAACATTAATGCGCTAAGTTTCTATCCTCAAAATTTAGACCTCTGCACGATTGTCCTGTCTCAGAGGTGAGATTTTTCACCGTTCTTTAACAAATATAATCATTCACATTCATACTTACATGAAACTTTCAAGTTAAGGAAAATAGTGTCATCACACTGAACGTTGTTTGTATAAAAATGAAACATCACAGGCATAGATCTGAAATTGTCCGAGCAGAGGTTCAGGCATGGCAGAGCAATGCTTGAAAATTATTAAAACTTTTAATTATTTACACATAAGTGGTAAATATATGATACATGTATGGCTATAAAACACATTGTGTGCACTGGCGGTGAGACAATCCAATACAATACGCAATATATTTCACACCTCGATGAAAAAATAACAAACTGCTGGAGGGAAATCACCTCCAGGAAACGCGTAATATATTACACATGACATTAATCACTATTTAATAAGAAATTGTAATCGATTATAGCTGATAAGTGCTCTCATTACTTTTTTTCGATTAACCACAGACCTTACCCACGACCTTGAAATGGAATTCTTTGCGAGATAAACGGTCTTTGTGGTAATTTAAATCGTTGAGTATTTCTCTGTACTCTCAGCTGTGTCCTTTACCTTGATATGAAACCTTGACCGTCAAACGATGTAACAATTGCTCTGATTGGCCAAAATCACTGATCACGCACTGTTTACCTGATCTTTCGTAAAAACATGACTGAGGATCAAGATTTGTTTGCAATATTGTTTTTCTTCGCAATCCCCATTTGCATTGCTAGTAACAGGTGGTAAGATGTTAGAATCTAGTTTGAACATATTTCAAGGAGGCAGCAACATGAAGAATCGCGTCCAGCAGTCGCTCGCACCAGGCTTAATGTTCAAGAAAGAAAGATCAAGAAGTAAAGAGAAAGAGGGTATTCACAGTGGGCATTTCATGGTCAGCAGGGTCCATGACAACAAGACTGGTGATTACCTTTCAGATGAGGAGGATGATGTCCCTCCAGCTGGTTTTAATTTTTCAGAGGCGAGCCAAGATACTTGTCAAACTTACAAGTTTGGACCAAGGTCTACACAGACGCTTGTTCTGGATGCCTCACTGTCCACACTTTTTGAACACCTGACACTCGCATACAGGTATATAATAGTAAACTAAAGGCTGGCATGTATGTCAAAACATATGCCATTAATCAAAGGAACATTAAGTCATATTGAAATGATTAAACTGAACGATTGAATTTATTTTGGTGTTATTATAAGTCGTAAAAGGAAAGTACATATTAGATACATATTTCTTGATCCCGTTGTCAAAGTTTATGTATTTAAAACTATTCAATACTATTAGCTACCTACCTTTAATTATTCTGGGGTAGTGATTGTGAATTTGGAAAAAAAATGTCACAATTCTAGCAAATATTAGATGTTACATAACATAATAATTGGTGTATGATCTTCATATATAATGTATGTTGTAAAAATTATTTAAGAAAATTTTTGAGTTGGGCATAATTGTTTATTATGTACAATAAGGTGAACAAAGAGTTGTGAAGAATGCCATAACAAACATAAGTATGTTGAGGTTGTCCTAGATTTTGACCGACAGTTCATTGCAGAGTATTTTAGGAAAATTTTAAGTAGTATTTACCACCTACCATGTAAAATGATGCTTATTCTAAAAATAACAACCCTTTCCTCCATATATATGCCTTTATGGCTGGTGAACAGTGTTGTCCATGCTGTCTGATCAGGATCTACTCTGTTGGCTTTTTGATGTACAGATCCTGATCATACAGCACAGATGTGCCAGCTGATTTAGGTCTACATTGTTCATCTATGCATTAAAAGGTGTATATATAGAAGAAAGTGTTAACTGTACCTAATATAATAAGAATTACTATGATAGAGATTTAGCGAATTGTACTTTGAGATTAAAAGTTCAACAGTAAGAGTGCCATTAAAATCAAATATTTATGAGAATTATTTTGCAACATTCCACAATGCATATTATCATTATATCAATGGTGAGAACACATTTGCAAGACTGGTTCAACTAAATATGTATATCCTAATTTTTACATTATTTGCTTATAGTTTCATAAAAATAGTGCAAAGAACATATGTTCAGTGAAGTGTGGCAGGATTTACCAAGGGAAGTAGTTCAGATTCATAGATATATATCGCAAAGGGCACATCTCTGATGATATGTCCTTATGCATCTGAACTTCATCCAGTGATACATATTGACAGCTATAATTCATTCATAAATAAACTCAGTATTTGAAATTTATATCTATTTTGTTTAAACTGATTATGCATCTGGCTATTGATGACATATGTCATTGTATATAGTTCAGTACTGTTTTATAAGCTTTGATCTAGCCACTGCATCACAGATGTGTTCACCTTATATTCAGTAGAGGAAAATTGTCCTGGAAATTAAGAATTTATGGCCAAATTTCTTCCACAGAATGTCCCAGAACTTGCATTTTGAAAAGTATTTTTGACATCATTTTGTGATGAGACAGGATTTTATTTGTTAATGACTTACCATTTGAGCATGAGGTCAAGAAATGAAACTTCTGCCAAGTTGATTGCAGAACTAGAAGTTTTAGTTGAACGCTTGAGTGATCCTTGTTTTGAAAATTATCATTTATATATTGAATTGATCCGTATATTTGCCCTTTAGTTTACATGGGTTGAATTTGACTCCTTAAACAGAGGTTCCATTTTTGAACAACTACTTGATTCATTTTTCTTAACCCTTTAAGCAGTTCAAGGTTCAAATCTCATTGCAATATGTATAGTGGAATGTTAGTGATCATGAGAAAGCCACTTCATTGTATTATCCTTAATGAAATCTCAGTACTGAAGGTAATAAAACTGAGTTTGGAAACCAGTCTCAAATCTCAAGCATCTGATTGGCTTAAATGGCGACTGGTCGCCATTTCAGCCAATCAGATGCTTGAGATTTTAGACTGGTTTCCATGCTAAGTTTTATAACCTTGGGCACAGGTCTAATGATAACCCCTTACTCCATAATATGGATTGTCTTAGTTTTTTAGAACAGGGAGATATTTTTATCAATTTTAGGGAGAAGTGAACTTAGTCTAGAATTTTGGCCTAATATAAAGAACATTTAGGGAAAAACTTCTCCCTTGGCTCAGCAGAGGGAGAAGTTCTAGATGTTTGGGAGACTATTTCTCCCAAGTCTCCCTCTAAGCCATTCCCTGCATATATAGGCATTTAATCACATGTGTGACCATTGAAGATCCAGATCTGCCGTCACATCCGTGCCATCTGATCATATTGCAAACTGTTCGTTTCTTAGTTAGAAATAACCTAATAAATAAAAAAGCCAACGGTGCAGACAGATCCTGATCAGACAGCACTGTTTGCCAAGGCAATAAAGGTGTAACATTGGAGTAAAAGGTTTAGTCTGTTAACTGGTATCCACACCGTAGATATTTGATTAGTCAAACTTGGCTGGCATTCATCTCACAATTATTCACAAATAAAACTAATAATGATATATTTTCAGTGGAAAATTAACGTCTCCAAAATGGAAGCAGTTTCGTGGCATGCACATGAACGTAAAGGAGAAGATACGTCTCAACAACATCATTTGGAGAGAATGGCACATGCAATGTAAGGTTTCATCTGATTGGTTTCACTATGTATGGATAAGAGCTTGGCCCAAGATCATAAAACTAAATCTGGAGATCGGTCTCAAATCTCAAGCATCTGATTGGCTGAAATGGCGACCAGACTTGAGATTTGAGACTGATATCCTGATTTTGTTTTATGATCTTGGGTCCTGATTGTTTGTTGTCTGTGTCAAGAACACAAGATAACAACCTTAATTGCAAATAAGCATCTTAAGTGCTGATGTGACAAACAGTTGTTACTGAGTTTTTGCATTTAGTGGATTTCTTTGTTTTGAAAGCGCTTAGGCAATAAAACTAATTATTGGGAAAAGCATTATGTTTCTGATGTTACCATAAAAACAAGAGAATTGAAAATTAGTGTTTCATTTGAAAAATCCTGATACTACATTATTTTAATCAGCTGTTTCAGCTTCAGGTTAAAAGTTACTATTATAGTTAAGGATACTAAAAAGTCAGCCTGTTAAATATAGCTTAGTCCATGAAGTTACAAGTCTGAGCTGAATCTTGCTTGCATCTTTGGATGAGTTTGAACCAAAACTTTGTACTGTAAAGTGATATAGATTGTGGCATCTAAAGTAATGATCATACCTTATTGGTGGAGGTAACTTAAAGGTCAAATGTCATTACCCTGACTTTGGTATTGAGTAGTTATTAAATAACACTTAATGCACTTAAAAGATTTGAAACAAGTTCTTGTAAATATTTTTCTTAAAATATGTGCAATATTGTCTATAACATGATACATCTACATTTGTATAAAGCTTATGTTACTTTTAAGAATCACTGTTCAGTTCTCAGCAAAGCATTGTGGAAAAGGTGACAAATGCATTTAATATCAAAAACAGACAACATTGGAGCTTAACCCTTTCCTCCATATATACACATGTTTACGCGTGTGCGACCAGTGTAGATCCAGTTCAGCCGGCAAATCCAAGCCATCTGATCAGGATCTGCACTGGTCGCATCTTGGTCAGAAATAACGAAACGAATAAAAAAACGAACAGTTTAGATCCTGATTAGATGGCACAGATGTGCCGACTGATCTGGATTTAAACTGTTTGTCCATGCAGTAAAGGTGTATCTATGGAGGTAAGGGTTTAAGAGGTGTCATATTTAAGGATAACACCAGCCTCTAGGCTAGGATCTCATTGACATGTTTTCTAACCTCCACAAACATTCCAAGGGCTATCCTCCTATTAGCATGTTATCCCCACCATGTAGCGGCTGGGGGTTATAGGAATGGTCTTTGTGTCTTTACTCAAACGTTCACCCCATCAATGATGAGCCTAAGTACCAATCTTACCAGCTCATGGTCAAGGTCATAACTTGTGTTCAAAGTTGAGCCATGTATTTTTGTGTCAGCTCCATAACTTCAAAACCCTTAGAAGGAATTTCATGAAACATGCATCAAACGTTCACATTATTGAGACATTGTCAATTTTTGCAGAACCTATGTTCCAACCAGGCCAGCTCAAAGTCAAGGTCACCAGTGTTGTCTAAAGGCTTTTCATGTCGACTCCACTTTTAACAATCAGTAGGATGTTCATGAAACTTCTGAAATGTCTACCTCATTGAGGCAATGTGCTGAACCTTTTTTTCAACCTTGGGACTTCATGGTCAAGGTCACAATTTCCGCAGATTTAGCATAATAACATCATAAAATCTTGAGTTGGGAAGGGTGTTGGTGGGGGAGGGGGGAAAGCTACTTAACATTGGCTTGCATTTTCCCTTTTCAACATATCATAATAGGGTGGGGGGGGGGGGGATATTGATGTCCTTTGGACTGCATTAAAATTGTCAGTGCTTTTATATTCATTGGGATATTTTTTCAACAAGAAACAAACAGTGTTGATCTGATCAGACTGCATCTGAGTGTAGGTTAATCTTGATCAAAAACAATTACCCAAAGGAAATAAGTTGTATCTGAGACTAAAGGTTTCAAAGTCCATTGAGCTACCAGTTTTGTTTGTAATGAAACTATGTACATTAATTTTAGTAAGTCATAGCACAACTGCATTATTTTCATTTTTTGTACTTCAGACATATTTGGTAGGAAGACCAAGGTGTGTCAGTTTGCAACGCCCCTCCAAGATGTTGGTCATAGTCGGGCAGAGGTGAGGTTTGAGTTTGTTTTTAGCTCACCTGTCACGTAGTGACAGGGTGAGCTTTTGTGAGGGGGGTTCGTCCGTCCGTCCGTCCGTTCACAATTGTTGTCCGCACTCTAGCGGACAGAATTTTGGTCCAATCTTCTTCAAACTTGGTCAGAATGTTTATCTCAATGATATCTAGGTCAAGTTCGAAACTGGGTCATGTGACCCTTAAAACTAGGTCACTAGGTCAAATTAAAGAAAAAGCTTGTCTGCACTCTAGCGGTTGTAATTTTGATCCGTTCTTCTTTAAACTTGGTCAGAATGTTTATCCCAATGATATCTAGGTCAAGTTCGAAACTGGGTCATGTGACTTTGAAATCTAGGTCACTAGGTCAAATTATAGAAAAAGCTTGTCCGCACTCTAGTGGTCGTAATTTTGGTCCGATCTTCTTCAAACTTGGTCAGAATGTTTATCCCAATAATATCTAGGTCAAGTTCAAAACTGGGTCATGTGACCTTGAAATCTAGGTCACTAGGTCAAATTATAGAAAAAGCTTGTCCGCACTCTAGTGGTCGTAATTTTGGTGCAATCTTCTTTAAACTTGGTCAGAATGTTTATCTTAATGATATCTAGGTCAAGTTCGTTACTGGGT
Source organism: Corbicula japonica (assembly GCA_038501625.1). Lineage (NCBI taxonomy): Eukaryota > Metazoa > Mollusca > Bivalvia > Venerida > Cyrenidae > Corbicula > Corbicula japonica. The sequence goes on along the minus strand of JAZAYU010000091.1, from coordinate 955,200 downwards.
CATGTGACCCTTAAAACTAGGTCACTAGGTCAAATTAAAGGAAAAGCTTGTCTGCACTCTAGCGGTTGTAATTTTTTTCCGTTCTTCTTTAAACTTGGTCAGAATGTTAATTCCAATGATATCTAGGTCAAGTTGGAAACTGGGTCATGTCACCTTGAAATCTAGGTCACTAGGTCAAATTATAGAAAAAGCTTGTCCGCACTCTAGTGGTCGTAATTTTGGTCCAATCTTCTTCAAACTTGGTCAGAATGTTTATCCCAATGATATCTAGGTCAAGTTCGAAACTGGGTCATGTGACCTTGAAATCTAGGTCACTAGTTCAAATTATAGAAAAAGCTTGTCCGCACTCTAGTGGTCGTAATTTTGGTCAGATCTTCTTTAAACTTGGTCAGAATGTTTATCCCAATAATATCTAGGTCATGTTCGAAACTGTGTCATGTAACCTTGAAATTTAGGTCACTAGGTCAAATTATAGAAAAAGCTTGTCTGCACTCTAGCGGTCTAAATTTTGATGCGATCTTCTTCAAACTTGGTCAGAATGTTTATCTCAATGATATCTAGGTCAAGTTCGAAACTGGGTCATATGACCTTGAAATCTAGGTCACTGGGTCAAATTATAGATAAAGCTTGTCCGCAATCTAGCAGTCTTAATTTTAGTGCAATCTTCTTTAAACTTGAACAGAATGTTTATCTTAATGATATCTAGGTCAAGTTCGTAATTGGGTCATGTGACCCTTAGAACTAGGTCACTAGGTCAAATTAAAAGAAAGCTAGTCTGCACTCTAGCGGTTGTAATTTTGGTCCGTTCTTCTTTAAACTTGGTCAGAATGTTTATTCCAATGATATCTAGGTCTAGTTTGAAACTGGATCATGTGACCTTGAAATCTAGGTCACTAGGTCAAATTATAGAAAAAGCTTGTCCGCACTCAAGTGGTCTTAATTTTAGTCTAATCTTCTTCAAACTTGGTCAGAATGTTTATCCCAATGATATCTAGGTCAAGTTCGAAACTGGGTCATGTGACTTTGAAATTTAGGTCACTAGGTCAAATTATAGAAAAAGCTTGTTAGCACTCTAGTGGTCGTAATTATTGTCAGATCTTCTTCAAACTTGGTCAGAATGTTTATTCCAATAATATCTAGGTCATGTTCGAAACTGAGTCATGTAACCTTGAAATTTAGGTCACTAGGTCTAATTGTAGAAAAAGCTTGTCCGCACTCTAGCGGTCTTAATTTTGATGTGATCTTCTTCAAACTTGGTCAGAATGTTTATCTCGATGATATCTTGGTCAAGTTCGAAACTGGGTCATGTGACCTTGAAATCTAGGTCACTAGGTCAAATTATAGAAAAAGTTTGTACGCACTCTAGTGGTCTTAATTTTTGTCAGAACCATTGAATACATGTTCGCAGGTGAGCGACCCAGGGTCCCTTGGACCCTCTTGTTAGAACATGACTTTTGTATTATGTAACTTGCTCAAAAGTTTAAAAAAAAAGGTTGTGGAATAAGTATGACGAAGCCTGTGCCAAAGATCATAAAACTAAATCTCGAGATCAGTCAAATCTCAAGCATCTGATTGGCTGAAATGGCGACCAGTCGCCATTTCAGCCAATCAGATCCTTGGGATTTGAGACTGATCTCAAATCTTAGTTTTATGATCTTGGGACCTGGTTTTCAGTATTATAAAAAAAAGTGCTTGCTTTGATCTCAGTGGTCTGATTGGTTGAAGTTGGGTTCTCAGAACTGATCACTGAAAATCTTAGATTGTTTTCATCAAAAGTTCTTGTTTTATAAAATTGTGGTGTGAGCTAAAGTATATAAGTGAGATTGGCTAAAAGGTGACAAGTGTCATTTCCGCCAATCGGATGCTTGTCTTTGTTCTCACTTATTACCTTTTTGCCTGATAGCAAGAGACATAATATGTGTATTTTTGTATTGTATAAGGCTGTTGGTTCAATCTCACTATTGTCAGATCCAACATAATGTTAGATCTAATGACGATCTGCACCGTCTATGCGTTATAGTGGTTTTTTCTGATATCCTTTCCACGACCATAACGTATTTAAACGTGACAAAATTTTGACTTCCCAAAACCCGACCCTGTTTTACGGGAAGACGCCCGAAACATATTTAAACGTATCAAAAAAATCGCTTTTCAAAACCCATCCCTGTTTTTTCGTCAGAAACCCGTCGATTTATTTTTCATTTTTAAAAAATTCCTTACTTTGGTGGCTATTTAAAAGAACACGGAATCATCGATCAGTATTTTAAAACTATTAGTCCTTTGAACGCATCGCATATTTTCTCTCAAATATAATTTTGTCAGAAATTGAATACATTTGACTTAGATAATCTGATAAGAAAATTAGTAATTTTAAAAAGTTCAATTTTAAGAAAAAAAAATCTAATTACATGTTTTGCTGTTTCTTCATCTTTCATTGTCAAAATAAAAAAGTGGCTCCAAAACAGTTATTCATTATTTAAAAAAAATCCTATATCTACCTTGTAATAACTTGAAAATGACATTTTTTGCAATGGCATAAAAATTAATTACTGTTAATTAGATTAATTAATTTACGGAATTTTATGTTACAGTCTTCCTGCGATAAACTGAATTTTTCACCCATTACGTAAAAGAGCGTTGAAATTCGGGATTTTAACGCACTATTCTTGATATGCATTTTCCACCTTTTTTTACAGAAGAAAGACCGTAACGTGTTTTACAGTTATTTATCGGGTTTCTTACCATGTTGAAAATTCCGAATTTCATTAAAAGGTAGAATACCGGTAACAGACAAAAGCGTATATGCTTTATTTAAACATACATTTATCAACGCTAATTAAAAAAAAATTACGCAGATTTCCGTTATGGGTTTAAAAATTGTGAAAAAAGCACACGTTTAAATACGTTTCGGGCGTCCTCCAGTAAAACAGGGTCATGTTTTGGGAAGTCAAAATTTTGTCACGTTTAAATACGTTACGGACGTCCGTCCGGAAAACAGGGTCGTGCCCGGAAAGGATATCTATTTTTAGAACAGTCAATTCATAAAGCTTTCGACAGAGGTAAAAAAACCACCAGAATTTTTTTATTTCAGTATTAATGAACAAAGTACTATATAAAATACACCAATGTTCAGTAAAATATGTTTAACACAGGTTACAATATTTTAAGTACAACGTTCATAATGCAATTTGTAGGAGACAATCTGATTGGTTGGTAAGGTTGTTGATAAAATTTTAAGTGACTCGTCATCAGATCATGATATCTAAGAGGTTTTCAGAAGACGATTTGAATCAGATTGGCTGTTGGTTTTGAGAATTACAAGATAAATAATGTTTTTATTTTATATTGTTTTAGGCTGTAGTATTGGAGGGTTACTACTGGAAGAGACGTCTCGATACGATCGCCAAGGAATACAAAATGTGGAGAAAGTTCTTCACTCATAAAAGATTCAAACATGACCTGGATGATCTGGAAAATGCTATGGATGTAAGCTTTTAGTCAAGTCTTAACTGTTTGTCAAGGTTTCTAAACATAAATTTCAAAATCCCAATCGGAAATTGGTGAAAAATATACCCATGACTTTATGGAGGATCAGTAATTTTTAGCTTGTGCTCATGGTGAGCTTTTAGGATCGCCCTGTGTCCGTCGTGCGTCATCAAATTTTGCTTTAAACAACATCTCCTCTTAAACCCCTTGGCCAAAGTTGATGAAACTTGCCACGGCTGTTCCTTGCATGAAGCTCTTCCAAAGTTGTTCAAAGAAATCAATTCCATGCAGAACTCTGGTTGCCATGGCAACCTAAAGGAAAAACTTTAAAAATTTTCTTGTCTGAAACCACAAGGCCTAGAGCTTAGATATTTGGCATTTAGCACCCTCTAGTGGAACTCTACAAAGATTGTTCAAATTATTTTCCTGGGGTCAAAATTGGCCCCGCCCCAGGGGTCACTTCATTTTACATAGACTTATATAGGAAAAACTTTAAAAATCTTCTTGTCTGAAACCACAAGGCCTAGAGCTTAGATATTTGGCATTTAGCACCCTCTAGTGGAACTCTACAAAGATTGTTCAAATTATTTCCCTGGGGTCAAAATTGGCCCCGCCCCAGGGGTCACTTCATTTTACATAGACTTATATAGGAAAAACTTAAAAAATCTTCTTGTCTGAAACCACAAGGCCTAGAGCCTAGATATTTGGCATTTAGCACCCTCTAGTGGAACTCTACAAAGATTGTTCAAATTACTTCCCTGGGGTCAAAATGGGCCCCGCCCCAGGGGTCACTTCATTTTACATAGACTTATATAGGAAAAACTTTAAAAATCTTCTTGTCTGAAACCACAAGGCCTAGAGCTTAGATATTTGGCATTTAGCACCCTCTAGTGGAACTCTACAAAGATGGTTCAAATTATTTCCCTGGGGTCAAAATTGGCCCCACCCCAGGGGTCACTTCATTTTACATAGACTTATATAGGAAAAACTTTAAAAAATCTTCTTGTCTGAAACCACAAGGCCTAGAGCTTAGATATTTGGCATTTAGCACCCTCTAGTGGAACTTTACAAATATTGTTCAAACTTTTTCCCTGGGGTCAAAATTGCCCCGCCCCAGGGGTCACTTCATTTTACATAGACTTATATAGGAAATCTTTAAAAATCTTCTTCTCACAAACCACAATGCGTACAGCTTAGATATTTGGTAAGTAGCATTGTCTAATGGATGTCTACTAAATTTGTTCAAATTATGTCCCCTGGGCCAAAATCTGCCACGCCCTTTAGTTCTCTTGGTTTACATATAGTTATATAAGAAAAACATGAAAAATCATTTTTCTCCGAAACTAATAGGACTAGACCTTAGTTACACTGCAGCTCCGTTATATCGCGATCCGTTATATCGCGATATCCAATATATCGCGCTTGGTCCGTGGATCCCAATTTTTTGTACACTTACAATGTATTTGTTTGTTCATTCTTCGCGGGTGGTAAAAAAGATCAAATGATTAAATCAACGTTGGCGACAAATTCACGAAACGCAGGCTTTTTTCTTGTCGTATTACGTCATTATCGGCGAAGGCTGTTTATTACATTTTGTATACAGAGATTTAAAAGGGGATGTACACGTTCACCAACGGATACAATTTAACATCAAACGTATAAAAATAAATGAAAGGTTTATTATCAATTATGTTGCTTTTGATTTGACATGAAACCCCCATTGTGACGAACAATAGGTGCGAAAAACACCAAGCTGATACGGTACTGACAGAATTTCGTTCACGAGACAAACCGCAAATTAGCGACAAATAATGCAACTTGCTAACTATAATAGACATTGAGCAGGAAACATCAAAACAGTTTATTGTTTTGACATTACCTGCTCATCGACATATCAAGCTGGTAAACGACGGACGACGACCAACTAACATCGCCGACCATGACCGACCAACAGATTGTCGATCAGTTGAAAGTACCGAAAACAATATTACGGCACCGATGGAAATTTATGACGGCGATCTTTGTTTGTACATTAATTAATTTCTTTTTATTAAAAATTAATCTTGATATATTATTGAATAAAGTTGTTTAAAAAAAATTGTCCAGCACGGAACGTACTCCCTGATATACCAGTAGATTTCACGGCGTGTTAATTACGCAACACCGCGATATACATGCATCTGACAGCCAAAACAAATGAATTCTCATGGATTATGCGCGATTGTTTACTTATATCGCACTCCGTTTATATAGCGATTGGCGGGCTTGGACCCCGAGGTCCGCGATATAATGGAGTTGCAGTGTATTTGGTGTTGAGTATTGTGAAGAGACCCTTTACCAACATTGTTTAAATGTTGGCCCTGGGGTCAAAATTGGCCCCGTCCTGGGGGCCCTTAATATGTAAAAAAGGAAAACTTTAAAAATCTTCCTGCTGGAAACCTCAATGCCTTAAGCTTAGATATTTGGTATGTAGCATTGTCTAGTGGATGTCTACCAAGTTTGTTCAAATTATGTCCCCTGGGCCAAATTTGGTGACGCCCCATGGTTCTCTTTTATATAGGGAAACATAAATAATCATTTTTCTCTGAAACTAATGCGACTAGACCTTAGATATTTCTTGTTGAGTATTGTGAAGAAACCCTTTGCCAGCATTATTTTAATGTTGGCCCTGGGGTAAAACTGAGAGTACTTCAGTACTCAGGTGAGCGATATAGGGCCATCATGGCCCTCTTGTTTATATTTTCACATCTGATTTTTTTCACAAATCTGAAATTCAAATCAAACATTTTTACAGAAATTTTGGACAATGTCTGGCCTGAAGAAAGTTTGAGAATCCCTGCTATAGGGGGTTTGTGTAAGATATAACAAGTATGCGCCACATTTTGATTTGAAAACACCTTGTTTGGCTTGGGCTTTCACAACCCTTTCTGACACAGATCAGCAGATTGTGACTGGTACATTGACAATGTCCGGCTATTAACAACATACTTAATTAAGGAGTAATTGGGTGTCGATGATTTAGAAAATACTGGTTTTATCATTAAATATTGGAAATATTGGCTGCAGCATATATTGATGCTCCATTTCCAAATATTAATACAAAGCCAGGGATGGGGTAAAATACTTAAATTTAACCGATAAAATTACAATTATTTAACATTCATTACACCTGATAAAATATTTTTCAGTGGATGACTCTGTTATATTTCAGCATCATAGGAGACAGCAACTTTCACTTACCTGGCCAAAAAAATCTTTTCAACATGTGTTACAAGTATTTTACAATTGTCTGGTAGATATCCTGGTATAGAAAACTTGTTTTATCATAATCACATAATTGTGATAATACATGATACACATATTAACACTGGAATTTTTATCAAATGCCTTTTTAGAATGAACATTTTCAAAACCAAAAAACGAAAGATACTGGACATCATAAGATGATTTAGGTGATAGTCTACCCTTGAAATTGAATGGTGAAAATGAACTCCAAATAGGTTAACTTTTAACAGGAATATTCATAACTTGTTAAGATACACAGCAAATTCCTCAATCAGATCTGGCTCTGCACTAGTTTTGTATCAGTTTCTATATGCATATGGAGCAAATAATTTTTTTTAATAAACATTTACATTGACTTAGATAATTAATAATTGAAAAGCAGGGATTGTGAATTTCCTTTGAAATCTAGTGCCCAAGGTTAAAAAACTGAGCATTGAAACCAGTCTCAAATCTCAAGCATCTGATTGGCTGAAATGGCGACCAGTCACCATTTCAGCCAACCAGATCATTGAGATTTGAGACTGGTTTCCAAACTCAGTTTTATAACCTTCAGCCCTTGTCATTCTAACTGAACTGTATGGATACAATATGTTTTATGACTATAAAGGGAAAAACATCATAAATTATCTTTTCACATCATGACAACTTGTCTACATTCAATAATGAAATCATAGCAGCTGAAATGTTTGTATAACAGTTGAATGGCAGTTTGCTGTTTAAATGATTAAAAGCAAAGACACTAATAACCAGGCCCAAAGAAAACAAAATGAAAATACACACATTTTATCTTCTAATTCATAAAGTAGTTTGACATGGTACATTACTTAACAATCATCAGTTTACACTGGAGTTAACATGGTTACTTCCCTTTCATTTATCTGCAAAGGCCACTTTGTGAATGAAGTCTGCTGATGTTTGATTTGGTGATACATCAGATTGCAATACTGTACTTAACTCATTTTATACAAAGTTAGGGAAAGTAAAATATTTGGTTGATTTGTATATTATATTTAATTACCAGTGTATCATCATTACTATTGACTTGTTAAATCAATACAGAATTCTAAATCAATGACACCTCTAGTAATCCCCCTTCATACTTGGAAATATTTCACCTGTGCCCAAGGTTATAAAACTGAGCATGGAAACTAGTCTCAAATCTCAAGCATCTGATTGGCTGAAATGGCGTCTGGTCACCATATAAGAAATGGGGTCTGGTTGCCATATAAGAAATTTAAAAGTATTAATTGGAGAAATCAGCAAACCACTTTATTAATAGTTGTTAAAGAAAGCGATATATTTTGTTGTTGACACAGGAATCAAGTCATGATGAGCTTCTGGAGAGAGTTGGCACGATCCACAACCTGTCGGGAATCCCGAAGCATCAGATGACGTCCAACACGGATCTCCTGATCAACACACGAGATATCCAGGAGATGATGGAGCTGTCAGATAGCTTATTCTCTACACTCAAACAGCCTTTTGATTTCCCCAATCCAAGAGAACTTTGTAAGTTTCTGTTTGTACATTTACATTAACCCTTTCCTCCATAGATAAGCATTTTTACGCATGTGTGACCAGTGAAGATCCAGATCAGCTGGCACATCCATGATGTCTGATCAGGATCTGCACTGGTCGCATTATGGTCAGAAATAACCAAATAATCAAAAAGCAAACAGTGCAGATCCTGATCAGATGGCATAGATGTGCGGGCTGATCTGGATCTACACAGTTCGCCCACGCAATCAATGTGTGTCTATGGAGGAAAGGGTTAATATTAAATTAAAAACAATTATTATATCATTCCTGCATAACTTTTTGACTATTCCAACTGATGGAATAATGTAAGTTTCAGCTAGTGTCTGTCTGTTAATGACCTAACCCTTTCCTCCATAATGAGCATTTTTATGCATGTGCGACCAGTGTAGATCCAGATCAGCCGGCACATTCGTCCCGTTTGATCAGGATCTGCACTGGTCGCTTTTTGGTCAGTAATAACCTAATAAATAAAAAGAATCATAAAGTGAACAGTGCAGGTCCTGATCAGATGGCATGGATGTGCTGCTGGACTGGATCTACACTGTTCACCCATGCAATAAAGGTGTGTCCATGGAGGAAAGGGTTAACTGCATGGATATGGCTTATTATCCTAAATGTGCAATCTGGTCAGGTTCTACACTAAGTCATGTTGCTTAGGTAATTTCTAACCAAGAGAACAGTGTAGCTCCTAATTAGACAGTAAGTTTACATAGGCTCACAGTTCAGAATTAGGCATACAGTTACCAGAATGTTTTCATTGGAACACCAAGTTTTAGTTTAAATAAGTGATTAGGAGTAACTCTGATCATAAGTGACTGTCAAGTTGAAAAGATTTAAACATAATGTGTCAAACTCCTTACTCATTCTTTCAAAATTTGGCACTGTGTATTGCCATTATATGCATTGTGTAAGAAATCACCTTAATTATTGTTTGGTCCCAAAGAACAGTGTTTTGTTCCGGCTGTATGAAGGGCTATGTCTTGGTGACAATATTCAGAAGACACACCTAGTCAGTGGGACATCTTTCAAAAAACTGTTCACAAGTACAAGTCATGTTTTTAAACAGATAAGTTCAGTAAAGCACTTGAGGCCCTGTTATAAGGTAGAAATTCATGTGTAATCTCGTATTTATATGTGTGTACTGGTACAGTAGTCGTCTTGTTTTTATACTACAGAGAAAGTAATTGAATATTAAAACTGTTAAATTGTTTAACTCGTTTCCCCATATATACAGATTTTAGTGCATGTACAAATAGTTCAAATGGCACGGATGTGCCAGCTGATCAGGATCTACACTGTTCACCCACGCAATAAAGGTGTGTCTGTGGAGAAAAGGGTTAAAGAAAAAATTTCCCTTCAGCTTACATTTAGGGGTCAAAGGCTTTTTTTGGAAATTTGAAGTTAAAGGTTCATCTCCCGTTCCAAATGAAAACCATGGTTTGTTGTTGTACTGTCCCTGTGTTGAGAAATACAAAGGCCAACTTGTATATCATATACTACATAAAGCACACCAGGTAGGGCTGAAGTTTCGAGCACTGCTATCCCTTTTCTCCATATCTGATCAGGATATGCACTGGTCACATTTTGGTCAGAAGTAACCTCACGGATCAAAAAGCGAACAGTTGTGTATGGGTTTTATTGCATCATGCATGTGCAAACAGTGTATATCAGGATCTACTCACTGATGTGCCTGCTGATCAGGATTTACAATGTATGATAAAACCTGTATATACATGTATGGAGTAAAAGGTTACTTGTACAATAATGCCTAGTAAGCGCCAAAAACAGTGGGATCACTTTCAATATTTTGACAAGAAGACTTTTTTAATTAAAATTTGAACTTTATAAAAACCTTCATTTTTCTCTTGTGTCATGCCTGGCAGCTGTCAAAGAAAGTGGGAAAAGTGGCTGTGATTTGGGTTACATCTTTACTTTAAAGCTGCTCAAAAGTAACTATTACTGTTAATTTAAATCTTTCAAACTTGTTCAATACTTAAAGTGTTCAACACAATTTTTGTTTTGTTATATTTCAACAATTAATCCTAGGATATGACTGTTATCCCATGAAAGACCAGGGCTGAAGGTTATAAAACTGAGATTGGAAACCAGTCTCAAATCTCAAGCATTTGATTGGCTGAAATGGCGACCAGTCGCCATTTCATCCAATCAAACTTGAGATTTGAGACTGGTTTCTATGCTCAGTTTTATAAGCTTGGGCACAGTGTAGATACAGATCAGCCTGCATATCCATGCTATATGATGAGGATCTACACTGGTTGGAAATAATATTATGAATCTTAATGCAACTTGCAGGGATGGGTGCAGACTGTCAAAACAAGAAGTTTTATAGAATAGTAACCTTCTTTAAAATAGTAACCTTCATTAGAATAGTAACCGTCATTTTTAGCGTTTTATGAAACATATAGGGAAATCTTCTACTTAAGCTCATAAGTGGCAAAAATGGAAGAATTTCGGAGACTATTTCTCCCTGTTCTACTTCTCTAGGCAATGCCCTGAGTTTTAGGTCCAGATCAGACTAAACATATATGCAAACTGGTTTGAGTGTTAATTGGTTGCACGTGGGATACAAGTCATTTCCAGGGAGTTAAGAATAAGAGTAAAGAATTAAATAACTTTGCATGAATAGATTTTTATGGAGTTTTTCATAATTTAAAGGCCTTATCAAATAATGTTCGAAAGTTTTTTCACCCAGACTTTCTGTATGTATGTCTGCAACCATTGCTTTTGATCCATTTGGATGAAAACAAAAAAAATTCACAGCCTCCATTTACATAAAATATACTTCATGCAAATTGTTCTTTTATTTGTTTTACTTTGATTTGTTCCTGGCCCCAGTTAGTTAGGTACATACATTGTTTTATTTACACAGGTTTGATTTTGTGAATTTTATTTCGATGGCATTTTTGCAAATTTAACCCACATCAAAGTTTAACTATGCTTTTATAGAATAACTGCAAATTTATGCCCACACAAAAATGTCAATCACAGTTTTTGCATGAAAATTTTCCCTGCAAAATTAAAATGATATTACAGAACTGGTTTGCGACCAGCTAAGAAAGACAAAAAAAGACAATTACAGAGATAGTTTTTATTGTAGATTTCAGTCAGTCGGTCTCTTATTATCCCCCGCCTTGAATGATCTGCAGTCTGTCCGTGTACATTTCATGTCTGGTCCATAACATTTCAACCCCTAGAAGGAATTTCTTGAGACTTTAGTCAAATGTTCTCCCCATCAACATGCAGAACCAATGTTCCAACCTGTTTGAACCACGTTCTTTCTTGTCCAGTTCATATCTTCTGAACCACAGGGATTAATTTCATGAAACTTTAGTGAAATGATCACCCCATCAAGATGACATGCAGAACCATCTTCCAGCCTGTCCAGCTCAAGGTCAAGGTCTCCAGTGGTGTTTGAAGATTTGAACCATGTATTTTGTCCTTCCTTTTGTGCAAATTTCGTTTGGTCCATAACTATTTAACCCCTAGAAGGAATTTCATGAAACAAGTCAAATTTTCAGCCCATTGAGACAATGTGCAGAACCCATGTTCCAACATGGTTGGCTCAAGGTCAATGTCACCAGTAGTGTTTGAAGATTTGAACCATGTACTTAGTGTCCAGTTCAAATCTTTTGAACCCCTGGAATGAAACTTTGATCAAATGTTCACCCTATCAACATGATGTGCAGAACCCATGCACAACCTGGCTGTCTCAAGGTCAATAGTTGTCTTTGAAGGTTTGAACCATGTATTTCTTATTTGCTCCATAAGTTCCAAACTGCTAGACCGACTGTGTTAACCTCATGATCATTGTACAGATATATTTGTTAATTATGAATGAGGCATCCGTAACCTTTCCAACATACCCGCATGTGGCGGGGATATTGCAGTAGTTACGACTGCCTTGTTTCAATATTGAATTCAATTAAATTGTTGATGTTTTGAATTCAGTTAAACTGTTGATGTTTGGTGATATTTTCATTCGATAGCCAAATGTTTTCAATAATTTTTGACTGGGTGATTACAACTGCATGATTACAATGGCAGGATATTTTGAAGTCTAGAAATGTTTATATCATCTGTGTAATATCATAAACCCAAAAGTTTACATGATACAAGTAAATATGAGAAAGCCAGAATAAATACTATGCTGTCTTGTGATGTAAATTCAAGTAGACAAGCCTGTTAGTGAATGAAACTGCTTTTCTTGTTCTGAAAAATATTGTTTTCTTAATTTGAAAAAACTTGACCTTTATTTTTCAATGTTCTTAAAGCATATTTTGCCAATTTTAACTCTGTTGAACACAGTAAAGATGTGACATTGATCATTTAATTTCAGTCCCGATTCTGGGTTCTGTTGTAGGCATAAAATAACCATTAAGTTGCGTGATCTGTCTATTTCAGTTTTTTATTTATGCAAAAACATTTCTTATTTAGAAGGGAGAATGTCCTTGATGTGGTAAAAAAACAACAACAAGTGTATATGATTAAAACATGATTTTATTTTAAAATATTGATGTTAATTGTCCAGTTCTGGGTTGCCAACTAGATATCTTGGCAACTCATCAAGGACTTTCTACCAGACTGAAGCCAGATGCACTTTAAATTCAAGGTCATGCTGAGTGTTTAACCCTTTACTCCATACATGTTTATTGTGTGGTCGAACAGTTTAGATCCAGAATCAGCTGGTGCATTTGTGCCATCTGATCTGGATTTACACTGGTTGCTTTTTGGTCAGAATTAGGGATTTAAACGAACTTTCGAACATTCGAACGTTCGGATAAGATTGTAAACATTCGAATGCATTTGAAGCATTCAAATGTTTATGAAAATTTAATAATGAGTGTGTAACCAGGGGTTCTGCTAATTAATCAACTCTGAATTGCAGTTCTTTATTTTATTGTTATGTAGTATGAAGTCTGAAACAAACAAACAAAAGTTACACTATCACAATCACAATATTCATAATAAATATTATTGAAATTCAAATGCATTTCATTGTAAATACAAATATTATTTCAAATACAATTACAAATTACAAATATTAAAGTAAAATTAAACAAACTTACCAGAACGGCTGAACACAAAATGAATGCTAATAAATTTATCTCTTTGCAGAGTTATAGCTAAGTGTTTTTTGGTTTTTATGCCCCCGCCATGAAATGGTGACGGGCATTAAGAGTTGCTCCAGTCCGTCTGTCCGTCCGTCTGATATTCTAGTGAACGCAACTCCTCCTACACTACTGGTGGGAATTTAATGAAACTTTACCACAATGCTTGGCCTGATATGTTGTTGTGCATAAAGGTGGGGTTTCGCTCTTACATGTTCCGTTAGAAGTTATGGCCCTTTGATACTTCCATTTACATTAGTTTTAATAGGAGTATATCTCGTGAACGCAACTCCTCCGACACTACTGGTGGTAATTTAATGAAACTTTACCACAATGCTTGGCCTGATATGTTGTTGTGCATAAAGGTGGGGTTTCGCTCTTACATGTTCCGTTCAGAAGTTATGGCCCTTTGATACTTCCATTTACATTAGTTTTAATAGGAGTATATCTCGTGAACGCAACTCCTCCTACACTACTGGTGGCAATTAAATGAAACTTTACCACAATGCTTGGCCTGATATGTTGTTGTGCATAAAGGTGGGGTTTTACTCTTACATGTTCCGTTCAGAAGTTATGGCCCTTTGATAATTCCATTTACATTAGTTTTAATAGGAATATATCTTGTGAACGCAACTCCTCCGACACCACTGCTGGGAATTTGATGAAACTTTACCACAATGCTTGGCCTTATATGTTGTTGTGCATAAAGGTGAGGTTTCGCTCTTACATGTACTGTTCAGAAGTTATGGCCATTTGATAATTCCATTTACATTAGTTTTAATAGGAATATATCTTGTTTTATATATTTTTATTGCATTAATACCAACTTCTTCACAGACATTTCCGTAATGAGCAGACAACAGCGCCACAAATACAAATAATTTACTTGATCTTCAAGTTAATGCATATTTTTATAATTACTCGCACATCACTGTCTTTGAAATGCTATTATTCCCATCATTGCACTTGAGTGTCTGAAAACGATGCATAGCGGGGGCATCCGTGTCCTATGGACACATTTCTAGTTCAACCTATCTCAACAGAGACATCTGAGGGACTGCCTAACAAATTAAAGTCAAAAAGCAAGAAACTAAAAAGCGGGAAATGTCATGTGACCACCCATTCACTCATGCATACATCACACTCAAACCAGTTTTACAAGTCATATGACATAATTAAGATATATTTAACACACAATAGACAGGACAATAATTAGGGGGCTGATAAAAAAAAGGCTGGTTTGGGTTTTCCTGTTATGAAAATGTACAGGAAACAGTTACTTTTTATACCTTGCAGAGGTGTCTCATCATGCCCTTTAAAGATTTGTGAAGTTTCATCAAAATAGCACCATCCGTTAAAAAATATTCTAAAATAATGAGCAAAAAATGTCAGGAGTGTGACAAAAAAGTGTGACACTTTTAAAAATCACATTTGTTCAGATCATTATTTTACAAAAAGCTAGAATTAAGACAAGTTTTAGTGTTGTTTTAGTAAAAGGTGCATTTATTAGGCATCAAAAATGATAAAATTAAGCATAATATACTTAAAGTAATAAAAATTTATGCTATAAAGTCAAACGTGGTAGATTAGAAAATACCTCAAGGAAATCAATACATCTTTGCTTTATAAATTTATAGGACTTTAAATATTAAAAGTACATAACAAATGTTTTGTGTATCATTAGGTTTTATGTTTCTAGATGCAATAATTATAATATAATCACCTCTATTGAAATTAAATGTGTCTGCAGCTCCCTTCAGAAAATTTCAGCTAAATTAGTCAGGAGTGTGACATTATGCACATATTGCAATATTCTGTCAACACATATCCTTTTCAAAAAAACAAGAGCATGTTTTTTCCTAGAAGTCTACTATATTGTCATGTTTTGTTAAATTGTGACAAACAGGAATGGCCTTAGTGAAACATTTTTGAGTACAAGGCACTTATGTGCTTGTCAGGAGTGTGACACAGGTGTGACACATTTTCTTAGAAATATGAATTTTTTATCTTCATGCAATATCACAAGTTCTAAAGCACTTATATTTGATGCTTCAATATGTATTTTAACAGAAATGCACATTTATATAATAAGAAACAGTAATAATTGTATTTTAAGCACATAAATTAAAATTCTTGTGATTTATTTAATATTGGTGAATAAAGCTCCATAAAATTTTTATTCAGCCACATATGAGTTTTACTTGATTGATTTTGATCACTGTAAAGACTGTACAAACATATGGAGCAACCAGTTTGGACTTTATATGACCTTAAATTCTTTACATTTTTTTCACTTCACTTGCCATTTTTCAAATGACAATATCTCAGCAACCAGTTGACCGATTTAAAAATCTTTTCAGTTCTATACTCAGTTTCAATAAGCAAAAAATACAGAATAACAAGTTTGGAATTTTTATGAACTTTAATTTTTACTATATTTTCACTTTTCCAGCCATTTTTTTTTAAACAGCCCTAGGACAAGACAGGACAGTATCTAGGACATGACTGTAACTAGGACATGACGGTAAACAAATAATGACTGATGGAATTTGATGGAATGAATTGTTAAAATAGACACTGGTTACAAGTGTGTGAAAATTCTTGTTTCCATTTTAAAGTTAATTATCCATATCAAGAACAGCAATCAAGAAGGTTTGGTATTTATTTGACACACATACCATCAAGAAAAGGGATTGTCAGTTAACACAGTACATGTAGATAACATGCAACATGTATTATGAATTCTACGCACACACACGCTCTTTTGTGACATAGGGCTAAAATGTAGAATGCGGACTAAAACAAATTGTGGTTCACGTGCATAATCAAATTTGAAAGTTAGTACAGAATACTAGAATACGAATGTGATTAAAATATAAAGTAATCAAGCAAAATTTATATTTAAAATTTACTGCATATTGTAATGATGATTCAATTTAGTAAATTAATAGTCATCCAGTGATGAAAACCAAATAAGTTCACACCCATTGTAATGTATCAAACACCCTATGAAATTCTTTGACAAGTGAAACATAACAACTATGGGTGCAAGTTAAGTGAAAATGTTCAGACTGACGTGTTTATTTAACACGTGTCATTTAGAATGGGTTTGAGTTACACATTTGGTGACAGAATGCTTGTGAACCAGGAAACCATCAAGTTGACAACTAGTATATTTCTATAGGTAGATCGGTAGACAGACTCATGCTCTGGTACATAAACCCACCTATTAAATTTTGGAACACTCAGACATTATCTGCAAAATCTATTTGTATGACATTTTTATTGTATAGGGGATACTGTGGGGGTATACTCATAAAGACATGGTTCATGGTTTATATGATTTGTGAATAATTCAAACATTCGAATGCAAACTGATTCAAACATTTGAATGGTGAAATAGGTGACATTGCCATCCCTAGTCAGAATCCAAAAAGCAGACAATGTAGAGCCTGATCAGTTGGCACTGATATGGCAGCTCATCTGGATCTACACTGTTTGCACAAGGAATGAAATCTGTGCCCAAGGTTATAAAACTGAGCATGGAAACCAGTCTCAAATCTCAAGCATCTGATTGGCTGAAATGGCGACCAGTCGCCATTTCAGCCAATCAGATGCTTGAGATTTGAGACTGGTTTCCAATCTCAGCTTTATAACCTTCAGCCCTGTATCTGATGAAGTACAGTGTTAACAAGAAATGCTCAATAAAACTGAGACAGTATTTTGCCTCTGCGCTGTGTAACATTTGAGATAAATAGTTCTTTTCCCAGAAATATTCACATTATATTAATCATTATTTATGATAATGTTATCGGATGTGACTCCCACAGACACACATGTTAGGGTGTGTTTGTTCCTATCTGTGGACAAACAACATGGTGTAAGGTTGAGCACAGATGGTAGACAGAAAGATAACTATCTATTCAATTCCAGTTTTGTTATTTGTGTTTGAAGAGATTTAGAAACTAACATTCTCATTTAGGGTTTGAAACAATCAGAGTGCATGCAATTTTAACCCTTTTCTGTATAGATACACCTTTATTGTTAGGGCGAACAGTTTAGGTCCAGATCAGCTGTCACATCCGTGCCATCTGATCAGGATCTAAACTGTTCCCTTTTTGATTCATTAGGTTATTTCTGACCAAAATGTGTCAAGTGCAGATCCTGGATCTACACTGGTCGCACACACGTAAAAATGTGTATATATCAATTAAAGGGTTAAACTATGGCCCATTTATTTCATACAAATTTCTGTACCAACATTTATATACAGATCAAGAAGCACAGTGATTAAGGCAAAAAGTCGCCCGGGGTGCCAAATGTAAAAACATGATTTGGATGCTTTACTTTGCAATTTCTGGAAACTAAGCAGTTCTCAGGAACCAATGCCAGAAATTATCACTGTTAATACTGTTAATTTTTATAACAATTCCAAAATCACTCTGTTCTATTTTTTCTTTTACAGCTGGTTTCGGGTATGGCGATTACATACAGCCAGGCCTGTTACAGTTCCAGCCGAACCTGGCATTGGACCAACCCAACTTAGAAGACTTTATGGACCTTGATCCCTGCATAAGTGGTAGGCAATTTCTCTGACAGATCAGATAATTCATATTGGAGACCTGGTCCCAAGGTTATAAGACTGGTTTCCATGCTCAGTTTTATAACCTTGTGCACTGGTCCAAAGCTTATAAAGCTGAGAATGGAGACCAGACTCAATTCTCAAGGATCTTATTGGCTGAAATCCAGACTTGTCTCTTTTCAGCCTATCAGATCATTAAGATTTGAGACTGGTCTCCAATCTCAGTTTTTTTAATCTTTGGCACAGACCTAAACGATGGAAACCATTATCAGATTTCAGTAGTCTGGTTTAATTTGGGCCCAAAACTTACCTATGGCTAACTTGAGTTTTAAGACTGGTTAATTGTCCTTGCCCCTTGTTTGTGATTGGTCAGCCCAGTTTCAAACAACAAGCTGACAAAGGAAGGAAAGTAGCCTGAAGTATCAGTTTGAATGTCACGATCCAGTTTTAGTCATTGTTGTGCAAGGGAAGATGCAGCATGAAACTGTTTATAACCATGAATTTGTTTTGCATTTCTTTGTGTCATTCGGAATTAGGTTGAACTCTTATGTTTCTCTTGAGCTGAAGGTTATAAAACTGAGATTGAAAACCAGTCTCAAATCTCAAGGATGTGATTGGCTGAAATGGTGACTGGTCGCCATTTCAGTCAATCAGATGCTTGAGATTTAAGACTGGTTTCAATGCTCAGTTTTATAACCTTGGGCACAGGTGATTCTTTTCAAAAGGAGTCTCTGAAGTTTTCAGAGAGTTATTCATTGGTTCCAATGTTGTAAGACTGAGTATGAAGACCATTCTCCAATCCCAAGCTTCCCATTGGTCAGTTCTTAGACTGTTCCCATTTTCAACAAATCAGAGTGCAGAGATCTGAAACTGGTCCAGAGGTGTAAAAATTTTCTTTGGCCCACTCGCCCTGCAGGTCGAGTGAATGAGTAAGTGCACTTGCCCTTACAGAAAGTACACTCGCCCTTACATTTTAAATAAAATACTCGTTTTTCTATTCGTTATTTCTCTTTTTTACTGTCTCGCTCTCTCTCTCGCTTTTCATCATCACTCCTACCTTTTGTAAAAAACGTGATCTTCATTTGTTTCGACAGTTCTGATTTGGGAAACCCAATGAGGATAAAAATAAATCGCTGCTGTTACCTTTACATCAGAAACGTTCCGAATACACCAAAGAAGAAAACACATGTGCTTTGCTGAAAAATTTACTCGCCCAGGCGGTCGAGTGTTTCGTCCGCTTCACTCGACCCAACGGATCATTTACTCGCCATGGCGAGCGGTCGAGTGGAATTCTACACCTCTGTGGTCTCCAATTTCAATTTTATGAGCTTTGGACATGGACTTCAGAAATTCCAGAACTATCATTAGAGTGACAGAGCCTTAATGACTTAAATTTTGTGGCTGTACGCAGAATTCAATCTCGGGCTTAGCTAAGGGTTCCTTCAGTAGGTTGCAGTCACAGTAAAACATTAATCTGAGAGAAAATTTGTGTCAGGCTGACCAGTAGTTGTACACATTGCCATTAAACATTCACTAATTCTAAATTCTGTTGCGTATCATTTTGATAAGAATTTCATTTTTAAACTTGAGAAGTATGAATCCTATGACAATGAGTTTATTGTATACAGGCAAAAATTGCATTTTTTGTACATTTCAGAATACTGGGCTAATTCTCGAGCGGCGTCAACAAGTCAAGCTTCCATAACAGATTCTAACCAGGTAAATTCATGTGATGCACATTGTATATTTATTTAATGCCACAGGTATTCACAGCTCAGACAACAGGTATTCAGCGTTGACAACATTATTTATACCACAGAGAAGCTAACATCATTCATAAATATAAATAAAAATGACATTTTATCATTGAATTAAAAAAAAAACAAAAAAAAAACAATTCTAGACAAAGTTGTTGTCAGTGATTATACATATCAATATGCAATAAGTATTTATCTTTGTGAATCAATAATTAAAACATTTTTCCAGTGGCCCACTTGAATTTCCCATCGTATCTTCTGTAGCAGATTTTATAATATTTGATTACCAATAAAATGCATAAGCTGATCACATGGAAAAATGATTAATTGCTTGCTTTGAAATCTGAAAGTTTTTTGTTCGAATTCTGTCCCATTACCAAAAATGCTTAATAATGTTACTCTTGGTAAAAATGATCTCTATGTATCTAAGGCCATCTGTAAGTGTAATAGGAGGCAGGCAGGTTTTAAACTGGTCTTTTAACCCTTTCCTCTATATATACGCATTTTTACGCATGTGCAACCATTGTAGATCCATATCAGCCGGCACAGCCGTGCAGTCTGATCAGCATCTGCACTGGTCGCATTTTGGTCAAAGATAACCTAAGAAATCATAAAGCAAACAGTTTTAATCCTGATCAGACAGCACGGATGTGCTGGCTGATCTGGATCTATAAAGCAAACAGTTTAAATCCTGATCAGACAGCATGGATGTGCTGGCTGATCTGGATCTATAAAGCGAGCAGTTTAAATCCTGATCAGACAGCATGGATGTGCTGGCTGATCTGGATCTGAAGTGTTAGCCCATGCAATAAAGGTGTATCTATGGAGGAAAGGGTTTATACACCAAAAATGCAAAATAATGTACAAAATAATGTTGCATCCTCACTGTTTTTTTTATGCCCCCGAAGGGAGGCATATAGTAATCGGACCGTCCGTCCGTCACGTCCGTCCGTCCGTCCGTCCGAAATAATCTTGTCCTCGCTTCTTCTCCAAATTCGCTTGAGGGATTTCTTTGATACTTCACAGGAGTGTTTGTCACCAAGCCTAGTTGTGCATATCGTCAGGAATTTCTGCTCGGATTATTTTTGGCTGAGTTATGGCCCTTTTTAGCAAAATCTTGTCCTCGCTTCTTTTCTGAAACCGCTTGAGGGATTTCATTGAAACTTCACAGGAGTGTTTGTCACCAAGCCTAGTTATGCATATCCTAAGGAATTTCTGATCGGATTTTTTTTGGCGGAGTTATGGGCCTTTTTACCTAACCCTAACCCTAAGCTTTTTTGAAACCGCTTGAGGGATTTCATTGAAACTTCACAGGAGTGTTTGTCACCAAGCCTAGTTGTGCATTTCCTAAGGAATTTCTGATCGGATTATTTTTGGCGGAGTTATGGGCCTTTTTACCTAACCCTAACCCTAAGGTAAATTTTGTTAAAGCAATAGAGGTTACATTTTTTGTCCGATTGTCATGAAATTTGGTATGAATATTGATATTGATGATTTCTACACAAATGATTAAAATCATGTTGTTAAATTGACCAGGGGCCCTGCCCTGGGGATTTTAATTTTTTTTTCTTTCAAAATCTGTTTTTAACCTTTGATTTTCTACAGTTGTTAACCAGATTTTGACACAAGCTTTATACCATCTTAAAATTCAATCTTTCCTGAACAATTCATTCACTGGTTGTTCAGTGATAAAATTTGAAACAAAAATTTTAGTAGCAGAGTGAAAATTTCAAGTGTCAAAATCCAATATTTCTACCTGTCTTCAGCTACATATGATGTTTACCAGTTTATTCATTAATATTGGTCAAGTTGCTGGACAAAGACCTCATGAACTTTGCTGCTTAGATCTGTGTTATGCAATATTAAGAACTTTGCTCTGGAAGATTTTATAGGGTAAATTTTGTCATTTTCTATGGATAGTGACCAAATAAACTTTCTTACTTTATAGCACTTTGAAAATCAGGCTTTTCTGAATATGTTATTCACTGTTTGTAAGTAAAACAACAAAAAGGACAACAACAACAAATTTGAAGCACATTCTCAAAATGTTAAGACTAAATTTAAGAAAGTCTTAGATGTATACAGTGTATGTACACAAACTGGCAAGTTAAGGCCACACTTTTTTAAGCTCCCCGCAGAAATTCGGGGGAGCATATAGTCGCCAAGTTGTCGGTCAGTCCTTCAGTACGTCCCACATTCTTTAACACTCTAGCGGTCACATATTTGCCTCGATTGTTTTGAAACTTGGTCAGGATGTTTGTCCCAATGATTTCTCAGATGAGTTCAAATATGGGTCATCTGGGTCCAAAAATTAGGTCACTGTTACTAAAAATAGAATTTTCTTGTTAACACTCTAGCGATCACATTTTTGCTCTGATTGTCATGGAACTTGGTCAGGATGTTTGTCCCAATGATTTTTTGGACAAGTTTTAATATGGGTCATCTGGGTCCAAAAACTAGGTCACTGTTACTAAAAAAAGAATTTTCTTGTTAACACTCTAGCGGTCACATTTTTGCTCCGATTGTCACGAAACATGGTCAGGACATTAGTCCCAGTAATTACTTGGAACAGTTCGAATATGGGTCATCTGGAATCAAAAACTTGGTCACTGTTGCTAAAAATAGAATTATCTTGTCTTGGCTGTAAATTTGTTACTTCTCATTGGATTTCAAAAAAACTTGGCACAAATGTTCACCATGACAAGGCGGTTTGTTGAGTACAAAACCATGTCGGTTGGCCCAAGGTCAAGGTCACTGTTCCTAAAAATGGAATTTTCTTGTTAACACTTTAGTGGTCACATTTTTGCTCTGATTGTCCGATTGCAAAGAAACATGGTCAGGACATTAGTCCCAGTTATTAATTGGACGAGTTTGAATATGGGTCATCTGGGGTCAAAAACTAGGTCACTGTTACTAAAAATAGAAAAATCTTGTCCAGGCTGTAAATTTGTTATTTCTCATTGGATTTTAAAATAACTTGGCTCAAATGTTTACCATGACAAGATGTTGTTTCGCCTACAATACCCATGGCTGTTTGTCCAAGGTCAAGGTCACTGTTACTAAAAATAAAATTTTCTTGTCTGGGCTGTAACTTCCTAATGAATGGAGTGATTTCAAAATAACTTTACATAAATGTTTACCATGACAAGGGGTTGTGTTGCGTACAATACCCATGCCGGTAGGTCCAAGGTCAAGGTAACTGTTACTAAAATTAGCATTTTCTTTTCCAAGCTGTAAATTTGTTGTTTCTTATTGGATTTTAAAAGAACTTGGTGTAAATGTTCACCATATCGAGACGATGGGTCACATACAACACAACTTTGTTGTATTCAGGTGAGCGATAAAGGGCCATCATGGCCCTCTTGTTTCCCTTGATTTTACCAAACTTGCACACAACTCTTACAACCATTGAGCAGTTGTTGACAGGTGAGCCACCCTATGGACCCTCTTGTTGCAAGGGTTATAGGCCCTTACTCTTTACTATTTAACTTCCACAGGCATATTTTTACTACATATGTATACCAATTCGATTTCAAAGCTGCATTTCGGGGGCATATGTCAATTTCAAGTGACAGCTCTTGTTCTTGCTTAGTTTCCTTGCTTATGAAATATATTATTGATGACTGGAAACTAGTTCATAATCTGGTGAATGTAAATGTTTTATTATAGAAAAACCACATTTTAATTAATAAAAAACAGCAGACAAACTGACAAATCTACCAGGGTAATTTAATTTATTGCAAAAAAAAAGGACTCTGAGTAGCGAGTACAATTGTAGCATGAACAAAATATTTTACTGTGTTAACCATTGAAGGTTTTTTGGATTATACAAGCATTAAAAAATTGTCAAGAAAAATACGAGCCAAATCTTTTTTGTTACTATTTTACAATAAATGTAATTTTATAGAACTTATTTTGTTGTTCATTATTTTAATCACAGGCTGGTCCATCTTTGAGAATGCCTGCAATGGATGTAGATATGGGATCATCAAGCATGGTTCCATCTCCGCAAATTGTCATGTCACCACAGACTCCACCTACTCCAGCCTATGACAGCCCAGTAGCCACACCTTCTCCTGGTCAATCAGGGGACACGACTCAGAATCTGATGTTAGTTGATACAGACAATTTCATTTTGAATCAGTTACAGCTTATACAGCAGCAGAATCAACAGAAGCAGATAGAGCAGCAGAAACGGCAGCACCAAGAGCAGCGTAAGCAGCAGCAGCTGCAACAACAAAAACAACAACAACAAATTCAAGAACAGAAGCGGCTTCAGCAACAACTTGAACAAGAGCGTCTTCAAAAGAGTCAGCAAGAGCTGTTAAATCAGTTGCTGCAAAACTCACAGTTAAAGAACTTGATTTTAAACTCAGGAAATGCTGTGAATATTATTGAAGAACTGTTGAAAGGTGTACAGAACCAGCAGGCTCCGCTCCCAACACTGACCCCAGCTCCGGCCCAACCCCCGCCTCCTCAGCAGTCTAGTCCAGTGTCACCTCCTAGTGCTTCTCATACTACATTATTAGGATTAATAAATTCAAGTAGTTCTAGTACAGCGACTCATTCCCATTTAGCTACCAATCAGAAAAGTGTGAACAATTCAGTGACTAAACCTAAACCGCAGCCCAAGATTGGGACAAAAAGTATTCTGGAAGCTTTAAATGCTGATGAAAACCAGTGTGCTAGAAATAAATTAACTCTAAGCCAACGGACACAAACCACGTCTCAAATTCCAAAGAAACCTGTAGTTAGTTCAATGAGAGGAGTGGTCAAGGATCAGGCTGGATTTACCATTCCCCCATTACCAGTAAGTATTGTCCTGTCTTAACCCTTTCCTCCATAGACACACCTTTATTGCATAGGCAAACAGTGTAGATCCAGATCAGCCGTCACATTCATGCCATCTGGTTAGGATCTGCACTGTTCACTTTCTGATTCGTAAGTTATTTCTGACCAAAATGTGACCAGTGCAGATCCTGATCAGATTGCACGGATGTGCCGGCTGATCTGGATCTTCACTGGTTGCACATGCCACAAAAATGCATATATATGGAGGAAAGGGTTAACCTTGTAATGTTGATGTTATATCTAAAAGATTAACGTATTAAATGTGTATATTATGTGGAGTAAGGGGTTAATGTGATTGGTAAAATTTCAGATTATGTAATGAGTTCATTCCTTTCTTGTGTTCTGCATGTTCTGGTGTTCTACTCAGTGCCAAAGAATGGTTCAGAACAATGTTTTTAGGGCTTTATTGAATGACTTCTTTGGCTCCACTCAGTGTTTTTTTCGGTGCAGACCACACATGTCCTAATAAAGTTGAACTTTCCCAAGTTGTTCCTAAGTTATTCCTTTGACAATAATCCATCTACAAAAATAATACCTTTAACAATAGCCTGGTTCCAACATGTTAAACTAGGGGCAGGACTGTTTAAACAGCTGTTTGGTTTAAATTAACCCTTTCCTCCATATGTACGCATTTTTACACCTGTGCGACCAGTGTAGATCCAGATCAGCCAGCACATCTGTGCCATCTGATCAGGATCTGCTCTGGTCGCATTTTGTTCAGAAATAACCTAACAAATCAAAAAGCCGACAGTTTAGATCCAGATCAGATGGCACGGATGTGCTGGCAGAGCTGGATCTACTCTGTTCACCCATGCAATAACAGTGTATCTGTTGAGGAAAGATTTAAGTCGGGTCTCCAAACTGACCAATCACAAGCTAGAATTTCAAGTCTGGTTCCTATTTTCAATTTTATAATACTCTGTATTGGGGATGGCTGTTCAGTTCTTATTGGGAAATGATTTAAATGGTCAACAAAAGTTTCTGAAACATAGGTGTGTCTCAGACATTATTCCAGAGCTTCTCTTGTCATTTCATTTTTATCTCATACATGGTTGATAGACCTTATAATAGCAGAGATGGCTTAGAGGGAGACTTGGAAGAAAATGGCTCCCAAATTTGCTAAACTTCTTCCTCTACTAAGCCAAGGGATTATGTGTCTTATAGAAACCTAAAAACATTCAAAACTTCTCCCTAAAATTGGAAAAACTTTTCCCTGTTCTCACAGGGTAAGCCGATCCTTGATATAGATCCTGATCAGACGGCACAGATATGTAGACTGATCTGGTTCTAGTACTACACTGTTCTTCTACGTTATTAAAGGCCTACGTTATTAAAGGCCTATTAAGGTTAATGAAAGTAACAGCTGTAGTGGGCTAATGGCTATTAAAATTCCAGTCTAAACTGAACATTAATTTATAATAGAAGATATAGATAATATTATTAAATTGTACTATGATCTAGAAGATAATTGTTTGAGTGCAGTATTGATTCGAAGCAACTCATGGTTAAAGATTCATGAGAATGAAAGCTTTGTTTTCAAGAGTGAAATGCAAAACAAATCTGTTTATTTTTATGCTTTAAATGAAATTGTTAGCAAAATTTAAAAACCAAATTTAAAAATGAAAGTAAGAGTACCAAACTCATTTTGTCATTCTTCCATTTGAGATGTTGCTGCTTGAAAATAATTAAACAGAATATGTATAGATTATATACAATTCTCTTCTTGTGTTTCAAGCTTTATTTCAGGCTATCTGCTTGGTATGGTGTGATTGTCCATTTGCATTGAGTCCTTGTTTTCCACATGAAATTTTTAAGCTGCTCAGTGTTCCAGAATGCGTCTGACAAGAAATAAAGTCCATCAGTACAGAATTCAGTGTTCTTGGTCTTATCCATTCCAATATCTGAATTTTTACATTAAGTTTTAGGCAGACACAAAATGAAGCCCAAGTTATTGTTTACCATGACATATTAAATGTTATATGTGCAGTTGATGATATAGATTTTTGCAGGCTAAAGACTTGACACTGCCACATTTAAATTAATTAGTATGATATGACAAATCTTTTGTTGACCTGACAACTTATATTTTTGTGTGTTTCTGTTTCAGGCTGCGGTAGCAAAGACACGTGTGGCGAAGCAGCGGCCACTGGCACCTACTCCAACAACCACACAGTCAAGTATTTCCCAACAGAATTCATACCTTGCCCAGCTTTTGACCACTGGTAAGATTATACTTTTATAAATTTGACAAATACAATTGATCAATTGAGGGGTTTTATTTGACCAAGGAGATGGTCCTTTGACTTGAAATTTCCAAAAAGCCTCACTTTGACCCCTATGATTTCAGTTGAAGGCTAGTTTTCTGGCTATTTCAGCCATATATTGGCACAATCACCCAACAATGATCAAAGTGATCCTTATGATTTCGTAGCTAGTGGAACCCCTGCAATATTTCTACCCAGATGTTGTCTTGCTTTTGTAAATAATGCAGGTCAACAGTGCTTTTTTTCCTTCTATAGCAGGGGCCGTTAATGGGTGCCTTCCCCTCAGAAAATTTCTTTAAAATCATGAAGTTTTCCCCAAAAAGTAACTTTACATCAGGTTTTTTCATTCGCCTTTAGACAAGAAATCACGCCATTTTCCCCAAAATTATAGGGCATGGGCCCCTTCCCCAGGCAGTGAAAAAAAGCCTCGCAGGAAACCATAACTGTGTCTACATCCAACAAAGAAAGCTGTAACAGCCAATATTTATGTCTCCCCCCCTCTGGGGGAGACATATTGTTTTTGCCCTGTCCGTCTGTCCGTCACTCCGTCTGTCACACTTCGTTTCCGCTCAATAACTCGAGTACCCTTTGACCCAGAGCCTTCAAACTTCATAGGGTGATAGCCCTTATTGAGTAGAAAAACCCTATTGATTTTGGGGTCAGTAGGTCAAAGGTCAAGGTCACAGTGACCCAAAGAGTGAAAACCGTTTCCGCTCAATAACTCAAGTACCCTTTGACCCAGAGCCTCCAAACTTCAAAGGGTGATAGCCCTTATTGAGTAGAACCCTATTGATTTTGGGGTCAGTAGGTCAAAGGTCAAGGTCACAGTGACCTGAAGAGTGAAAACCGTTTCCGCTCAATAACTCAAGTACCTTTTGACCCAGAGCCTTCAAACTTCATAGGATGACAGCCCTTATTGAGTAGAAGAACCGTATTGATTTTGGGTTCAGTAGGTCAAAGGTCAAGGTCACAGTGACCCGAAGAGTGAAAACCGTTTCCGCTCAATAATTTGAGTACCCTTTGACCCAGAGCCTTCAAACTTCATAGGGTGATAGCCCTTATTGAGTATGGGGCATGGGGAAGACATGCGTTTCAAATATTACTTTATTAGTGGAATCCCCGATTTCAGGTTAAATAAACACCTGCAAATCTTCTATTCTGAAACTTGAAATGTATGTGACTAGTATGGAAAACGAATATAAATTTTATTTTTTCATAAGAACAAAAAATTTTAATGACAAATGTCTGAATGAGACTGCAAAATTGTTGTCTGGATATTAATGGTTTGCCAACAGCTGTATGAACAGTTAATAAACTCTGTCAGTTTTAACCCTTTCCTCCATAGATACACCTTTATTACGTGGGTGAACAGTGTAGATCCAGATCAGCTGGCACATCCATGCTGTCTGATCAGGATCTGCACTGTTGGCTCGTTAGGTTATTTCTGACCAAAATACGACCAGTGCAGATCCTGATCAGACAGCACAGATGTGCTGGCTGATCTTGATCTACACTGGTTGCACATGTGTAAAAATGTGTGTATTTGGAGGAAAGGGTTAAAGAAAAGTCAGTACACTACACAGTTTCTGCAAATTAAACAAACCAATTTTTCTTTCTTGGTGGGCATGGAGATCATGTTGTATTATGACTTTGACCATTGGTTCAGAACTTTAACCAAAAACGTAATTTGGTACTTGAGTTTGTGGAAGTTTTCTAGAGAAAAACTTAGAATCTTGATCAGTTTCTTTATTCGTGCCATTGTATACTTGCTGGTTGAATGCTAGGTACTCTGGTCTTGGTTAGGTCATTGAATTACCTGCCATTTCGTAGTGCCATTAGCTACTTAAGTGTTACTTATTTATATGCTTTGTTTTGCATGTTTAGTAGTGGGTGGGTTGGAGAAAATTTACAGGGGTATCAGCCACTTTTAATAATAACTCCAATTGAGTAATGCCACTTTCAAATGACTTTAACCTGAATGTTGAATATGACTTAAAAAGTGTTTGAATCATTGTGACTTGGCCATGGAAAATGATATAAACCCTTTCCTCCATATATACACATTTTTATGCATGTGCAAAACATTGCCATCTGATCAGGATCTGCACTGGTTGCATTTTAGTAAATAACCTGATGAATAAAAAAGCAAACAATGCAGATCCTGATTAGACGGCACGGATGTGCCGGCTGATCTGGATCTACACTGTTCACCCATGCAATCAATGTGAGTCTATGGAGGAAAGGGTTCAGAGGTAATTAATTGGTGTTGAAAGGCCAGGAGGTAATATCATTCCGGAAGAGCAATATTGACCAAAGAGCTTTAGCTGGAGGGCCTATGTTGCTTGGCCTGCCCTTTAATCATGCAAGCTACCAAGGCATGTTGGCCTTTATTTGTTGATAAGTTATAGTACTTTATGTACAGTGAAACCTGCCTTAGCAGCCACCTGTGAATAGCAACCACCTATCTTAAACAGCCAGTTGGAATATGACCTAAACTGACATTTTATTCTATTTTGTTACTGTATTTAACAGCCACCTGTCTTCAGCAGCCACTTTTTGTCACTCCCTTGGGTGGCTGCTAAAGACAGGTTTGACTGTAATAAATATCATCAGCGTCCACAACTAGAATGACACATATTAGAGTTATGCCCCTTTGCACTGATCTTCAGGACAACGGTGGATACACAATTAAATAAGGAATTAACACAAAGTAACAGAAGTAAGAAAAAAATGTTCTATAATTGAAGTTAGATACAGAAAAATTGCAGTCAGTTATTTCCCATCTGAGTTTGTCTTAGGTAATATATTCAGTTAATTGCATTTCATTATTATCATCACTGTGATGGGATATGTTAAGTTAGCAAAAAAAATTATATTATTGTTCAAACATTGAACATTGGTTGAAAGAGTATATGACTTCTTAACATTTAAACCCTTCACTCCATCGATACACATTTAATCACCAGGGTAACAAGTGTAGATTCAGAACACCTGGCACAGATATACTGACTGATCAGGGTATTTACTGGTTGAGTAAAGGTTTAATCCTTTCCTCCATATATACGCATTTTTACGCATGTGCGACCATTGTAGATCCAGATCAGCTGGCACATCCGTGCCGTCTGATTAGTATATGCACTGGTCACATTTTCGTCAGAAATAACATAATGAATCAAAAAAAGCAAACAGTTTAGATCCTGATCAGACGGCACGCATTTGCCGGCTGATCTGGATCTAAACTGTTCACCCATGCAATAAAGGTGTGTCTATGGAGGAAAGGGTTAAGTGCTTAGCAGAGTATTTGTCACATTTTGCAGCCATTGTAGATCATGCAGCCAACATTCAGCAAATAAATTTCTGTAAAGCATCCCTATGAACACTTAATGGACTTGCTCCAACTGCAAGATGATTGCATTACATTAATCAAGTGGCAGTCAGTTTAATTAGTGTGAAGATTCTCCAAAGACACAGTTACACATGGTCACATGAGCTGAATTCATGAAAATTGACAAAAAATTCCAGGTAACTTGTATTTTGTACATCAGTATTGAGCTATTGATATTTATATACAGTCATTTCCCAATAAAATAACCATCTGTGATAGAGCTGCATTACGGAAACTTTGATACTTATATAAGATAATACACTAAAAATGCATTTAATCAATACAGCTAATGCAAGATTAGTTTTCATGAATAAGTGAACTTTGCAATAATTTTTGTTATTGTCTGGCTTCTGGGGATGTATTTTGAATATAAATTGAACAATAACATAGAACGAGTTAAAGTTTCACGATGAATGAAGTGATTGGACAAAGTTTTTAAACACAGCAAGGGATGTAATACAGTGTATATTGAAGTTGTTTTAAAAGTTTGGAGACTGATAGGAATCCCTTAAGAGAGAATAAAGTGGTAAAAAGATGAGCGCTTGAATTACTGAATCTTACAGTCACGTAGTCCGATGAACTAGAAATGAGAACTAAGTGAAATTCTGCATTCAAAATGGATTGTAATGATTTTCCTTAGCAACTCTACAGATTAATTGATAATAACAACAATTGTATGGTAATGCTTTGATAGTATACAAGTGTGAAGAATACTGGAATAATGGACCACAACCATACTGGCACGTTTAACTCCGCTCTTGGTCTAAACAGGGGCTTGGATCAAAGTCAGAGAAATGCTCCAAGTTCAAACTGGGGCTTGGATCAGAGTCAGAGATATGCTGTAGTCACTAACAGTGGCTTAAATCACAGTCAGAGAAATGTGATAGGTGCAAACAGTGGCTTAGATCACAGTCAGAGAAATGCGATAGGCTCAAATCAGAATAAGAGAAATGCTATAGGTGCAAACGGTGTCTTAATTCAGAGTCAGAGAAATGCTATTGGTGCAAACAGTGGCTTGATTCATAGTCAAAATAATGCTTTAGGATCAAACGGCTTAAATCAGATTAAGAGAAATGCAATCAGTGCAAACAGTGTCTTAAATCAGGGAAATGCTATAGTCGCAAACAGTGGCTTAAATCAGAATCAGAGAAATGCTTTAGGTGCAAACAGTGGCTTAAATCAGAATCAGAGAAATGCTATAGGTGCAAACAGTGGCTTGATTCAGAGTCAAAATAATGCTTTAGGAACAAACAGTGGCTTAAATCAGATTCAGAGAAATTCGATCGGTGCAAACAGTGTCTTAAATCAGGGAAATGCTTTATGTGCAAACAGTGGCTTGAATCAAAATCAGAGAAATGCTATAGGTGCAAACAGTGGCTTGATTCAGAGTCAGAGAAATGCTCAAGGTGCAAACAGTTGCTTTTACCAGAGTCAGGGAAATGCTTCACAAGTGCACAGGGACTTGGATCAGATTCAAGGAAAAGCAGCATTCTTATCGTATCTTGCAAGGAATAAGTTTCTGGAAGGGTTTGAGAACTTTTATGGCATTAGTGAGGACATGAAGAAAGCATATAAACAGAGGTTACTACAAGAATTTGGAGAATTTATGGTTCATGAGGAAAAAAATATGGGCCGATTTGCTCCTTACAGATTTTATGGGAACAAAATAAATGGATATAAATGTTACCCATTTCAAACATCTCAGCAGAATAGGCCACATTTTCAGACATCCTTTAAATATGGTTCCAATGCTAATAATGAAAATGCATTAGTCCAGTTGAACTATAAGCCATCAAAAATAACAGATCTTTATGGTGAAGTTAGACAACAGAATATGCGTGAAAACAAATATACTTTAAGAACATACAGAGAACCCAGAAATAAGCCGAATGAACTTAACAACTTAGGGACATACAGGGTTCAAAATAGTGTAAACATTCCAAATGGTTATC
The DNA here is from genome assembly GCA_038501625.1 of Corbicula japonica. Lineage (NCBI taxonomy): Eukaryota > Metazoa > Mollusca > Bivalvia > Venerida > Cyrenidae > Corbicula > Corbicula japonica. The sequence continues at coordinate 922,970 of JAZAYU010000091.1, read as the reverse complement.
AAAGTACTGAAAGTACTGTGAAATCAGCAACAGGACAGTCATTAGGTGCTGGTCAATATCTTACAAAGTCTGGTGATTTGTTCAAGCTAGGCAATGACAATAATGATACATCCAAAGAAAAACCAACTACTGTCATCAGACTGTTGGAAAAGCCCCTTCTTAATATGGGACAATCAAAACAAGTTCAATCTGATAATCAATTTGAAAAGAAGAATACTAGAGATGCAGTAATTGATTTGACTGAAGAGTACGACAGTGACGATGAAGACTGGTATGTTGATGATGGTGAATTGGAAGTGGTGGACGAGAATTCAATACTTGCCAAACATCAGAGAAATCTGCAGTTGTTGGTGGAGGCCAGAGAGAAAACAGCAAGTACATTAAATGTAAAAACTTGCATAAATGAAGTTGTGGAAGATGGAAAACACCCTAAGAGCAAAATAAACCAACTGTGTGTGTGTTGCAACAATACAAAAACAGATGGTCATGTTCAAGGTGAAATGAATGTGTACGTGAATGTTGATGTGTATCAGAATGAAGCAATTGATTATTCATTGAGAGCACCAGCTAATGATGACATTAAATCTATAAACTCTCAGATAAAATGGTCTGTAGTTTATGAAAAAACAGATGATGTTTTGTCAAACAATTTAAACAGCAAGCAATCACCTAATTATAAATTAAAATATCCTACAATCGTACAGACCTTGAACTTGAATGAAAATGTAAAGACCCAGAAGTACCCAATTGTACAGAATTATGAAATATCAAGTGCAAGTAATGAAATTACAACAACTCTCCCAGTTAAAAAACATACAGTTTCAAACAAACCAGGTGTACACTTAACTGGGACATGTAAAAAAGGAATTGATGCAAAAGAAATAATTATTATTAATGATAGCACAAGTGACCATCATGAAAGTCAACAGAGGGGAGAGAAAAGGAAAAGTTTAGTAGAACTGATTATAGGATCATCTCCTGGTAAAGAAGAAGAGAAAAGTAAAGAATATTTTTACACTGTGGCTGCACTTGGATATGGCCTGTTCGGAATCTAGAAGATGTTAAGCTATTTTGAAGCGAGCAAATTCTGATTTAAAATGAAACTTTAACCCGCTAGAAGTCATCAATTTAACCCTTTCCTCCATATATAAGCATTTTTATGCATGTGCAACCAGTGTAGATCCAGATCAGCAGGCACATCCATGCCATCTGATCAGGATCTGCACTGGTGGTATTTTGGTCAGAAAAATAACCTAATGAATCAAAAACCAAACAGTTTAGATCCTGATCAGACGGCACGGATGTGGATCTAAACTGTTTGCCCACGCAATAAAGGTGTGTCTATGGAGGAAAGGGTTAAGAAAGATTATTCAATATGATGATATCAGTTATAGCACTGTTTATAAATTTATTAACTTATTATTAACTCCATATATCAGTGCTTTCTGATTAGGATCTGCTCTAATTGCATGTTGGTCAGAAATAACCTAATGAACCTAGAAGTGAACCCTGTAGATACTAATCAGATGGCACAAATGAGCTGGCTGAGCTGGATCTACTCTGCTCACACAATAGCCAACAGCCAATCCTATGAAGAAAAATTAATTTTTTTAGCTGATTAATGCTTATTGCAGACACTGTTTTTCTGAGCAGATATTCTGGAATCTCCAATGTGACATGCTGTGCTCAGCACAAACCTTTACTTCATTAGATATGTGCCCAAGGTTATAAAACTGAGCATGGAAACCAGTCGCCATTTCAGCCAATCAGATGCTTGAGATTTGAGACTGGTTTCCAATCTCAGTTTTATAACCTTCAGCAATGGATGTTATCAAAGGCCTGACAGTGTAGATCCAGATCGGTGTCAAATCTGGTGTATCTGATCAGGATCTACACTGTTCAATTTGTAATTTCATCAGGTTATATCTAACCAAGAACCGAAGAGTGTCCTGGTATATATCCAAATTTGGATCTACACTGGTCAAATATGGGATAAAACCTGTATATATGGAGCTAAGTGTTAAAGAACGACATGCTCTGAATTTATTTGTATTTAAGAGAATTCATCATTGTGGGTTAATAAATCTTTTGGTTGGGGAGTAGGTATAAAAATGTTGGATTAATTACCCATGAATACACAATCATTAAAAATTTAATTTAGTCGTGATAAGATTTCAAAAAAATAATTTTTATAACACAAAACAAACATTTACCTTTCCTGATTTTCCATGGTAAAAATACAATTTTTGATAGTGCCTTGCCTTCTTTTTGCCAGTTTTTTTTGTTCAAAGATTTTAACGATATTTGATGGTTTTTCATTTGGGTATGGAAAACAGTTGGTTTGTTTAAAGTGTGTTAAGCCCAACTGTTTTTCATACCCAAATGAAAAAAAATCAAATATTGATTCAATCCTTATATTACACTCATAAATACTCTCATTAGTACAAAAAATATGAGAAGAATTTGTGATATAACGGCTTTTTCAAAAGGCTGTTGGAACTGCAATGTTGACGACACAGTGAATGACCGCACACATTTTCGTCGCTACTTGTGGCAAAATGTGTGTGCCTGGTGACTTCACATGTCAAAACATTGTGCATCGTCCAATAAATTATGCTCTACTGTCTACCACGCCTTATAAAATAATATGTCTCACTGTTTACCAAGAGAAATTATGTCCGTTTGATGATTAAGACTTTATTGTAGAGGACGAAGTTGAAGTGTAAATATAAAAATAACACAAAATATAACTTGCAGCAAAAAACCCATTGCACCAAGAAGAGGTAAATTAATTAAATTTATAAATCACAGAAAATTAACAATGCAACATGGTGAAATCTGTCTTTTTGCTTCTGATTTATTCTGTATGTACATGTTTTATATTGGCTTATGTAAAACTAAGGTTTATAATTAATTTGTCTGCAATGTGCGCATAATTGTGCATATTTCTTGCATTATCTTTTGTAGCATTTTATGAGAAATTTATTTGAAAATATCGCTTTATCATTATTCTCCATGGTATTAATTTGAATTGGTATGTCTGAAATATATTGATAAACTCTTTAAAGCTTGTAAATATTCAATATTAATAAAGTTTGGATCCCCGAGGTGATCTACTACTAATAGTTGATAAGTTGTTTTATTGCCCAGTAGAGCCAAAAGCCTAAAGTGCAAGAAGTTCCATTGAAAAGAGAAGTTATACTGTTTTTGCATTAAGGTGATGGTTTTGGCCTCTCTTAGAAATTTGTGCATTTGTATCATTCACATGGTTAACTCTTTCTTCATATGTATGTCTTTAAGTCATTTGTGAACAGTGCAGATCCAGATCAACCGGCACATCCATGCTGTCTGATCAGGATTTGCACTGTTCACTTATAGATTTACAAGCTTATTTCTGACTAGAAAGAAAACAGTGCACATCCTGATAAGACAGCGCAGATGTGCTGACTGACTCTGGATCTTCACTGATTGGACATGCAATAAAATGCATATATATGAAGAAAAGGGTTAAATAATGCTTGGTTGGGGAAGGAGGGTTGGGATGCAGGGTTGAGCAACAGTTTAGATGCAAAATTTAATGTCTGATTAATCATGACAAAATAGAGTTTCACAACAAATTAGAGTACACAGTCATCAGCATCCATGTAGATCAAAGATCTCTTTGATCAGGTATTTATTGCCTAATTTCTTTATTAACCCTTTCCTCCATATATACACCTTTTTACACATGTGCGACCAGTGTAGATCCAGATCAGCCGGCACATCTGTGCCGTCTGATCAGGATCTGCACAGGTCGCATTTTGGTCGGAAATAATCTAACAAATCAAAAAGCGAACAGTGCATATCCTGATCAGATGGCATGGATGTGCCGTCTGATCTGGATCTAAACTGTTTGCCCTCGCAATTAAGGTGTATCTATGGAGGAAAGGGTTAATACAGTGGAACTTTGAAACTTGAGCATCCAAACCTCAAAGCAGTTCTGCTGGTCCCACCTATTTCCTTTTATATATTCATTATAAAATTAACATGGAAGGCTTGAACATAGAACCCTTGGGTACACAAGGTGTCTGAACTCCCTTTCGCCATTTCAGCCAATCAGATCCTTGAGATTTGAGACTGGTTTCCAATCTAAGCTTTATAACCTTCAGCCCTGATAAATGTTTCATACCTCTATAGGGATCGTAGGTTATGCCAGTTCACAAGTTTTCATGGATTACATTGCCAATCACCAGTGTCTTTGATAACAGAAAATAATTTATGATCACTCCTGAAGGCATCTGCATCAAGATGATAAGTATGAGATTTAATAAGGAGAAAATAATGATTTGTATAATATATTAAAGGGTTTGAAGTGGAGTTTTCATAAAAAACAAGAGATAAAAAAATATAGAGAATCTGATGATTAAAGTTTAGGAAATTCATAGTCAAATGATGTTATATGTGTTGTTTATCTTTTTTACCACCCACGAAGAATGAAGAAACATAATACATTGTAAATGTACAAAAAATTGGGATCCACAGACCAAGCACAATATATTGGATATCGCGATCGCAATATAATGGAGCTGCAGTGTATTAACTTCCAGAAATTTGAGTTCTTAAAGAATTTAACTGTACTTTGAAAAAGGCAAATGTGATTCAATGTGCACCAGATTAAACTGCAAGCTGGCAATCGTTTTTAATTGTGTTAATCTTACAACAAACTATTCTAGCATACAGTATTAATATTTAAATGGAAGTCTGCCATAGGCTATGCATAATTATGCTCCCTCAAAAAATAGCTGAACATTAAAACTAAATGCTATGGGATAGGATCACTTTTTAAACATTTTTTCCTCCCTGTTTGAGGTAACCCTTTCCTCCAAATACACACCTTTATGTCATCTGATCAGGAACTGCACTGTTCGCTTTTGATTCATTAGGTTATTTCTGACCAAAATGCGACCAGTGCAGATCCTGATAGATGGCTGTCTGGATCTACACTGGTCGCACATGTGTTAAAATGTGTATATATACAGGAAGGGGTTAAACAGTTCTGCGGCCTTTGAAAGAAGTAAATGCAGCTGTTGTTGTAAAAAGAACATGCTTAGTGGAACAATACCAAATTAGGTTTAACTGCAGAAATATGATCTACAAAAATAAATGACACAAGTATGGAACTACCTTGAGGGCATTTGTCACAGTGTTACGGGCTTACCACACTCCTCCCAACCATGTTCATCGATAAAAAGAAAATTATCAAAATCTCAGTAATGGCAAAATGCCGTTCAATGAAAATTTCCACAAATGTATGTTATTAATGTATCTTTATTTTGCATATGGTAAGATACGTTAGAACAGTAAAGAACAATAGTGAGATCTAAAAATTCCTTCAATTTCTATTTACATAAATTCACAAAAACTAAACAACACAAAACATCATTTTAAATGCCCACATAAGTAATATGATACTGACAACAATTTATTGTGTCCTCATGACTTACTTTACGAGATATTAGTAAAAGTGTGTTTGACCTTCAATTTCCTGGTCGCATAAACGGATGACAATCACTGATTTCTCTTTTAGTAGTTGAAAGTTTTTTACAAAGTACACAACATTTTCTTGTCAGTATCATTGCACTCACATGGGAATTTAAAATTTGTATCCCTTAGTTTTTGTGAATTTTTAGGTCTAGTTTTTTTTCTTTACTTTTCTACGTGTCTTACTGTATGCAAATCTCGTTTCCACTATTGAAATTTAAGTATGCCTATTGAATGACCAAACCATTAATACTTTTCTCCATAGATGTGACATTTTTAGCATGGACATAAAGGTAGATTAAGATCTGCCAGCTTAGTATCCATGCCATCTGATCAGGACCTACACTAGATGGTATTTGATTCATTAAGCTACAGTGATTTACTGAACAAGAAGTAAAACACTGGAGATCCTGATCTGATTGCATGGATGTGCCAGCTGATTTGGATTTACATACACAATAAAACCTGGGCTGAAGGTTATAAAACTGAGTTTGGAAACCAGTCTCAAATCTCAAGCATCTGATTGGCTGAAATGGCGATCAGTCGCCATTTCAGCCAGTCAGATGCTTGAGATTTGAGACTGGTTTCCATGCTCAGTTGTATAACCTTGGCCACTGTATATATTGAGTAAAGGGATAATTTGTCCGTGTAATGCTATAGTCTTCGTCAGCATGGATTTGTTTTTGTGTGGTCTTCGACACCAGGTGTCACATGTGCGATTTAATTATTCGCTATGAATTGACTCCTGGCCCCCTCCGGGTACTGTTAAGTTCTTTAAATCTTTTGGGGAAGGGGGAAAATTTTGGTGTTTTTTGAATAGGTAACATTTGGCAAGATTTATCTTGGCAAGATATAATGAAAAAAGTATAATAATAATAGGTATAACAGGAATTTTTAGGCCAATTTGTATGTATGGAATGATCATAATGATTTAGTTACTGAAATTTATTTTTTAACACTGAAATCAACAAAGGAAAATAATAAGTGTTTTATGACCAATAAATATCACCTAAATTCACCACAATCATCATACATGGCAACAACAGCGATGTTGGTGTGTAGATTTTCACGCCTTCTCGATGCTTAATAAAGGGAATTGATGATAAACGTTTGATCACCATTAACTGTTGCCAATAATGCCAATTTACAAATGAAAAACAAAATTATATTAAGCATGGCAAAGTATTTTCATAGGAAAATGTTACTTTAATAGAAGAATGTAATAAACAAATACTGATCTATATGTCTATGGGGAAAACTTGAAAAATCTACTAATCAGGAACTGCCAGCCAGAACATATTATTTCTTAATAGCATTTCTTTGAAGACCCTCTTATTAAACATGTTTAAACCATATCTGTAGGGAAAACTTTAAATATTTTCTTACCAAAAACCTCCAGCCATGTAAAATTATTTTGCCAGAACATTCCTTTGAAGACTCTCTATTAATCATGTTCGAACCATACAACTTGGTAAAACCATACAGATGGACTTCCCTCCCCCCACCCACTAGATATCTTTCCTGTATGAAATTTTAATGTTTGTTATATAGATTTTTTTAGTTTTCTGAAGCTAGATAAGCCATAGATTAGAACTTTTGTGGGCATAAATGTCTTCTGGTGAGCAATACAGGTTCACAGCTTGAACTTGATTTTTAAAGTTGAAGTTTGCATCCAAGGCCACAATTTCTAGTTTATTATGTAAACAGGTTTGCAACTTTCTATAGTTGTTCACAATCGTAAGCTGGTTTCTGTTTTTAGTTAATGGGTAAAGTAATAATTCTGCCTGACTCCGTACTAGCTTGACACACCTACTACCACCCAGTCATCCCCACCCTGCCCCCAGTGAGGGTTACTAAGTTTTATTTATTAAGTGTATCAAATATTCAGATATAAGTTGCAATATGATATCTCTTTCTTGTTGTTTAACCACAAGAATACTGGTAGTACGTTTCATTTCCTGTCCTTTTTTTATGCCTTAAAATACTGAAATTCAATGATACTAACTTAATCTTTATTTTACAAGAGTAGGGTTTTTATGAAATAACAGGTAAGACTTATTATTGGTGCATAAGTGATTAAGAGCAGTGACAAAGTTCAAGACCATGTGTGATAGGATAGTGTATGAAACACTGGTGCACTTCACAGGTGAGGATAATACGAAAGCCAGGGCTGGAGGTTATAAAACTGAGTTTGGAAACCAGTCTCAAATCTCGAGCATCTGATTGGCTGAAATGGCGACCAGTCGCCATTTCAGCCAATCAGATGCTTGAGATTTGAGACTGGTTTCCATGCTCAGTTTTATAACCTTCAGCCCAGATTCTTCAGTGTTACAGAATTTTGTAGATTTTCACATTTGAAGTGGTGACTGTGAAATGAATATGAATGAGGAATATCCTTCAGATGTTTCATGTAGTTATGTTGTTTTATCAGACAGTAAGTGTTTATGTTAACCCTTTCCTCCATATATACGTCTTTTTACACATGTGCAACCAGTGTAGATCCAGATCAGACGGCACATATGTTCCTTCTGATCAGGATCTGCAATGGTCGCATTTTGGTCAGAAGTCACCTAATGAATCAAAAAGCCAACAATGCAGATCCTGATTGGACGGCACGGATGCGTCGGCTGATCTGGATCTACACTGTTCACCCATGCAATAAAGGTGTATCTATGGAGGAAAGGGTTAATGTTTTACAACATACTAGAAACAAATTTCATTTCATAATTGAACCTTCTAGATCCAGGTCAGATAACATCAGTGCCATCAGATCAGGATCTACACTCTTCCCTACATGGCCTTAATTAACCTTATGAATCTAAAAGCCAATGGTCTAGATCCTGATCAGATAGCATGAATCTACACTGTTCCCGTATTGGATATAAAGACATATCTACATGGTAAAGGGGAGAGTGTCACTAAACCACTTGTATTATTTACAAGTATAGACCCAGATCAAGAGATCTACACTGTTTGGTTTGCCTTTAACTTTCTGTGAATGGACCGATTTGAATACTAAGTAACTAAACAAGGTTTGAATAGAAAGTTTAAAATTTAATCCATTGGGGAATTTAAAAATTACCAATCCAGGGAGTTAATTTCTTGCGCTATGGAAAATTTTAAAGAAATGTTTTGGAACATGAGTCTATGCATGTTTAATTCTACCATGCATCAAATATTAAAAATTGTCGATCCTATTGTGCATTAGATGCCCAAAAGCTGTTTTTAAAAGCTTCATCAGTCTACAGTTGAATATAAATAAACATTATTTCTGGCGTATAAAAAACATTATTTCTGGCAATTAGTTTTTGTGTCGCCCTTTCGAAGAAAAGGCGATACATAGGGATCGCTTTGTCCGTCTGTCCGTCGGTCTGTCTGTCCGTCACGAAAACTTGACGTTGGCTATAACTTTGCCATTTCTTAATATTTCTTCATCAAACTTTCCAATTATACTGCTTATGACAACACGGTCATGGTGATGCAAAATTCTTTAGGTCAAGGTCACATTTGAAGGAGTTTTGCCCCTTTTTCGTCAAAAAACTTAATGTTGGCTATAACTTTGCCATTTCTTAATATTTCTTCATCAAACTTTCCAATTATACTGCTTATGACAACACAGTCATGATGATGCCAAATTCTTTAGGTCAAGGTCACATTTGATGGAGTTATGCCCCTTTTTCGTCACGAAAACTTAATGTTGGCTATAACTTTGTCATTTCTTAATATTTCTTCATCAAACTTTCAAAATATATTGCTTACAACAACACGGTTGTCATGATACCAAAATCTTTAGGTCAAGGTCACATGCCACAAAGTTATGCTCCTTTTCATACTTATATTTTGTCATGAAAACTTAATGTTGGCTATAACTTTGCCATTTCTTAACATTTCTTCATCAAACTTTCCACCCAACCGCATCCCACCCCCCTCTCCACCTTAAAGAATATGTCTTCTTTTTTTACCAACAATAAATAAAGTCATTGGTATAGCAAATAATCTTCATTTGAACAGAATACACTGCCTCCATTTAATTTCTATTGTTGACCTCTTTTTCTATGTTTCTGATTTGTCCATTCATCATTGGCCATGTATTTTAAGAATTTCTAACACTGTAGAACTTGGTTAGACTGTATTGATTAACAAACTGATTACTGGGCCCAAGATCATAAAACTAAGTTTGGAGATCAGTCTCAAATCTCAAGCATCTGATTGGCTGAAATGGCAACCAGTCGCCTTTTCAGCCAATCAGATTCTTGAGATTTAAGACTGATCTCCTGATTTAGTTTTATGATCTTAGGCTCAGCTTACAAATAGGAAATCTATGATCTACCACAGTGTTGGTTTATGGCTACTCAATTCAAAATGCCAAATGATTTCTTGTATTCATTTTCAGGGACATACCCAGGAGCCATTATCAATGTGAAAGACGAGGGAAGAGGGAATACAGGGTCACCTAACCAGACAGCTGTCAATACCTTGTCAAATAATCAGTCACCATCCATGACCCTCCCGATCTCAGTAAGTTAACCCTTTTCCCAAGGTTATAAAGCTGAGCATGGAAACCAATCTCAAATCTCAAGCATCATGACTGGTCGCCATTTCAGCCAATCAGATGCTTGAGATTTGAGATTGGTTTCCAATCTCAGTTTTGTAACCTCCAGACCTTGACTCTATTGATACACTTTTTATCACTTGAGCAACTACTGTAAATCCAGATACACCTGCACTTATGTGTCATATGATTAGGATCTAAACTGTTTGAAATAACCTAATAATTATGCCCCCCTTCGAAGAAGCGGGGGTATATTGCTTTGCACATGTCGGTCGGTCGGTATGTCGGTCGGTATGTCGGTCGGTCCGTAGACCACATCTTGTCCGATCAATAACTAGACAACGCTTTGTGATACAGTCCTTATATTTGGTGTGGAGGTTGGTCATGACCAGTAGAAGACCCCTATTGATTTTGGGTTCAGTAGGTCAAAGGTCAAGGTCACAGTGGCCTTGACCACAAAAACCTTGTCCGATCAATAACTAGACAACGCTTTGTGATACAGTCCTCATATTTGGTGTGGAGGTTGGTCATGACCAGTAGAAGACCCCTATTGATTTTGGGGTCAGTAGGTCAAAGGTCAAGGTCACAGTGGCCTTGACCACAAAAACCTTGTCTGATCAATAACTAGACAACGCTTTGTGATACAGTCCTCATATTTGGTGTGGAGGTTGGTCATGACCAGTAGAAGACCCCTATTGATTTTGGGGTCAGTAGGTCAAAGGTCAAGGTCACAGTGGCCTTGACCACAAAAACCTTGTCCGATCAATAACTAGACAACGCTTTGTGATACAGTCCTTATATTTGGTGTGGAGGTTGGTCATGACCAGTAGAAGACCTCTGTTGATTTTGGGGTCAGTAGGTCAAAGGTCAAGGTCACAGTGGCCTTGACCACAAAAACCTTGTCCGATCAATAACTAGACAACGCTTTGTGATACAGTCCTCATATTTGGTGTGGAGGTTGGTCATGACCAGTAGAAGACCCCTATTGATTTTGGGGTCAGTAGGTCAAAGGTCAAGGTCACAGTGGCCTTGACCACAAAAACCTTGTCCGATCAATAACTAGACAACGCTTTGTGATACAGTCCTCATATTTGGTGTGGAGGTTGGTCATGACCAGTAGAAGACCCCTATTGATTTTGGGGTCAGTAGGTCAAAGGTCAAGGTCACAGTGGCCTTGACCACAAAAACCTTGTCCGATCAATAACTAGACAACGCTTTGTGATACAGTCCTCATATTTGGTGTGGAGGTTGGTCATGACCAGTAGAAGAACCCTATTGATTTTAGGATCAGTAGGTCAAAGGTCAAGGTCACAGTGGCCTTTGCATACAAAAACGTTGTCCAATCAATAACTAGACAACGCTTTGTGATACAGACCTCATATTTGGTGTGGAAGTTGGTCGTGACCAGTAGAAGACCCCTATTGGTTTTGGGGTCAGTAGGTCAAAGGTCAAGGTCACGGTGGCCTTGACAACAAAAAACCTTGTTCGATCAATAACTAGACAACGTTTTTATGTTTATTTGTATAATAAAATAAAATACTTCTCAGTGTAAAGTTGTGATTATTTTTCCCCATGACAATTTCAAGTAAAGATATATATTAATGATCCATAACATTAATTTTAAACTATTTCAATATATGCCGTGTCATAAATAGGCACTGATTATCACTCACTTGTGTTTATTAAATGCTTTGGTTTCGTATGGATGGTCACTAAAGCCTGCACATTACCGGAATTGACATAACACTAGAGCTACTATATCTCCGCCAATAGCGAATATTTGATTTAAATTACAATAAAATCCTTTGTGTTAGACTAGGTTAATCTACACGCGCTTATGTTTGTCGAGGTAAATGTAATCCTCTCATTGGATGACCTGGTTATTGATATATAGGAGTTCCACCGTCTTGTAAATTGCTTTCATGACTGGTACCCTTCATTGCTAAAGCTTACAAAAGTCTCTAAATTTCCAAAAATTTAAATTCAATGCTAATAGATATCACTTGCACGTCAGGGGGGGCATTTGTGTTTGACAAACACCTCTTGTTCTAAAAGCAAACAGTGCAGGTCCTAATCGAATGACATCAATGTTTCAACTGATCTGGATCTACAATGGTCAACATGTGATAAAAGGAGCAAAGGTTTCATTTTTACACCTCCAGCACCTAGCAATTTAACTGTCTGTTTATACATCTGCTTGTCCCTTCAGTTAACCTGTTTCAGCAACTGTTTTTAGAGTTTGGGAACAAATCAGTGCAAGGGAAAATGGAAGTTATGGTCACCAATTTTATAAATAAGGCAGTAATCTACCATCTGACTTCACAGTAGCTTCATAGGCACTCAATGTTTTCCACACTCCAGCAGAAAAGGAAGATACTTGTTTCAGTCTTTATTTTATCTAATTCACTAATTTAAAAATGAAAGATCAGCACATGTTGTAAATTGACTATTGTTTGAATTAGGTGAAGAAATGTTAAACCTATCCCATGGTTATAAAACTGAGCATGGAAACCAGTCTCAAATCTCAAGCATCTGATTGGCTGAAATGGTGACTGGTAGCCATTTCAGCCAATCAGATGCTTGAGATTTGAGACTGGTTTCCAAACTCAGTGTTATAACCTTCAGCCCAGGACCACACTGTAAGAACACCACTAGACTTTGTACTTGTAATTTCAGATAACAGATTTCCCAACCAGTGTGTTAATAGCAGCTGCTAGCCATGCCTTCAGTCCAAGCCATATCTCAGTGAAAGATGTGTTTCAGACAGTCAGTAAACAAGGTAATGTACAATACCATGCCTTCAGTCCCAGCCATATCTCAGTGAAAGATGTGTTAAAGACAGCCAGTAAACAAGGTAATGTACAATACCATGCCTTCAGTCCAAGCCATATCTCAGTGAAAGATGTGTTTCGGACAGTCAGTAAACAAGGTAATGTACAATACCATGCCTTCAGTCCCAGCCATATCTCAGTGAAAGATGTGTTAAAGACAGCCAGTAAACAAGGTAATGTACAATACCATGCCTTCAGTCCAAGCCATATCTCAGTGAAAGATGTGTTTCAGACAGTCAGTAAACATGGTAATGTACAATACCATGCCTTCAGTCCCAGCCATATCTCAGTGAAAGATATGTTTCAGACAGTCAGTAAACAAGGTAATGTACAATACCATGCCTTCAGTCCCAGCCATATCTCAGTGAAAGATGTGTTTCGGACAGTCAGTAAACAAGGTAATGTACAATACCATGCCTTCAGTCCCAGCCATATCTCAGTGAAAGATGTGTTAAAGACAGCCAGTAAACAAGGTAATGTACAATACCATGCCTTCAGTCCAAGCCATATCTCAGTGAAAGATGTGTTTCAGACAGTCAGTAAACATGGTAATGTACAATACCATGCCTTCAGTCCCAGCCATATCTCAGTGAAAGATATGTTTCAGACAGTCAGTAAACAAGGTAATGTACAATACCATGCCTTCAGTCCCAGCCATATCTCAGTGAAAGATGTGTTTCAGACAGTCAGTAAACAAGGTAATGTACAATACCATGCCTTCAGTCCCAGCCATTTCTCAGTGAAAGATCTGTTTCAGTCAGTAAACAAGGTAATGTACAATAACATGCCTTCAGTTCCAGCCATATCTCAGTGAAAGATGTGTTTCAGACAGTCAGTAAACAAGGTAATGTACAGTACCATGCCTTTAGTCCAAGCCATATCTCAGTGAAAGATGTAATTCAGAGCAGTGTTTCTAAAATTTCAAAATCGCAATCGGACATTTGCGCCAAAATTGACCATTCCGCCGACTTCAGGTTCACATGAAGAGCGATTTCTGGTCCCCACCTTCAGCGCATTTCACTCTCTTGACCCCCAGTCTATTCCTCCCTAGCGTCATACTTTCTCGTCAGCAGTGTTCATAGCGGTACCTTGAAGCTAGTGTTCAAATGGTTTTTAGCTCGACTATTCGAAGAATAGGGGAGCTATCCTATTGGTCCCGGTGTCGGCGTCCGTTAAACAAAAAATCCATAACTTGAAAACTACTTATGATATCAACTTGAAACTTGGAATATATATTCACCATCAAATTCTACATCATTATTAACAACACCCATAACTCTGCTACAAATATTTTTCAAGTTATGCCCCTTTTTCACTTAAATTTTGCGTTAAGGAAAATATGCACTTTGGTCCATAACTTATAAACTACTTAAGATATCAACTTGAAACTTGGAATATATATTCACCACCAAATTCTACATCATTTCCAACAAAACCCATAACTCTGCTGTCAATATATTTCAAATTATGCCCCTTTTTTCTTATATTTTGTGTTAAGCAAAATATGCAATTTGCCCATAACTTTAAAACTACTTGAGATATTGCCTTGAAACTTGAAATATATTTTCACCATCAAAATCTACATCATAACCAACAAGACCCATAACCCTGCTTCCAATATTTTTCAAATTATTCCCCTTTTTCACTTAAATTTTGTGTTTAGCAAAATATACACTTGGCCCTTAACTTTAAAACTACTTGAGCTTTTACCTTGAAACCTGGAAAATATATTCACCATCAAAATCTAGGTCATTATCAACAACACCCATAACTCTGCTACCAATATTTTTCAAGTTACGCCCCTTTTTCCCTATTTATACCCCCGCTTCGAAGAAGAGGTGGGTATACTGTTTTACCCTTGTCCGTCCGTCCGTCCGTCCGTCCGTAACAAAATTTCCGTCGCAGTTTTCTCAGCAACTATAACATGCAGCAGCCTGATATTTTGCATATTGCTTTATCATATAGTCCCATATGGTGTAAAGCGATTTTATGCTCCTTGCTCATCTACTTCCTGTTTACCGAATACTTAGATTTGTGCACATAGTTGACATACATGCACAATTTCCGTCGCAGTTTTCTAAGTAACTATAACATGCAGCAGCCTGATATTTTGCATAATGCTTTATCCTATAGTCCCATATGGTGTAAAACGATTTTATGCTCCTTGCTCATCTACTTCCTGTTTACCCAATACTTAGATTTGTGCACATAGTTGACATACATGCAAAATTTCCGTCGCAGTTTTCTAAGTAACTATAACATGCAGCAGCCTGATATTTTGCATAATGCTTTATCCTATAGTCCCATATGGTGTAAAGCGATTTTATGCTCCTTGCTCATCTACTTCCTGTTTACCGAATACTTACATTTGTGCACATAGTTGACATACATGCACAATTTCCGTCGCAGTTTTCTAAGCAACTATATCATGCAGCAGCCTGATATTTTGCATAATGCTTTATCCTATAGTTCCATATGGTGTAAAGCGATTTTATGCTCCTTGCTCATCTACTTCCTGTTTACCGAATACTTAGATTTGTGCACATAGTTGACATGCTGTAGTTGTCTTAGCAACTGAAACATGCAGCAGCCTGATATTTTGCTTAATGCTTTATCATATATTCCCATATGGTGTCAAGCGATTTAATGCTCCTTGCTCACCTAACTTCCTGTTCACCGAATACATAGATTTTTATATATAGATGACATACATGCACAATTTGTGTCGCATTTTAAAAAGATGCGAACATTATTTCTGTATACTCTGACAAAGCTGTATTGCGGGGGTATTAATCACCTTCAGTGATAGCTCTTGTTTCTTATATTTTGTGTTAAGCAAAATATGCATTTTCCCCATAACTTTACAACTACTCGAGAGATTGCCTTTAAACTTGAAATACAGTAAAAACTCCCTAAATCGGTGGTCATCGGGACTGGGAAAAAAGTCTGGTTTAGAGAGGATTCCGGTTTATAGAGGATTTTACCTTTATCACCATATTTGACAAGTGTTGTTCTAATAAGTGTGTTACAACGCTTTTCTTAGTCTAAATTGAATGTTGGTTGCTTTGCAACATTTGACATATTTTAGGGAATAAAAAAAAACAAAATTAATTTTATCCAACATTTAATTTATTTTCTCATAAAAACATATTTTTTCAACTCAATTTAATACATACGTGAACATGTTTATATTCAAACTACATACACTGCAGACTCTTTATAACGCGGATCGTTAAGATCCGCGGTCCATTATAACGCGGTCGTCCCGTGGATCCCCTATTTTTTTTCTAAGTCCATTTTTTCACCATGAAACGGCAAAAAATCAAAACCGGAAGTCATAATTCTTACCTGAAAATTTATGAAGCACACATCTGGTCCCTTAAACATCCAAGTTTTAACACCTTTCGTAGTGACAGGTATCAGCCTGGGGCAAACTGTCGATTGTTTGCACACTTATTGTTAATCAGTCGATCCATTACTGTAGGTTTGTTACAGGTGTTACTTAATTATTAATTTCAATAATCTTTAATCACATTGAGATGCATACATTAAAAGAAATCGACTATTAGCGGTCTTTAATTTACGCAAACATCGAGAATTTTATTCACTCCCGATGTAAACAAATCGGTGATTTAATATAAAAGCACAGTCGTGATGATTGCAATCACCACTGTTCTCTGAGTACGTTACGTATCTTAGCGATCAGTAGCCTAGTAAATCTCTGCTTCTTGCGGATCTACTGCTCAAAATAAATAAAATTTGTGAATCGCCATCTGCATATTTCGTTGTTCATTACGAATTATCATTTGCCGATTCCTATGTTGTGATTCATTGCTTGGCGGTGAATTACGTCAAATCGTCATTTGTGTATTAGATCTAATATCAACTGACGATTTTTTGAAGTGTGATCAATTGGTCATTTGTGAATTAGCTATCCTTGTTAATTACATTTGACGAATTATCATTGTGAAAGATGTCTACACCAAAGAAGACTAGGAAAAAATATACAGTTGAGGAGAAACTGAAAATTGTTGACATGATAAAACAAGGACGTAGTCAGGCTAACGTATCTAGGGATTTCAGCATCCCTGAGTCAACACTTAGAGGCTTTTTTATCGGTTTTTAAAATGAAAGATCAGCCACATTTTTTACACAAACATTACCGACGTATAATCTCTTTTATTTACTTACATTGTGCTTTGATCCGCTCTCCTGTTTGTTTCATCAAGCAAACATCAAAGACGGCATCGGCTCATAACAAGACTGTATTTTTTTCGGAACCGCTATCAAATCGTTTGATCTTTATCATTCACTGTGCACGTGACCGCTATCAAATCGTTTGATCTTTATCATACACTGTGCACGTGACGTGACTTTCAGCTGGGTGAAACTGGTCGATATTGCAATACCGAGATGTGAAATTTCAGATAAAGTTTGGATGTAATTTTTTAAATATTGGAAAACGTTTGCGTTTGTAAGTGTTTTATTTTTTATTTAACATTACGATCGTAAATGTTGCCGTTTATTGTGTAATAATATAATCAGTTTTCTAATGGATAATACATGTACAAATATTATGTTTGCGCGGGAAAATCTGGACATGTATTTTGCGCGGGAAAAAAGTTAACACGGATTCACTTATTAACGCGGTCGGGATGATGGACCCCCTATACCGCGTTATAAAGAGTCTGCAGTGTATTATGGAATCGTAAGCATGTTTTTCACAGCCCTCTGTAAAATCGCCGACTGATCGACCGATTTGGCGAAATTGCAGCATTAATTACAAAAGAAAGACGGTCGCGGGTGTTTCAAACAATAAATTAAACAGACAATTACCTAATCATCGTCTTCTCAATTGTTTACACAACAATTACATGTCCCAGTTATTAACCCTTGTAATTTTCACACCTATTAATTAATATGCGCGCCTCTAAGGGAAAACAACGGATTATCTTGCAGATATTTGACACGCTTGACAATTCACAAGCCTTTCACAAGGCAACTCGAGTTCGTCACTTTCGATGGAAATTATTAAAATTCCGGTTTTTAGAGGTTTTTAAAGAGCAAATAGAAAATAAAATTGTAAAAATAAGGCCGGTTTCCGGAATTCTGAGGTTCCGGTTTTCAGAGGTTTTCTTTTCTTTAAAATAAGAAGGAAAAAAATCGGGACCGTAAAAATTATGCGGTTTTGGGAGGATTCCGGATTATAGAGGATCCGGTTTAGAGAGTTTTTACTGTATTTATTCACCATCAAAATCTACATCATACCCAATGACACCCATAACCCTGCTTCCAATAAATCTACATCATACCCAATGACACCCATTACCCTGCTTCCAATATTTTTCAACTTTTGTCCCTTTTTTTCACTTAAATTTTGCATTAAGCATATATTACTAACAAGTTTTCCAACTCTTCAAAAAATATTTCATAGTTATTTCCCTTTTCAATTCACTATTTCAGGTACATTAAGGAATTATTTCAATTTCCTCCCTTACCACTTACTTCTTAACATTATTCCTGTTTGAACATAAATGTTTGGCTATATTTGTTTTGTTCTTTTAATCTGTAAATTGCATTTATTTCAAATGAATCGAGTAGTCGAGCACGCTGTCTCCTCTGAAAGCTCTTGTTTAAAAAGGGGGTGGGGTAGCACCTCAATCTACCTTGTAAGCATACTTTACGAGCTATCCCTTTATAATTATAATTTCATGGACCTTATAAAGTTTAACAGTCTTCACAGGATTATTTCCTATTGGTATGTTTTGCTATGCCATGTGGGACAGATGTTGCACAGTTGTACAGATATCATTTGACAAACAAGTTAATATTTGATTGTTTTCTTGAACACAAGGCAAGATCAAAATCCAGATCGGTTAAATTTTACACTGAGTATTTAACTGATGATAACATACCAACAATGCCCAAGGTTATAAAACTGAGCATGAAAACCAGTCTCAAATCTCAAGCATCTGATTGGCTGAAATGGCGACCAGTCGCCATTTCAGCCAATCAGATGCTTGAGATTTGAGACTGGTTTCCAATCTCAGTTTTATAACCTTCAACCCAAGATGCTACAGTAGTGAAAGATGGTGGTACTTGAATATGTTAGATAGAAAATATAAATTGTAGTATTCTCTAACAAATGAAAATGTCATGTGAAGAAAAAGTGACCAATAAGAGGTTATACAAGCTAAAATTCTAGCTATTCTTGTGTTAAGAGCTCTCCAGCTGAGCTTAAAGTTGTTTGATTCTGTGTTAAAACCTTAATGCCTTTACATACTTGTGTTCACAATATTCTACCTGGTAGGTGAATTTTTTTTGTAAAATTTATTTCATAGTTTGATAAAATTTACATACAGGTTTAGAGGGTGCACTGTCATAGATTAAATACAGTCATAGAAATTAGGATTGAAATTTCCAAGCAAGTCGGGCTGGTAACTTAGCAATTTTCACTAGCCCAAAAGAAAATTCACTAGCCCAAAAGAAAATTAATTTTAAATATACATGTAGATTTTAGTCTAAAAAATGCTGAGATAAAACATATAAATGTCATTCAACATTTATTCATTCTCTAGAAAAAATTTGATTCTCTAGAAAAAATAAAAAAGAGGCAAAATTTCATATCCTGGATGCGACGGAAATAATGTTTTTCCGTGGCTTCCAAGCACCAGGTGCAAATCATGGTGTTTGTCTCAATCTTAAATCGCAACCAAGGTCTGTTATTTTTCCAGGAAAGAAGGAAACTTCTGTCACAATTAACATCCTCATATTTGTGTTTGGTTGCTGCTCGCCCCGCAACTTCAGGAGGTTTCTTCTTGGTTTTGCACCAGTTTGTTCTGTAGCCCTGCTGATTTCAATTTGGTATAGAACAGGTCGGGTGTCTTACAATTTTCACCTGTCGACAGCGTTAAAAAATTAGTTTGGATGGAAATTCGCCGCGATTATGTCCTTCCTATCTGGGGATTTCCCCGGTGTTTCGCCCTGATGTGCGGCTATAATTCTGCAGCCATTCTCGCTCTTCTCGCGTTCATCGTCAACAGTTTAGCTTCAGTTTAATTGTGGGGGATCTTGGTGAAAAATCTTTTGAGCAAGGAATGTTATTTTTAGCTCGACTATTCGAAGAATATGTCGAGCTATTGTACTCACTTGGGCGTCGGCGTCCCGCTTTGGTTAAAGTTTACATGCAACCTACCTATATCTTAAAAACTACTATAGCTACAGCTTTTAAACTTGGCACACTTGTTCGTCATCATGTCCCGAGTGTGTATGCCAAGAACCATAACTCTTACTTTCATTTTGATCAAATTATGGCCCTTTTTTGACTTAGAATTTCAGGTTAAAGTTTGCGTGCAAGCTACTGTACAAACTCATAACTTCAATACTACTTATACTACAGCTTTAAAACTTGGCACAAGTGTTCATCATCATGTCCCGAGTGTGTATACCAAGAACCATAACTCTGACTTTCATTTTGATCAAATTATGGCCCTTTTTCGACTTAGAATTTCAGGTTAAAGTTTGCGTGCAAGCTACTATACAAACTAATAACTTCAATACTACTTATACTACAGCTTTGAAACTTTCAACACTTGTTCATCATCATATCCCAAGTGTGTATGCCAAGAACCATAACTCTAACTTTCATTTTTATCAAATTATGCCCCTTTTTCGACTTAGAATTTTAGGTTAAAGTTTGCGTGCAAGCTACTGTACAAACCCATAACTTCCATACTACTTATACTACAGCTTTGAAACTTTCAACACTTGTTCATCATCATATTTGAAGTTTGTATGCCAAGAACCATAACTCTAACTTCCATTTTGTTCAAATTATGGCCCTTTTTCGACTTAGAATTTCAGGTTAAAGTTTGCGTGCAAGCTAGTTACTTTCATACTTCTTGTACTACAGCTTTGAAACTTAAGACACTTGTTTACCATCATGACCCTGACTATTTCTACCAAGAACCATAACTCTTTCTTTCATTTTTAAGCAAATTATGGCCCTTTTTCAATTTAGAATTTCAGGTTAAAGTTTGCGTGCAAGCTAGTTACTTTCATACTTCTTGTACTATAGCTTTGAGACTTAAGACACTTGTTTACCATCATGACCCTGACTATGTATGCCAAGAACCATAACTCTTTCTTTCATTTTTAATCAAATTAAGGCCCTTTTTCGACTTAGAATTTCAGGTTAAAGTTTGCGTGCAAGCTAGTTACTTTCATACTTCTTGTACTATAGCTTTGAAACTTATTCACCATCATGACCCTGACTATGTATGCCAAGAACCATAACTCTTTGATTTTTTTCAAATTACTGCCCTTTTTAGACTTAAAAATTAAGGTTTAAAACTTTGTATACCTTTATTTTATCTTACATCGGGTTTATTTTCAAAGGCCCATAACTCATCCTTGCTTTTTTATATTTGATTTTTGCCCCTTTTCACTTGAAATTAGAATTAAGACTTATACATAATTGTTAAAGTTTCAATGTTAGTGTTTTTCTTATGTAATGCTATATAAAAGGTGTAAAACAGATGTCCTTAACATACTTTGGTTGAAAGTGTTGAGTAATTGTGGGGTGGGTGGGTGCATAGACTATACTATACCATACCATACCATACCATACCATACCATACCATACCATACCATACCATACCATACCATACCATACCATACCACTGTACTGTACTGTACCACCACCACCTCCACATACCAACACCACCACCAACAACAACTACAACAACACCAACACAAACAACAACAACACCAACAAAACCACCACCAACATCAACACCACCAACAACACCAACAACAACAACACCACCACCACTAACAACAACAACACCACCACCACCACCAACAACACCATCACCACCACCAACAACACCACCACCAACAACAACACCACCACCATTAACAACCACCAACAACTACAGCACCACCATTAACAACACCACCACCACCAACAACAACAACAACACCAACAACAACACCAACAACAATATCAACACCACCACCAACAACAACACAAACAACAACAACACCACCACCACCAACAACAACAACACCACTAACAACAACAACACCATCACCACCACCAACAACACCACCACCAACAACAACACCACCACCATTAATAACAACACCAACAACAACACAACCTCCAACAACAACAACACCAACACAAACAACTACACCACCATCACCAACAACAACACCACCAACAACAACACCATCAACAACAACAACAACACCAACAACAACACCACCACCAACAACAACAACACCACCACCAACAACAACAACACCACCACCACCAACAACAACAACAACACCAACAACACCACCACCAACAACAACAACATCATCACCACCACCA
Source organism: Corbicula japonica (assembly GCA_038501625.1). Classification (NCBI taxonomy): domain Eukaryota; kingdom Metazoa; phylum Mollusca; class Bivalvia; order Venerida; family Cyrenidae; genus Corbicula; species Corbicula japonica. Next base: position 900,685 of record JAZAYU010000091.1, on the reverse strand, counting down.
ACAACACCACCACCAACAACAACAACACAACTACCAACAACAACAACACCACCACCACCACTAATAACACCACCAACAACAACATCAACACCACCAACACCAGCACCAACAACAACACCACCACCACCAGCAACACCAACACCACCACCAACAACAACACCAACAACATCAACACCAACAACAACATCAACACCACCACCAACAACAGCAACAACACCAACACCACCACCACCAGCAACAACACTACCACCACCACCAACAACAACACCAACAATGCCAACACCAACAACACCACCACCAACAACAACACCAACAACAGCAACAACACCACCACCAACAACAACAACACCACCACCAACAACAGCACCCAGCATACTATACTGTACTTCACCACGCCACACCACTATAGGTGGGCAAAGATAGTGGGTTGATGGGTGTGGGATCAGGGGTTTATGGGCTGGGTTGTGTAAACCCTAAAAAAAATCTACAAGAATAAATTAAGTGTAATTTATTGATTTCCTAACTTAGATTAAGAAACTTTTGTTCATGTGTGTTTGTTGGTGGTGTCATAAACTCCTGAATCACTCCCCAGTTTAAATGAAGCCCAGTTACAATGTGCTTAATAATTCTGACTTTTCGAATAGTCGAGCGTGCAGTCGTTTCCGACTGGCTCTTGTTCAATTAAAATGTTGCTTTCTAAGTAAATGTTCTTTCTTTATCCAATTTGAACGCTACATGGTATCAAAATAATATATGAAAAAAGTTTAGTCGCGATACGTCTGCATTTAAACAAAAATAAGTATATTGTTTTTCTTTCTTTGCAAAACTTCTGTGAAATTAGCGAGTGTCTTAATAATTATAACAACTTTTCAATGTCGTGCATGATTTTATTAGCCACTCGCCGACTTCTTCAAACTGACATGAATTAATCAATAGCTTAATTGACAGTGCTTACCTGTCTGGGGCTAATTAATCCATTGTCTGGGGCATATTAATCCATATTAAACACCAATTATCAACAGCTTTGTTGATTGCCTAACAAATATGACACGCTACTCAACGACAAATCAACTCTTCTAATATGACACGCTACTCAACGACAAATCAACTCTTCTATGAGCATTTTGAATGTAATGGTCGTTTATAAAAAAATATTTGTGGCAGGCAAATGCTATAAATTTCCAGCATGTTTTGCCCATACAACCCTACTTTTTTCGAGCGATCTTCAATTTTTGGCTGAGTGTTGACAAATGAGTCAAACTCTTATAAATCAAAAACGCCGCCATATGATCACATTTTTCTTTACTCAGCCTGGCACCTTTGATCTCGAAAAAATCAATACTAGTTGTCGGTGTTGTTTTTTGATGTGAATAAACAGCAGTGACCATGAAATATACAACGCTTGGTGTTGATTGCTCTTAAATAAATTATTAAGATGTTTTAGGAAGGGATTGGAAAAAAGCTGAAGATGGAATTTATACATGTAGCTATTGGTCTCTTATATTTTCAATGGTTATTAATTTTCTCATAGAACTTAGTAAACATATTTATTATCAATTTAGCGCTAATTACACGTTGATACAAGCGACTGATTTCTGAATGAAATAAGCGGCTCAAAAGTTTGTTTTCAAACCTGAAAATTTAAGTACAATGATTTTTCAACGATCTGAATCTTACAAGCATGTTGGGCTAGTAAATTGGGAATTTTCACAAGCCCGAGAAAAAATTTACTAGTTTTTTGTTGTCGGGCTAGCGCTAATTTCGACCACTGTAAATATGAGTTGATATGTTATACAGTGACAATAGCATCATATTAGAGTTTATATGTTTAACAGTGACAATCGCATCATATTAGAGTATATATGTATTACAGTGAAAATAGCATCATATAAAAGTTTATATGTTTTACAGTGACAATAATGCATCATATTAGAGTTTATATGTTTTACAGTGACAATAGCATCATATTAGAGTTTATATGCTTTACAGTGACAATAGCATCATATTAGAGTTTATATGTTTTACAGTGACAATTGCATCATATTAGAGTTTATATGTTTTACAGTGACATCATCATCGTATACTGCCAGTATGGTGAGCAGTCCAGCTAAACGCGAGGTGCCCAGTCCATCACCTGTGTACAGCCCACCAAGCCCGGCCTCTGCTGACTCTTCATCTACCTCTGTGTCAACGTTCGATGACTCTATGCTGTCATTGGTGAGTTCTTGCAGCAAATCTTTTTGGGAAAAATATCCCAAGCCCTACATCAGTGCAATGGACGTACACCAAACTCTTTAACCAGAGATTAAGACAGTCTTTTAACAAAACATAAAAGTTTACATTTCTGTGTTTTATGTAATGTTTTATACAAAAAAAAATATATCCCTTACTTCACCAATACATCTTTAATCACATGGATGATTAGTGTAGCTAGATCATCCATGCCATCTGATCAGGATCTACACTCTTACTAAGATGTATACAGTGTAGATCAGAATCAGGTAGCGCAGATGTGCCCGCTGATCTGGATCACACTAGTCACCAATGCGATAAAAGGCAAATCCATGGAGTAAAAATTTGATATACACACACACGGCATCCATGGAGTAAAGAGCTTAGATAATAGACATCTGTGTGTGAGTGAAGATACTTTAAAAGAAAAATAGACATCAGTAATCTCTGATTAATAGTAGAATTCCTACAAGAATGTCTGTTTGTATATAAATATCTGGAACACATTTACAGCATGATGTTTTAACAAATAAAAGTTTTTATATAATAAAAGTTGATTCCAAGATAAATCTGAAATCATGAAGTTATCTTATAAATCAACAAAAATTTATAATCCAACATTGTAATAAATGAATGTTAACCCTTTCCTCCATATATACACCTTTATGGCATAGGCGAACAGTCTAGATCCAGATCAGTCATCACAACTGTGCTGTCTGATCAGGATCTGCACTGTTTGCTATTTGAGTTATTAGGTTATTTCTGACCAATAAGCGACCCGTGCAGATCGTGATCAGACGGCACGGATGTGCCAGCTGATCTGGATCTACATTGTTCGCACACATGTAAAAATGCGTATATATGGAGTAAAAGGTTAAAGCACAAGACATTCAACTTTGTTATAGAAGTCACCAGAAGCCAGAACTTATACTGACATTACTGATGAGAAAGACAGAACAGCCCTGCACCTTTCAGCAGAAAAGAAACGCCGCAATAATATCAAGGTAAACACAACTATTTATTTGAAGTAGTGTTGCATGAGCTTTCTGTCAAAGATAGACCAGTCTTGGCATGCCATATTGTCATAGATTAGCTCATATCCCATGTAGTCAGATCAGAATCTACACTGTTTGCTTTTAGGTTATTTCTGACCAAATCATGAACATTGTAGATCCAGATCAGATGGCACAGATTTGCTCACTGATTTTGATTTACACTGGTTGCTGATGTGATAAATGGCCTATCCTTGCCATGGGCTTCATTTATCTTGCACTTTTTATGTAATCATTGCTTTCAAAGATATCTATGATGGGTTTTTCTGTCACTGTCTTAACCCTTTCCTCCATAATTATGCATTTTTACGGATGTGAACCAGTGTAGGTCCAGATCAGCCGGCACATCCATGCCGTCTGATCAGGATCTGCACTGGTCGCATTTTGGTCAGAAATAACCTAAGGAATCAAAAAGCAAACAGTTTAGATCCTGATCAGATGGCATGGATGTGCTGGCTGACCTGGATCTAAACTGTTCGCCCACATAATAAAGGTGTGTCCATGGAGGAAAGGGTTAATGAACAGTGGTTTACTGTTGTGTACAGCCATTCAGATGCTGCCAACACCTGTACCAAAGGTTATAAAACGAGCATGGAAACCAGTCTCAAATCTCAAGCATCTGATTGGCTGAAATGGCGACCAGTTGCCATTTCAGCCAAACAGATGCTTGAGATTTGAGACTGGTTTCCAATCTCAGTTTTATAACCTTCAGTCCTGGGGTTTAGGATACTGTTGGTATTCATATGAAATCAAACTTATCCATTTGTTGATATGGACAATATATTGATTCCTTCCCATACCAAGAAATTCTTGCCATTATATGAAAGTCACCATATGGAGTAAGTAGAGCAAAGTAGATTGAATTAATTAGCCGAGTTGTTGAAGACATATTCTTGGAAAGGCTCTTCCAAGTGATGTAAGTTTATCTAATACATACCTAATACATTTAAGCTAAATAAGGCAAATAAATAATAGTCTATACAGGTTATTTCTTTTAAATATGTGTTGACTTAACAAATTTAAGAAAAAAAAAGTTTGGCTTCGAGATAGCCTACACCTGTAGTACAGAAATATCTAGGAAGATGTCATGCATCAGTGTAAAAACTCCTTAAATCAGGAACCGGCTTTTGGTCCACAATAAATGAAATAAATTGTCATTTATAAACAATTCCTCAGTCATAGTTTGGTGCAAGGTAACCTATTTTATTCATATAATCTTTATTTTTCTTTACATTTCTCATGAGGTTTGGTGTTTCTGTTCTATTATAGACCCCAGGTCAACTGCAGAAGGTATGTTCTAATTTCCATCACCTTGTATAAACCCCAGCTTGACTTTTAAACATCATCCACTGATGTGTTTTTGCTAAACCAGTGCTCTAGGGCTCGGTAATTCATTGAAGCTGGTCACAATATTGGCCTTTTAATCTTAAATAATAGTTATAAATAGTAACCCATGTATTACTGTAAAATATATCATTGGGTAGAATTTTTTTTATTTTTACACTCCATGTGATTTATCTGTAAGACGACTTAGTGATATTCAGTGATACATTTTATGATCACAGGTGGCTATTGATTATTTCATTGTTATCATAAAGCATCAAAACTGCTTCACATGACATACAAGTCCTGTATCTTATCATTATGATGACATGAGATAGAAATGACTCCACAAAGGAATACAGTGCCCTAGATCATAAAACTAAATCTGGAGATCAGTCTCAAATCGCAAGCATCTGATTAGCTGAAATGGCGACCAGTCGCCATTTCAGCCAATCAGATCCTTGAGATTTGAGACTGATCTCAAAACTTAGTTTTATGATCTTGGGCCCAGGCACATACATCCACCCAGATCATACTTGACAAGACAATTCATGGGATGTGACATATTTCTTGTAATATAAATGAGAAATAAACTTGTTTTAAATTATTTCACTATCACAAAGAGAGAGTTTCAAAAAAAGCAACAGAACAGACATGAGTAAGAAGGCGACCATAACAATAGTGCCCCCACCCCCTCATTCCCCATCCTTGTTTATTGTTCCTTGTTTAAAAATATTTATGTTGGACCAGTCGCCATTTCAGCCAATTAGATGTTTGAGATTTAATACTGGTTTCCAATCTCAGTTTTATAACCTTCAGACCTGAACATTTAAAATAAAAACGTTGAAATTTGAAAATATCAAAAGCAAAATAATTATCTAAACCATTACAGTTAACTCTAAACAAACGAATAAAAGAGATACCTATTATTCTTTGTAAAATAAATTATTTGATGTAGGCTATAATGGAATAGCAGATGAAATCATTGGGGTATTATTTGATTTTATAGGTACATGCAAAAGCAAGTGTGATAAACAAAGCATTTGTCAGATTTGTAAGCTATGTAGACCCAGATCAGCCTGTGCGTAAATGCATTCTAATGAGGGTCTACAACATTCGCTAGTCAGTAAATTGCAAAAAAAAACAAAAAACTATTCATGTCTGCATCCAATAAATGTCATATGGCATTTGCATTTGCCTTTAAATCAGTCATAAACATTCAGTCATTCAAGTGAAAGTAAAGATTGAGTACCTGTATCTACAAAGTTCTGGAACATGTATGCAGTGTAAATGAAAAACTGTTTGAATAAAGGGTCACCACATTTCACAACTGGGCTGAAGGTTATAAAGCTGAGATTGAAAACCAGTCTCAAATCTCAAGCATCTGATTGGCTGAAATGGCGACCAGTCGCCATTTCAGCCAATCAGATGCTTGAGATTTGAGACTGGTTTCAATGCTCAGTTTAATAACCTTGGGCACTGTTGTTCATGTACACAGAGGGCCTTCTCGATGCATCACTAAACAATTTCCAATGTATATGCATATAATGTAGAATTCACAATAATGTGTGTTTCACTCGGTGCTTTGCAAACAATGAGTAATGTACATTATGTCTCATATTAACATAAATGTATAGGGTTATATTATGCTGATGCTTTGAGTTAATGTAATGAGACATAATGTATTAGTATGTATGGTTAAATATTGCTGATGCTTTGAGTTTGTACCAAATTCATAATTAAATCCTAAAGAAAAGAAAAGAATTTTTCTGTCACAATTCGTTCAAAATACAATTCTATACAAGTCTGTTGCTGCATTCTTCAGATTTAAAAATTCTATTACACCTGACACCGATGGAATTCTGTTTGTTTCCTTGTTTTATCTACATGTATTATGTATATTTATACTTTCAGTCTGGGTTTGAATTGTTACTCACACTTATACCGTCCTTACGTCAGAACCCAAATGCCAAAGTGAGCAAGGCGGCCATGCTGCAGAAAAGTAAGATTGTTTTTGTTTTAAATTCTACCTTGTTACACAATGGTAAGGGCCTGTTTTGCATTAGTTAGCACCAGTTAGAATGATATAGAACCTGTAATTCACTTAACCCTTTCCACCATAAATAGGCCTTTTTACGTATGTGGGGCCAGTGTAGATCTAGATCAGCCGGTACATCCGTGCTGTCTGATCAGGATCTGCACTGGTTGCATTTTGGTCAGAGAAAACCTAACAAATCAAAAAGGAACAGTTTAGAACCTGATCAGACGGCACAGATGTGCCGGATGATCCGGATCTAAACTGTTCGCCCACACAGTAAAGGTGTGTCTGTGGAGGAAAGGGTTAATCATTCTCATTTATGGGCTAAACTAGTTAAATTCTTAAACTTGTATAATTAATATCAGCACAGATTTTATACATGCAATAAAAACAATTTTTTCAATCTTGTGGTATTGGTTAGAATATCTTAATTGAAATTGTCTGATTAATACGAATGATTGATATTGTGAAAGAACTTTAACTGTACTTTTTAAATCACTTATTCACTGATATTTCCGTCTCCCATCCTCATATTCAAGCTTACATCTGGTAAGAATTTGGGGAGTATTAAATTATTTACTTATGGTTTGCATCAGAACCACCATCGCTACACTGGCAGGAGTTATACAAAGTTACCAATAAAGATAATGGTTGTTTTCAGATAAATACAATGAGCAACAGATGTCTGAGCTCATAACAAATTGATGTCTTAAAACACATTTGCTTAACGGCATGTTACAATACTTGTTTGTCCTAAAACTGTTTTCATTTTCCATAATCAATAACAAATTTATTACTAGATCTATGGTGACGATACTTGGCTGGGAAATTATTTATTTATGATAGATAATTCATAACATGTGCTGAGTAAAGTAGTTTTGATGGTCATACTTAAGGTCATGGTGACCTTCCAGATTTATGATAGATAACATGTGCTGAGTACAGTAGTACTGACGGTCATGGTGACCTTCCAGATTTATGATAGATAACATGTGCTGAGTACAGTAGTACTGACGGTCATGGTGACCTTCCAGATTTATGATAGATAACACGTGCTGAGTACAGTAGTACTGACGGTCATGGTGACCTTCCAGATTTATGATAGATAACACGTGCTGAGTACAGTAGTACTGACGGTCATGGTGACCTTCCAGATTTATGATAGATACTGTATAAGTACTAATATTGGCGGGGGTTTAATATTGGCGATATTGGCGGTCAGGGTCAGTTGCGCCAATATTAAACACCGCCAATAAAAATCCCGGTCAATTTAAAACACCGCCAATTTGATATCCAGAAGGTAGATAACTATGATACACTAGTGCATATATTGTCGCAGTTTTCTCCCTTGATGAAGAAAGATCGTTGCATGTTTCTAAATTATGTATATTCTTTGAAAACTGAATAAAAACTAAAACAACACGAAGCAATGGTACATGAATGTGTTATATATTTTACTTTATTCCTTTTACAAAAGAAAATGAAATATTCAAGTTAAGACAGGAAATACATTACAAGTATTCACAAAATGCGAACTTTTCATGGCATTGGTCGGTGACACCGGCGTAAAGAACTCGGGGTGGGAGAACACTCCCGGACTTAGAAATAGCCAGGAGTATTATCTGTCGCTTATCGTCTATTCCTTTTTTCCGTACTTGTTTTGAACTTGAAAAAAGCCTCATAAAGTTATATCTTTTATACATGTAGTACATTAAAGCGAGTTTTTCAATATCTCATAGAAACCCGCTTTAAAATAAATTAAATTAAAAAGAAATTATAATATTAAATTGAACAAGTAGGTAAAATTATAATGCGTCAACGAAAGAAATATAATTAGAATATCAAACAAAGCAATCGAGAACTGTATTAGGTAGCTAGCTGCGATAATGTTTTCACACTTAAAATTTAACAATAGAATAACAGCGACGTTTACCTTTCTCTTCCATTGTCCAATTTCCGCACGGGACCATATTTACACCAGTTTGATCCCAGTTTATCACAAGGGAACTTAGTAGATTCTCAAAGCAAATCCCTTACTTTAAAAACATACGTTTACTTTTTACAGGTACTCCTATAATACTATTGTGTAGTTAAACATCGCTCACGTAACATTCGCGACATAAAACCGTTGAACATCTCATTTGAGAATAAGGCCTAAACGATTGATTCTTAACAGGTTTTCCAGCATTGGTATTATGTAAATGTTTAACACTGGGACAAGAAATTACTTACGCAATATCAAAAAAGTGAAATATCCGTATCAGGCCTCAATTATTTACATTAAATATTATGAAATTAGAATATTTTTAACTATTTTTTTTTCTTCAAGGGTTTTACGATCGGTGTTAACGGCAATTTTAGACCCGCCATTTTTTCATCAAGGGTTTTATTTTGGCGATCTGGGTCGTCACCGCCAAAATTTTACCCCGGCAATTTTAGACCCGCCATTTTATTTCAAGGGTTTTATTTTGGCGGTCTTGGTCGTCACCGCCAATATTAAACCCCGCCAATATAAAACACTTCAAAAAACGCCAATATTTGACACCGCCAATATAAAGCGCTATACAGTAACACGTGCTGAGTACAGTAGTACTGACGGTCATGGTGACCTTCCAGATTTATGATAGATAACACGTGCTGAGAACAGTAGTACTGACGGTCATGGTGACCTTCCAGATTTATGATAGATAACACGTGCTGAGTACAGTAGTACTGACGGTCATGGTGACCTTCCAGATTTATGATAGATAACATGTGCTGAGTACAGTAGTTCTGACAGTCATGGTGACCTTCCAGATTAATGATAGATAACATGTGCTGAGTACAGTAGTACTGACGGTCATGGTGACCTTCCAGATTTATGATAGATAACACATGCTGAGTACAGCAGGCTGTCAACCGATTCCTATATTCCTATATTTCTCCTATATTTTGGATCAGAATCCTATATTCTGAAAAGCCTCCTATATTCCTATATTTCTCCTATATTTTTATGTATATTCCTATATTTTTTAGTATTTGTTTTTCCGATTAATGAAGAGAGTAAATATTGCTTTGATACTGCTTTTGCTTTCTTCTTTTTTTTTCAAGAACAAAACTCAACTTTTAGATTGGTGAAAAGTTACTTTACTTACTTTACTTACTTTACTGCATTTACTTAATTTTTAATCTGATTCTCTAACAACTTTGTAGCAGGTTTCTGTGTATTAATGCTTACCTAACAAAAACAAATTTTCACTTCTATGCAGAATTCTTGTTGCAGTTGCAACCATTTGCAAAAAATGTTAAAGATCATTAAATTTTATTCACCAACTGCAAGGACTAGAGAGCTTATATTTGGTATGGTGTATGTGGTTGTCTAAAACGTCAAGATGGACCCCTGGGAAAAACATGCTTGACTGTGAACAAGAATTCTTCAGTTGACTTTTGTGGTCAGTTTTCCAGTTTGATAAGATTGCTTTCAATCTCTGTTGGAAAAGAGTGTATGCAAAGGAAGGTGTCTTTACAAAAACAAAATGATTCAAAAGGCAAAGTCAAATAAAGGGAGGTAATAAAAACAATATTGTTTATTTGCAACAACTCTTTGTTCAATAAATTGAAATAACTTTAAAATGTTTTTATTAGGATTATCTGAAAAATATTTGCGTAGTTTCCTAAAATTATTTTTTTGTTGTTTTATAAAACCAACTAAATGGATAAATTAAGTTAAATTAATGTTAAACTTCAATGAGCCTAAAAGGTGTAATATCCTATTCCCAAGAAGGTTATGGTGTTTGAAAATTATTGCGTTTGTATAGAAATTCAATGGCAGTTTTAATTGAAGTTCAGTTATGGTTATTAATTGATACGTTTTTATCATTTCTCTTGAAACTTGTTGAAATATTCTTTGTATTAATGTTAACTAACTTATTTGACTGTAGTACTGTTCCATGCAGATTAAATAAATAAATGAATCATGTTAAAATCGTTTATTCCAGAACTTCTAGGATAGTGAAGGGCATATAATTTTGTATGATGTATTGCCTACAGGTTCTCAATAGAGAATGTCCAAAGTAAGGCCTTGGGGTCACTTTTGACTGAACCATTTTGGACATTGTAACCCAGATTTTTACACACAAAGCAATATGACTATGAGTGGATGGGTCGATGCTGTGTACAGTACTTTGTATCATAGAAGACATATAATTTTTTTCGTTTGAGGAACGAATTAGAAAGAAATTATTTTCCCTTAAGGTTACGCAGTCACTGTTAAGATGGTCACTAAAGCGTGACATCAGTGCAAGATATTTTCGTGCGATTTATATTGTGTGTAAGTCATTCAGCATTGGGTAACCGACAGGTTTACATCGATAATTTTTTGTTCAAAATTAGGAAGTAAATGCAAATAAAGTATTGGTAGGATGTAAACAGATCTGTACATGTAATAATTGTGGAATTGATGTATGGCATTAATGCTATAAATTGTTATTTATTGAGATAATATAATAACTAGTTGTGAAAAATGTTGGAATGTATTGTAGAAATTGATGAATTTCATCGGTTACCCAAGTGCTACGGTTACAAGTTACAATTTAATATTGAAATTTAAATTGTGTTGTGTTGTGTTTAATACAATCTGACGGGGTGAATTGAGGGAAAAACTAAAACTGAAAAATCCAGCTTTGATAATGCATTTTCTGCATTTCCCCCTTGTTTGAATTGTCATTCAGATGCTGGTGATGTGCTTGATGGTGCTGATGTTAAAGTTAATGGTTTCCTTCATTTTTACAGTGGACATTTTGGACATTGATAACTGTAGAAACAGTAAATGCACAGGTGAAAATCATTTGCATAAGTGCTAGTAAATAAAACTATTGTCAGTTCCATTCTCATATTTCTTGCCTCAAAATCATCCAAAAACTCCTATATTTCTTGCAAAAATATTCCTATATTTTTCCTATATTTTGGAGATGACCTGGTTGACAGCCTGGTACAGTAGTACTGACGGTCATGGTGACCTTCCAGATTTATGATAGATAACACATGCTGAGTACAGTTGTACTGATGGTCATGGTGACCTTCCAGGTTTATGATAGATAACATGTGCTGAGTACAGTAGTTCTGACGGTCATGGTGACCTTCCAGATTTATGATAGAAAACATGTGCTGAGTACAGTAGTACTGATGGTCATGGTGACCTTCCAGGTTTGTGAAAGATAGCACACGCTGAGTACAGTTGTACTGACAGTCATGGTGACCTTCCAGGTTTATGATAGATAACACATGCTGAATACAGTAGTACTAACAGTAATGGTGACCTTCCAGTTTTATGATAGATAACACGTGCTGGGTACAATAGTACTGACTGTCATGGTGACCTTCCAGTTTTATGATAGATAACACGTGCTGAGAACAGTTGTACTGACGGTCACGGTGACCTTCCAGGTTTATGATAGATAACACATGCTGAATACAGTTGTACTAACAGTAATGGTGACCTTCCAGTTTTATGATAGATAACACGTGCTGGGTACAATAGTACTGACGGTCATGGTGACCTTCCAGTTTTATGATAGATAACACGTGCTGAGAACAGTTGTACTGATGGTCATGGTGACCTTTCAGGTTATGATAGATAACACGTGCTGAGTACAGAAATACTTATGGTCATGGTGACCTTCCAGATTTATCATAGATAACACGTACTGAGTACAGTGATACTGACGGTCATGGTGAACTTTCAGGTTCTGATAGATAATACGCGCTGAGTACAGTTGTACTGACAGTCATGGTGACCTTCCAGGTTATGATAGATAACACGTGCTGAGTACAGTTGTACTGATGGTCATGGTGACCTTCCAGGTTTATGATAGATAACATGTGCTGAGTACAGTCGTACTGACAGTCATGATGACTTTCCAGGTTTATGATAGATAACACGTGCTGAATAAAGTAGCACTGACGGTCATGGTGACCTTCCAGGTTTATGATAGATAACACGTGCTGAGTACAATAGCACTGACGGTCATGGTGACCTTCCAGGTTTATGATAGATAACATGTGCTGAGTACAGTCGTACTGACAGTCATGGTGAATTTCCAGGTTTATGATAGATAACAGGTGCTGAGTACAGTAGCACTGACGGTCATGGTGACCTTCCAGGTTTATGATAGATAACATGTGCTGAGTACAGTAGCACTGACGGTCATGGTGACCTTCCAGGTTTATGATAGATAACATGTGCTGAGTACAGTAGTACTGATGGTCATGGTGACCTTCCAGGTTTATGATAGGTAACATGTGCTGAGTACAGTCGTACTGACAGTCATGGTGAATTTCCAGGTTTATGATAGATTACATGTGCTGAGTACAGTAGTACTGACAGTCATGGTGAATTTCCAGGATTGTGATAGGTAACACGTGCTGAGTACAGTAGCACTGACGGTCATGGTGTCCTTCCAGGTTTATGATAGGTAACATGTGCTGAGTACAGAAATACTTATGGTCATGGTGACCTTCCAGGTTTATGATAGATAACACGTAGTAAGTACAGTGGTACTGACGGTCATGGTGACCTTCCAGGTAATGATAGATAACACGTGCTGAGTACAATCATAGCTGATGGTCATGTTGACCTTCCAGGTTTATGATAGATAACACGTGCTGAGTACAGTAGTACTGACGGTCATGGTGACCTTCCAGGATTATGATAGATAACATGTGCTGAGTACAGTAGCACTGACAGTCATGGTGACCTTCCAGGTTTATGATAGATAACACTTGCTGAGTACAGTAGTACTGACGGGCATGGTGACCTTACAGATTTATGATAGATAACACATGCTGATACACTAGTACTGACGGTCATGGTGACCTTCCAGATTTATGATAGATAACACATGCTGAGTACAGTTGTACTGATGGTCATGGTGACATTCCAGATTTATGATAGATAACATGTGCTGAGTACAGTAGTTCTGACGGTCATGGTGACCTTCCAGATTTATGATAGATAACATGTGCTGAGTACAGTAGTACTGATGGTCATGGTGACCTTCCAGGTTTGTGAAAGAAAGCACGTGCTGAGTACAGTTGTACTGACGGTCATGGTGACCTTCCAGGTTTATGATAGATAACACGTGCTGAGTACAGTTGTACTGATGGTCATGGTGACCTTCCAGGTTTATGATAGATAACATGTGCTGAGTACAGTTGTATTGAGGGTCATGGTGACCTTCCAGGTTTATGATAGATAACTTGTGCTGAGTACAGTTGTATTGAGGGTCATGGTGACCTTCCAGGTTATGATAGATAACATGTACTGAGTACAGTAGTACTGACGGTCATGGTGACCTTCCTGGTTTATGATAGATAACATATGCTGAGTACAGTAGTACTGACGGTCATGGTGACCTTCCTGGTTTATGATAGATAACAAGTGCTGAGTACAGTAGTACTGAGGGTCATGGTGACCTTCCAGGTTATGATAGATAACACTTGCTGAGTACAGTAGTACTGACGGTGATGGTGACCTTCCAGGTTTATGATAGATAACACGTGCTAAGGACAGTAGTACTGATGGTCATGGTGACCTTCCAGGTTTATGATAGATAACACGTGCCGAGTACAGTAGTACTGATGGTTATGGTGACCTTCCAGGATTGTGAAAGATAACACGTGCTGAGTACAGTAGTACTGACGGTCATGGTGACCTTCCAGGTTTATGATAGAAAACACATGCTGAGTACAGTAGCACTGACGGTCATGGTGACCTTCCAGGTTTATGATAGATAATACATGCTGAGTACAGTAGTACTGACGGTCATGGTGACCTTCCAGGTTTATGATAGATAACACGTGCTAAGTACAGTAGTACTGACTGTCATGGTGACCTTCCAGGTTATGATAGATAACACGTGCTGAGTACAGTCGTACTGATGGTCATGGTGACCTTCCAGGTTTATGATAGATAACATGTGCTGAGTACAGTAGTACTGAAGGTCATGGTGAATTTCTAGGATTATGATAGATAACATGTGCTGAGTACAGTAGCTCTGACGGTCATGGTGACCTTCCAGGTTTATGATAGAAACCACATGCTGAGTACAGTTGTACTGACGGTCATGGTGACCTTCCAGGATTATGATAGATAACATGTGCTGAGTACAGTAGTACTGACGGTCATGGTGACCTTCCAGGTTTATGATAGATAACACGTGCTGAGTACAATAGTACTGACGGTCATGGTGACCTTACAGGATTATGATAGATAACACATGCTGAGTACAGTTTTACTGACGGTCATGGTTACCTTCCAGGTTTATGATAGATAACACGTGCTGAGTACAGTAGTACTGACGGTCATGGTGACCTTCCAGGTTTATGATAGATAACACGTGCTGAGTACAGTAGTACTGACGGTCATGGTGACCTTCCAGGATTATGATAGGTAACACATGCTGAGTACAGTTGTACTGACAGTCATGGTGACCTTCCAGGATTATGATAGATAACACGTGCTGAGTACAGTTGTACTGACGGTCATGGTGACCTTCCAGGTTTATGATGGATAACATGTGCTGAGTACAGTCGTACTGATGGTCATGGTGACCTTCCAGGATTGTGAAAGATATCACTTGCTGAGTACAGTAGTACTGACTGTCATGGTGACCTTCCAGGATTATGATAGGTAACATGTGCTGAGAACAGTAGTACTGACGGTCAAGGTGAAATCAAGGTCACAAGGTCAAATTATATAAAAAGCTTTCCACACTCTAGCGGCCTTAATTTTGGTCCGATCTTCTTCAAACTTGGTCAAAATGTTTATCTCAATGATATCCAGGTCAAGTTCGAAAGTGGTTCCTGTGACCTTGAAAACAAGATCATAAAGTCAGATTATAGAAAAAGCTTGTCCGCACTCTTTAACAGTCTTAATTTTAGTCCCATCTTCTTCAAACTTGGTCAGATTGTTTATCGCAATGATTTCTGGGTCATATTTGTAACTGGATCATGTGACCTTGAAAACTAGGTCACTAGGTCGAATTATATAAATAGCTTGTCTGCACTCTAGCGGTCTTAGTTTGGGCCGATCTTCTTCAAGCTTGGTCAGAATGTTTATCTCAATGATATCTAGGTCAAGTTCGAAACTGGGTCACATACCTTGAAAACTAGGTCACTAGCTCAAGTTATAATAAAAGCTTGTCTGCACACTAGTGGTCTTAATTTTGGGCTGATCTTCACTTTCATTACCATAAGATCTTGTTTTTTTTCTTGAAATTGCCACATTGCATTATCTGTTCCAGAGTTATGGCCCCTGAAAGTGCAAAAATTAACTATTTAGACCTTATCTGCACAATAGCAGCTTCATTTTTATGTGAATTTAACTAGACTTGTACAATACTTTAGTTACTATAAGATCTCGGTTCCTTTTTTGAATCAGCTAGACTCCATTATAGGTTCCAGACTTATGGCCCTTTAAAGAGCCAAAGTAAGCTATTTTGACTTTTTCTCCTCAATAGCAGCTTTATTTTTTGACTTGATTTTACCAAACTTGCACACAACTCTTGCAACCATTGAGCAGTTGTTGACAGGTGAGCAACCCAGGGTCCTATATTTTTATGTCATATCCCATGAATTGTAGAGTTAACAAACTTACAAGTTTTGTTATGATAAATCATAAAATGCTATTAGAAAGATTCCAGACTGTGTACTGTTGACTCTGCCAAGAAAGACTGCTGAGTATCTTAATGCCAGGTAGTAAAGACTTCACAATTAACTGCTTTGTTTACTTGTTACAGCTGCTGAGTACTGTAAGAAGTTAAAGTCTGAACGTGCACAGATGAAGAATGAAGCTGATATACTCAGACAGGAAATCAACTCTCTGAACCAGTCTATCAGGTAAAATATCCAAACCAGTATACAGTATCAGTAAAAGAAAGTCAATCAACTCTCTAAACCAGTCTATCAGGTAAAATATCCAAACCAGTCTATCAGATCAATCATAGTAAATCAACTCTATGAACCAGTCTATCAGGTAAAATATCCAAACCAGTCTATCGGATCAGTAAAAGAAAGTCAATCAACTCTCAAAACCAGTCTATCAGGTAAAATATCCAAACCAGTCTATTGGATCAGTCATAGTCAATCAAATATTTAAAACAAGTCTATCTTTTTACTCCATTGGCTGTTGCTTTTATCCCATGGGCAACCAGTGTAGATACAGATCACGTCCATACAGTCTGATCCAGATCAACACTGTTCCCTTTTAGATTTATTAGGTTATTTCTGACCAAGAAGTGGACAGTATAGATTCAGATTAACCCTTTCCTGTATAGATACACCTTTATTGCTAGGGCGAACAGTTTAGATCCAGATCAGCCGGCACATCCGTGCCATCTGATCAGGATCTAAACTGTTCGCTTTTTGATTCATTAGGTTATTTCTGACCAAAATGCAACCAGTTGGAAATGGAACTATAGGCACAAATTTGCAGCATCAGTTCGGGCTAGTAAAATTTTAATTTACTAAAATAAATTTGGTCCACGCGACTAAAAGCGAAAGAAGGATTTCCGAAACATCACAGAAATCAAGAATGCGCATGAAGTGGTCTCTTTGTCAAAAATCGGTGCTAAATATACCTCCACTATATTTAGCTTCTTAAAAGTTCGTTAACAATAATTTAACAATATCATTGAAAATCCCGTCTTTAAGAAAGAATTCGATCAGACCTTTTGTCTTCTGTTAGAGAGTTTATATATTGGAGTCTATATGGACAAATATGATTTTTCAATAGTATATTCTTACTTAACTTTAGGGCTGGGGCTTTAAATGACAGAATATATGGAGATACATGTACATTGTATATTGCTGGTCTTAGTATCAGGTGCCACCAATAACTTAAGTAATTCAACATAGTCACAGACTTTTATAATATCCAAGCAATGTATTGTTAACTTTTCAATATTTATTTTCAAATGTCCCATATGATTTTTGCATTGATTATGTCCTCTTAATGAATTTTTCATATTGTGGGACTTAATTTGTGGCAGATGGTTATAATCACCAACCAAAGCTGCCAGAAATATCTTGTCTATGTGTTCAAAGTTAATTAAGTTTAATATGCCCATGTACACTATGTTAATGACACGTTTTCTGTACATTGTATTGATATTGATATTGGCATTTAATAGAGGACAAATTTCTGTTCTTCTGACTCACTCATGGGTTAATTAGTGTCAGATCCATTAGATAATACTGTAATTTCATTATTTTCAGTATCTGCCAGTCACAGCTGCCAGCTACAGGTGTGCCGGTAACAAGACAGCGAGCAGATCAGATGCGCGAGATGTTTGAGGAATATGTGAAGCAGAGAACACTTACAAACTGGAAGTTCTGGATTGTATCCTTCCATGTCAAACTATCAAGAAACAAAACAGTAGTTGATATACAGTGACTTTTTCTAATTAGCAGGGATCACTATCCTCAGAACACACAAATTACATTTTTGCATGGACATAAATTTACTCTGTTGTATTATTCTCATTTGTCTTTTGTTTTATTTCATATTCTTTCCTGATTGCTAAAACTATGCTCCCACAAAGTATGAAGAAACAACAGGGCTGGTTGCCATTTTCAGACAATCAGATGCTTTAGATTTGATACTGGTTTCCATTCTCAGTTTTATAACTTTGGGACCAGTAGACCAAAAGATGAGCTTAGATAAAGACAAACATGACATGGTGGAAGAATATTCTAGTACAATGAATGTGTGAGTGACTGGGTTGGGGGATATGGGTACCCGTTTAGAAAAAGGAGATGAGAATACAAGTTAATAGAATGTTGACACTGGTTAAAGGGAAATGGGGTACCATCCAGTAGAATGGGTACCTTCAAGGGGATATAGATACCAGCCATTTAATGTAGTTACCAGTAATGGACTGAGGGCATGTGGGTACCAGTTGAGTTGATCGGAGCACCAGGGAAGTGGACTTTGGGTACTGTGTTCAAGGTTATAAAACAGAGCATAGAAACCAGTCTCAAATCTCAAGCATCTGATTGGCTGAAATGGCGACCAGTCGCCATTTTCAGCCTATCAACACTGATTTCAAAACCTTCAACACTGGTCAGAGATGATTGAACCAGTTTAGGGATTTTGAGTGTTATTGGAATTGGAATGAATTTGAATACCAGTGAAAGGGATAAGATCATAAAACTAACTTTTGAGATCAGTCTCAAATCTCAAGCATCTGATAGGCTGAAATGGCGACAGATTTAGTTTTATGATCTTGGGCACAGCACAACATAATTGTGCGAAGACATTTGTCTTCTGCCACCGTTTTTCAGTTTTGATGTAAAATAGAATGATGTTATCTGGATTTTGTACATGGGGATTAAAACAATAATTACAACAGCATTTGTTAAATACACATTTACAAGAACTCACAAAATAAAGGATAGACACCCAGTATCTCAACACTAAGTTGTACCAATAACCTTGTTTATATAAATTTTTCTTTAACTAAAATCAGTTTTCACTGATCATCCGTAGTTTGTTTGAATCCTACAATACCATGGTGTCCACAGCGAGTGTGGATGAGCTGTGCCGTACTGTGTTAGCCTGGCTCGATCAACATTGTTCATTACCATCACTCAGACCTAGTAAGTACATTGTACATGTAAATTGTGTTATGTACATGTTGCCTTGAATTTTGATTCAGTGTTTTAGTTATAACAGACCAAAATGTTATAAAACTGAGACAGAAGACGGAATGGTTGGAACCATCAAAGATCATTTAACCCTTTCCTCCATATATAACGCCTTTTTACACATGTGCGAACAGTTTAGATCCAGATCAGCCAGCACATCCGTGCCATCTGTTCAGGATCTAAACTGTTCGCATTTTGATTCATTAGGTTATTTCTGACTAAAATGCGACCTGTGTGGATCCTGATCAGACAGCACGGATGTGCCAGCTGATCTGGATCTACACTGGTCACACATGTGTAAAAATGTGTATATATGTTTACTTATGAAGGAAAGGGTTAATTGGAGATTTTGCTGCTCCTCTGTGTAATGAGATCATGGTCTGAACTGTTTGACTGGTGACTAGCAGGGATGTGCAGGCTGCTCTGGATCTACACAGGTTTCACATGGGATGGCTTAAATAAGAAATACATTACAAGGGTTGATCCAGAATTTCAAGGACTTTAACCATAGAAAACTTGTTTAAAGGAATATTTGAAAAAGAATATATCAAAAGAAGCATAAATGTGGTTATGTAAGTATTGATATGATTATAAGCAAGTGTTAGATTTCTTGAAGTCATTGTTCTGTTGTGTACAGCTTGTGATATTCATAAACGAGGTAATATAGGCTGATTATCATGTGAAATTTATAATTGAAAGAGCATGCTTGTATGCATTTATCAGTTAATCAAAATGCAGTTTTGCTATTTGTTTGCAATGGCTCATGTATTATATGTTTATTTGTCATATCCCAGGTGTCAAATGAGGATTTTTGTTATGATTACAGTTGTGTCTGATGCAATGCGTCATCTAAGTACCACAACAAGTATTCTGTCGGACCCGGCACGTGTTCCAGAGCAAGCGGCACAGGCTGTCATAAAACGGCAGAAGCACCAGAGTGGAGACGGGGGCACGTGAACTCTTGTATCGTCCACCATAGATTGAATATGGCTTAGAAAAGTGTGTGCCACTTATGGCTTGAGAGAAGGGTGAGATTTTCTGTCTTCACCACGTTCAAGTGCCCATTGTGACGAAGGTTGTCCAGAAATGTGTTAATGATGGCTGGTCATCATTGTTAAAGTGACCTTCACTTTGTTCTTATACTCTTGATAGCCTAAGCTAGCTTATTGCATAAGCTTAACATAAGATTCTGCTGACTTCACAAAACATTCACTTTAATATTTACTTCTCACAGAAGATTGATGATTGATAATTCTTCAGGAGGTGTTATTGTACAAAAGTGAACACTTCTCAACGAGGGAACTCTATCTGGGTGATATTATCATGTGAGTGTTTGAGATTGTAATTTTAAGGCATGAAAACTTGAGCAGAATAATTATAATTCCGCAACCAAAGCTATGACATTGTTTTAAATGTTATTTAGTTCTGAGTGATCATACTTTAAGAAATTGGTTTTTTAGTCATTTATTAATTTTGTCTGATGTTTATCATTAGCCTTTTTAGATTTATATCACAGGTCAATATGCCTGAGATCAGTCTCAGATCTTTATCTTGCCATTGGTCAGTTTGACAGAGATTGGAATTTCTAATAATGAGAATGGTGAGTGCTGAGGATGGTCTCTGGTATTAAGATTTGGGCTGAAGGTTATAAAACTGAGATTTGAAACCAGTCTCAAATCTCAAGAATCTGAATGGCTGAAATGGCGACCAGTCAGATTGATATTTACTGTGATTTATAAAAATTAACCATTTTCAATGCATGCCAAAACTAATTTGAAAGTAAGTGTTAACATTCTTTAAAAATTGGTTTTTGTTTCTTATATTTATTTTAGAAGCAAACAAATATGGCTGTAATATAAACGGAGACAGGCATGGTTGAATTTCATTTTCTGTATATATAGAAAAGGTTGTACATGTATTAAGGATATGTATGTTTACATTTTGAATAAATGCACCGACTCAATGTTTTATAGGGCATACTGTTAGCATTGTGGTGAATTTAGTCAACAGAAAACTAAATTTGATATTTTATACAATTGAAATGAATGGCATAATTCTTTCATTCAGTTTTTCAATTTCACAAAAAAACACTGAAATTTCATTAGCTTAAATACGTTTTGTTTTTTTGTTTTTTATTTATAAAATGAATTAATGGAATTTAATTGTTTAAGAGTTATTTGAAATTCATCAATAAAGAATAGTCCGTTAGAAAAACATCGTTTAAAATTTTTGAGATTGAACTGAATTTCATATTAAAATAAATTTTCATGCAGTTCTTGGTGTAGTGGTGTAGGGAATATATAAGTGCTGAATTTTGTAAGTTTTCCAGTTCAGAGAATTGTTGATAAATACAGTTATCTGTTACCAACTTTTTTCATAGATAGAAGGATGACATCTGGGAATATAAGATAGAAGGATGACATCTGGGAATATAATTACCAATGAATAATAATGAGGTGGTCAACATATTGACTGCCAATAAAGTGAACATATGTAATGACTTACCTGCACTGGATGTATATGATGTCATAAACTTCTCATTGAGTTTGTAAAAACTTCTGTTGCTTACAACTTTCGTTACAATTGTCAAACTATTTTAATTCTGTAATCTGTTAATGTAAATAGCCTATTCTTTTATCTGGGAACCATAAACCGCTGAACATGGAATGGTATTAATCAGAAAATACCACATTGAAGGTTCCATGTTCAACGCCATATGCACACCATCGTTTGGGATGGTCAAAATTGTACTGTTTATTGGTGTAAATATTGAGTTGCGCTCAACCCGGGGCTAGGCAACGTCGCTGTAATTTGCATTTCCATTACTGTCCATGAACAGGCTCAATCAAACCGAGCCTGCAATATTTTCATATTTGTCGTGTTCGATGGCTTTCAAAGTTCCCTTTACATCTATTTCTATTATTTTAACTGTTGCATCACCCATTAAAGGTATTTGCCCATTAAAGGTAAACATTGGTGTAAAATACTAGTTTCTGGAGCATGCATTTGCAAATGGTGAAGGAATCTCATCCTGTCTTTACAGAAGTATTATACTGGAACTCTGTATTATCGGTGCATCTCTATTACCGAGGTAAATAAATTATGTAGTCATGCGTTTCCATGATTGATAGCATTAATCTTGATATCAGTGTCCAAGGTTATAAAACTGAGCATGGAAACCAGTCTCAAATCTCAAGCATCTGATTGGCTGAAATGGCGACTGGTCGCCATTTCAGCCAATCAGATGCTTGAGATTTGAGACTGGTTTCCATGCTCAGTTTTATAACCTTGGGCACGGATCTCTGTCATTTCTTTGTAAATATAACGTTGATTTATTAGTTATTTTCACCAAAATACAGAAGTAGTGAACTAATATTGAACTGCAGAAGAATCATTGTAAATTTTAACAAGTATGTTGATAATACAGCGTTCCAGCTAATATAAATGGAACAGATTGCTGTCTGTAAGACCCATGACACAAATACAAAGGTTAAGGTCACACTAGGGTTTAAAGGTCAAAAAATTTTTTTAAACCAAAACCTGTCAGTTTTCAGAGCATAACTTTACAACCCCTCTTAGAATTTCAGCCAAACTGAAAAAGTTTATTGAATATAATAGGTGTCACCTCGAAGAGCCATGAAATTTTATGTCTTTTTTTATTTCAGATATAGCCGTTCAGTGAAAACAAATTCCTTGGGTAACAGGTGGGAATCACCTCCACCCCCTTAGAAAAATAATATACCTCTATGGCTTTTTAGTATAAGTTCACGATTGAAAGGGTGTCCATGTGTTGGACAAATAATTAAGGGAAATTGGTCACATGTTGATAACTTGCAAAGAATTCTTTGTCTTGCTCTTTTTAGATACAGAAAAAAAGTGTTTTACCAGTAAATGCATTGTTAACATGACTGTGTCATCTCGCCCAGCTTACTAGCTGTAGGAAGGCTGTAATTACTAAAGCTAGCTTTTTCCTGATTTCCCTATTTTATCAAGTTAACTGTTTGTTTCCTTTCTGCCCAAACCCATTTACCACCATTGTTATTTTACTGGGATGGGGGAATAGTTTTAAACCTTGAGCTCAAATGTTTATGTTTTACCAGAATGTTAACTTCAACTTTCTGGTAGTTTGGTAATTGATTGTAGCACCTGCTTGAATTCAATATAAACCAGTTTGAATCAAAGTGCTACACACAGAGATGCAGATCAACCTGCACATCCAGGCAGTCTGATCAGGGTTTACATGTACGTACATAAATTCAGCAGGGTTGAGGGGTATGTCAGTCACCATCTAACATATCAGTGTGTAATCTGCTATCTTGTGTAAAAGTTGTTCAGAACATGTATAAAAACAGATGAAACATGTGTAACAATTAATTACTGGAGATCTTGCCTTGTTATAAATAAAAGCATCCAAGAGAAAGACATTTTGAAATGTTATGTGGATTAGTCACAGAATTGTTAACCCTTTCCTCCACATATACACATTTTTACGCATGTGCGACCAGTGTAGATCCAGATCAGCCAGCACATCCGTGCCATCTGATCAGGATCTGCAATTGTTGCATTTTGGTCAGAAATAACCTAACGAATCAAAAAGCAAATAGTATAGATCCTGATCAGATGGCACAGATGTGCCGGGTGATCTGGATCTAAACTGTTCGCCCATTCAATAAAGGTGTGTTAACCCTTTATGTCTACAGGTTTTATTGCATGTGCTTACAGTATAGATCCAGATCAGCCGGCACATCAGCTGGCAGATCAGCTAGTGATGTTCGCTTCTTGGTCAGAAATAACTGAATAAATCAGAAAGTAAATAGTGTAGACCTTGATCAGAAGGCGCATGTGCTGCCAGATATGGATCTACACTGTTCATCCCATGGAGCAAAGGGTTAATTTGTTTGGATTCTTTTTAAGTACCAGATTTGACACATATGGATTGTTTTATATTGTTGATTAATATATTTTGTTTAAGCCAAAAACATATATGTTTTTAAATTGTAAAAAGTCTTGTAAAATATCTTGATATATATATGTGGTATTCATATTTATTGAATGTCCAAGAAGTGACTTTGTTACAAATATTAGAATGCTATAGTCTGTTATGTTACAAATTGATGCTACACCAGAATACTTATTTCAGGAAATAAGAAATGTTTGCAGCGTTGTTTGGTTATTTTTATATATTAATTGTTCAGAATTTCCCATCATGTTAACAGTTAAGTATCTATCAGGTAGTGCATAGTAGTTTGTCACACATGATAGTGCCTGTAGTTTTATTAATGTATGAAGGAAATAGATGTTTTTGTCAGTATATCAAGTTAGCTATTCCTAAAAGGGTCATTGCTAGCTCATAAGCCTTTTGTATTTTACATGGGTTAAATTTTATTTTAAAATGGGAGCATTAAGTGGGAGAGTGTGGGGGAGGGGTTGAAGTGGTAAACTGCTCAGGGTATCATTAAAAATACATCCTTTAACCAGTATTTATCAAAACAGTTTTTGTGACCCTTTACTTTGTAGGATAGAACTGGTATCCATGTGCAGACAGTACACATCCAGATCAGCCAGTACATCCATGCCATGAGATCAGGATCTGCACTGTTAGCAATAGGTTATTTCTGACCAATAAGCAAAAAGTGCATATCCTGATCATAGGTCACAGATGTGCAGGCTGATCTGGATCTAAACTGGTGGCACACACATTAATAGACATATGTATGGAGTAAAGGGTTAAAATATGTTCGCACCAGGAAGGCCAAGACTAACTTGAAATTATTAAGAACACAACGGTGCTTGTGTTGGTGCTTTACAGTACTTTGTCCTTTCAATGGATTGCATTTGAATGCATGTGGCTCAGATGGATAACTTAACATGCAGACTTTCAAACTAATTGTCCGCAAGTCCATCGTTGGAACTGAATGTTGCAAATTAATTTGTAGATTTATACAGTGCAGATTGGATGTGCAGCTGGATTTAAAATGTGAAGGCAGTTCTAGATTGTACATGTAAAATAGGATCTCCATTTCAACTCGAGATTAAGGGTCAATGTTTATTAAATTTTTGGAGATAAATAAATGAATTGTTTAGATTATTTTTAGTGTGTATTTCTTCTGAAACAATAGATTTTGGTATGTTGGATATGTATTAGTTTTTGTAGGGTGTGATTTACTTACAGTAAATTGTTATGTATGTATTTCTCTTGATCTCAACAAAGAACCTCCAGATGTAAGTGCTTAGATACTAGTAGTAGATGTTGGTTGTTGACCAGGACATCCATTTGAGATACATTGTTTAAATACATTTTGTGAATAGAATGTCATCTTCACCATTTATAAAAGAGTGTGAATGCAAAATTGTGCTTGTTGCAGAAATTTGTGTCTAAATTCCAAAAACTAAGATTTGAGACTGATCTTCTGAATTGACTGATTGGTTGAAATTAGCCTAGTCTTCAAACTGACCAATGTTGCATTTGGAGACTGGTCTCTAATCTCAGTTAAGGGAATGTTGTCCCCGGGCTAATCTCTAAAAGTGTTCTGTATTGCTCTTCCCAACTGTCACCAATGGTTTCCAGGGCCGAAGGTTACCAGTGGAAACCAGTCTCAAATCTCAAGCATCTGATTGGCTGAAATGGCGAGGGTCGCCATTTCAGCCAATGAGACTGGTTTCCGTGCATAGTTTTATTACCTTGGGCACAGATCCATTTTAACAAGCAACATATGTACTAGTTTGGGTACAGAGTAGTTTTAGAGGCTTTCAACAGTTTTAACTTTCAACTCCAAGTATATGGGTTATAGAACGTGTGAAACATTATAGACCCAGATCAACCTATAAGGATTGGTCGGAATAACCTAAATTAAGATCAGTGTACCAATAGATCCTGATCTTGCAGACTGCACAGATTTGCTGGCAGATCTGGATCTACATGGCTTGCTAATGTATAGCATCCATATCCTATGGAGTAGTGGGTTAACAGCTATTTACTTTTTTTAAAATAAACATTAGTAAAATATTGTTGGATTTTTAAACAAAAACAACTTTTTTTCTTTCCACTTCAAAAACAGTCTCTGCGGTAGGGAAAGTCATACATGAATGTAAGAGTGGCCTTGTGTTTTCATTAATAACTGTACAATAATTTGCAATATAGTGTTTCTTTGCAATTATAATAGTGTTTTAGCTTATCAGAAATACACATTTGTTTCAGTAACTATTGTCTGCTGAGATAATTTTAGTCATTTGTTTTCATTCTTGAAAACCAGTCATCTTTCAAATTGAATCAATGTTAAAATGTTAATTACCTCGTTCATTTAGGGTTATACCTAAGCATCTTCTGTACAAACAACAGCATACTTCAAGCCTTGATATTTATTGTAGTATAAGACTTGTGCTTTCTCATGGGATTTTCATTGTATTGTTGCATTATCAAAATACTTCACTGTCATTTGTACTACTGGAATATTATTGTTCATTTTTGTCATAAAGAAATATTTGTGCCTTAATTTAGAAAAACATGGACATCATGAGATAAGCAAAAAATACTTGATTCTTATCACAATTTCAAACATAGGCAGTCGGAAAGCTGCACGTGCATTATATACTTTAACCCGTCAATTGAGTATTGCTGTAATCCATGGCGAACAGTGTAGATTTAGATCAGGCGGCACATCTGAGCTGTCTAACCTAGATCTGCAGTGTTCACCTTTTGATTCATTAGGGTATTTCTGACCATGATGAAGCAAACAGTGTAAATCCTGATTAGACGGCAAGGATGTTCCGGCTAAATTCGATCTACATGGATCATACATGCAATAAAAGTCGTATCAACAGAGTTATGGGATAACAAAAGACTTGTTGCACGGAACCACTATGTTATGATGATTGTGAAATTCATAAATGCAAGAGAGTTTCATGTATAGGGAACACTTCAAATGCTGACTTGCAGCTTATCATCAATAAATAGAGGAGTTATTTACTTCATTGTGGGAAGCTGGCAATAATGCTAAACAATATAAACAACAGACAGTACAGTTAAATGCAGCTTCTTGAGAATTGTTGCTCAAACTCTGCCAACATGAGTATATTTTGTCAGCAGTTTTGCCTAGAGTGGAAGATTTTAAGCACAGCTGAACTAAAAATAAAGTTGAACTTGTGTTCTGCATCCTAGAACATGTAGATTTGGGACCTATCTTTGAAGTCTAGCATCTGATTGGTCAGTTATGAGTCTAGGTTCATTTTCATCCAACAGATGCTGGCGATTACAGGTAGTTCTCAGTCTTAGTTGTTTATATATGTGATATGGTGGATCCTTTCATCAGTGACACATTTATATATCGGCCCATACTGGGGTTTTACTGCTTTCTTCAGCTGATAAAAATCAATTACTGTGCTATCATTTTATTTCATGCAGGTTAAAATTTAACATTATTGGCACTATATTATATGTGCAAATTTAAACCCCATTGAAAATAAACCATGTCATAATATGTTGATAGAAAAATACAGTTGAGCAAATTATGGCCTCATGAATATAATATATGATATCTTTGATGGCTTTTGCACGAAGATTCAACCCTGTGAAATTAAATGATAACACAGTAAGAGGTTTCTCAGTGATATAACATTGTAAAAATAAGCTACATGTATGTAGATATGTAAAATGTTTAAGTCTAGAGAGTTGTATAAATGATTATTGTTTCGATTTGAAATCGTTAACAGTTATCTTGTAATGGCATTCTGGTTATATAAAGTTAGTGTGGATTATTTTATTTCAGACATATAATTATGTAATTTGTCATATATTTTATTGATTTTTGTTATGATGTATAAATGAGCAACAATAATATAAACAAACGTTTGTTACTTTATGAAAGCATTGTAGAAAAAAACATGATTAAAAATGCTAGCTTTATGTCTTATTGTTTGTATTTAATGCCCACATCTGTAAGACTGCCAAATTAAGTTAGGAGCATGTCTGACTGCTAAATTTTAATTACTACAGATTTTGATTTCAGTTAGATTTTGGCTTGCATTGAAAACATCAAACACTATGCATGGCGACTTATATTTTTGTTGAGAAGTAGTGCAGGAAAATATAATTGACAGAACGTTGTTTAGTGTTAATCACGCCTTCAGGTTGCTTTACTTTAAGCTACACCTTTTGTTATTGTTTCAACATCTGCTAGGGGAAAAAGCAAACAGCAACAAAAATTTAATTGACAGCAAAACCTAATCTGGAAGTAAAATACATTGTCTTGATTGGATCGGCAGTTTTAACAGTTGTCGCATGACAAACAACATGGTCGGCGTCTTGTGAAGTGCTGCAGCACAACAGGTGTTTACGGAGGCTGCTCACTGGATCAAAATCTAATTGAAATCGAAATTTGTAGTATTTACTCCATGGGATCAGGCTTTTATATTATATTTTATATTATGGGTTCTGTGATCATGATCTTCACTGTTAGCCTGTTATTCAGAAATAATCTAAAGAGTCAAGAAGCAAATACATGTCATGTAGATCCTGATCAGACTGCAGGCTGTTCATGCTGTTCTAAATCTACACTGGTCGCACATGTGATTAACCCTTTCTCCAAAGACAAACCTTTATTGCATGGGCAAACAGTTTAGATCCAGATCAGCCGGCACATCTGTGCCATCTGATCAGGATCTAAACTGTTCGGTTTTTGATTCATTAGGTTATTTCTGACCAAAATGTGACCAGTGCAGATTCTCATCAAATGGCACAGATGTGCCGGCTGATCTGGATCTACACTGGTCGCACATGCGTAAAAATGTGTATATATGAAGGAAAGGGTTAACGGCTATAAATCCATATAGTAAAGATCTGAACAAATGAAAAAATGTTTGAACAGCAAAATTTTAAGTTGAATTTACCTTTGTGATAAAGGAGAATAAATAAGACAATAAGACTTTATGTGTGCTCATTAAACAGAGGCTAAAAGGGAACTGAAGTCTCCTTAAAAGTTAAGCAACTGGCAAAATCTAGTGTTACATGCTTATCTCCCTTTCAGTTTTCTTTATGAAGATATGTTCATTGTGTAAGGTAGCAACTAGCCTTTCTTGATGGAATATTATATATGTGGCAATTATATATTGACTACATCCGACCTCGAACTGCAAAGACTGGTCATCTGGGTATTGTGACCACAACATAATTATAGTTTTTTTTATTATGTAAAGCTCAGTCAACCTCCATCTGTACAAAAAGCTAAATCCTAATCACTTGCTGAATAAGTTTGTTGCTTTTACCACCATTAATACATGATTGTAGAGGTATACACACATCCCTTATCCTGCTGGAAATCAAAACTTGACCATATTTTTATCTTGAACTATTTTATCATTTCTCATCATTGCTCG
The DNA here is from genome assembly GCA_038501625.1 of Corbicula japonica. Classification (NCBI taxonomy): domain Eukaryota; kingdom Metazoa; phylum Mollusca; class Bivalvia; order Venerida; family Cyrenidae; genus Corbicula; species Corbicula japonica. The sequence continues at coordinate 870,985 of JAZAYU010000091.1, read as the reverse complement.
GCTGGGTCTGGTGATTTCCAGAAAGGGGGAGGAGGTTGTTTGGGGCATTCTTATGATATTTACAATATAACTTTATACTTTCTGCTCAGAATCACAATGAAAACTAACATAATTGCTGTCCCAAAACGAGTTCGAGCAACCCCACTCAATCCCTTCAAGATCCGCCCATGGCTCTGTGTTTTATACCTTGTCCCGCTTAAACCATGCAAACTTATGAACCAACCTCTTACAGTCAATGGTAAGAAAGAGACTCGCACTTATAAAGTACAGATTAACGAAGACCAACGACACAGTCACCAAGTTCAAGCTTATAAATAAACGAGTATCATTTGCAACAAAAATTACTCTTACGTTACAGTAATGGTGTTTTAACGTAGTTACCTCCCTTCCGTTCCTTGGAGAATAAAACGAAGTTACTTCCCTTTTACGCAGGTAATCCACTGAAGCGCGGCGATTAAAAATAGAAAGACAACCAGTAGAACCAGTTTTCATGGACCACTGGCGCTCTAATACAGAATACACATTCTATATTTAGAAACGGGTTTGTCAACCTGTGTACATGTTTTCGGTGTTGAGAAAACTCCGGGCAGGGCATATGAATTTCGATTTTTAATTAGCGGCTAACTTCAAACGACTATAACATCGTTAATTTAAGACATAATTAACTTTTTTGGACATTAATAGCTGGATGGCATAAAATGAGGTAAGTTGATTTTCTATAACAGGCTCCAGAAACGGGTGGGACATGCATCAGTATTTTGGATCTTTGTATTTGTTGAACAGGGCAGTAAGAATTCCAAGAATGATAAATAAAAAACATTATGAAACAAAGCAAAAAAAGGAAATTTTTCTGCGATCATTTTTTTGAGATCTGACAGTGAAAATATAACGAGAACAGCTTTGCAGACAAGCTGCTTGTACACTAGTTTCCACTCAAGACGAACCTTTAAGTGGTTGTACCCAAGACAATCTCAATCATAAACAGTTATATTTATATAATAACTCTCTGTTATTCTCTGAAAAAGTTTTCTGAGAAGATCATATTTGTAATTTTGACAGTAACGATTGTGCAGACTGCAACACAGGTTTAGTAGACAGCCTTTGAACAGGTAGAAGAAACCACTTGTTTACAAAATGTCTAAATTTACAGACAATCTGACAGATTCTGTTTAATCACAGACATTTTGGCTGTTAAATTAACCCTTTCCTCCATATGCACACCTTTGGGGCATGGGAGAACAGTGTAGATCCAGATCAGCTGGCACATCCAGGCATCTGATTAGGATCTTCACTGTTCTCTTTTTGATTTATTAGGTTCATTCTGACCAAAGAGCAAACAGTCCAGATCCTGATCAGCTGGCAAGAGATTGCTGGCTGATCTGGATCTACACTAGTCACACAAAATGTGTTTATAAGGGAGAGAGGATTAAACCACTGATGTGTTAACCCTTTCCTGTATAGATACACCTTTATCACTAGGGTGAACAGTTTAGATCCAGATCAGCTGGCACATCTGTGCCGTCTGATCAGGATCTAAACTGTTTGCTTTTTGATTCATTAGGTTATTTCTGACCAAAATGCGACCAGTGCAGATCCTGATCAGACAGCACCGATGTGCCAGCTGATCTGGATCTACACTGGTCACACATGCATAAAAATGCATAAATATCAAGGAAAGGGTTAAAGATACAAAATATTGTGTAAAATTTAAAAATGCGTTTTTATTGAATATGTTAATGAACATTTTAAAGCACGTTTTGCAATGCTGATTTTGAAGTAATCATTCCATGGTTGCCACATACATCACATACCAACATGTTTCATGTAATTGTGGCTTTGTGCAATTCTTCTGTGTGTTTCTAGGGGATTTTGCACCATGATATTCATTTTCCACCAATGTTTCATGTGCACACGGCAGTTCTTTTTCATACCACTTACATGTTCAGGCCTTTTTCACTGCCAGAGGAAGCAACCCCATGCCCTTTTTGCGGGGAGGGGAGGGTAATAGCATTATTTATACTCCTGTATTTTTGCGAAAAAAGAGCATTAATTCTGTTTTAATGGGGAATGAAATAACCAATTTAAAGTAACTTTTTGGGGAATTAAGAATGTTTTTTAATAAATTTTAAGAAGGGAATGCAAATGTAATCGTTCCATACTAAAGAAGGAAAAAAGCCCTGATTTTCAACCCAGAATATATGTTAAGTAAACTGTCTTATTTTATTTATTTCAGACTGAGTAGCTTGCTATTGTTTGTGTGTGTGGTAGGGACCAGTCTGTGCCAGAGGCTAGAACAAGAGACATGTGATGCTAAACGTATGATGGTAGATCACAACGTGAATAATGCTGACGTCATCCTTGGCGGGCTGTTTGAGATGAGAACTGGTGGGAACGATGGTTACGGATGTGGCAGTCCTCATCCTGGTATGATAACTAGTGCTTTTCTGTTAACAATTGAATCAATGTAATCATATTCATCTGGGTATGAAAACATTTAGGTTCTTTAACCCTTTCCTTCATATATACACATTTTTAGCTCGACTATTCGAAGAATATGTCGAGCTATTGTACTCACTTGGGCATCGGCGTCGGCATCCCGCTTTGGTTAAAGTTTGCGTGCAACCTACTGATATCTTAAAAACTACTATAGCTACAGCTTTAAAACTTGGCACACTTGTTCATCATCATGTCCCGAGTATGTATGCCAAGAACCATAACTCTAACTTTCATTTTGATCAAATTATGGCCCTTTTTCGACTTAGAATTTCAGGTTAAAGTTTGCGTGCAAGCTAATGAACAGACACATAACTTCAATACAACTTATACTACAGCTTTGAAACTTGGCACACTTGTTCATCATCATGTCCCAAGTATGTATGCCAAGAACCATAACTCTAACTTTCATTTTGATCAATTATGGCCCTTTTTTGGCTTAGAATTTCAGGTTAAAGTTTGCGTGCAAGCTACTGTACAAACACATAACTTCAATACTACTTATACTACAGCTTTGAAACTTGGCACACTTGTTCATCATCATGTCCCGAGTGTGTATGCCAAGAACCATAACTCTAACTTTCATTTTCATCAAATTATGGCCCTTTTTTCGACTTAGAATTTCAGGTTAAAGTTTGCGTGCAAGCTACTGTACAAACACATAACTTCAATACTACTTAAACTACAACTTTGAAACTTGGCACACTTGTTCATCATCATCTCCCAAGTGTGTATGCCAGGAACCAAAACTCTAACTTTCATTTTATTAAAATTATAGCCCTTTTTCGACTTAGAATTTCAGGTTAAAGTTTGCGTGCAAGCTAGTGTACAAACCCGTAACTTCCATACTACTTATACTACAGCTTTGAAACTTTCAGCACTTGTTCATTATCATATCCCGAGTGGGTATGCCAAGAAGCATAACTCTAACTTCCATTTTGTTCAAATTATGGCCCTTTTTCAACTTAGAATTTCAGGTTAAAGTTTGCGTGCAAGCTAGTTACTTTCATACTTCTTGTACTATAGCTTTGAAACTTTCAACACTTGTTTATCATCATGACCCTGACTATGTATGCCAAGAACCATAACTCTTTCTTTAATTTTTAATCAAATTATGGCCCTTTTTCAACTTAGAATTTCAGGTTAAAGTTTGCGTGCAAGCTAGTTACTTTCATACTTCTTGTACTATAGCTTTGAAACTTGTTCACTATCATGACCCTGACTATGTATGCCAAGAACCATAACACTTTCTTTGATTTATATCAAATTATTGCCCTTTTTAGACTTAGAAATTAAGGTTAAAGTTTGCGTGCAAGGTGGTGAAACCTCATATCTTTCATTCTATTAAAACGACAACTTTAAAACTTTGTATACCTTTATTTGATCATACATCAGGTTGATTTTCAAAGGCCCATAACTCATCCTTGCTTTTTTTAATTTAATTTTTGCCCTTTTTCACTTAGAAATTATAATTAAGACTTAGAAATAATGGTTAAAGTTTCAATGTTAGTGTTTTTCATAGGTAATGCTATAGAAAAGGTTTAAAACAGATGTACTTAACATACTTTGGTTGAAAGTGTTGAGTGGTTATACTATACTATGGTATGCTATGCTATGCTATGCTATTCTATGCTATGCTATGCTATTCTATGCTATGCTATACTGTACTATACTATACTATACCACACCACACCACCACCCACCCCACACCCACCCACCCACCACCACCCACCAGCACCACCACCACCACCCACCCCACCCCCACCCCACCCACCCACACACCACCACCCCACCCACCCAACCACCACCACCCCACCCACCCACCCACCACCACCCCACACCCACCCCACACCCACCCACCCACCCACCCCACACCCACCTCCCACCACCATCTTCCACCACCACCACCCACCCCACACCCACCACACCACAACCCACCACCCCACACCCACCCACCACCCCCACACCCAACCCCCCATCCACCCACCCACCACCACCCCACACCCACCCACCCATCCCTCACCCACCCCACACCCACCACCATCCCCTACCACTACCCACCACCACCACCCACCACCACCACCCACCACACCACACTACCACCACCCCCCACCACATACCACCAACACCACCACCAACAATAACACCAACAACACAACCAACAATAACACAAATAACAACAACTACACCACCAACAACACAGTCAACAACACCACTAACAACAACATCAACACCAACAATAGCATCAACAACCACCACCAACAGCAACAACACTGACAACAACACCACCACCAACAATAACACCAACAACACAACCAACAAAAACCCTAATAACAACAACAACAACAACAACAGCACCAACAACAACAACACCACCAACAACACCATCAACAACACCACCAACAACAATACCATACTTTACTATACTACACCACACTATAGGTGGGCAGGGGTGTATGGACTGGGTTGTGTAAACCCTCTTAAAAAAACTACAATAATTAATTAAGTGTAATTTATTGATTTCCTAACTTGGATTAAGAAACTTTTGTTCATGTGTGTGTGTTGGGTGTCATAAACTCCTGAATCACTCCCCAGTTTAAATGAAGCCCAGTTTTAAATGTGCTTAAATATGTCTGACTTCGAATAGTCGAGCGTGCTGTCGTTTCCGACTGGCTCTTGTTATGTATGTATGACCAGTGTTGATCCAGATCAGCCTGCTCATCCGTGCCTTCTGATCAGGATCTGCACTGGTCGCAGTTCGGTTAGAAATAACCCAAGAAATCAAAAAGCGAACATTTTAGATCCTGATCAGATGGGATGGATGTGCCGGCTGATCTGAATCTAAATGGTTTGCCCATGCAATAAAGGTGTTTCTATGGAGGAATCAAAAAGCAAACAGTTTAGATCCTGATCAGATGGCATGGATGTGCCTGCTGATCTGGATCTAAACTGGTCGTCCATGCAATAAAGGTGTGTCTATGGAGAAAAGGGTTAAAGTGTGTGAAGCCCAAGGGGCAAGAATAATGCAGGGGACAACAAATCCTGTAAGACAGTCAACTAAATCCAGTAATTTAAACATGCTTTTACTTAAAATATGCTTTATTATCTCTGATTGTTATGGTCAGATAACATTGGTTTTGAATGATTGAATAATGAACAGTTAAAAGCTATTGTTATAGCTTGATATTATTGACCCTAATTTGATATTGTTTGACCCTGACTTGATATTGTTGGCCCTGATTTGTTATTATTGACCCTGATTTGATATTGTTTGACCCTGACTTGATATTGTTGACCCTGATTTGATATTGTTTGACCCTGACTTGGTATTGTTGACCCTGATTTGGTATTGTTGACCCTGATTTGATTCAGATTATGGGTTGTGCCGATCTGTGATATATGTGTAATAACATGGTAGTTTGTAGATTAATAAAGAAATGTTTATATTTCAGAGATCATGTTGGCCTATGAAGCTGCCAGATGGGCAATCAACAAAGTCAACACAGACAATTATGTCAATGGAATCAGAATGGGTAATTCAGAACTAGTCAAAATTCATTAAATATGTCATATAATTAAAAATCAAGTTCCCCTGTTTGTTATATCGAGAAATTAGCAAAAAACTTGTTTATTAGTTTAGAGAATAAGTAAGAAGCTAATTATATATGTGAAGATATATCTGACAAGGCTTGACCACTAGAGTGTTTTTTGTTATTATATTTATTTTTTCAGGTATGAGAGCATATGACACATGCTATTCTCGGTACCGATCTGTTGCCGCTGCCAACAATTTCTACCCACAATTCACTTCAGCTAGCATGTACTGCAACCAAACCAACAAATACAACTTGGGTGAGTTTTTTCTAACCTTTGTTTTATTAGCCAATCTCCTTGTGAAAGATACCTGTCCAGTGGAATTTCTCAACTGATTTTAAATTGATAAAATTAACTTAAACCTTTTTTCTGTTAGGGTTATTGTTCCCTTTTCATATACCATAGAATGACATCATTACACTAATTTTTCTTATTATGCATAAAATTCCCAGCTTTAAAGATAATAGTCCATTTTTGGAAATTCAGAATTCCTGTAACTGCTTTAAAGTGTCTATAAATTTGACTGCATGTTTTCCCAGCCATAAATAAGAAGTGTCAAGCAAGTATTATTAACAAGCTGTTGGTATTAATTAACTTTCTTGGTAATTGTATGTTTACTTTGGATAAATTAAGTTAACAAAACATTTCTTTAAGAGCACCCAACTGCCAAAATAACCGAGCAAAAGACCATTTAAAGGACATTTGAAATTGAGCTTGGTCTCGGATCTGACAAATTACCGACTAGACTTGATAGACTGTGCCAAGTTTTTAAAACTGAGCATGGAAACCAGTCTCAAAACTCGAGCATCTGATTGGCTGAAATGGTGACTGGTCGCCATTTCAGCCAATCAGATGCTTGAGATTTGAGACTGGTTTTCAATTATCGTTTTATAACCTTCAGCCCTGGTCTCCAATACCATTATTCAGTTTATTGGCTGGTACGGTTGATCATATTTTGCAGTGCTTTCACTGGAAATATTACAGATACACACAGATAACTCATATTTTATTTTATTTATGAAGATCCTTCTGTTTGTGTAGGTATACTTGGTTCATATACAAGTTGGACCAGCAAGCCTGTTGCAGCATTGACGGGACTTTCCCCTGCCTCAATGATTTCTCCAGTTGCCTCCTCACCAGAACTTAGCGACAAGACCCTGTATCCCTACTTCCTGAGGACTGGACTCTCCGCTTCTGAACAGATCAGGGTGAGACATCCATGTGCAATTGTTTACTGTACCTAAGTTCAAAACAAGTTGGACATAAATAAAAAAAATGGTTATCAAAATTGCCCCTTTGGTGTAATATTTTGGGTAGCAGTAAGAGCCGACATGAAGCCTGTTGCATGTAAAGAAAACTTCTTATAATTTAACCCTTTCCTTTATATATACAAAAAGTGAACAGTTTAAATCCTGATCAGAGGGCACGGATGTGCCGGCTAATCTGGATCTAAACTGTTCGCCCTAGCAATAAAGGTGTATCTATACAGGAAAGGGTTAAAGATATTTCCTCAATTTTTATAACAGTTTTGAACTTGAAAGTAGCTTCTAATTGATTACCATAAAGGAATTACATTTTTGAGGCAGATTTAATTTATTAAACATGGGCATTAGGTTTTATCCTGGGCAAAAAAGATAAAACCCAGTTGTTGTGTAATGCAACTAACAGGACAGTATATGTTTATCAGCTTATTTCTTTAGTCTTTTTCTCACATTGTTCAAGAGAGATTGGAAACCAGTCTCTGGTCTCATGCTTATGATTGGTCATTTTGGAGAAGATGATTGTCACCAGCCTTGTTCTTGTTACTGGTTTTCAGTCTTAATTTTTGAGAACCAATAATGATCTGGGTGTATGCTTCTTGAAACCATAACTTAATCACAATGTTTACAATTTCCTTAAAAATACAGACATTGTTTTTCTGTTGACAGGCAATGATGGCAGCTATGAAAGCGATGAGTTGGAAAAGGATCCTGTTGGTGTACTCTGACAATGATTATGGTGGTGATGCCATGCGAGAAATGGTCCGTATGTCTGCGGCTGGTGATGTCTGCATTGTGGAAACTCTAGCAGTGCCAGGCGTGCCAAATCTTAGCGTGTATCAGCAACGTCTTAAGAACGCTGGAACTTACGATGTGAACGGAGCTGTCTTCTTTGGTGATCACTTCACATCTATGATGGTAATTACTTCACATCTATGATGGTAATTACTTCACATCTATGATGGTAATCACCCCACATCTGTGATGGTAATTACTTCACATCTATGATGGTAATCACTCCACATCTGTGATTGTAATCACTTCACCTTTATGATGGTGATTACTACCCTTTATGATGGTTATTACTAAGTTTTATGAAAGTAATATATTGAAATAACCTCCCCTCTATGATTGTAATTACCTCACCTCTATGATGGTAATTACCTCCCCTCCTCTATGATGGTAATTACCTCCCCTCCTCTATGATGGTAATTACCTCCCCTCCTCTATGATGGTAATTACCTCCCCTCCTCTATGATGGTAATTTGTACTATATTGGTCTTCTACTGATTCACAGTGTTGTAAAGGTTTAAGTTGAAGGTTGTTTTAGCTCCATATAAAGTGCTGGTTGTGGGTACAAGTGTTACAATCAACAAACTTGTTTCATTAACTTTCTACTAATTTAAAAGTAGATGTTTGCTTGTTTTCTGTAGGTGTTGGAAGCTATTGACCAAATTGTGGATGCTCAAAACATTCAGTGGATGTTTAGCTACATCAACATGAACGAGCAGATATTTCCAAAGCGGATCCGTGGTGCCATCTATGTGCAGCCATCCTTCACAGAAGTCACCGAGTTCTTTGACTACTTCACCAATAATATTAACGAGAACAGTCCACCTGTAGAGAATCCATGGTACCAGGACTGGTTCATGCAAACCTTCCAGTAAGTTCTATCTGAGGTGTAATCTGAAACAAGAAATATAATATAAAACAATAAGATTGGAAACCAGTCCACCTGTAGAGAATCCATGGTACCAGAACTGGTTCATGCAAACCATCCAGTATGTTCTATCTGAGGTGTAATCTGAAACAAGAAATTAAGATTGTAGGCGTGTCTTGAGGCATTAGATTGTGGTTGGTTTGATTGGTTAGTTAGATCACCTGTTCAAGTTTTCAGACTGTTACTCCGTATCACTTTTACATGATCTCATGCCCAGTAGTAAACTCCAAAGTTCCCTCATGGAGATGAGCTAATTAGTAGGCCTATCCCATGGGTGAACATTGTAGATCCAGATCAGATCAGAGGGCATGGATCTTCTGGCTGATCAGGATTTACACTGTTTGCTTTTAGATTTATTACCTTATATCTGACTACGTAACATATTTTGTAGATCCAGGTCTGATGTGACAGATGTGCCAATTGATCTAGATCTTCAAAATTGGCTCATGTGATAAACATTTTTGGAGAAAATGTTTAAGCTTTGAGATTTTCTGTTTGCAGGTGTCGCCTTCAGGGTATTAATTACGCTCCATACAGCAGCTACTCTGATTGTTCTGCCAAAACTGCCACCCAGAAGCGTGCTGCAGTCAACACTCGCTACTCCTTTGTTGATTCGACAATCAAGGCAGTGTATGCTTATGCCAAGGCTCTGAAGTCAGCACACGCCCAGATCTGTGGGGGCGTGTCAGGGATGTGCCAGGGACTCCGACAGATGTCCACTCAACAATTCCATATTTACTTGAAGGGAGTGAACTTGGATGTAAGTACTGAATAAATTAAAAAAGAAAAGATGGAACTTGTGTTATAAAATTTCACAATAGCTTTTTGAAAAAAAAGGCAGTCTTGTCTGGACAGGCAGTTCTAATAGAAGTTGCATAACAAAAAACATGATCGGCGTCTAGTGAAGTATTGAAGTGAAACTAATGTATATTGAGGTCACTTGCTGGGTCAATATGTAATTGAAATCAAAATTTGTATTAATTGAAATGTTTAAATTGATAGTAAAACACTTTGATTGAACTTAAGGATGCATTAGCTGGAATTTGAATTTCAGCATGCCAGTTTGGGGATCTTGTGTTATATTTGAAAGTTGCATGCTAGACAGTGCCCATGGTTATAAAACTGAGCATGGAAATCAGTCTCAAATCTCAAGCATCTGATTGGCTGAAATGGCAGGCAGTCGCCATTTCAGCCAATCAGATGCTTGAGATCTGAGACTGGTTTCCAATCCCAGCTTTATAACCTTCAGCCCAGCTGATGTAACTACATTGAAGTGAAGATAGAGTCAATCTGTTTTGTGTGCATCCCTCATTATGTGTCTCATTTGAAACTAACAACATTATTCTTTTAAAATGTATTTCCAGCTGAATGAGGTGAATATCAACAGTTTACGAGGGCAGTTCGTGAAATTTGACAACAATGGTGATTTCTTTACAGCTGGACATGACTTCTGGAATTACAACAACCGTTCAACTGGATCATATTCTTTCAAGAAGGTTAGTATATTGTATTCTTTTAAGAAAAAAATGTTTGCTTAACATTTTGCTCTATAAACTGGTATATATGTTTTAAAGTGCAACCAGTGTAGATCCAGATCAGCCAGCAAATCCCTGCTGTCTAATCTGGAACTGCACTGGTTGCATCATAACCTTATAAATCTAAAAGCCATAAACCATTTTTCACCTGATGTGGGTCATTTATAGATGTTAGGTTAATTGGGGCCTGTGATATTTCAATAGCTCTTGTATTCCTTAGCAACAGCATTCAAGAAACTCTGATGTTGTAGTGACATAATTGGTTCCGACTAGTTATAATAAAAACATTGAATGAATGGGGAACCAGCTATTTCAAAATACTCAAAAACTTCAGGTGTATGATGTGTTCTCGTCAATTCAGGACGCTTATGTTTGTTTTCACTGATAAAGGGCTGTTTTGAAAATAAAGACTTTAAAAGGATCCATGGTATCATTTACAAGCTCTTATGCACAATTTTCCATTTGATTTGCCCTATAATTCCAAGGATAAAATCTCTAGTCTATTAGAAATTAGTTTTGTATTTTATATTTATAGCTGAAATGAAGTTAACTTAGATAAACACAATTGTCGTAATCATGGAATTTCACTTATAATTTGTATTTTATGTATTTTAGGTTGGTTCTTTCATGAACAACATCTTATCTGTAGACCTGGCACAGGTACTTATGTACAGCAATGACCGTAACTCTGTTCTTGCCACCCTGCCTCAGTCCCCGTGCCCAGCAGCTGGCTGTCGAAACTGTGTGGTACCACGCCCCATGGTGCAGTACACCTATTCTCCTGGTGATGTTATTCTCGGAGGCTTGTTTGATTTACACGCTCAGGGCTCAGAGGTGTTACTGTGCGGGGCGCTGAAACCTATACATGCCTTGAATGCAGCGGCATTTAGATATGCTATAAGAAGAGTGAAACAAAACTTCCCAGGTATTCTGAATGGTATAGATCTTGGATCACTGATTGTAGATCTATGTGACAATGCTGAAACTGGCCGTCTGCTTTTGAATAATCTACTTGGTGGAAGACATATGGTGGGTAGTGTTGATCCCAACTTGATCAAGACAGTTGTCGGAGAGCTGGACAGTACTGAGGCTGTATCCATGGCAGCCATGTTGGGACAGTTTTCCATGCCATACATCGAGTCTTCTGCCACCAGTGTGTACCTCAGTGAGAAGGAGTTATTCCCAACATTCACCCGCGCTGTACCCTCTGACTTCAACCAAATGTTGGCGATTGTACTGCTGTTGAAGAGAATGAACTGGAACTACGTACAGGTTGTGTATACAGCTGATCCTTATGGAGAATCGGGTTACAACATGATCAAAGCCGAAGGAGCTAAACGATCAGTATGTGTGGCAGCCAGTCATCAAATTGGCAGAGATGGTAGCCATGCCACCATTGTGCACAACTTGATGCAGAAACCCGATGCAAGAGTGGTGGTTGCTGTAGTTGACAGCAGTGACTATCGTGTCATGTTACAGGCTATTAAAGATCAGGGACTTCAGGGCAAGTTTGTGCTTATCGGAACAGAGACATGGGGCCGCCGTGGCTCGGTTGTTAGTGGGTTTGAGAATGTGGCAGAGGGCAGTATTACTCTTGAAATCAATTCACCACAAGTCACAGAGTTTCGTCAGTGGTTGGGTACACTTAATCCGACAAACATGGCTACCATGAAAGAAATGCCATTTTTTGCTGAATGGTACCAATATGCTTACAACTGCTACCTTGATGCAAAGAACCGTGGCATGTATCCCGCAGAATGTACTCCGAGCAATTCTATCACGCAAGCTCCCCGCTATGAGGAATCCCCATACACACCTTTTATGATATATGCCACATATGCTGCTGCCAGGGCCATAGATCAGACTGTCAGGGACTTCTGCGGTGATGCCAACAGAAACTATCAGGGCATCTGCTCACAATTCAGAAGTAGTGCTGATGTCCCGACAAGAATACTAGAATATCTGAAGAAGACAGAGTTTTCACTGAATGGTTACAACCTGTTGATGAAGATGGGAGAAGGACAGTCAAACTATGAGTTCTACAGCTACACTAGCCAACAGTATACCAGGGTAAGAGTTTGTGTTCTTCATTAGTAATTGCAATTTCATGGATCTCGTTTGATATGAGGTGCACTAGGGAAAAGGTACCTTCGGTCATATTTTCTGACATTTTAGTTGTTACTATATTTAGAAAGAACTTACAACTATTTGTAAATTTCTCATAACTAACAAGTGCTTTTCTTACACATTTTGACAAGATAATGATATTTTTACCCGGAAATGCATAGTAATAAATGTTGTCTGCTCAACTTTTTGACGTCATTTCAAGGATTGACGTCAACTGTCAGAAGGTACCTTTTGCCGTGACGAGCCCCCATATAAGGAGTTGAAACATATTATAGCCCTTTCCTCCATATCTATACACATTTTTATGCATGTGCAACAAGTGTAGATCCAGATCAATTGGCACATCTGATCAAGATCTACACTGGTCACATTTTGGTCAGAAATAACCTAATGAATCAAAAAGGGAACAGTTTAGATCCTGGTCAAACGGCATGGATGACCAGTCGCCATTTCAGCCAATCAGATGCTTGAGATTTGAGACTGGTTTTCATGCTCAGTTTTATAACCCTCAGCCCAGTAGTTTGTGAGTGGCTTATTGTGGTCACACCCTGTTTCAAATGTTTTGGCTTTCTTAAAAACTGTCTTAAGAAAGGACAATAAATTAATTGTATGTGTGCTCTTGGCTAAAGATTGAAGACTAGTCTCCAGTGTCAAGCATGTGATGGTTGAAACTGGACTTAGTCTACACACTGACCACTCTTAAGCTAAAGATTGGTATTTGGGCACTGTCTTATCTTACACAGCTAATTTGTTGGATTTGAGTCTAATCTACAAACTGAAAGATTACAGACTGGTCTTCAATTTTAATTTATAATTGACAAAAACACTGGTATGCAAGAAAGATGCATTTGTTTGAGATTAAAAAAATAAAATGAGTGTTAAGTTTCGATTATTGATTTATTATTACAGATTGGGACATATAACACCAATGGAACAGAAGTACAGCTGGATTTTGCAAGCCCTCTTTCTCTGCCGACTGGTTTTAGGTCACAGTGTGCCGGCCGCTGTAGTGAATGTGTCTACCTCATTCAGACCAATCCATTTAGCTCCATCAATGAAGATGCCAAGTTACTTCTAGGTGGAAATTTTGCCTTGCACATGCCTGGTACAGATCCTTTCCTGTGTGGAGCATTACGTCTTACAAATGGTATACAATCGTTTCTTGCTGTGAGTCATGCCTTGAATCAAGTGAATATGGGACAAGCTCCGGTGTCTGTTAATGTGAAGGTTGGTGCACTTTTGATGGATCACTGCAACAGCGAAGCACGTGCGTATGGTTTGCCATCAGCTCTCTACTCTGGTATTCTGGGACAAATGGAACCTCGTCCAAATTTGAACGCTATCAGGGCCTGGCTTACTGACAATACACTGGCTACTGAAGGAATGCAAGATTTCTTCAATAATTTCAACTTGCCTGTGATCAGTCCCATGGCAACCACAAATAAGTTCCTCAACAATGAAGAGTATCCTACTTTCCTACGAACTGTTCAAGGTGACAGCACCATAGCAAATGCGTTGGCCATTCTAGCCAAGTCACTGGGATTACAGTTTGTCACTGTGTTGCACTCGGACAACAGTTTTGGAAAAGAAGGAATGGACACTTTTACCGACATTGCCCGTCAGGAGGGTGTGTGTATCATAAAAATAGTGAAAATGGGAAGCGACACTATTGACAACATTACAATAGATTTAGTTACCCAGCCAACGCATGTCGTTGTAACATACCTGGGACAGGCAGACATGGATACATTCTTGGAAGCTAGAGGGCGCATTGCAGATGCTGCAAAGCTGGTCATTATTTCTCCTGAACCTTATCCACTGGTATTCTACCGCAGAGGGTTAGCAGCTCAGAATCTGCTGTCCCTCAGGATGAGGACCAATACGTTGGACAAGTTCCGACAGTACATTTTGTCCCTGACCCCAGGAATTATGTCTGGGGATCACCCCATGTTGAGACAGTACTATATGGAACTGTTCCAGTGTAACCTTCCTGGAGAATATAAGTAAGTGTAAACTGGTTACTTTCAATCTGCTTTAACCCAGTACTCTTTTGATGTTAACCAAGTTAACCATTTCCTCCATATATACACATTTTACACATGCATGCCGTCTGATCAGGATCTGCACTGGTCGCATTTTGGTCTGAAATGACCTCACAAATCAAAAAGCGAACAGTTTAGATCCTGATAAGATCAAATCTGGATCTAAACTGTTGGCCTAGCAATAAAGGTGAGTCAATAGAGGAAAGGGTTAAATGTGCAACCACTATAGATCCAGATTAGCATGTATATGTGTGCAGTCAGATCGAGATCTGGACTACACTGATCACTTCTTGGTCCAAAATATTTAAAGAATATCAAAGTGGCTACTCTAGATTCTGGTTAGACAGCATGGATGTGCAGACTGATCTGGAGCTATACAGGTTGCCCATGTGATATTAGGAATATCCTTTGGGGTAAAGGATGAAGCTTAATTCTTGTTAATTCTAAAGTTTGTCACATTGCAGCTTTTACAGACTCGGATCAATCAGTGCATTTGTTCAGTGTCTACAGGGTATTAATTCCAATAAGATTCTGCAGAACTAAACATCAAAAATGAATGCGGTGACTGGTTATATTTGAAACAATAAATTCAGGCTTGGCATTCTTAAGAAATACTTAAAAAACCTTTGTGAAATAGACTGAAGCAAACACCCAACATTTTATAGGAAAAATTGTGAAAGTTACAAAGAAAATCATACAACCTTTATGTGTATTTTATACAGCAGTCTTAATTTATAGAAAACAGTTGTAACAAAATTGTGGATTCTAACCATTTCCTCCATATATATGCATTTTAACGCATGTGTGACCAGTGTAGATCCAGATCAGCCAGCACATCCGTGCCGTCTGATCAGGATCTGCACTGGTTGCATTTTGGTCAGAGATATCCTAATAAATCAAAAAACGATCAGTTTAGATCCTGATCTGATGGCATGGATGTGCGGGCTGATGTGGATCTAAACTGTTCGCTCTCGCAATCAAGGTGTATCTATGGTGGAAAGGGTTAACTATTTACTCCATGGATATGGCTTATTATTGATGTACTCTACAGTTTAGATCAAAACAATCCTGCACATTCTATGAAGTCCGATCAGGATACTACATTCACCTTTTAGTCAGAAGTAATCCAATCAATCTAATGGCAATAAGTACAGATCCTGAAATAACAGCCCGTTTTGCATGATACATAGTGGTTGGATATGTGATATAAATTTTTTCCATGGGATAGAGTTACAGGTTTACCAGAATGATGTTATGTGCTTTGCAGGTATTCCACTAACTGCGGATCATCACCCTTGACTAACAGCCCCATCTTCTTTGTGGACAACTATGTGCTTTCCACAATCAATGCTGTATACACGTTTGTAGCAGCAGCTCACGAGACACTGATCATACAGTGTGGATCCAACTACACCACCGTCTGTGCCAAATTCTATTCGGATCCTAATACAAACACGGTCCTGCTGGAGAAGATGAGAGAAGTGAGCTATGTTGATCCAAGCGCTGCTACATTCTCATTTATTGGAAAGGAGGGAAACACTGGCCGGGAAATTATCATGTTTAATGGAACAGATATCAAAAAGGTTAGCCCAAAATTTTACTTTTTCACACCTGGCTGATATCGCTCATTTTGGGGGAAGAAACCAGAATGCCCAATCACCAATTTATAAAAAAATTTAATCACCAATTTATGAAAATAGTTATCTGCCTCATTTGAAGCCAAATTATTCCTTCAGTTAAAACAAAATACGTTGCAGGTACAGATTGGGATATCCCCACACAAAGTTTGAATTGGGTGTAAGGAATGTTCATCCATTGGTTCTGATCAGTTTGTCATTCAAGCTGTCTGTTGCAGAACTACTTCTTGAGGATTCAAGTCCTTTGCCCAAGCTTATAAAACTGAGAATGGAAACCAGTCTCAAATCTCAAGCATCTAATTGGCTGAAATGGCGACTGGTCGCCTTTCCGCCAATCAGATGCTTGAGATTTGTGACTGGTTTCCATGCTCAGTTTTATAATCTTGGGCAAAGGACTTGAAACTTTGAACATTTGTTCAGAATCAAGACTTGCAAGGGCCTGACTTGTTTTTGTGTGTGGCTCAAGCTATTATTTGCTGAAATAGGCCTGGTTTATATATCAAACTGCTTTTAAAGTTTTTAAGGTATGCTATATGTCTGAAACATTTTTATGCCCCCGAAGGGAGGCATATAGTAATCGCACCGTCCGTCCGTCCATCCATCCGAAATAATCTTGTCCTCCCTTCTTCTCTGAAACCGCTTGAGGGATTTCTTTGAAACTTCATAGGAGTGTTTGTCACCAAGCCCAGTTGTGCATATCATCAGGAATTTCTGCTCGGATTAGTTTTGGCTGAGTTAAGGGCCTTTTTAGCAAAATCTTGTCCTCACTTCTTCTCCCAAACCTCTTGAGGGATTTCATTGAAACTTCACAGGAGTGTTTGTCACCAAGCCTAATTGTGCAATTCGTCAGGAATATTTGGTTGGATTATTTTTGGTCAGGTTATGGACTTTTTCACCTAACCCTTACCGCTAACCCTAAACGCTAACCCTAAACACTAACCCTAACCCTTAGGTATTTAACTAACCCTAACCACGGTATGGGACCGGACACCGGATATATACGCGTTTTTGAGTCGAAACAAAGTTTTAAAAAGTTAACAGAAGTAAGAAAAATCGATTTCCCAGCTCGTATGACACTAATCTGACCTGGGTTTGATTTTATGTTTCCCTTACTAAGGGCCAGATGTCATAAAAGTACAAATATCAACCAAAATATCAAGATTTGTTCAACTAGATATAAATGTTCACCGTTGCTCACGGGAAAAATTGATGCCCAAGTACCAAAATCTAGTTTCATTATTAGTTTGGTCCAAAAATGAAAATTCTGAATCGGCAGTTTTCTTATAATCCTCCTCCTGTACTCACATTTCAATTTTTAGCAAGCTCGACAAAAAATTGATGTCTACAGCGACAAAAAATGCACGCCTGTAGTGTACTGGGTATATTATTGTAGTGTACTGGGTATACTGAGTACTTTGAAGCTTGCTGTACTGAGTATAACTAAAAAACTCACGACATAAGTCAACGTTTGAGACGTTTTCTGATACTGTTTTGACTTAATATCATTAAAATTTTGATAATTAAAACACGATTCAATTAAAGTCTTTGATATGACAAAAAAATAAGTGAGTTAATATTAAGATCTTGATTTCGAAAAAAAAAACACAAAAAAAAAACGTTTTCCCACTCAGTACATAAAATATGATATTATAAATTTGATTCATTTTCTAAATCGATAATCACCATATGCTTAATGATGTTACATCAGTGTACCTAAAATTATTACAACTCATTGCCACTGTAAAAGGGTATAATCTGGAAACCATTTTTAGATTTTTAGAAATAGGAAAGGGGCCATAACTATGTTAAATATTAATGATATGAAGTCCAATATAACCGTGATCTCTATTTTATTATGTTACACCTATGTAACAAATCATTGTACAATCATTTGCCCTAATTAGTGGTAATATTAGTTTTCTGAACCCAAACACCAACTTGACTTGTTGATTTGATGAATGTATATAGAGCTATCATCCGGTAACCATGTGATCGACTGACGAGCTCACTTCTATATCCCCATGGGCAGGGATTCTAAAATTTCAAATTCCCAATCGGACATTTGCGCCAAAATTGACTATTTCCCGACTTCCGGTTCGCACGAACAGCGCTTTCCGGTTCGCACGAACTGCGACTTCCGGTCCCCGTGTTCAGTGCATTTAACTCTCCCGACCCCAGTTCATTCCTCCCTTACAACATAAATTCTCCACGGCGATATCCTACAACCTTCCAACAGATTAATTTCATGATTTTCGTTCTGTAGACGGAAAAATTCTTTGATCGATTTGTAAGAGCGGCACGCGACGTTTTAAGTTTACGGCGTCTTTGTTGTAATACACCAGCATCCCATGCATTAAAACGTTACGTAACAGTTCAAAATAGTAATCTACAGCAGTGTTCAAAGCGATTGTGAAGTGGATTTTTTAGTTCATTGAACATGTATTAACTCTCGGAATTACGGGAGGCAAGTATTCACTTTACATAAATATACTTCGATTATGTCATGAATAAGTAATTCTTGAATCTATAAGAACTTACACGAGTCTGTGTATGCAACATTTATTTCCGAGTCGGAAATAAATGTTGCGTACGTAGATTTTTGTAAATTTAAAATTCATTTGAATCGTTATGGCCCTAAGTAAGCAAGCCGGTTACTCGATTAATGTTCACATTAAGTATCTATTCATTTGAGCCTTTCAACTTTGCTGTGAATGGCAATCAATTTAACTAAAATCCGCATTGTAGAAGTTTTCTTGAACTTGCGAAACAGCATTTTTAAACGTACTTTATTTCATTCGATCGGCGGTCATTCAGAATAACGCACATCGGACTAACACTTCTTTCAATAAAATGCCGTTTTATTTGTGTACGTTAATTAATAAAATCACGGGTATTGCCACTTTTAATTCTGACATCAGAGCCTGACTAGCGCAGTTCATTTGCAAATTAAACAAACCTGCCCGTTGTTAAAATGAGACCGACCACATCCCGTGTATGCCGCAGGCTTTTCATGGGACGTGTAGTCGTGGTAGTCATGGTAGCAGAGTTGTGAATTTGATATTTGACAGGTTAATAGCTGATTATGCTGTGAAAAAATGTACATGTTGGTCATTTTTGTAACAATTTATGGGCCACTAATCATGACCGATGTAAAAAATGTACATTTTGGTAATTTTTGTAACAATTTACGGGCCACTATTCATGACCGATTTTTTTACCAATTTTGAAATTTCAATCGGACATTCTTCCCGAAAATCGGTCAATGACCGGCCTGCTGACGATTTTAGAATCCCTGCCCATGGGGGTCTAGTTATCTATCGTACTTTCAAAATGGATATCGCATCGGGTGCCAGTGAACAAAATGAAATAATATGCAATTTGTAATTTGTTCCTATAGTGTACTTTTAGAAAACTATAGCGCTGTCTTCCCATCAATAATCATTGCACACGAAACATGATTAAATTTTACAAAGGTCGGTTTATATGCCATATGAAACACATTTAGCTTTTATATTATTTTAATAATTAAACTATTAAAATTTACATATTTATCCTTTATATCAACATCTTGAAAAATAAGCATGTGTGTCCATTGTGTAACCATGACAAACGAGTTGAGTACGTATAACTTAATAATATCAAACTGTAAGCCTAACTGCATAAATGTAAGTGTTTATGTGGCGTATTTCCCACCTTTACAGAAAAATTAAGTGCAATGTGTTATTTATTCTTGCATATATGCTTACCTACATTATACATTCGTAACAAACAAAATACTGTCAATGTAATTCCTCATTTTTATAATGTATACTCAGTACAGCTGCTCAGTATACCCAGTACACTTTTGAGAAAAGATTTTGTATACCCAGTACACTAAGCGTGTGCATTTTTTGTCGCTGTAGAAGTCAATTTTTGGTCGATCTTACTAAAAATTGGAATGTGAGAACATGAGGAGGAGTAAAAGAAAACTGTTGATTCAGAATTTTTATTTTTGAACGAAACTAATAATGAAATCAGACATTCGGTACTTCGGCATCAATTTCTCTCGTGAGCAACGGTGAACTTTTACAAATAGATGAACAAATCTTGATTTGTTGGTTGACACTTGTACTTTTATGATATCTGGCATTTAGTAAGTGAATCATAACATCAAACCCAGGTCGGATTAGTGTCATAATATTATGAGCTGAGAAATTGATTTTTTCTTACCTCTGGTAACTTTTAAAGACTTTGTTTTGACTCAAAACACGGTTATATACGGTGTCCGGTCCCATACTGTGCTAACCCTAACCTTAACTTCTATATTAAAATCTTGTCCATGCTTTATCTTCAAAACTGCTTATTTTTGGCCGAGTTATGGGCTTTTTCACTTAAACCTAACCGTCTTTAACCCTAACCCTAAGGTCTTTAACTAACTCTTACCCTAAACCCTAACCCTAACTTGTTGTCCACACACTAGCAGTCTTAATTTTTATCCAATCTTCTTCAAACTTGGTCAGAATGTTTATCTCAATGATATCTAGGTCAAGTTCGAAAGTGGGTCATGTGACCTTGAAAACTAGGTCACAAGATCAAATTATAAAAAAAGCTTGTCTGCACTCTAGCAGTCCTAATTTTGGTGCGATCTTCTTTAAACTTGGTCAGAGTGTTTATCTCAACAATATCTAGGTACTGTTTGTAACTGGGTCATGTGACTCTTAAAACTAGGTCACTAGGTCAAATTAAAGAAAAAGCTTGTCACACTCTAGCAGTCTTAATTTTAGTGGGATCTTCTTCAAACTTGGTCAGAATGTTTATCTTATTAATATCTAGGTCAAATGTGAAACTGGGTCATGTGACCTTGAAATCTAGGTCACTAGGTCAAATTATAGAAAAAGCTTGTCATCACTCTAGCAGTCTTAATTTTGGTCAGATCTTCTTCACACTTGGTCAGAATGTTAATCTCAATAATATCTAGGTCATGTTTGTAACTGGGTCATGTGACCTTGAAAACTAGGTCACCAGGTCAAATAAAAGAAAAAGCTTATTCGCACTGTAGCAGTCTTAATATTGGTCCGATCTTCTTCAAACTTGGTCAGAATGTCTATCTCTATGATATGTAGGTCAGATTTACAACAGGGTCATGTGACCCTTAAAACTAGGTCACTAGGTCAAATTAAAGAAAAAGCTTATTTGCACTGTAGCGGTCTTAATTTTGGTGGCATCCTCTTTAAACTTGGTCAAAATGTTTATCTCAGTTAAATCTAGGTCAAGTTTGAAACTGGGTCATGTGACCTTGAAATCTAGATCACTAGTTTTAATTATAGAAAAAGCTTCTCTGTACTCTAACAGTCTTAATTTTTTCCGATCTTTTTCAAACTTGGTCAGAATGTTTATCTCAATGATATCTAGGTTATGTTCGTAACTGTGTCACGTGATCTTGAAAACTAGGTCACTAGATCAAATTAAAGGAAAAGCTTATTTACACTCTAGTGGTCTTTTTTTTAGTCTGATCTTCTTCAAACTTGGTCAGAATGTCTATCTCCATGATATGTAGGTCAAATTTGTAACAGGGTCATGTGACCCTTAAAACTAGGTCACTGGGTCAAATTAAAGAAAAAGCTTATTTGCACTATAGCAGTCTTAATTTTGGTGGCATCCTCTTTAAACTTGGTCAAAATGTTTATCTCAGTGATATCTAAGTCAAGTTTGAAACTGGGTCATGTGACCTTGAAATCTAGGATAATTATAGAAAAAGCTTGTCTGCACTCTAACAGTCTTAATTTTGGTGCGATCTTCTTCAAATTTGGTTAAAATGTTTATCTCAATGATATCTAGGTCATGTTGGTAACTTGGTCACGTGACCTTGAAAACTAGGTCACTAGGTCAAATTAAAGAAAAAGCTTATTCGCACTCTAGTTGTCTTTATTTTGGTGGCATTCTCTTTAAACTTGGTTAAAATGATCCTTTCCATCTTTCACATTATATGAATGCAGTATGCTTCATCTCTTCCACAGACATATTTTTACTACATATGTATACCAGTTCGATTTCAAAGCTGCATTTCTGGGGGCATATGTCAATTTCAAGTGACAGCTCTTGTTGTGTCTCAATTCATTATTTGTTTTAGGGTTGCAATGATCTTTAAACGTTTGTGAAGCAGAGTACTTCTATGGTTTTAAAGGTACATGTATTGACTTAATTCTTTTACATACATGTATGTTTGCAGTTATGTTTTAACTGTTTTCCTATGCATTAACCCTTTCCTGTATAGATACACCTTTATTGCTAGGGCGAACAGTTTAGATCCAGATCAGCTGCCACATCCATGCCGTCTGATCAGGTTCTAAACTGTTCGCTTTTTTATTCATTAGGTTATTTCTGACCAAAATGCGACCAGTGCAGATTCTGATCAGACGGCACGGATGTATCGGCTGATCTGGATCTACACTGGTCGCACATGCGTAAAAATGTGTATATATCAAGGAAAGTGTTCAAGGCATATCTATGGAGTGAATGGATAAATGAAATTTGCTCTGTTTGAAACAGGTGGCAGACTTTGCCGGAGCTTCTATCAACATACTAGACAGAGAACTCAATACCAAGTTTGAGTCAACAAAGTCGTCATGTAACTCACCGTGCACAGAATGTATCAACAACAACATGAACTTCACCTACATCCCCGGAGATCTCATGCTGGGAGGTAAGTGTAACTCTGGCTTCTATTTAATTAACCCTTTCCTTGATATATACACATTTTTATGCGTGTGCAACCAGTGTAGATCAAGATCAGCCGACACATCCGTGCCATCTGATCAGGATCTGCACTGGTCGCATTTTGGTCAGAAATAACCTAATTTATCAAATAGCGATTAGTTTAGATCCTGATCAGATGGCAATCTGATCAAACTGTTCACCCTAGCAATAAGGTGTATCTATACAGAAAAGGGTTAAGTAACCTCTTATTTGAAATTGATCATTTTATAAACCCATGCTTTCTTCTTCTCAATGTTTTTTGTTGTGCAGTGTTGCTAAACCTGATATGCATGTTTCTTTTTTCCGTATAGCATTTGTTTTTACAAGAATATGTACACTTAACAACTTTTCTAAGTATACACCTTCGTAGTTGGGCAATACTCGCTTGATAATGGAGTTATTGCTCTTAAACTTTCGATTAAATATGCAATAAATTCTAACTGATTTATTAGTAAAACATTATTCCAAAATGACTGACAACTGACTGCTCACAATCATTAAGAATACTGGCACCCACAGAAAACAAATTCACAACATCAGTCAATAACACTTGTGACTATCTTCAGATCCTATAACCGCAAGACACCTCGATTTCATTGAGGTAATACAGTTCTGAATAACCTTTTGTTTATTCATATGAGAGCCTGTTAGTGCAAGTGTGAGCTTGGTGCACCCTTAAACGGTTTGTACTGCCAGTGACGAATTGTTTTGCCAATGACCTTTCAAAGGCTTTAACCCTTTCCTGTACAGATACGCATTTTTACGCATGTGCGACCAGTGTAGATTTAGATCAGCAGGCACATCCGTGCCGTCTGATCAGGATCTGCACTGGTCGCATTTCGGTCAGAAATAACCTAATGAATCAAAAAGCGAACAGTTTAGATCCTGATCAGACGGCACGGATGTGCCGGCTGATCTGGATCTAAACTGTTCGCCCTGGCAATAAAGGAGGATCTGTACAGCAAAGGGTTAACCCTTCGGGTTCTCATTTTTTTCTATTGTTTGTGGCTTCTATTTTGAAATTGATCATTGTATAACCATGGATAACAGTCAAAATTTCATTCAAACATTCACCCGGGAAGTGTGAAAAATCGTGTCAGTACAAGTACTTCAAGTTATCGTGATCAATTTGTGCTTATTTCTTATTCAAGGGACTTTTATATATGTTCAAGACATCGAAAATTTCCAGTTATTGCGTTTCGAGTTATCGCAATTTTTTTCAGTTAAATTTTAGGAAAATTGACGGGACCGGCGGCCGACTTCGAGTTAAACCGTCATTTTGAATTATCACGTTTCGAGTTATCGCAATTCGACTGTATATATATAGGGTTCATAAATACACACAGAATCTATGTCATTTGAATGAATTAATCACACCTCTTGATTGTAAGACCTGAAGCAAACTTATAAACATTATCAAAATGTGCTGTCATTCATTTCGATTGTTTCATAAAGTCCATTGTAAGTGAAGTATTTTTTGTGAAGTTTTTTTATGCCCCCGCCATGTAATGGCGGAAGGGCATATAGTGTTCACCCTGGCTGTGTGTGGGTGGGTGGGTGGGTGTGTGTGTGTCAGTGTGTGTGTCAGTGTGTATGTTCGAAAATCTTGTCCGCTCTATAACTTTGTTATTTCTTATTGGATTTTAAAATAACTTGGTATGAATGTTCACCATATCAAGACGGTGTGTTCACCATGACAAGGCGGTGTGTCGCGTACAACACCCATGCCTGTAGGTCCAAGGTCAAGGTCACTTTTACTATTAATAGAATTTTGTTGGGAAAATCTTGTCCGCTCTGTAACTTTGTTATTTCTTATTGGATTTTAAAATTACTTGGTATGAATGTTCACCATATCAAGACGGTGTGTCGCGTACAATACCCATGCCTGTAGTTCCAAGGTCAAGGTCACTGTTACTAAAAATAGAATTTTCTTGTCCGGGCTGTAAATTCCTTATGAATGGAGGGATTTCAAAATAACTTGGCACAAATGTTTACCATGACAAGGCGGTGTGTTGCGTACAACACCCATGCCTGTAGGTCCAAGGTCAAGGTCACTGTTACTAAAAATAGAATTTTGTTGGAAAAATCTTGTCCGCTCTGTAACTTTGTTATTTCATATTGGATTTTAAAATAACTAGGTATAAATGTTCACCATATCAAGACGGTTTGTCGCGTACAATACCCATGCCTGTAGGTCCAAGGTCAAGGTCGCTGTTACTAAAAATAGAATTTTCTTGTCCAGGCTGTAACTTCCTTATGAATGAAGGGATTTCAAAATAACTTGGCACAAATGTTCACCATGATAAGGCGGTGTGTCATGGACAACACCCATGCCTAAAGGTCAAAGGTCAAGGTCACTGTTACTAAAAATAGAATTTTCTTGTCCGAGCTGTAACTTCCTTATAAATGGAGAGATTTCACAATAACTTGGCACAAATGTTTACCATGACAAGGCGGTGTGTTGCGTACAACACCCATGCCTGTAGGTCCAAGGTCAAGGTCACTGTTACTAAAAATAGAATTAAGTTGGAAAAATCTTCTCTGCTCTGTAACTTTGTTATTTCATATTGGATTTTAAAATAACTTGGAATAAATGTTCACCATATCAAGACGGTGTGTCGCGTACAGTACACATGCCTGTAGGTCCAAGGTCAAGGTAGCTGTTACTAAAAATAGAATTTTCTTGTCCAGGCTGCAACTTCCTTATGAATGAAGGGATTTCAAAATAACTTGGCACAAATGTTCACCATGATAAGGTGGTGTGTCATGTACAACACCCATGCCTAAACGTCAAAGGTCAAGGTCACTGTTACTAAAAATAGAATTTTGTTATAAAAAGCTTGTCTGCTCTGTGACTTTGTTATTTCTTATTGGATTTTAAAATAACTTGGTATAAATGTTCATTAAATCATATATCAATACGATGTGTTGTGTACAATACCCATGCCTGTAGGTCCAAGGTCAAGGTCACTGTTACTAAAAATAGAAATTTCTTGTACTGGCTATAACTTCCTTATTAACAGAGTGATTTCAAAATAATTTGGCACAAATGTTCACTATGAAAAGGCGTTGTGTTGTGTACAATTCACATGCCTGTACGTCCAAGGTCAAGGTCACTATTACTAAAACCAGAATTTTCTTGTCTGGGCTGTGAGTTTGTTATTACTTATTGGATTTTAAAATAACTTGGTATAAATGTTCACCATGACAAACATGCATAGCGGGGGCATCCGTGTCCTATGGACACATTTCTAGTTTTTCACAGAACCAACTGGTTTTTCTAAACTACTGTGCTTATTAATTCAAATTGCTTGTAAATACTGGAAACAAGTGTGCTAAAACTTGTGAATAAACTAAAACATAACACTCATTTCCTTGCTACTTCTAGGTATATTTGATGTACACAAGAGTGCAATAACTCCGTTCTCCTGTGGTGGCATAAATACTCTACGAGGATTCCAACTACTGGAGGCCTTCCATTTTGCTATCAACAAAGTTAATGATAAAACTGGACCATTTGCTAATGTGCTGAAGAATGTCAGACTGGGTGGCATAGGTCTGGATTCATGTCAGAGTGGTGTCAAGGGAGGATATATAGTGTCTAACATCCATAGTGGATTAACTGTGCTCAGAAAAGATGGACATGATATTAATCCAGAAACCATTGAATCATACATTGGTACATATTCCAGTGGGAGATCAATTTACTTGGCACGATTGTTGAAGAGTTTGAAGATTCCGCAGATAAGTTTTGGATCAACAAGTGTTTCATTGCTGGATCAAGATCGTTACCCATACTTCCTGCGTACAGTACCCGCAGATGATAAACAGGCCATGGGTATGATCCAGTTCCTCCGTAAGTTTGACATCCGATATGTGCAGGTTGTACATACTGCCGATAACTACGGAGAGCAGGGCGCTGCTGTATTTGCCAAACTAGCTGCACAAGAAAAAGTTTGTGTTGCACAAACTATTTCATTCCTACCTCAGTCTGAAGTAACAGTGGAGAGTGCCAATGATGTTGTTCTAGCATTGTTAAAGAAACCAGTAGCAAATACAGTTGTCATCTTTGCAGACACTGCTGAAATAAACGAGCTTCTAAGAGCTATAAGACGTAATCCAGATGCTCGGGGTAAATTCAAGTTCGTTGGCTCGGATACCTGGGCTAATAATCCAGAAGCTGTTAGTGGTGTGCAAGATCTAGCTGTTGGAGCAGTGACTGTGGATCTAGATGTTGTTGACATTCAGGAATTTGATGAATACCTGTCGACAAAAACACCAGCAAACTACCCAGAGAACCCCTGGTTCCCGGAATATTATGAAGAGATTCAGAATTGCTATCTGACAATCCCTACCACTAAGTATGCTGGAAGATGTACATCTACCCCTAAAAACATCATCACATCAAAACTGTATAAACAAGACACAGCTCTCATACACGTGATCAATGCTGTGTACTCGGCAGCATATGGACTTGACATGGCTCTCCGTGAGGTGTGCGGCAGTAACTACACAACTGTTTGTGAAGCATATAAGAATCGGGATATGAGACGGGACTTTGTTCTTCAAAAAATAAAGCAGGCCAGCTTTACAGATCTTTCAAATCAACCATTCAGTTTTTCATACCGAGGGGATGGCAACAAGGGATATGTCATGTATTCCCTTGAAACGGCAGCTAATGAGCAAGGATATACATACTCACCTGTAAGTGGTCTATTGTCTTTTAACCCTTTACTCCAACAATAAAAGTTTCAACGCTTGTGCGAACCAGGGTTTCGCTGAGTACTGAGGTTCAGTACTCGAGAAAGTACTGAGTACTGGATGCATAAGAAGTACTCGAGTAACTAGTACTGAGTACTCACTTTTGTGACTGTACTACTTAATGTACTCGTGAGTATTTTGCGAGTACAAAAACTTTTAGTTATTATTTTCATAATTATATAGTATACTTTACACTTATTCAAATGTGGTATGCTCATACAATTTATAATTGAGTAATGATAATTTTATAATTGGCATTGTAACAAGACGAATAATATATAAACACACACAGAAATCATAAGTATTCCATTATTGAAAAAAAAAACAGTGACCAACAACTAGTTCAACTGTCAATAGTCGTAGGTATTTACTTTCAAAAGTGTCATCTTTTAGTCTGCACCTATCTGGTCTCGCCATAATAATATTTGCAAAAGTGAGAAAACCACTTTTATCTTCCATTGTATTAAAATAAGGTGATAATCAGCTCTGTTGACCCCATTGCTCAGTATTAAATGCAATGTAAGATATTTCACCATTGACAATTATCATGATTTATTTATAATGCAAGAAAAAGTATAAAAACAAGTAATACAGAGTTTTTTTTTCTCTTTTGGGGGAAGGGGGTCGCAGCCCTTTTGAGGGGGAAAATTGCGGCGCGAACAAAGGAAAGGGGGAATATTTGGAAGATACTTGCAGCCTGTCAAACACAACATAACAAAGTATTCATTGATCTTTTAATTCAAAGAAAGTCAGTGGTCTACAGTAAAATGTCTTTTTCTGTCTGCAAATTTATCAATTATTCTTGTCACTGTATTGTCCATCAGTGGGGTATCCATTAAACATATCCAAAATTCAGATTTGTCATCTTCTTTATCGAACGGTGCTTAACAGACTCCGGCAAAGGGGGAATTTTTTATGGATGTGGGGGAAAAATATATACTATTTTGAGGGGGGAATGGGGCCCAATTTCTCCAAATATTTGGCATAAAAAAAACACTGAGTAAATACAAAACAGCATGTACAAAAGTTTCATTACCCCGCCCAATATGTGATATTAATGAATTATTTCTGAACATTCCATTTATTTAAATTATATATAAAGACTTCATTAGGTAACATTTTATGTAATTTCATATTATTTTATTGAAGTGTGAAAGTACTCGCATAGTACTCGAAAAGTACTCATAAGTACCGACCATTTTTCATCAGTACTTAAGTAAGGATGAGTACTTGTACTCATAATTTAAGATGAGTACCGAGTTCTGCCGAGTACTTGAAAATTGGTACTCGAGTAAGTAGGAGTACGAGTACAAGTACTAGCAAAACATCTACACTGGTGCGAACAGTGTAGATCCATATCAGCCAGCACATCCATGCTGTCAGATCTGGATCATCACTTGTCACATCTTGGTCTGAAATAACAATGAATCTAAAAGCAAACAGTGTAGATCCTGATCAGATGGCATGGATGTGCTGGCTGATCTGGTCCCAAGGTTATAAAGCTGAGATTTGAGACTGGTTTCCATGCTCAGTTTTATAACCTTGGGCACTGGTTCTATGCTTTTTGCTCATTGCACCAAGCCCTTGACTGATGGTGAAAGGTAGTGTGTTGTGGTTATTCAATGAAATTATAAATTTTTGTAAATAATAAGATGTATTATGCTTGTCATGAAATTATTTTCAGGGAAACCAAAATTTAGGTTTTGAGAAAAAAACCTCTGAATGAGTGATTGTATGTGTAGTGATTATAGTAAATGCATTGGCTGATAAGGATGATGTATTTTATCAGCTTAGTGCAAAAACAGTACAAGTACCATTAAAATAAGAGATTATACCATTTTTGCACTAAGCTTATGATTTAATTATGCTGATTTCACTGTTGGATTGACTGAATCTTGAATAACAGTAAAACCTCGCGATAAAGATAACTTTTGGGACTGGAACCTTGAAGTAGAAATAAGTGCAAAACTGTAAAATGGGACATTGGACTAGTGGTCTTAGTGGTCTTATTATCAAGGAATAATTCAGTGCCCAAGATCATAAAACTAAATCTGGAGATCAGTCTCAAATCTCAAGCATCTGATTAGCTGAAATGGCGACCAGTCGCCATTTCAGCCAATCAGATCCTTGAGATTTGAGACTGATCTCAAAACTTAGT
The DNA here is from genome assembly GCA_038501625.1 of Corbicula japonica. Classification (NCBI taxonomy): domain Eukaryota; kingdom Metazoa; phylum Mollusca; class Bivalvia; order Venerida; family Cyrenidae; genus Corbicula; species Corbicula japonica. The sequence continues at coordinate 840,924 of JAZAYU010000091.1, read as the reverse complement.
TTTATGATCTTGGGGCCAGGTTTTGCAGTAGTTTCTCTGCTGGTTTTATAGGTTGCCAAGTACACGAGTACTGGAGAACTGAAAATGACCAGTCTGGATTATACCCCATCCTGGGATGGTAGCTGTGAGAGGGTCGACTCCTGCACCGAGTGTCCAACCATCAGAAACCTGCTCACAAGGTAAAATGTCTTCATACTTACTTTAACTGACAGGGATTTGTAGCTAAGAACAATTTGTGATGGTTAAAATAACTAAATGTCCTCTTTTCTAAAATGAATGGTTTCAGATTAATGAAATTTGAAAAGCAAGTGTTAACTAATTTGTGGTTATTTGATTGTTGGTTCATACAGCAGAGAACTCGCAGATTAGGCCCAAAATTATTGGTTAGCTACTAAATAGTCTTAAATCTTTAAAAAAAAACTTTTTAGAAATAGTGCTTTTTTGTATCAATTTGTGATACAACATAGATATGCATTATCATAGCTAGTAAAATAAATTTATTACTACCCTATGCCTGAATAAAATGTCAATCTAATATTTTTGCTATTTTACTAGAAATTGATTTGTCTTGGATTGAACTTTCTCAATCATCACATGTGCAAACAGTGTAGATCCAGATCAGCCAGCACTTGTGTGCCATCTGATCAGGATCTTCACGGTTTGATTCTTGGTCAGAAATGACATTTTGAATCAAAAAGTGAACAATGTTGATCCCGAACGGACTGCATTGTCATCAAATACTTAATGCTGTTGGGCAAAAGAAATGAATAGAAATCATTGTTTTTTCTAGGTAAATTGATTACAAATGATGGTATTTTTTTAACAGGTTTATGCTACCACCATACTTAAACAGTGCCAAAAACCCTAACCCAGCAACACTGGTCTACACAACAAGCATCCACACTCAAGGGAATGATGCATATCGCTGTGGAGCTATGAATATGGAGGACATGATGGGAGCACTTTCTGTTCTTTATACCCTGGAATACTCCAACTTGATTGCCAACAAACCATTTGATCTTAGAACCTTGATAATTGATAATTGCAACAATCAATTGAGAATAGACCAAGACTTGTTTAACCTACTCAACACAGGAAAACTATGTAATTCTAACTTTGAGTCGAATGGTTCTATCATTAATGCAAACACTATTATGGGTGTTTTAACCCAGGGCTCCAGGTTTGTTGTGGCTGCTAATCGTGTGACGATGCCTCTGAAGATTCAGCTCGTGAGCAGCAGTGCTTCATCAGCGGCCTTGAGTGACCAGTGGCGATACCCATACTTCGCTAGAACTGTCCCACCAGACAATCTACAGATGGAAGTTATTGCCAAAATTCTGAAAACTAATGATTGGACTTATGTCTCTGTTCTGTACACACGTGAGAGTTACGGAATCAATGGTTACAAAACTTTACAGAAAATTTTCAATGAAGGACTCTACTCGTGTATCGGTGCAGCTGAAAGTATATCACCAACGGCTACAGTGGAGGAAATCCGACCAATTGTAAAAAAACTAGCTGAAACAGAGGGTATCAGTGTTCTTGTACTTATTGTTGTAGACCCCCGTTCAGTCCTTGAAGCGCTGAAGGCAGAGGGTCTACACAACAAATTCCTCGTCATCGGAACTGACACTTGGGCAACTCTTCCATCAGTTTTGAAAGATCAAGCAGGGGATATCATTGATTTAAAACCTGCTGATTTTGCAGGTTCGATAACAATAGACTTTAGGAATGCACATTATAATGACTTTGTGACATGGATGACAGGAATAACCAACCAAGATCGTAAGGGTATTCCAAATGATTGGTTTGAGGAATTCTATCAGCACATTCGCCAATGTCAGCTAACAATTGCACAACATCCTATGCAGCAGTATCAAAGACAATGCGATGATCTTAAGGAAAAAATCACTGAAGAGGACGTGCTTAGATACGGTCCACGTCTTGGTACCATAGCTGCAGCATATGCTATGGGTAATGGCCTGAGCAAGTTGTACCGAGATCATGGTTGTGCAGATGTGAGTTTTTCAACTTGCATGGCAAGAATAAGCAATGCCCGTGAGAGGCTGTTTAACAACACTTTAGCACAAACCTGGAATATTAAAGCAGGGCAGGTCAATATTGCAGAACAATTCGACCTTGAACTGGGTTATGATGACAGATTTTGGAATGTGGGATACAACATCTATTCAATGGATGCTGACAACAAATACTACTCAGTAAGATATAACTAATAAAAATTTGTTTTTGAACAGCAAATGCTGTAAACCAACGAATATTTGTGACTTATTAATTTACACTATAATTACAGATGCACAAAAGTTAGTTTGTGCAAATAATTCTGCAGGATTTGCACAAATAAATTGTAGATTTAAGCTTACATTGATTATAGATTTTTTCGGTTATATATGCAGTGCTGAATATAAACTAATATCATATACCCTATGAATTTAAAGCATTCTGATTGGTCGAGAGCTCCGTACTCGTGAGTCCGAAAAAAGTGATAACTACCCCGGGAATTAATAACTACCTTTGCTATCATCATCATCATCATCATCATCATCATCATCATCATCAGAATGCTTTAAATTCATAGGGTATATGATATAACAAGTAAATACTAATGTTGAGGTCGATATGTAGTTTTGCGGACCTGGGTAGTGTGATATCGCAAAACTACAAATCGACCTCAACATTAGTATTTATTTGTATAATATGAAAGTCAGGATGTTTTCTCCAGTACAGTTATCAAAATCAATATTATGGGAAGTTGTGTGATATCAAACCCAAGCGAAATCAAACCATTGAATATTTTATGTTAATAAATAAGTGATTTGATATTGGCCCTGTTATTTGTCCTCGGGTCAGTTGTCAATCATTTATTAACAATTTTATTAAACAACTACAAGTACTTGTAACTTTTCACGAGAATTTGATCTAAGTCAGAAAAATGCCTGTCTTTTTTGTGAAATCTTCACGTTGTAAATTTATAACATGTTCGGTTTTAGACTCTTACTCAGTAGCTATCAGTAAATAAACATCTACCAATTCATGCCATGAATGTTAGAAGACTGGGTATTATTTTGTTACGCAAAATGTCTGCATCAAGCCGTTGACACAAAGACCGAGTAAAAACAAAATGCTGCCATTTCCTAAAGTTTCTTGCTGAAATCTATATCACTTTTTTGGCCCTGCTCCAGCAGCCAATCAAATTGCTTAAAATGCAGGCTTTATATTACCCTGGACTTGTATTTTGCTATTTTTTGTTACAGATTGGCAGTCAGACAACAGACTTTGTGTTTAACAAAAGTGGAAACTACCTTAGTCCAAGAGCAAATCGTGTTTCTCAATGTCCAAAGGGCAAGCTCTGTGGCTGTGCCTTTGATGACTCCAAGGTTGCTCCCCAAGTAAGTACATGTTGTGAACTTATTTCATTCTGTCTTTGTGGATATTTGATTAATCTTAATTAGTTCAAAGCACAGCATTTTTATTTTATTTTTTTAGTGAATTATAGAATTTTCTCGATGAAATAAAAGTGGTATTTCAATGTTTTCAATCAGTGGAATATCATTTTTATTTTCACTGTTTTTTTTTCACGTTGGTACCCGAACGCACAATACTGCCGAATGAGAACGTTATGAAAACAGGCTCAAATTTGGATATTTGACGTCATGACGTCACATCATAGAAATCATGTTTGGCGCCTTTTCTTGCAATTTTTGCTGTCAAATTCACACAACTTGTGCACTAAATAGATACACCTTTAATGCTTGGGTGAACAGTTTAGATCCAGATCAGCAGGCACATTCATGCCATCTGATCAGGATCTAAACTGTTCGCTTTTTGTATCATTAGGTAATTTCTGACCAAAATGCAACCAGTGCAGATCCTGATCAGATGACATAGATGTGATGGCTGATTTTAGGGCATGGATCTGCCGGCTGATCTGGATCTACACTGTTCGCCCATGCAATAAAGATGAGTCTATGGAGGAAAGGGTTAATACAATCGTCATCATAATTTTAAATTGATGGCATTAAATGACAGAACTAGACCCAAACTTAAATTATTACCCAATTGAGACAAAAGGACACTGATAGTCATATTTAAATTTTGTTTTCACTGAAAATGCCTAAAAATAATGACTAACTTGCTGTTGACTGACTTTCTTGGTCCCAACATAGTGAAGTACATTAGTTGATAAGCCAGAAGTGTTATTAGAGGACTCCTGATCAGGGGGTTGTATTGTTGGATTCCTGAAAGGTTTAAATAGGATGTCTAATGATTTCAACCAAGGATTTTTATTTCTGTATGTTACTGTTACTATTGAGAATATGTCTTTTTATCCCTTTACTCTATATTTATGCTTGTATGGCATGGGCAAACAGTGTAGATCTAGATTAGCCAGCATATCCATGCTATCTGGGCTGAAGGTTATAAAACTGAGATTGGAAACCAGTCTCAAATCTCAAGCATCTGATTGGCTGAAATGGCGACTGGTCGCCATTTCAGCCAATCAGATGCTTGAGATTTGAGACTGGTTTCCATGCTCAGTTTTATAACCTTGGGCACAGATCAGCATCTTTGGTCAGATATAACGTAATAAACAAAATAGCAAACAATACAGTTTCTGATTGGACGACATGGATGTGTCGGCTGATCTGGCTCTACACTGTTTGCCCATGCCATAAAGGTATATGTATGGAGGAAAGGGTTAAATTGAAAAAGGAATGTAAAAGCATGATGCATGAAAGGTGACTTCTGTGGTTGAATGTACCATTCATGTATAAATCATGTAACACATATATAAACAGAGCCTTAACTTGTGTAATTTGTGTGGTGGCCAGGGTAGCCATATGAGAACATTTTGAGAGCGCTTACATTATATTTGGCATTAATTCGCCAACTTTTGGCAGATTTATCTACATATGTCTTGGCTATTTTTTTAATTGCATGTCATAAATAACTTAACTAATCTAAAAATGAGCAGTACAGATCCTGATCAGACATTATGTGCAAGCTGATCTGGATCTACACTGGTCACATTCTTGGATAAAAGCTGTATCCATCAAGTAAGAGTTAAGCAGATACCATAGGTTGCTGTTTTATTACTGCTCAGATTTCATAATACTAATTGCTGTCCAATTATTTCTGTGAAGCAGGCCTTACTGAGCCAAAGTTGGTCTCCAGTCTCCTATCTGAAAGCTCATCGCTTGGATTGAAATGCCATCCGGTCTGTAAACTGATGTATGCAGTCATATAAAACAGCCATATAAAACAGCAGCTCTAGACTTTCAATCTTGGGTTTGTTTATCTTGAGCACTGGTGAATGGATACCCAAAATCTTAGGCTTTAACATTTTGAATAAACTTTAAATTGTGTCAGCGGTCTCAAAGTCTGTGTACTGGTGCATGTTGTGTTTTGTGTTTATATACTTCACTGTATTTCATATACTTCACTTCTTTATTCAGGAACCACAGGTAAACACGAGGCAAATGCCTATTGCTTTATTTGCTTATGTTACCTAAATGCTGCATTATGTTACCTAAAACCAGCACATTTAATATATGTTACTGAATTGCCACTTGGGGTTTGCTTTGAAATAATTATTATTCCTTGTTTCATTTATAATTTTCAATTTTTGGAAGGATCAGATTCAGGAAACGTATGATAGAATAACATATTATTTGAGTGATGCCTAAGCCATATGAAAATAAACTTTATGTAAAAATTTCTTCCTGGAAATGATAAAATGAACATTTTTGACCTTTTCTTAATTATTGCTTTCATTCAAGTTTAGATATAAAAACAACAAAAGGGAGTTGATTAACCTAATATCTGTGAAATTTCCATATATGAGGGTGAAATTCCAACTTTCAAGAAGCATAATTCCAATTTGATTACTTTTAAACTATCACATATATGTACCAGTAGGTCTATTTTGGTATTTGAAATATAATATTCAGTCTTTTCTGATCCTTCTTTTGGCAAGCAGGGTTGAAGGTTATAAAGCCGAGATTGGAAACCAGCCCAAAATCTCAAGCATCTGATTGACTGAAATGGCGACCAGTCACCATATCAGCCAATCAGATGCTTGAGATTTGAGACTGGTTTCCATGCTCAGTTTTATAACCTTGGGCACAGATTTGGGGGATTTGTCCGTGATCTGTCATGTCATTTTGTCTATAATATACTTTGTGTATGGGGCATGGGCATCCATATTGAATATAGTTACAGACTTGAATTAATTTGTGTGCCAGCCGTGTGTGCCGGTGGTTGATTTTGAGAACTGTAGTCAGCAATGACACAATTCATATAAACTGACAATGCCAGCATGCTCATTATGTAAACCGGTACATCATTCCAATTTAAAATTGTATTGCAATAAACCCTTTACTCCATATATACCCCATATAAAGCATTTTAACAGTCATGTATGTGACCACTGTAGATCCTGATCAGCTGGCACATCCATGCTGTCAGATCAGGATCTACACTTGTTGCCTCTTGGTCAGAAATAACGAAGTCAATCTGTGTAGATCCTAGTCAGACAGCATGTAACTATGTGCCGGCTGTTCTGGATCTACACTGTTTGGCAATGCAGTTAACTTCTTATCAATGGAGTAAAGGGCTAAATGGACATGAACCGATACCTCTCTCTTTTATTGTTAGACAAAATGAAATTACAGGCACAGTAATTATAAAATTGACAACAAACATATCTATGAACCCTTCAGCTGTTGCGCAATATTTTAGTTTTAAATTATAATACATTACATCCACTGTTTTCCAAGATAAGCCAGTTTTTTTAGGGTCTACATTTTTGAAAATTCATTATATGAAAAGAATGTACAAGCTAACTTCCAATGGAAGACGAAGAGAATTTTTGTTTTTACCAGACTGAGTGTTAAATAGTAGCCATTACAGAAAATACATAATTTCAATGTTCACAGTGAATATTTCCATCAATGCAATGATAAAAACAAGTTTTTTGGTTTTTTTAAGCCTCAACTTTTATGCATTATTTTGACAGAAAAATTGCAAGAAATGACACCCAAAAATTGTTTTTGTCATTTTACGTCATGACGTAATATACCCAATTTGAACTGGTTTTCTAAACCTTGTTAATGAGAATATTATGTGTGTAATATGACAGTGAGAATAAAAATTATTATCCACAGTTTCAAAACATTGGAATGTCACTTCATGTTACTAAGAAAATTCTGTAATTCAGTAGAAAGCATAAAATAAGTTTTATTCACAAAAACAGCAAGCTAATGGTTGATATATCTATGTGGGAGATAACTTTAAAATATGAGAGATGAAAATTTGAGATTTTGAAAGGAAATCAGAAAACGAAAAAAAGCTAACAATATGACAAGTATGACACATTTCCATAAAGTTCTGGTCACCACTGCCAAGGGTTATAAAACTGAGCATGGAAACCAGTCTTTCAGCCATTTCAGCCAATCAGATGCTTGAGATTTGAGACTGGTTTCCAGTCTCAGCTTTATAACCTTTACACCATAGGTTGGAGATGACAGACTGATAATATGTTGAAGGGTTCACAGAATATCCACTTATTTTATGGACATTGTTAATATACTCTTTCCAACTTTAGGATGGATTTTCATTTTATTTATTACAGTTTTTATGTTAATCAGATGAGACAGTGGCCCAAGATCATAAAACTAAGTTTTGAGATCAGTCTCAAATCTCAAGGATCTGATTGGCTGAAATGGCGACTTGTCGCCATTTCAGCCAATCAGATGCTTGAGATTTGAGACTGATCTCCAGATTTAGTTTTATGATCTTGGGCAAGTACCAAGCGTTCTTTTGAGGAAGTTTTAATGCCCCCATAATGTTAGAGGCAGTTAGAGTTGCACTCATACGTACGTCTATCTGTATGTACATCCTCCAAATCTTGTGGCATCAACTCCTCCTAAACTATCTGGTGGATTTCTTTCAAACTTGCACAGATGATCCAGCAGGATGTGTAGATGATCATAAAAAAAGGATATTTCCCGTTTGTACCAGAGTTGTGGCCCTTTGTTATAACAAATGTTGTTGCATCAGTGGGGGCATCAGTGTCCGAGGACACATTCCATTTTTCCTTACATAAGTGCAGCCTGTTAATTCTTTGCTTTTAGCATGATGTAATCAGATTTCTTTCAGTATGTATCATGTTAATGTTGATCTCTAATGTAAGGCAGATATTGCAGGTTTTCAGCAGCTTATTAAACATATAACAACTTGTACACAATCATCTGCCTTTACTCCATATATAGACCTTTTAACGTGCTATGTGGAACTAGTTTAGATCTAGATCAGCTGGCACATAGGTGCCGTCAAATCTGGCTCTGTACCATTTGTTTTTTGGTCAGAAATAACTTAATTAATAAAAAACTGAACAGTGCAGATTCTGATTAGATGTCATGGATGTACCATCTGATCTGGATCTACACTGGTTGCTTGTTGGTCAAAAATAACCGACTGAAATCAAAAGCAAACAGTAGATCGATGATCAGATGGTGCAGATGTGCCGACTGATCTTGATCTACCCTGTTTTCCCATCAAAGTAGTATCTGTGGAGTTAAGGGTTAAATACATTTACAGTTTAAGTTTTTCACTATTTGATAAGAGAGCAGACAACTTCTAATTTTAAATGATAAGCACTGTTAAAAACAACAATTCAACACAATCAAAGATATTTTTTTCAAGACGTTTTATTTTATTAAGGCTTGATAATGCTGCTGAAAACCTTATCAACATCAAGGCTGAAGGTTATAAAACTGAGTTTGGAAACCAGTCTCAAATCTCAAGCATCTGATTGGCTGAAATGGCGATTCAGATGCTTGAGATTTGAGACTGGTTTCAATGCTCAGTTTTATAACCTTGGGCACAAGTTACTGTGAACTAATTTTCCTTTTATTAACCTATGTGTAAATTGTGTTTATCAAAATAAATCACAAAATGCATGCATATTCATTGTTGTTTTGTTTTAATTTTATATATTAAAATGGCATAATCACTATTGCAGGTACAAGCCAAGTACATGGGTGATCATGAGCCAAGGAACTACTTTATGTATGATGAGGATACTGGAGAAAAAGTCTACACCTGGCCAGTCTGGGCAATCACTGTGGCAGTGCTGACCAGTGTTGGACTACTTTGTGGACTGATCTTGTTCTTCTACTTCCTCATATTCTATCCTATCCGAGGTGGCACAACGGTTCTTGGCTTCCTCATGATGCTCGGATTGTTTGGAGTTTACGCCATCAACTTTGCATTCTTTAAACCCGCCGCTGAAGACACCTGCGGCGTTAGAGAGTTCTTGCAGGGAGTGGTTTATGCAGTTGTCATAGCTCCATTGTTTGTTAAAGCTGTAGACAACTGGCGTTTCAAAGACTCAGAGTACAGTCCAAAGCGATATGTTGGACTCACTCATCCAGTAAGCCTTGTGCTTATTGCACTGTGTATTATAGCTGTACAGTGCATTATTCCAATTGAATGGCTGATTTTAAGAAATCCTTCAGCCAGTATCATGGCAAATTCAACAAATCGTCACGATTGGATGTGGTGCGATCCACATGATTTTTACGACGTTTCATTGATTCTTTCAATGTCATATGTCGTATTCCTTATCATCTTAACATCAATTTTCTCAGCGTTAGCGTGGGACAGCGAGAGCAACTACTATGAGTCCCGCTGGATATTCGTCTCGTGCGTATGTACAGCTGGGTGCTTCTTGGTGTGGATGGTGGTGTCAACAAATGCGGGACCTCCGTTCCGTGATCCAGCAGTGGCAATTGCAAACTTTGTCAACGCTACTGCCATTCTCATCTTTATACCATTCCGGAAGTTTGTCCTGCTGATACAGTTCTCTAGTGAAGAGGAGGAGGCCAAATCTATGCCAGTAGATGAAGCTCGTAAGTAATATCAACAGTGAAATAATATAGTGAATGTTTCTAATAGACCTTTTATTAAATTAAAATATTACAAAATCATGTAATTTCATGTGGATTTAATTTGGTGCAGTTAGGTTAAAGATCTTTTTGTTAAAAGGATTAACTGCTATTTTCTTGCTGTCCATTTGTTTAAAGATTAATGATGGGATTAAATATCTTGGGTTGAAGGCAAAACAGTAAAACAGTTGTTACTGCCTTCTTGATTCAGGTACAGTTACACTTGACTCCTGATACTTTTCTTTAAAAAAATTGCATTTTCCTGTACATAAGATTTGTATTTAAAAAAAAACTGCTAAGAAAAAAACATCAGATTAAACTTAAGATGGTTTGTGTGTCGCCTTTTAAAGAAAAAGCAATTCACAGAGGTCCCTTTTTCTGTCCATCATGATCCATTCATCACAAAAACTTAACCTTGGCTATAACTTTGCCATTTCTTAAAGTTTCTTCATCAAGCTTTAAAATACTATTCCTTATTACATCAGGGTCATGATGATGCCAATATCTTTAGGTCAGGGTCACATTTGACTGAGTTATGCCCCCTTTTATACTTGAATTTTGTCAAGAAAACTTACTTTGGCAATAGCTTTGTGCTGTTTTTTTTTAAAATATTTCTTCATAGAACTGTCATTTTTTATGTCTTAAAATTACCTGATTGCAACACAAATGTTCAGTTAACACCTTAATACTGGCAACTTTAGTTTTATAATGTTTGTTTCCTATTGCAGATAATGAGTTATATTCAACAGTATATAACAACCAAATGTATCGAGCGGACGTCTTCCAACCAGATGAGAAACCTGGCTCTGAAGATGGATACTAGACCACATGTACTATGTTCTTTATGGTATGCCAACTTAATATTTAACCCTTTACTGTAAATATACTGGTTTTATCACATGGGCAACTAGTGAAGATCCTAATTAGCTGGCACGTCCATGCTGTCTCATTGATCTGTACTGTTTGCTTTTTGGTCGAAAAATAACCAACTGAATCCAAAAGTGAACAATCTAGATCATGATGGATGTGCCAGCTGATCTGGATCTACACTGTTCGCCATGGATAACAGCCATAATCCATGGATAAAAGCGTTAAGTGGATGAGTGTCATCTTGTGTACAATGTCTTGTTAGTTAGAAACAATCGTTATTCTTGTCAAATGATTTATTTAATGCAGCTTGGTTGAGAAAATAAACATGTCATTGCTTTATGTATGTTAAGTGGTGCAAACGTCGGCAAAAGTCTGTTATGGAAGCATTAGTTCCCATGTTATTTACCAGCCTTTGAGTCACAGGCTGTGGACTGTGACTAAAAGGATTTGTTCCAGGTGGTGTTAGAGATTTCATTTATCTGACTACAGTTCAAGCATGCAGGGTTTAGTTCTGGGTCTTTATGAGTCATAGATGAGACTTAATTCTTTAAACTTTTAACATAATTATATTTATAAAATCACATACATGACACATTTTGATCAGTGAAAAGTTTGAGAAAATATTTCACTTTGCAGAGAACATTCTTTAGGAATAGAAAGGGAGAGTTGTTTTTTTAACCAGGTTTTCTTTAGAAAAATCCTGGTTATTATTAACCAGGTTTTCTTTAGAAAAATCCTGGTTATTAGATTGGGGTATGTCATTGGGCGGGCGGGCGTCAACATTTTGTTAAGTTTTTTGGGGAATTTTGCGTTTTTCTCAGTAGCCATTCAAGATACAACTTTGAAACTTAACGTAGTTGTCTGACATCACAATACCAATTATCAGGACAAGACAACTTTGAAACTTAACGTAGTTGTCTGACATCACAATACCAATTATCAGGACAAGTTTCATAATCCCTGATTGTATTTTGACAAAGTTATGCCCCTTTTTCACTTAGAAATTTTGTTAATTTTTTGTGAAAGTTGTGTTTTTCTCAGTAACAGTTTAAGGTACAACTTTGAAACTTAACATAGTTGTCTGACATCACAATACCAATTATCAGGACAAGTTTCATAATCCCTGACTGTATTTTGACAAAGTTATGCCCCTTTTTCACTTAGAAATTTTGTTAATTTATTTGTGAAAGTTGTCTTTTTCTCAGTTACCATTCAAGGTATAGCTTTGAACTTAACATCATTGTTTGACTTCACAGTACCAATGTTCAGGACAAGTTTCATAACCCCTGACTGTGTTTTGCCAAAGTTATGCCCCTTTTTTACTTAGATTTTTGTTAAGTATTTTGTGAATGTTATCTGTTGATGCCAAAATGCCTGTTGACTCTTAGCTTGGTTTGTGGGTAGCTTATATCAAGAGGCAGCTTGGGATTAATACCCAGGTGTCTGTGATAAAGGTCAAGGTCACTGTTGCTAAAAATAGATATTCAGTTTCCCCTCCATAACTTGAGTTTGCTTTGGGCTATTGGTACCAAACTTGGTATATGAGAAGCTGATATCAAAAGGCCACTTGGGATTACCACCCAGGTGTCTGTAATCACGGTCAAGGTCACTGTTGCTAAAATAGAAACTCAGTTACCCCTCAATAACTTGAGTTTGCTTTGGCCTATTGATGCCAAACTTAGTGTTAGTATTTTATATCAAGATGCAGCTTGGGATTGCTACCAAGGTGTCTGTGATAAAGCTCAAGGTCACTGTTGCTAAAAATAGAAATTTAGTTTCTGCTCAATAACTTGAGTTTGTTTTTGACACCAAACTTAACTTTCTTTCTGTCAGTTTTAACAGTTATCAACCAGATATTTTCTTTATAAAAGTATAAGTATTAAATGAAAACCTGGTTTTCGGCGCGTGGCGACGTTTTTTCTTGTTTTAATTTTAGATAAAAGTTTGTATTAACTTTTAACCCTTTACTACAGATCTGCACTGTATTTTTCTTGTTCAGAAATAACATAATGAATCTTAAAGTGAACAATGTAGATACAGGTGTCCTGGCTGATCTGGATCTACACTGGTCACCTATGGGATAAAAGTCATACCCCATGGATTAACCCTTTCCTCCATAGACACACCTTTACTGCGTGGGCAAACAGTGTTGATCCAGATCAGGATCTAAACTGTTCGGTTTTTGATTCATTAGGTTATTTCTGACCAAAATGCGACCAGTGCAGATCCTCATCAGACTACACTGGTCGCACATGCCGTAAAAGTGTATATATGAAGGAAAGGGTTTAAATCAGTAATGCTGTAACAGTTGATTGTATTATATTGCAGGTTACACCAGACCACAGTGTAGCTAGCTGTATGGACAAATACTCAGACAATTTGTATAGTGTAACAACACAGTTGTTCAGTGGAGAAGAATACTCAGTCTCCTGGGTTACAGTCCCGGAAAACATGTTACACGAGGATGCATGTTTGTCTTAATCTTTAACTATGAATACATCAGCAATAACAAACTATGAACACTTCCATTGCATAGCTTGGTTCATGACAAAATATGCCACAGATTGATATTTTATGTATACAATATGAAATATTGGAAACTCTTATAGAATGGATCTGGTCTAGCTTGTATCAGACAATTCTCAAAAAGTGGCTGTAGACAAGAATACATACCTATTATTAGAATAAATTTGTTAAAAAATTTTGTTAGCTTGATTCATATGCCAAGTATGGATTTTAGTGTCCCAACTTTACTTAATTTAAACTTGTCCCAGAGTTTTGCCATTTGGGCTTTTGAGGAACATTTTATTTGTGATAAAGATTTTGTTGAATATTATCAATTAACATGATTTTTATTAAAGGGTATTTACAGTGTCATCCAAAAGTTCTGTGACAACTAGTGATATAGTAACATGAACACATGACAACCAGCTATATAGTAACATGAACACAAGTTTCAAGCTGTTTTGATGTAATTACGGTGACACTGTGTTCTCTACAAATAATGAATTAATAATTAAACAACTTTTTGAATGTGAGCAAGCATTAGAAACTTAAGCAGTTTTCCAGCCAAATGTATTTTGTCCAAGAATTTTTAGAGGGCACTGTATGTGACTTAACAGTTATGAACAGTATGGAATGAAGAGTGCTTTCTAATGGACTGATTTCATTTTAGTACCAAGGTATGTTAAATAATGTGCATGTATTTTCTAAATGAATGAAATGTGATTAGATAATGTTATAAATGGAGTACAGAAATTCTTGACACACGATTACATTTCTTTTTGAAATTTCAACTCTTTTTTTTTTTATAGCTTAGGTTGAATATTTGCATTTAACTGTCAAAAGATTAAAAATCAGAACTTCCTCTTGAGTATGATTGATTGTATGTGTGTTATTGCTTGTTAATTTTTACAAAAACCTACATATTAGTGCTTATTGTTACATAAATGCTTTATATTTTGTACTATTTACCTGTCATTATGTCACTTAAATTGTATATGTTTGTTCAAGAGATTTCAGTTTCACTATAATTATATTATATGCAAATTAGAGCATGATGAAAAATAAATTCCTGTATATTTGTAAGCATCTTGCTGGTATTTAAGTGACTTGGTCACGGTACTGTTCCCTTTCCGGACATATCCTTACTATGATCTTACCGTGGTACCATTATATTTTGCGATTGTTTAATTTTCACATATTTCACACTGAGGTAAGTGTGCAAAATCAAACCTTAGCGAAATCAAACCATTCAATATCTAGTCTCATTAAAATAATACAAGTTCATGAATTTAAGCCCTCGCAAAATTAAATGATACAACAGGGCCCAAGATCATAAAACTAAGTTTTGAGATCAGTATCAAATCTCAAGGATCTGGTTGGCTGAAATGGCGACCAGTCGCCATTTCAGCCAATCAGATCCTGGAGATTTGAGACTGATCTCCAGATTTAGTTTTATGATCTTGGGCACAGTATATAATTCCAGGGGAATTGACAGCAAATTGTTAACCATTTACTCCGTAGATGTGGCTAATATCCCAATGTCCACCTTTATAGATCCAGGGCTGAAGGTTATAAAGCTGAGATTGGCTTTCTGCCAATCAGATGCTTGAGATTTGAGACTGGTTTCCATGCTTAGTTTTATAACCTTGGGCCCAGATATGCCTTAATATTCATGCATATGATCAGGATCTACATTGTTTGCTTTTAAATTTGTTAGGTTATTTTTTATCAAGTAGTGACCAGTGTTGATCTAGATAACATGGCATGGATCTGTTAGCTGATCTGGATCTTCACTGGACGCACATGTGTGAAAAAAGTATATATAAAGAAAGGATTAATAATGTAATGGCATGGGAACATATTCTAGAGCCTCAATAAATACATTGGTTTGACGCAGTGTGATCCAGTACCCCTCATAAATAGATGGAATGTACGCTGTGAATCGGGTGCCTGATATACATATAACAATATCCTAGCTTTACCAGGCCACAGAAAGTAATGATGGGACAATTAATGGCATTGCAGCAATTGCTTGTCATGTTTATTATGACCCCACATGTCTCAATCCATCCGTCTGTAACCAGACCTTGTCCAGTTAATAACAACTCAATGATTTTGCATAGGTTTCTCAAATTTTTGTACGGTTTGTCAACTGTAGATGTCCCCGATTGATTTTGAGGTCAGTAGGTCAAAGGTAAAGGTCACAGTGACCTTCAACACAAAAATCTTGTAGGAAGGTTTTCAAACATATGTAGTTGACCCAATTGATTTTGAGGGCACTAATTCAACATTCAAGGCCACAGTGACCTTCAACACAAAAGCTTGTTAGACTCATAACTTGACAATGGTAATTTATATGGTCGGGAGATTTGAGGTAGGTAGGTCAGAGGTCAATGTCTCATTGACCATTACAAAAACATTGTCTGACCAATTTGGTACTGATGTTTGTCATCACGTGTAGATGAAATCTTTTGAATTTGAGGTCAGTATGTCAAATGTCAAGCCCACAGTGACCTTACACACAAAAAGCAATATCCTCGCTTTTTCTCTTATTTGTGGTCAGGGTTGCAGTAACTTGGTAACTATTGGTGTACAATCATTGTGTGATCAATAAAAAACAGAATACTATCCAGTTGGCGTTCGAGGTAGTCTCAATAATTCGACTGCAAGCACAGACCCATTATCATACTGACTTTTTACAGATGTCTGTCCTTTACGTCTCAAGCAGTTACGATCAAAACTGTGGTGGAAATCGACCCGATTTAAATTCTGTTATTTATCGATAAACGTGAGTCAGGTAAACTTTAAGCGTGGAAATCGAAATTTGTTGACATGGGTGGAGGTTTAAAAGAGTTTTGCATAAAAAACGAAATCTTTATTTATAAACGATTACATATATTGATTCTACTTGAATGTGGCTTTTCAGGTATGTAAATTATTTAAAGATACATATGGTTTAAGATGCTTTATGGAGCCGCCAAAGTTGCGATTCAATATCCGATCGGCGGCATATAGAAATAGAAGGAAAATTTCCGCATTGATTTGAATGGTAACTGGGTTGTGCGCGATGGACGAACATCGCATATATAGAAAAGTCCATGTCGCGCACAAATAGTTGTGCTAGCGTTCGGGGATACGTGTTTTACAAACATCTCTTGATTAATAATTAAATCTCGTATCTTAATATAGCTTACAACTTACAACTTGGCAAAAACATCTTTTTGATCCATTGAGACAATGAACTGATAAAATAAGTGAAGACAACAATTCGACAGAATACCCATTAGTAAAGACAGTTAACTGATTTCCGTGAATGAAGATATGGAACTGACTCATTATTAATTAGTTTCGACAATAAACTGTAGAGCGACAATAAAATGATTTTCCATAAGTGAAGATATGCACTGACCAATAAGCAATGAGTGAAAACACTGATCAGACAGATTTTCCATTCATGAAGACAATGAACCGCAAAAGACAATGAACTGACAACTATTCTATTAGTGAAGTCAGTTTAGTCGGGCTTCACACACTTTAAACAACCCAACTGTTTTCCATACGACAATGTAATGACCGATTACTTCATTAGGAAAAAGCTAATTGTGCTGTTGTGCTACCATGCTAAAATATGGTAGCTATCTCAAATGTTGATGTTCTTTTATTTAAGTAAAAATTCTTTCTTTTTAAATTCAAATATTTATTATGTTTCTTAATTTTGAAGTTTATTGTCATAATCAGTTTGATACTTAGTTGCATAATTGACATCTATAATTCTTTGTAAGCGGTTTGACAATTTTATTACCGATAAGATGTAGATATGCCTTATAGTTGTCATGGTAATGATTGCCCGAGGCAGGCAAATTATCAGAATTTTATGGATTTTAAAATATTATCAAGACATTCTAACTTTGACTTTACACTAAGAAACATCAAAATTTTATATAAGAGCGAAGGAATACCGCTCACAAATAAGGATTACCTTAACTGCATTTTATAAATAGTGTTTTATATTTGACATTAATTTGCAAGTGAAAACCTTGTACAGGATTACCTGATACAAATATTGTGAACATTTTTTTGTTATTTGACACTAACCAAATCTAATTGAAACAAAAAATTAAACAAAGAAACATTAACACGTTTTCTTTACTTCGACGGAAACCCGACGAATTGAAACCTGTTATAGTTGCACGAACTCGTTTAAGTTATACTCGCTTGTCATTTACTCAGAAATTATCTAACATTTTCACGAGTCCCTTTATTCATATCGGATCAGATGGTGACAAATACAACCGTACCGCATCTTCTCAGCTTTGCCAGACCACAAGTGTCTCTCCGTAGATTTTTTAAGCATGCAGGCAACTTGATACAACCTAAGACATCCTTCAATTTCAGCTTAAGTACTGGCACTTGACAAATTTGGAGCCTTCATTATCTTGATGGCTGTAAGCCACCGTCCGATATTCGTCCTCAATTATTTTTTTTATATGCCTCTCAACCTTTCTGTGTTTCTCCCAGTCCGAATACTCTTTCTATATATCTGCTTTGTTATCTGCAAGACACATTGTATCTCGTTAATTTATGCACCTTCTCTTTAACTTATGCCCTGTCATTAAAATTAAAGTCTTAAATAGAGCCTTGTGGTGGCAGAATAGGGATCGCTACTAACTCTGGTCTTTCGCGTTTTGCAGGTAGGTTTTGTAGTTAGTATACAATTTTCAAGTGGACTTTTATGAGAAATGAGTGAAATCTGATGAAGTGGACTGTCGTGTGTGTGTGTGTTGAGATAACTTACATATTGTTCTAAAATGGACCATGAAAGTGGGTTTACGCTATATGGAAGGGGGGGGGGGGGGGGGGGGGGAATAGTTTGTTTTTTGTTCCTTGTGCAGGAGCAAACAATAGGATAACGGAATCAACATATCTAGCTCGATCTCCTTTCTGACCAAATCGCATGAAAATCTGGTAAAAATGTTGCTATAGAGGCATCTGAAATGCGGCTTGTAATGTAATGTTGTCAGATTCCCTTTCTTGACCCAGTTAAGTACAATTGTAATCGTACGTCGATCTTTTCCATGTAAATAAGTCTCCTCCCCAACAGCGGAACATTAATCACGGCCTAGATGACCGTGGGACAAGTTGGATCTTTTGGCACCTTCCAAATCGTGTTCGTAAGTTTGAAGAAAGTTAATATGATTCTAGCGTGTATTGGCGTAGATTCTTATGTTTTCTTCGAATATTCAAATAAAAATAATTTGTTGAAAATAAATTGTCTCTTTTTTATAATTCTTTTTTTTTAATAATCAAAGATAAAATAAATAATCATGGGTCATGTCACAATGTTGAAATAGTAACAACTGAAATTTTCAAAATATTTTTTAAAAATATTTTCTTACTTTGTGGTGCAGTTTATGGTTGATATGACGAATATTTAAAAATCATACATTTTGAAAGCTAAGCATTCCCTTCATTTTTATTTTTAAAGTCCACCTGTGCATTAATTCTGCGACAAGATGCCTAAGAAGTATACACTAATTGATAGAAAATGTTCGTTTTGATTAGCTGTTATTTAAGTTTAACTTCACTAAAATGAAAAGATCTTATTAATCATAGTAAATATGATATTACCATTATCGTCAAGTTTGTGCATGAAGGGAGACAATTTGACCTATAACGAGTATGAAACTGCGACTATTTCCCTTGATCTCGCGGGAAAATCACCGAGGCGCGGTGGGTAAATCATGCATATCATAAACTTGTCCTACTGGTTTTTGAAGCGCTAAAAATAACTTTTATAATTTTCAATACACAGGTAGTTCTTAAAATAGCACACCTGGTTGGTCCATACAACACCCAGTGTGTAATTTTCGCGAAGTGACAATAAAAAACACGGACAGTCGGACGATTAGAGGTGTGCACAATTGGATGTAACTGGGAACCGTTTTAATTTTGCTGTTATGAGGATTACGTTTGTGAACTAAAAGGTAATTGTTGTCTTAGACTAGAGTGTTTTCACTAGAAAGCATGTACATGTTTACAATACAAATGTGTCAAAAGGTGGGGTACCAAAGCCCATGTTAAAAGATTTCTGCAATATTATCATTTGGATATATCTTTTTGATCTTTTTGTAAAAGTTTAAACATTAGACCCAACGAACAACAAGGATAGGGATTTGATTAAAACCCAATTTTCAGTATTTTGACTTAATATAATTTGGCTAATTTATTTAAAGTGTGTACAGTAAATAAAATGAAATTCTATAAAAGTAAATAAAAAAATTGAGAGAAATGTTTTGAATTCTTGTATGCTTGCATTTTTAGACAACCTAGTTCACAATGAGGATGATGTTGGTTCCCGCACTGGTGGCGGCGCTCCTGCTGGCTAACACAAACTGTCAGACGACTATGACCCAACAACAATGTGCACGAGATCTGGGCCACCGGGCTGTCATACAACCAGATGCTGATGCTTTTATTCTCGGATTGTTCCCATTTCATCAGTCTGGCCCAAACGGTGTTGGATGTGGTGAAATCACTACTGGAAGTAGGTTTCAATTACAAAAGTAGATCAGCCCAGTTTACAGTGCCAGCCATGGCTTTTGTCACATATACGACCAGTGTAGACCCAGATCAGCCTGTGTATCCAAGCCGTCTGATCTGGGACTATGCTGTTTTCTTTTCTGTCAGTAAAATTCTGTAATTGACCTTAGGAATAACAAAAAGACTTGCACATACTTACAGAAAAAAAAATTCTTAAAATGATTGATTTTCTGACAAAAATAATAAATTTATTTTGCCTTAATTTTTCTTAAAAGAAATAAGTATACTTTTTTTCACTGTTAAAAGGTGAAATATGCATATCAGGAATGGTCAGTGGCAAATCAAAAACATTTCTAAGTAAATAGCCAGTATTAATACACATTGATTTTCAGCGATCAAGATGTGTTAATATTTTTATGCATAGAAGTTATTTTTACAACATGTTTTATTTTATTTCATATTTTAAGTAACTCTTTATCTAACAAATTTACAAGTTAACAAAATAAATTTTCATTTTACAGAGCCTCGAGATGGTATATATTAACTAGTCATAATAAATCAGTTTGTAGACTCTCATCCTCTCTGGAGCCAGGATCAATTCTCATTAAACTTAACAGTCCTTTGGCTAGTCCCCAGAGAAATCCGAGGGCAACAAAATCTTTATTTCAAATAATGTTCAAATTGTAACAAAAGAGGTTAAATGAGTATTATATAAACTTAAACAGGTTAAGTAAGATGCATATACGCAGAGTTTGTATGGAATGAAACACCAAATAAAACAGTAAAAATTGTTTGCTTTAAAGTAAGTTTTCAAGATCAATTTTGATACTTTTTAAAATTTAAGTGCAAGGTTTCCATTTGCTTGAAAGTAGCAGGAAAGACACTGGTTGGTTTAAATTGGGATGAACTTGGACCAAGTATTCATTTCAGTAGGCACCAAGCCACAGAGGTTTTGGAATACTCTTGTCTACTAAAGTGCCCACACTAATCTTTTTGGAATTAGCTGAAGACTGTACTAATATATATAACAAATATATATTATAAATATATTAAATTCTATTATTGTCACTAGTTGGTAATTAACTTTTTCTTTGCAACCTGGAACAGTAAGAAGATGGGAGTCTTGTTTATCTGTTATTATGACATCATCAGTTTGAAAGTTCTTGTTTGGAATCGATTTTGCTTTGTGTGTCTGGTGTATAGATGAGTGTTTAGTTACTTCAATCACAAAAATATTTTTTACTTGTTAACTTTGTGACTTTGCTTTTTTGAGTGTGCTGAGCACTGAGCACAGGAATAAGAAGAGTTTTTGAACATAAATATCTGTAATGTTAACCCTTTCCTCCATGTTTACGCATTTTTACGCATGTGCTACCAGTGTAGATCCAGATCAGCCGGTACATCCATGCCGTCTGATCAGGATCTGCACTGGTTGCATTTTGGTCAGAAATAACCTAACCAATCAAAAAAAGAACAGTTTAGATCCTAATCAGATGGCACGGATGTGCCAGCAGATCTGGATCTAAACTGTTCGCCCATGCAATAAAGATGTATCTATGGAGGAAAGGGTTAATATTTTTTATAGATATATATGTTCAAAAACTTCTTACCCCTGTGGTGCCAAGCCCCTAAAATTTGGAAGGAAAAAAATATGCAAAATGATTGAAGTAGCTATTCCCATGTTATTTTGCCTTTGTTTTATTAAAAGGAGCTTTATTTACAGTTTGTTTTAATGATATTTTTATTACCTCCCCAAATTAATGTTTGAGTTCAATTGTACCACCATGTTAAATGTTAATATTACATGACTGGTGATTTTGTTGAAATACTGGTGTCCGAGATTCAAAACAGTGAATACATGTGCTAATCTGAATGCATTCATAACATAAAATATTCCATAGGTATGCATTTATGATTTATAAACAGAAACATTTTCTTGATTTGATTTTTCTACATTTAAGTTCTTGTTTTCAACAGATATTTACTTGATATATAACTTGATGTGTATACAAACATGTAAAATCATTGATTTTTTTAAAAGTTTATTTTCATTATGTCACTATAAACAATAAGATGCAAGAAAAGGACTTCCAGATTGAATTAACAGAAAATGCATTTTTATGTTAAGACAGTTCTTTTGTTTCATAAATAAAAGGGATGATTTTGCATAACTTACTGATGATAAATTGATGAAAAATGTTTTTACAGCTGAATGAATATTATGATATTATATTAATTTTGATATTTTAACGAAGTTGAAAAAAGAAGTAAAAATTTCTAGAACAGATTTAGCATGTAAAAATGCATACTGTTTAAATGAGATTGTATATTTAGAACCCCAAACAATTTTTTCCCTCTTAGTTGATTCAACAAAATATTTTTAGCAGTAGATCTATATTTAGATTCCTAGATACCAGGTTATTTTTCCCTGAACATTTTATACCCTACTTATTTGTTGTTTGATCTCTGTTACTTTTTCCTGAAATTAATACTAACCCAGAATATTATTTCTGCACACTGTTTGGTTTGTTAACCCTTTCCTCCATATATACGCATTTTTACGCATGTGCGACCAGTGTAGATCCAGATAAGGCGGCACATTAGTGCCGTCTGATCTGGATATGCACTGGTCCCATTTTGGTCAGAAATAACCAAACAAATCAAAAAGTGAACAGTTTAGATCCTGATCAGATCATGCAATAAAGGTGTATCTATGGAGGAAAGGGTTAAATAAGAACACTTCAACTAATTAATTTCTCAAACAATTTTTTTAGTTTGAATAGATAAGTGCTTTATTTTCCATTGTTTTATATTTAAAAACCATAACATAACAGTTTTAATAAAATTTAATCAATAATATAGAAGAACTGTATCTCTTTTTAGAGTAGCTATAATATCATGTACCTTATTGAAGCTATAGTTTGTTTATTAAAAATATCATATATTTTAGCTATGCAATCCTATGAAGCAATCCGCTGGGCTTTGGACAGACTGAACAAGAAAAACGAGGTGCTGAACGGAGAATTTTTAACTGACTATTACATTCCTGGTGTAAGGATGGGTAAGATATCTTTTTTATTGCAATATATGTAATTGACTGAATATATGTAAAGAAATATTTTGATCACAAGCATCTGGTTGGTTAAAATCAAACTCAGTTTCCATACTGTTGCTAGGGTTTGAGACTGCTCTGTAATCTTATGATACCCCAACAAATAAAGTTTTGTTATGGCCTCTAAAGAAATCTGGATTTTCTGTTTCATCACAGGGTATGTTTACTGTATTAAGTATGGAACACATTTTCTGTGATTGCTGTTGTTAGGGGTTAGTTAAGAGTTAGTTAAGAGGTTAAAATTGGACTGACAATATGTTCAGGAGAAAAATCCAGTGCTGAGCACTGCAATATTCTTGCTGAAATATGGGGCATGTCTTGGATTTAAGATAATCTGGGCTGAAGGTTATAAAACTGAGATTGAAAACCAGTCTAAAATCTCAAGCATCTGATTGGCTGAAATGGTGACTGGTCACCATTTCAGCCAATCAGATACTTGAGATTTGAGACTGGTTTCAATGCTCAGTTTTATTACCTTGGGCACAGATTGCTGAGATCTGGGCCAGGTCCTCAATCCTGGGCCTTTCTACAGTTATTTTCAGTGAGCATTATTTGCTGTCTTTGATATATTTCAGGCATGATTGCTCAGGATTATGAAATGACTTTGATATATTTTAGGCATGATTGCTCAGGATTATGAAATGACTTTGATATATTTCATGCATGATTGCTCATGATTATGAAATGACTTTGATATATTTCAGGCATGACTTTGATATATTTCATGCGTGATTGCTCATGATTATGAAATGACTTTGATATATTCCAGGCATGATTGCTCAGGATTATGAAATGACTTTGATATATTTCAGGCGTGATTGCTCAGGATTATGAAATGACTTTGATATATTCTAGGCATGATTGCTCAGGATTATGAAATGACTTTGATATATTTCAGGCATGATTGCTCAGGATTATGAAATGACTTTGATATATTTCAGGCATGATTGCTCAGGATTATGAAATGACTTTGATATGTTTCAGGCATGATTGCTCAGGATTATTGCAGCAACCCAGCTACAGCCATCAGCATGGCTGAAAATGTGTTTCCTCAGTTTAGATCATCAGCCAGGGATTGTCAGAAAATCACAAACAAACTCATGCTTGGTATGTATACATACTTGCTAAAGGTTATAAAGCTGAGATTGGAAACCAGTCTCAACTCTCAAGAATATGATTGGCTGAAATGGTGACTGGTCGCCATTTCAGCCAATCAGATGCTTGAGATTTGAGACTGGTTTCCATGCTCAAGTTTATAACCTTGGGCAACTGTGTAAGCAACACAGGGTAATTGTAGGACATTATAAGCATCAGTGTGTAATCATTGACATCAGTTAATAAAAATATATGTTTTGTTACATCCATATTTGCCTCAAATGAAAATTTAAAAATGAAAAGTTAAAAAAAAATAGTTGTTCTAAAAAATGACACTCAGTTTGGTGTGTTGTAGCAGGTAGACACAGAGATTGTTTTGTGTCATGGTGGCCAGTAGTCCCTAAACTTTAGCATGAAACTTATTGTTGCCTATAACTGAAAGTACTTGTAATATTCACTTAATACTTGGATTATGTCATCTTCATAAACAAAGCCATTAATAACAACAAGAATGATAACTCCAGTTTCACTATTTTTGAGTTAAACCCCTTTCAAATGTTATTTTATGTGACATGTGTTCTGTGGAATGCCAAATTCTAGTTCAATTCAGGATTAAGTGAAAATCCTGATAATCTGTTGTCATTAGGATATGACAAGTTATAGGATTGTTGAAAGATCATGCATTACTTAAATCCTTATTATTCTATATTATTCAAGAATATTTGGACATAATTGTATTAAAATGGATGTTTGGAATAGACATGTTGACAATAAAGGAATGACTGTACAATTTTTTGTGTTTGCTGGCAGCAAAATAAGCGCATGTGGATATCTAGGTACAAAGAATAAACCACTGTCTATTAGTTGGTGATAATTAATCCTGATAAGATGGCTTTTATTGATGCCATGATCTGAAGCACAGTTGTTTCTTGTGAAATGAAAACAGTTTCAAGAAAGAACAAATCTACTACTCAAATTTTGATAAGGATCACTTAAAGGATTGTGTTTATTCCTTACATAAGGTTGAAATGATAAAAAAAATTGCTGTGATTCTGTAAATGTGTTCATTTGAGATCAGCTTTGTGCCAAAAATAGAATGAGCTGACAATTGAAGCGGAACAGCGGTTGGAACTTGGTAGGGGCAATAATTCGGGGTAAAACGGAAAGCAATCCCTATCAAATTTTGAGTAGTATATGATTGATAATCTGGATCTGCTACCATGGACCACTTGACTGATGGTGTATGATGAGGGAAGGGTAAGTAGGGAAGTTTCATTATTTTAAAGCCATTTTGACAATCCTGGTGTTTGAATCCTCTGGGTTCTTTCAGGCATGATGTCGTATTCATCCAGTACAGATGCGCAGGAGATCCACTCGTTTGCTCAGTCACACAACCTGCCGTATGTCTCGTACACTGCCACAGCACCAGTACTGTCCAGTGAGAAAGCCTACCCCAACTTTATGAGAACTATACCCCCTGATGGACCACTGACTAAGGTAGGTATTAAGCATTTACTGCATGGATAATGCTTAGCCCTTTATCTCTTGTTACGACCAGTGTAGATCCTGATTAGCTTGTACATATGTGAAATCTTTTCAGGATATACACTGTTGTAGATTCAATAGGTTATCTTTTTACCAAGAAGTAAAGTGTAAAGATCCTGATCAGACTGCATGGATGTACATGCTGATCCTGATCCACAGTGTTAACAAATTGGATATAAGTAGTATCTATGGCATAACTAATCCGTTTGTTGTTGTTGCTTTCAACCCTTTCCTACATAAATACACATTTTTACGCATGTGCAACCGGTGTACATCCAGATCAGCCAGCACATCTTTGCCGTCTGATCAGGATCTGCAATGTTAGCTTTTCAGTCAGAAATACCCTAATAAATCAAAAAGCGAACAGTGCAGATCCTGATCAGACTGCACAAATGGCATAAAGGTGTATCTATAGAGGAAAGGGTTAAGAACAGTGTGGTTAATCACTCTATCTATATCACATATTTCTTGCTTATGAAAATTACAATAATTCAAAGTCAAAGATATTTTTGTCTTTTAAATACATGAGTTGATGTAAGAACAACTTCAATATTACACAGTTTAGTCTACAGATATTCTTTCCAATGGCCTTCATTGGAAAAATGTTACGTCTTTTAGATATAAATGTTATCTAGCAGTACAGACTTATGCTTGCTTAACTCCGTCATACTTTGCTTCTGCAGCAAAACTGCTTTCATGGGAAATGAAAAAGCTGGCACATCCATACAGATCTGGATCTACACTGGTCACTTACACGTTAAAATCCATATTCCATATAATGGTGGAAATAGTTAAAAACACATGAATACAATGTATGCTGTTGAATAGAAAACCATGAAAATATATGCCAATGAATGTAATTATGTTCTATTTAAACAAGGCCAGTTGTAATCATTTTTAAAAAAGACACCATTTAAGACTTATTTATTTGTTTGAAATATTCTTTTACAGTTAAACCTCGAACATGTTTTCCTTTTTTTTCAGACGGTAGTAGAATTTATCCAGCAGCTTGGTTGGAAGTATGTTGTTGTTGTTTACACAGATGATAGTTATGGTAATGGAGCATATCGTGCAATACGTCCCCATCTTGCTGGCGCTGACATCTGTCTGACTGCGGCATATGCTGCAGACCCTGCAGACAACTCCAACAGCACTATAGATGGCTTGTTAGAAAATGTGGCTGTCACTAATACAACCGGAGTGGTCTACCTTGGAAACAACCTGTTGATTAATGCATTATTGAAGCGTGGTGAGGTGTTTCCTGGTGCTGGGCGGCTGCAGTGGATTGTCACCGACAGTGTTTCCCTGTCAGACTCTTTTCCAGGACAGAAATATCCAAGAGGTCTGTTGTCATTATAATAGTCAGAACTTATGAAGTGAAAAGAAGTAGTTATATACCTTTTATAAAACACTTATTCTATGAAAACCATTAGAATCTGTCAAACAATAAGATTCTATCTTGGTATTAAATATCAAGATGATCTGTTGTCTCGTTCCAAGGTATAAAAACATATTGGAGACCTGGGCCCAAGGTTATTTTAGAGACAGTCTAAGCTCTCAGTCATCTGATTGGCTAAAATGGAGACTTATCAGATGCTTGAGATTTGAGACTGGTCTACAAGCTGGTCTATTATGATCACACTTTTATAATATTTGGCACAGTCTTCAACATCTAGCAGTTGATAGGGTTTGAAACCGGTCTAAAGCATTTTATAAACACAGCAATGAATTTCATCTTTTTATTACCTGCAATTAATTTGCTTAAATTAGACTGGTAAAATAACAAAACATAAACAAACAAAAAAGCAAGCAAACAGACACAACAAACAGATGTTTATTTCTCTATATAGGTTTAGTTTCGGTTGTACCAGCTGGCCGTAAAATCATTGAGTTTGAGGACCACTGGGTTAGAATCAACAACTCGAACCCGTCACTAGAAAATATTTGGTACAAGGACATGTATATGAAGAGCTACAACTGTCGTCTGCCAGGGTCGTCTGCTACTCAGTACACCACAGACTGTCCTAGCAAGTCAGAAACACAGCGTAGAAATGAGTTTGTACAAGATCAGTTTGTGGAGCCGGCTGTGCATGCTGTTTATGTCTTTGCACGAGCATTGAAACTTGCACACACCAACCTTTGCAACAGTGCACCTGGAATGTGCCCAGCTCTAAGAAACCTGACAACCTCACAGTTTTATACACAATACATGAGAAATATCGACTTTGTCTACGGGAAAGCTGAGCGAGTCGAAAGTTTGGCATCGTACAGTCTGGACCCTTACAATACCGCTGCTCACGTCCAGTTCCAGGGCAATGATATGATGAACCCATCCTTTGAAGTGTTCAACTTTAATGACTACCCACTTGGAGCTACCTACAGATTCCAGAGTGTAAGAAAATTGTTTTAGTAATAAAAGTAATACATATGTGATTACCAATTTGCTTATTTGCCTTTTGACATCGTTAATGGAAAAGTAACAAGTCAGAATGTTTATCTTTTAAGTAGATGCTGATGATAAATTTATATTAATTATGATAAGCAAATAAAAAACAACAACACAGTTTTATTAATTAATCTTATTCATTTTCAAAGACTTATGAGCTCTAAAACTACTTTATCCAAAAAAGCATATAGACATACATGTACACTCATTTAATTCTAAAAACTGTTGATCAGTATATTAATATTGTTTTTTACACTGTTTAGATTGGAACCTACATAAATGGGCTTCTTGAAGTAATCACAACTCGGTTGAGGTTTTACAACCAACCACGAGATGCTAGATTGCCTTACATACCAACATCCAACTGTCCCACATCCCCCTGTAATCCTTGTCTGGGAGCATTGGTGGACTCCAAATACGTCTATATTCCGGGTTTGTAAACATAAAACCTTGTTTCTTGTTGTAATCAGTGGTGAATGCTTGTGAGAATTGGCCCCAAGCTTTTTAGCTCACCTGAGCACGAAGTGCTCATGGCGAGCTTTTGTGATCGCCTGATGTCCGTCGGCCTTCCGTGCGTCGTCAACTTTTTCTTCAAACGACTTCTTCTCCTGAACTCCTAGGCCAATCTTGCTGAAACGTGGCAGGAATGTTACTTGCATGAAGCTTTACCAAAATTGTTCAAATGGTTCCAGTCCATTGCCTATCTAGGCCACAGAGGATAAAAATAGATTTTGAACATGAAATTTTTAAAAATCTTCTTCTCTGAAACCTAGAACTATGATATTTGGTGTGTAGCATCACCTAGTGGTCCTATACCAAGATTGTTCAAATTATAGCCCTGGGGTCAAAATTGGCCCTGCCCTGGTGGGGTCATGTGTTTTCCTTATAAATATATAGCAAAAACTTAAAAAATCTTCTTCTCCAAAACTGCAGTGGCAAGAAGTTAGATATTTGGCATGAAACATTGTCTTATGGACCTCTAACAAAGTTGTTCAAATTATGGCCCTGGGGTCAAAATTTGCCCCGCCCCAGAGGTCATGGGTTTTCATTATATCAATATATAGCGAAAACTTAAAAAATCTTCTTCTCTGAAACTGTAAGGCCTAGAACTTTGATATTTGGTGTGTAGCATCACCTAGTAGTCCTCTACTAAGATTGTTAAAATTATAGCCCTGGGTTCAAAATTTGCCCCACCCCAGAGGTCATGGGTTTTCCTTATATCAATATATAGCAAAAACTTAAAACATCTTCTTTTCCGAAACCGCAATGGCCAGAGGTTAGATATTTGGCATGAAACATTGTCTAATAGACCTCTAACAAAGTTGTTCAAATTATGGCCCTGGGGTCAAAATTGGCCCCGCCCCAGAGGTCATGGATTTTCCTTATATCAATATATTGCAAAAACTTAAAAAATCTTCTTCTGCGAAACCACAATGGCCAGAGGTTAGATATTTGGCATGAAACATTGTCTAATAGACCTCTAACTAAGTTGTTCAAATTATGGCCCTGGGGTCAAAATTTGCCCCGCCTCAGAGGTCATGGGTTTTCCTTATATCAATATATAGCAAAAACTTAAAAAATCTTCTTCTCTGAAACCGCAATGGCCAGAGGTTAGATATTTGGCATGAAACATTGTCTACTAGACCTCTAATAAAGTTGTTCAAATTATGGCCCTGGGGTCAAAATTTGCCCCGCCCCAGAGGTCATGGGTTTTCCTTATATCAGAATATAGCAAAAACTTAAAAAATCTTCTTCTCCAAAACCGCAATGGCTAGAGGTTAGATATTTGGCATGAAACATTGTCTAATGGACCTCTAACAAAGTTGTTCAAATTATGGCCCTTGGGTCAAAATTGGCCCCGCCACAGGGGTCGCCCATTTTACATAGAATTATATAGGAAAAATCTTGTAAAAGTCTTCTTCTCTAGAACCATAACACATAGAGCTTAGAATTTTTACATGTAACATCACTTTGTGGACCTTTACCACGTTTATACATATCATGACCCCAGGCTCGAATTGGCCCCACCCAGGGGCTTATCAATTTTTACATAGAGCTAAATAGTAAGAACTGAAGACATGTAGAATGTTTGCTAGTGTCAAACTACACCCCTTGTTCTCTGAAACTAATGCGACTAGACCTTAGATATTTCGTGTTGAGTATTTTAAAGAGACCCTTTACCAGCATTATTTAAATGTTGGGCCTGGGGTAAAGCTGAAAGTACTTTTGTACTCAGGTGAGCGATACAGGGCCATCATGGCCCTCTTGTTAAACTGAGAATGGAGACCAATCTCAAATCTCAAGGATCTGGGCTGAAGGTTAAAAAACTATATCAGGAGATCAGTCTCAAATCTCAAGAATCTGATTGGCTGAAATGGTGAATGGTCGCCATTTCAACCAATCTGGGCTAAAGGTTATAAAGCTGAGATTGGAAACCTGTCTCAAATCTCAAGACCAGTCGCCATTTCAGCCAATCAGATGCTTGAGATTTGAGACTGGTTTCCATGCTCAGTTTTATAACCTTGGGCACAGATGCTTGAGATGCCATTGGTTGAAATGGCGACCAGTTGCCATTTCAGCCAGTCAGATTCTTGAGATTTGAGACTGATCTCCAAACTTAGTTTAATGATCTTGGGCCCAGATTGGATAATGGAGACATTCTCAGACGGCACAGATGTGCCAGCTGATCTGGATCTAAACTGTTCGCCCTCACAATAAAAATGTATCTATGGAGGAAAGGGTTAAGGCAGGAAGACTCACCTTGGTAGTTCCCAATGAATGATTCTGGTTTCTGGTGAACCAAAACCCACTAACCAAGGGGTAGGACTGTCACAAACTTTGCTGTTGTTGAAATTAACAGTATAGTATGTGTTGCTATGGTTACAGGTGATGTGCTGATCAATGCTGTGTTCAGTATACATATGCCAGGAACCAGACCTCTGACATGTGGAATGTTTGATAACTCCGCTCAGCAAGGCATCCAAGCTATGCAGGCTTTTATCTACGCAGTCGACTATGTCAATTCTCACATCAGAACAAGGTTTGTATCTCACAACTTGCTGGTTATTAACCTTCTAATCTTATATCCCATGGGTGACCAGTGTAAATCAAGATCAGCCAGCACATCTGTGTCATCTGATCTGGATCTACATTGCTTGCCTTCTAGTCAGAAATAACCCAATGAATCTGCAAGCAAATAGGCATAGATCAAGATCAGATCACACAGATATGCTGGTTGATCTGGATCAACACTCTCTCTCAATGGGCTAACAGGTATATCCTATAAAGTATATGATTAGAACTTAAGACAGAGTAAGTCAAGCTTCGCATACTTATTTGACAAACACATTGAGCAAAAGATCCTTAAAGAGATTTTGTATTGATACTTTATTTGGTGGTGATAAAAGCAGCCAACATTTTTAGTAGTATTTTATCATAAAGCTACATTCTATTAACCCTGTACTCATATATATACAGGTTTTTGCTGGTGTGCCTGCACGTTCTTGCCGACTGGTCTGGATCTGCACTGGTCACATCTTGGTCAGAAATGACCTGATAAATCTTAAGCAAACCCTGATCAGATGGCATGGATGTGCTGACTGTTCTGGATCTACCCTCAATGCCCACACAATAAAAGTGTATCTGTGTAGTAAATGGTTAAAGCTTTAAGTTATTTTGCAAATCATTATGCTTTCTTTTCAAGTACTGGAAGTCTGCGCGGGGTCAAACTTGGAGCTCTTGGCTTTGATGACTGTATGAACCCAACCCTGTCCAACCACCTGATAACTGAGGTTCAGCGATATGGTCGACAGATCACAGATACAAATGGTGAAAACCCTCTGGACCCTCGTAAAGTAGAAGCATACATGGCACGTGGATTGGATCCTTCAATGGCAGTAACCATGGCTGATTTAATGAACACTATGAAGCGTCCTGTAATCGGAGTTGAGACCTACACAGAATCATTGTATGATGATAAATTGTACCCATACTTTATCAGGGGACAATATGATATGAGATTCCTGGCAAATGCCATAGTGAATGTCGCAAAACGGAATGGCTGGAGATACATGCAGAGTGTGTTTCATGAAGGTCCATATGGGAAAGAATCAAATGATGTTTTGAAGAGGGTTGCAGCCAAGGAGGGCATATGCATTGTTGCTTCTTATGAAATACCTGATATGGGAGGCGGTGCAGAAATAGTTGACCAGCTTCGTGGCCGCCCAGATGTTCAACCGGTTGCTCTTCTGCTCCTGTCGTACGGTTTCCGGAACTTCATGGAAGGTGTAAAAACACGCAATGCTGTCACAGAATTTCAGTATATTTCCCTCACTGGTGATAACAAGAAAACTATACAGGGGTATGAAAAATACCTGGATGGAATGATCAGTGTAGAGCTCTGGTCACCAACAGTCGGTGTTGGCCAGTCTCCCCCTACACTGGATGATTTTGAACGTTACTTGAAAGCCATTGATGTTAAAAATGATACAAAAAATCCATGGATGCAAGAATGGTATGAGAATTTCTTCAACTGTTCTATCAGTGCAGTTGTTGGGAGAACAACTTGTGGAAATCAGAAACTGTTTGATTCGTTTGAGCTGAACTCAGATGTGATATCAGTGATATATGGGGTGTTTGCAGCGGCCCAGGGATTAGATGAGACACTTAAAGATTATTGTGGAGTTGGTGGGTATAATTTAATTCTTGGGGTTTGCCAGTATTGTGTATTAAAAGAGAGACTAATTTAGAATGCATTTGTGCAGGTGATTTTCATTCTGAAAACAAAATTTGATTCTGCATAACTTGAATTCTACCATTAAAACTGTACATTTTCTAGATGCTTAGTAAAATGATTGTCTTGTTTTCCTGTTCTATAAGTTTATTTTATCATTGATAAATACCAAATCTTAATTAAATTGCATGATTTTTTAGTAAAGAATATAGGAACACCAAGGATATTCCAGCTGGGATAATTCTGATATCAGTGCCCAAGGCTAAAAACTGAGCATGGAAACCAGTCTCAAATCTCAAGCATCTGATTGGCTGAAATGGCGACCAGTCGCCATTTCAGCCAATCAGATGCTTGAGATTTGAGACTGGTTTCCAATCTCAGCTTTATAACCTTCAGTCCTGGAATTATTACACCTCAGACAGATACCATTTACAAAAAAGGATTTTTTATGATATATCTTATTGTTCCCTGGTAATTTAATTCTAAAATGGGACTGGGGTGAGTAGTGATGTATTGGGAATTTGGGATACTTTATTTGTCAGAATACTTGGTGATTGAATTAATATTTGATGGTGTTGATTTGGGTTTGAAAAACATTTGGTTTGTTTAAAGAATGTGAAGCGGGAATTTCTTATATTTACACACATAAAATAATACTTTCATTTTATCGAAATAATTAGAAAATTTGTGGTTTTATTGACTTTTTAAATGGCTGTTGGAACATCCATGTTGATGACAAAGTGAATGACAGCATGCCTTTTCGCAACAACTTATGTCAAACTTTGAGTTCTCGATGTTGTCACAGGTCAAAACATTGCAGGAATTTCAATGAATTGTGAGCAGCTTTGCTGTAGCCACACTTCTTCGAGTAAAATGTCACTCTGCATACCGTAATCAGTGATTATGATTCATTAGATGTAAAAGACTTCATCATACAGGATGAAGTTTAAGTGTAAATATTTTCATTTGTGATCATGTAAAAATTTGGACCAAATATAACTTTAAATGATAAGAAACCATAACAGTTGATTTTTTGTGTCGCCCTTTAGATGAAAAGGTGATACATAGGGATGGCTTTGACTGTCCGTCTGCCGGTCCGACCATCACAAAAACTTAATGTTGGATATAACTTGGCGATTTCTTAATATTTCTTTATTAGACTTTCAAATTATAATTCTTATGCAACACACTC
Organism: Corbicula japonica; assembly: GCA_038501625.1. Lineage (NCBI taxonomy): Eukaryota > Metazoa > Mollusca > Bivalvia > Venerida > Cyrenidae > Corbicula > Corbicula japonica. The sequence continues at coordinate 806,922 of JAZAYU010000091.1, read as the reverse complement.
AAAATGATGCCATATTTGATGGGAGTTATGCCCCTTTTTATACTTGGATTTTGACACAAAAACTTACCGTTGGTTATAACTTTGCCATTTCTTAATATTTCTACATCAAACTTTAAAATTGTATTGCCTATGACAACACAGTCAAGGTCAAGGTCTCCAGAGTGCGGCACAAGTGTTCAACTGAATACTCATCTAGTTTTAATTAAGAGACTATGTTGTAGTTGTATTTATATGGCTTTGAGAATTAGTTAAGTTGCTTTATTTTTTGACTTTCAGGTTACAATGGTATCTGTGGTGATTTTATGAATGCCAGAAACAAGGGGGAGCTTCTCAAACAGAACATCCTGAGGCGAGCCAGATATTCGGAAGATGGCAACGAATACAAGTTTTTTGAAATCAATGCCAACATTCCTTTCAAATACTTCAACTACAACGCAATTCTACAAACATTTTCATTTGTAAGTAACACAACTGTTATGTTCTTAATTAGTTGTAAAGAACAGAGGCAACATTCCAATGGTTTGCTCTTCAGGCTGTCAAACCATTAGTCTAGAGTTTGATACCAGGACCAAAGATAATAAGACCGAGACCAAAGAACAGAAACTACAAAGAAACAAGCTTCCGATTGGTTATTTTTGAGACCGGTCTTAATTTCATCCAATCAGTTATACAACATTGGAGAAATGTTTAGCATTTTGGTTCCAGGGATGAAACAAAAGTTTTGATATTTACAAACTACAGTAAAAATATTAATATTCTTTGGTGGTATACTTGTAACGCTTCACTTCATGAATGCATTCCGTGTATAACCAGCACATCTGAGCAGTCTGATCTGGATCTATAGTATGCTTCTTGCTAAGAATTAACCTAATGAATCATAATATGAGTAGTTTAGATCCAGATCAGATTGCACAGAAGCATTGAGTGTTACCAGGTCAGTAAGACTGACTTGAGAATTACCTGCCTTTATGCCTGTAATATGCATGAGAGTTAACACACAAGTTACATTAGACATGTTATTTGTTTACAGGTTGGCTTTTACAAACCAAATGGAGATGTTTTATACCTGGAGAACTATAACCTGGTCGGAAGCAGGCCACCAAATCAAATCCAATCGTCGTGTCCTGGTGTCTGCATGGAATGCCTCTACCTGTTTGGGAACCAGAAGTTCCTTTATGTTCCTGGTGACATCATCATCCCGGGTATATTTGATGTGCATTACAAAGGAGATTCACCTTACAGCTGTGCTGGGCTTAGGGTGCAAAATGGCTTCCAGTATACTGAAGCATTCCGATATGCTTTGGACCGAATCAATAGGAAGCAAGCAAATGTACAGTTAAATGGAGTGACACTTGGAGGGCTGGGTTTGGACGGGTGCACTGATCACATACGGGCGTCAGCTATTGTTACAGGGATGTACTCTGGTGCATTCCCAAAGCCAGGGTCAGACTTGGCAACAACCAATGTGGAGACATCCGATCTCGCTGGATGGTTGTCATATAACAGTGAGAGCACCATCAGTGTGTCAACAATCCTCGAGAGATTCGGGGTTCCTTCCATCACCCCAGGTGCAACTTCTCCTCTTCTTGATGATAAGACAGTATTTACCAACTTTTTCCGAACCATTCCATCAGACGGTCTTGTTGCCGAGGCAATGGCAAAGTTAGCACAGAAACTTGGATTCAGGTATATTATCACATTGAATGCTCCTGAAGAAGGTAGTCGTGAGGCAAGGAAACGTTTCCGGGAGCTCGCTGAGGCACTTGGGATCTGTATTGGCGCTTCATATGAGTTTAAAACGGATGGTAATGAAGATCAGATAATGCGATATATTTTGCAATCCACTACTAAAGTTGTCGCTGTTTTTGCAAGTCCCGACCAATACATTGAACAGCTTATTCGAGTGAAAGACAGAACACATGAAGCCAGTAATCTCATTTTCATCACAAACCAGCCCTGGACAAGCCCAGCAAAGACCGCTAAGCCATCTGGTCAGTCACCAATCCCAGCAACCATCAGTTTTAGAATGGAGGGTGACGTAGAGTTGGATGAATTTATGTTGTATCTTCAATCAGAAAGCAGTGGCCTGCTGCAACATCCAAATCCATGGTTACGAGAATACTACCAGATCATTATGCAGTGTAACTTGGCAGGAACATACACATACAATAGGGCCTGCACAGATGCTACTAATAATCCCCTAGGTAAATATTTTTTAATTTAATTGTTGTTTCTATATCGTCATGTAGTGTCAGCATGCAGACACAGAAAGCAGCAGTTAATAATGAGTAGAGCATTAAGGTGAAAATAATAGGTTTGTTTGATCTTAATAAGGAGGTTAACTGTATGGGTTTACTAAAGCTGGCAGTACAGAATTAATGCCACAGTTAATTTATGTACAAAGGAGTAGGTTCACGAAGGCCTTATATTGGCCTAAAATATGTAAAATTTTAAATTTTGTTACAGATCTTAAATTTTAATGCCATTGAATACTTAAATAGTTATACTTTTCATATCTTAAAATTTTATATTGATTACTTCTAAAGGACTTTGACAAGGGGCCAGCAAAATTGCTAAAAATGAGGAAAATGTGCAAAAATTCATATTTTTGTCCATTTTCACAGCAAATTTTAAAGGATTTCGATAAGAGCACACTTCTCGACCAAAATCAAAATTTGACCATGAATTCAGCACACATTTATTCAAAGAAAATTCTTTAAATTATTTTGGTCGAAGCCTGTGCCCAATATGAAAATCATCAAAATATGATGAAAATTTAACAAAAAATTGTATTTTGGCAAACATTTTCAAATTTCAGACACATTTGACACACTTAATTTTTTATTTTGGCGTATGGATTTGTCTTCACTTTTTATCTTTTCAAGAAAACAACAATAATAGATTATAAAAAGCACACTTTAAGTGATGTAAATGCAATTTGAAAATTTGAGATAATTTTAGGCCAATTTTGAGCCTTCGTGAATCTACCCATTTGAAAAGAGTATGAAAAAAATGAATTGTCATTTAAATTTATGTTTCAGAAGTAAACAAGAATCAAAATAAGATTTATAATATGTATATATATTTTAAAAATCCTATTTCACATCTTTTTCAGACTTGAATCGAATCAGACAAGACATTCGTGTTATTCCTACAATAAATGCTGTTTATTCCCTGGCTGAGGGAATACATCGCACCCTTCAAGCTAAATGTGGCGTCAACTACACGGGTGTCTGTGCTGCATTTGTCAGTGACTCAGACACATACCAGCACATCATGAATAACATGGACCAGTTAAGTTACAGAGACATTACAGACATGGTGTTCCGATTTGTTCGAAGAGAGGCGGACAGGAAGCTTCGGTTTACCAGATTCCTTACAGACGGAACAGAAAATTATGTAAGTGTAGATATGAAATAATCCTAAGTATCACTGTAGAACAAACGAACAATACAAATTGTATGACAATTAAAATGGTTGCAATCAAGCTTTTACTTCAGAGTTTAAATCATACTGTATTTCATTTTTTTCATTGCAAAATATTTTGTTTACAATGTAGACCAGATGAACTAAAACTAAGCTAACTTTAAACCTTATCATGCTAGCTTATAGTAATCTTCCTGCAACTGTAGCTTACAAATTTTGTTCAAGGTTTTTGAATAATATAGATGTATTAATTGCTCTGTTACAGGAGGGTTCATACTCCAATGGTGTCTTTGAAATCCCACTGGAAGAAACCTTCATGGCAGTATACTCCAAAATACCATCTACATGTATAGGCCAATGTTCACAGTGTCAGCCCGACAGATCAGGCGAGGAGGAATTCATGTACATTGCTGGAGATCTTCACATTGGAGGTATGAAAATCATAACCTAAGTATTTATTCTTATTCATTGATAAACAAAGTCTATAATCTCAAAGAGAAAGTTCAGTGAGTATGTCTCAGTTGCCATACAGATGAGGGTCTACACAGTTCACCATTCAGTCAGTGAAGCATTCTTAAAACATCTAGAGAGCAGTCTTCCATTTGATCAGGATTAACACTTACTCACAAAGGCAATAACTTGTGTTTTGTGAAGACAAGTTACATATATTTTTTTGTTCAGGCAAACACACAAGTTGACCTTTTTTGTGAAATTCAGTGTATAATGATTACCTTGAAATTAGGCAGTGCCCTTTGAGAAGTTCAGTGTATAATGATTATCTTGAAATTAGGCAGTGGCCTTTGAGAAGTTCAGTGTATAATGATTACCTTGAAATTAGGCAGTGCCCTTTGAGAAGTTCAGTGTATAATGATTACCTTGAAATTAGGCAGTGCCATTTGAGAAGTACAGTGTATAATGATTATCTTGAAATTAGGCAGTGCCCTTTGAGAAGTTCAGTGTATAATGATTACCTTGAAATTAGGCAGTGCCATTTGAGAAGTTCAGTGTATAATGATTATCTTGAAAGTAGGCAGTGCCCTTTGAGAAGTTCAGTGTATAATGATTACCTTGCAAGTAGGCAATGCCCTTTGAGAAGTTCAGTGTATAATAATTACCTTGAAATTAGGCAGTGCCATTTGAGAAGTTCAGTGTATAATGATTACCTTGAAATTAGGCAGTGCCGTTAGAGAAGTTCAGTGTATAATGATTACCTTGAAATTAGGCAGTGCCCTTTGAGAAGTTCAGTGTATAATGATTACCTTGAAATTAGGCAGTGCCCTTTGAGAAGTCAGTGTATAATGATTACCTTGAAATTAGGCAGTGCCCTTTGAGAAGTCAGTGTATAATGATTACGTTGAAATTAGGCAGTGCCCTTTGAGAAGTTCAGTGTATAATGATTATCTTGAAGAGTCCTCATCAGCTTGAGCAGTTGATTACAATACGTCTAATTAGACATCTTCTTGCATTTTCCTCTGTATTAATTGATGCTGGAAAAAGTAGTTTTACACTCTCAGTGTAAGAGGAGTGATGTGCTAGAGTGTATTTGCACACTTATTAATGAAAAAAAAGATTTCTACTCTAGTTTGGAAGTTGAAGGTAATTTAAATTGATGGGAAAATCCAGCTTTAGAGAAACTGCTTTTAGGTGGTTAAACGAGGCCCATAACAGTTCCATTTGGCAAGATTTCCCATCTAAACATAACACAAGAAAGATTTTTATATTTTGAAGCTTGTGTTCTAATGTTAGTCCCCAAAATGTTGAAAGTTCTTAAAGATTATGTGACATAGTTTTCATAAATGCAGTATTTCAGACAATCTGATTGTTTTGTTTTCAGCATTGTTTGACGTCCACACTATGGGAGGTACACCGTTCTCTTGTGGTGGTATAAACCCTGTGCATGGATTCCAGCTGATGGAAGCCTTTAACTGGGCCATGGAATATGTCAATTCTAAGAAGGGAATGTTTAGTGGTTTGCTGCCAGGAGTTAAGCTTGGCTCACTTATCTTTGATACCTGCAGTAGCCCAGTGCGTGCTGGTAATTTGATTGCCAACTACCATGCAAGAAATTTTGAGATTCGTACCAAGGAATACAGAATCGATCCAAGTCTAATAGATCTGTATATTGGACCAATGACAAGTGAGGCCTCCATAAGAGTTGCTGATGTTCTCGCAGAAATTGGTATCCCACAAATTAGCTATGGTGCTTCATCTCTTGAGCTCAGAAACCTGCGTAAATACCGATACTTCATCAGGACTGTCCCAGCAGACGACAAACAGGCTAGGGCGCTCATCTCCTTTTTGAAGAAATATAGGCTTAAGAATATTCAGCTGATTTCTCAGTTTAGCTCTGTGGGAGAATTTGGACGCGAGGAATTTCTCAGGTTGGCGCCACTAAACCAGATCTGTGTGTCAGCAGAGTTTGTGATAGGACAAAGTGGACCAGTTACTCAGGCAGAAGCTAGAAGTGTCGTGTCAAAATTAAGTCTGAAGCCCGATGCAAGAGTGGTTGTTGTAATTATGGATGATCCATACATTGTGCTCAGGGAAGCCAGCAATATGACTAATATTGCAGGAAATTTCTCTTTTCTTGGAACAGACAAATGGGGCTTTGGTATAGCTGGTTATGAAAACCTTGAGGGATTAGACAATTTGATTGCAAATCGTAAAGTAATGACTCTAGATGTTGAAACTGCTGACTTCCATGAATTGGATTTATACCTCGAAGAAAAGACTCCTGATAATTATTCCAGCAATCCATGGTTCAAAGATTACTATGAGTATGTCTATGATTGCTCCATGTCAGGGCCGACTGACAAGTACCCGACTGTCTGTCCACAGTTCATGATGGGATATCCACGGGCAGAGAATTATATTCAAGACCCCTACTCCCTTTACGTCATCAATGCAGTCTTCTCTGCAGCACTTGGTATTCACCAGACTCTGTACCAGTGGTGTGGTGGCTACCCAGGTGTCTGCCCGATTCTGCGTACTCATGGTGAGAGGCGAGAGTACTTCTTGGAAAACATTAAGAAAGTGAGGTATATAGATCAGACTGATCAGCCTTTCTACTACACCGACGAGGGCGAGAGTCCCAGAGGGTACCATATTTATGAACCACAGAGGGGTGGGGTGAGCCTACACAGCGGAGCTACCAACTACTACTGGGAGGATGTAAGTACAAGTACCAGACTTTTGTCCTGTCAAAACTTGTCTGGGCCAAATTCTGTATAACACCTTACTCCATATACCGGTACACCTTTTATCATTCGAGAGACCAATTTAGATCTGGATCTGCTGCCACAGCCTTTTTATCTGATTTGGACCTACAATGTTCACCTCTTCATAAAAAATAACCATATGAATCAAAAAGTGAAAAGTTTAGATCCTGAACAGATGGCATGAATGTGCCAACTGATCTAGATCTAAACTGTTAACCCATGCAATAAAAGCTGTATCTATGGAGTAAAGGGATAATTGAGTTTGTAGACCAGTCTTGATTCTCTAGCAGGTGATTGCCCATATAGTTTAGAAAATGGACTTGGTTTCAACCAGTGAGATGCTTGAGCTTTCACAATGTCTACCAGTCTCAGTGGTATCTTTGGCACTTGATAGCACAGTAGGTAGTACACAAATCTGAAACTTGCTAGATTAATGGTAAAGGATTGGACAAAATAGAATGTGCCACTGTTATCATTTTGTCAAAAATGGTAAAGTACAAAAATAAAATGGGAGACAAATCTCCATTTCATCCAATCAAATGCTTGAGATTTGAACCTGATTTCCATTCTTAGTTTTATAATCTTGGGACCAGCTGTGAGTGTCCGCATTAGTTGGTAAGTAGGATGCTCTGTAGGCTAACAGTATAGTGCCCAAGACTGTTAAACTGAGATCAGAAACCAGTAGCTACAGTCTAGCTTTTTATTGGTAAGTTTTGAGCCAGTCAGGTGCTTAAGATTGGATGCAAAAAACTAGTCATAGGACCAAGAGTTCAGAGTTTGAGCTAAGGGTTACATTTCCTGGTGCTGTTTCATTATCCATGACTGTTTGTCTTTAAATAGTGTGTCTTTCTGCTTGTTTAAATTACTCTGCTGAAACTAACATTTACATGCTAGAAACTCAAATGAGATGGATTTAATGGGATTGAAATAACAAGTGATAAATGTTTTGGTAAAAAGCAAACAAATGTAAAATGAAAATTGGTACATTAAATATGAAGCTGCTTATATTTTTCAACATCGTAAGAAAAGGTACTACTTGTAAAGTTTCTCCATATAATCAAGCCAGAAACTATTTTTATGCCGTTTCTCCAGTGTTCAATCGAGTAAACAACAATAAAGATGAAATATCTGTTTCAAAAAAGAGAAAGGTACCAGTAGTTTATAATCACAAAGCCTGAAATACACAACCAACATGATTTATTGTTCATGTCACAGATATTATACATTTGTTAATTCTGTTAATTCTTTACTTTTATTGCAGATTGGTAGTTATAATGACACACACTACCTGAAGATGGATGCCAGGTACTATCCAAACTGGGTCTCGACATGTGACCGGCCTGATTCCTGTAAGTGCAAGTTCCCCGAGTACCAGCCCTCTAGATACATGGTGAAACCATCACCGCATGATCTCAATGTTGTATTCATCTCAGACATCCACCATGCAGATCCTTCTAACAGTTTGGGATGTGGGTCAATTGACACCACAAGCAACATGCAAAATCTCCTTGCATTTATATATGCCATTGAATCTATTAATAACAACAGTGACTCTCGGTTCCCAGGAAGCTTGAAGCTTGGAGGCGTTGCACTTGACACCTGCTCTCAGCCAAGTCGTATAGGTCAGGATGTATACAGTCTGCTAAGTGGGGAACCAGTCTGTGGTGATGATAGAGCACAACAAGTTGTTCCGCCATCATCTGTTGTTTCTTATATTGTCAGAAATAGCGCCAACTCTATTGCAGCAAGTAGTATGCTGTCTCCACTGAGAATCACCTCAATAAGTATGAGTGCCACTTCAGTTGAACTGAGTGATAAACTAGAACATCCATACTTCCTGCGAACTGTTCCTCCAGATAATGTTCAGGCTCTAGTTGTTGCACAGATCTTGAAGGCTTTTAATTGGGACTATGTTACTGTTGTGTATGCAGACAATACATACGGTCGGTCAGCTGTTGAAACACTCCTGAAACAGTCAGATCCAAACGATCCCAAGTTCTGTTTTAGTCGTACAGTTGCAATGGCATTAGATGCAGATCTTACTGAAGCAAAGAAAGTAATTGATAAGCTGAATCAACAGATCGGAGCCAAGGTTGTTGTGACGTTTGTAACCTCTTCACAAGTTCCCCTACTCTTACAAGCAACCACAGAAAAAGGATTGAACCACAGATTTATTTGGATTGGCAGCGATACATGGGCAAATAACAAAGCATTAACAAAAGGGCATGAAGAAACAGCTGCAGGAGCATTAACCATACAGATTCGATCCGAGTACAGTACAGGCTTTAGGAACTTTGTTAAAAGTGTCCAGTTCAATGACCGCAAAGGAATCCCCGATGACTGGTTTGAGGAAATCTTTCAGACCATGCACGAGTGTCGTATTTTATCGAGCAAAGTTCAGAAATCTTACACAAGAATCTGTACAGGCAACGAAGTATTCACTGATGATATGATTCCGCAAGATCCGTATGTCCTGCACACCATCATCAGCATGTACCAGATAGCGTATGGTCTCAGCAGCATAGAGGATTGCAAACGTAGCGGCCTTACCATTGCATCTTGTCTCTCACTGCAGCAGAACAGACGACAGGTCATATATGACAATATACTGAATGCCCAGCATGATGTATTACCCGATGATCTCAAGGAACGTTCCTTCATCTTCAAGTTCACCAGTGAGGGCTTTGGTGATATTGGGTACAATGTCTATAACTTCAGAAGAAACCTGACATCTGGCCAGTATGAGTATATTCAGGTAAGTCATTACTTGGGATTAATTTCTGTATATGGCCTACAATGGTCTCTGTGGGATTTCAAATCCCCATTGAAAATAAAATGAACAAAAATGATGTTTAGTGTATCTTGAATTAAAAGAATTTTTGCTTGCACAAAATAGTCACTGTGACTTTGAAAGGAAGAAGTCTATGGGAAATTAATTAGTATATCAATAGCTAAATCTTCATGTTTAAGATTTTTAATGGATTAATATTTGTGGAGATTCAGCAACTTTTTCATTATGCTAAGGCAGCATTTCAGCCAATCAGATGCTTGAGATTTGAGACTGGTTTCCATGCTCAGTTTTATAACCTTGGGCAAAGTTCCAGGTACACAAATTCATTTTTCATTCACAAAGATTAACTTGACCCAGTACCTAATTGATACAGCTTTCATCACATGGGCAACAGGTGCAGATCCTGCACATCTCTGCAGTGTGATCAGGATGTTAAGGAAGAAAGTGTTTGATGTTGCTTTTTTGCAGTATTTGTGCCTAGGACAGATTTTCAAATTTTAAGAGCTGCAAATTATTTTCAAACACATTTTTCAGAAAATTCAATATGCTTTTACTCCAAAAATATTTTTGATTTGAACTGTCAGATGTAAATATTGTACATATATTACACATGCAATAAATTCTTTATTTCCATTCAGTTAAGGGATGAAAATGGAAATCCAAAGAGTAATCATTTTAAAAAATATGTTTTTCCAGATAAAGCAATATTAGTATAAATTTCAGATTGGCACATCAGCTGGTGAGCTAAGACTTAACACTAGGCAGTATCAGAGCTACAGTTACACTGACCGAGCCCTCCCAATGTCTCGATGCCCAATCGGAACCTCATGTCAATGCCAGGATAGCAGTGGAAAGCCTTTCTCCTTCAGCCGTCAAGCAGATGGTTACGTTGTCACCGATGAAGGACAGTATGTAGATCCTACAACTGGACAACTTGTTACGATTGAAGACACTCCAGGCATATCTGACAGATTCCGGAACATATGGGGCATTATTGTCGCCACTCTAGCGGCACTTGGAGCATTTGCAGCACTCTGCATGTTTGTTTACTTGTTAGTTGTGTATCCTGTCCGTGGTGGTACCACAATCCTGGGCTACATGTTGTGCTTTGGTATTATCTTGATGTACGCCCTGGTATTTGCATTCATTGTTCATGCTTCCAGAGAGGTTTGTGGACTAAGAAGATTCTGTCTTGGGTTTGTTTATTCAATCTCGTACTCGGCTTTATTTGTTAAACTTGTGGACTGCTGGAGAACAAAAGACAAAGAAGACATTTATATGGTAAAATATAACAAAATAGGTAACCCGTGGGGACTTTTCTTTAGCGCAGTTCTAATTGTGCTAGTGCAAGTAATGATAAATGCCGAGTGGTTGATTTTAGAAGCACCCGCTGATGTCAGGGTTATTTACAACAATATGCTGTGGCCAACGTGTGTTCCAGCTGATTTCTATGACGAGGGTCTCGTTCTATCCAACCTGTTTATCATGTTCCTCATCTTCGTCAGCGTCATAGTGGGCCTGTTGTCGTTTGGAAATGAGAAGAACCACTGGGATTGTAGGTAAGCTGATAACCAAACCTTAATTAACCCTAGACCAGTGTATGTATTAATTTGTATGTAATCATCTTGATTCTTGAATCTTCAGAAAGTCCATCAATTGTTAAAAAAGTGAATTGACCTGTTTGTTGCAATTTTATGTAGATTGCAAATATTTCAAGCTGTAACAAGCACTTCAAAATTTGATTAAAACTGATGTGAAGATGTGTTAACCATGCCATGTGAAATTTGTGTGAGATAAACCATTCCCAGTGAAGATGTGTGAGTCATGCCTATGAGAGCTTTGCCATGTGAGAAAATCTTTGCCATGTCAGGTTGTGGGAGTCATGCCTGTTTAGCCTTGCCATGTGAGAAAATCTTTGCCTTGTGAAGATGTGTGAGCCACGCCATGTAAAGATTGGCGAGATAAACCATTCAAGTGAAGATGTGTGAACCATGCCTATGAGAGCTTAGCCATGTGAGAAAATCTTCACCATGTGAGGTTGTGTGTGTAATGCCTGTTTAGCCTTTCCATGTGAGAAAATCATTGCCTTGTGAAGATGTGTTAGCCATGCCTATGTGACCCTTTCCATTTGAGAAAAGCTTTGCAATGTGAGATTGTGTGAGCCATGCATGTGTGAGCTTTACCATGTGAGAAAAGCCTTACCTTGTGAGAATGTGTGAGCCGTGTAGGTGTGAGCCTTGCCATGTGAGAAAAGCTTTGCATTGTAAGGTTGTATGAGCCATACATCTGCAAGTCTTGCCATGTGAGAAAAGTTTTGCCTTGTGAGGATGTGCGAGCCTTGCCTTGTGACGATGTGCGAGCCTTGCCTGTGTGGACCTTTCAATTTGAGAAAAGCTTTGCCTTGTGAGATTTTGTGAGCCTTGCCTGTGTGAGCTTTGCCTTTTGAAAAAAGCTTTGCCTTGTGAGGCTGTGTAAACCATGATTGTGAGAGCCTTGCCATATGAGAAAAGCTTTTCCTTGTGAGGCTGTGTTGGCCATGATTGTGTGAGCCTTGCCATAAGAGAACAGCTGTGCCTTGTGAGGATGTGTTAGCCATGCTTGTATGAGCCTTGCCATATGAGAAAAGCTTTGCCTTGTGAGGATGTGTTAGCCTTGATTGTGTGAGCCTTGCCTTATGAGAAAAGCTTTGCCTTGTGAGGATGTGTTAGCCATGATTTGTGTGAGCCTTGCCAAGTGAGAAAAGCTTTGCATTGTGAGGCTTTGTAAGCCATGATTGTGTGAACCTTTCCATATGAGTAAAGCTTTGCTTTGTGAGGCTGTGTAAGCCATGCTTGTGTGAGCCTTGTCATATGAGAAAAGCTTTGCCTTGTGAGGATGTGTAAGCCATGATTGTGTGAGCCTTGCCATATGAGAAAAGGTTTGCCTTGTGAGGATGTGTTAGCCATGCTTGTGTGAGCCTTGTCATATGAGAAAAGCTTTGCCTTGTGAGGATGTGTAAGCCATGATTGTGTGAGCCTTGCCATATGAGAAAAGCTTTGACTTGTGAGGATGTGTTAGCCATGCTTGTGTGAGCCTTGTCATATGAGAAAAGCTTTGCCTTGTGAGGATGTGTAAGCCATGATTGTGTGAGCCTTGCCATATGAGAAAAGCTTTGACTTGTGAGGATGTCTTAGCCATGCTTGTGTGAGCCTTGTCATATGAGAAAAGCTTTGCCTTGTGAGCCATGATTGTGTGAGCCTTGCCATATGAGGAAAGCTTTGACTTGTGAGGCTGTGTAAGCCATGCTTGTGTGAGCCTTGTCATATGAGAAAAGCTTTGCCTTGTGAGGATGTCTTAGCCATGCTTATGTGAGCCTTGCCTTATAAGAAAAAGCTTTGCCTTGTGAGGATGTATAAGCCTTGACATGGAACCATATGTGAGAACAGCTATCTCCTGTGAGGATGTGTGAGCAATGCCTTTGTTAGCCTTGTTGTGAGGGGAAAATGTGTGAGCTATGCTTGTGTTAGCCTAGCCATGAGAAAAGCCATGCATTGGAGGATGTGTTTGTATGCAACTGAAGGAAGCCTGAACCATGGCACAAGGATTTGTGAGACCTTTCATATGAGCATCTGTGAGCATTTCCATTTGAGGATGTGTGCAAAAAGCCTTGAATTGTATGGATGTGGAACTATAGTTTATTTGAAAAGGAGAAAGAACTGTTAAAGAATTTTAAAGGAAATGAAAGAAACAGTATGTTATATTATTTACTACCACAGGCTGTCAACCAGGTCATCTCCCAAATATAGAAAAAATATAGGAATATTTTTGCAACAAATATAGGAGTTTTTGAATGATTTTTATGCAAAATGTAGGATGAAAATATTTTTATTTACTAGCACTTATACAAATAATTTTTACCTGCACATTAATTGTTTCTACAATAATCAATATCCAAAATGTCTGCTGTAAAAATAAAGGAAACTTTAACATCAGCACCATCAAGCACATCACCAGCATCTGAATGACTATTCAAACAAGGGGGAAATTCAGAAACCTCATTAAGGCCAGATTTTTCAGTTTTTGTTTGTTTTCTATGATATATAGGTAGTCATCTATATAATATTATGCTGTACACAGCAATGACCCATCCACTCATAGTCAAATTGCATTGTGTGTAAAATTCTGGGTTACAATGTCCAAAAGGGTTCAGTCAAAAGTGACCCCAAGGCCTTACTTTGGACAAACTCTATTGAGAACCTGTAGGCAATACATAATTATGTATATGCCCTTCACTATCCTAGAAGTTCCAGAATAAATGATTTTTAACATTATTCCATTTATTTATTAATTCTGCATGGAACAGTACTACAGTCAAATAAGTTAGTTTACCTTAATACAAAAAATATTGCTACAAGTTTCAAGAGAAAATGATAAAAACTTAAGGAGTTATAAGTTATAACTGTAACTGAACTTTAATTGAAACTGCCATTGACTTTCAATAATTTTCAAAAGCTAAAGCCTTCTTGGGAGTAGATGGACATTATCCCTTTCAGGATCATTGCAGTTCAACAGTAATTTAACTTTTATTCATTAACTGGTTCTGTAAAAAAACAATAATTTAAGAAAACTATGCAAATATTTTGCAGATTAACCTAATAAAAAATTCTACAGTTATCTCAATTTTAAAATTCTACAGTTATCTCAATTTATTGAACAAACAGTTGTTGCAAATTAGCAAACAATATTGTTTTTTATTACCTCCCTTTATTTGACTTTGCCTTTTGAAAATTATTGTTTTGTGCATACACTCTTTTCTAAAAGAGTTTGAAGACCTCTTTTCAAACTGGAAAACTGACCACAAAAGTCAGCTGAAGAATTCTTGTTCACAGTCAAGCATGTTGTTCCCGGGAGGTCCATCTTGACGTTTTAGATGACCAAAATATAAACCTTCTATTCCTTGCAATTGGTAAATAAAATTTAATGAGCTTTAACATTTTTTGGCATTTGGTTGCAACTGCAACAAGAATTCTGAATGGAAGTGAAAATTTATTTTAGGTAATCCTTAATACAAAGAACACTGCTACAAAGTTGTTAGAGAATCGTTTTAAAAACTTAGTTATATGCCACTTGCCAAGATTTCACCAATCTATAAGTTGAGTTTTGGAGAGATCTACAACATTATCTCAACCACAAAAGTATTACCATTAATTCGCTGTGTTATGAAACAGTCTCAATCGGTGTCACAGATCGCGCAAATAATAAATTGTATGCAATTGTAAACTTTATAATCATCTTAGCGAAATATTTTATATTTAAAAGTAAATATACAAATACTATACCATCACTAGAAACCTTCATTCCTTTCTTAAATCACAGAATCAATATTGAAGGCATTATAGCAAGTCTAAAAAATAAACAAGAACAATATAACGCAAAATGGAGACTCTTCTTAGCTTAACGACAAATGGCGGACACTCCTTTTTTTTCTTTTTTATCCTCTCCTCTTCCTATTCCATTTTTTCTCTTATGTCTATATCCCTTTTTTAAAACATCTTTTATCAAACAGTGCATCTAGCTTTACTTTATAGACATCGAATAACAGAAAACGTTATGTATTGAATATTTACTTTTCAGTTCATATGTACGCTTGTATAATTGATTATATCAAAGATGGAATAAATAATGGAATAAAAAAAAAAAAAAAAAAAAAAAAAAAAAAGTTGAGTTTTGTCCTTGAAAAATCCAGCAAAAACGAAGAAGTCAAAAGCAGTATCAAAGCAATATTTACTCCTTTCATTAATCGGCAAAAAAATTACTAAAAAATATAGGAATATACTTAAAAATGTAGGAAAAATATAGGAATATAGGAGAAATATAGGAATATAGGAGGTTTATCAGAATATACTAGGATTCTGATCCAAAATATAGGAGAAATATAGGAATATAGGAATCGGTTGACAGCCTGCTAACATTCCAGAACTGAGTGCATTGTCTTAATTTTGTTGTTAGTAAGAAACTAATGTAAAAGCCCCTTTAGGTTCAGCATTCTTTAAATGTACTGCTATTAGTACATCTTTAATACCACATTACTTTGATATCTACAAAATAATTTATTTCTCTTTGCTATTATCCCATACTATAATATTTGACTGTCACAGATTCATAATTACATGATCATGAAATATGTATATTTTTGCTCAAATTATGATAAATTTGTTCAATGACCATGTATGATGAAATATCATTGTTATATTGCCGGGTTTCAGATGGATAGTTGGTTGTGTTGTACTGACAATCCCATCCTGGATGGTGTGGTGTATTGTCTCCACTCTGGGAGAGTACAAGGTGCGCGATGCTGCAGTAGCTATTGGACTGCTGTATAATGCCACAGTGATGCTGTTCTGCGGACCACTCAGAAAGCTGTACCTTCTCCACAAATATCAGGCACAGCTTGATGCAGAGGAACGAAAATCTCAACTTGCGCTCTCAAGCCAAAGAGGTAATATGTCTTCTTGAACTCCACCTAGTTACACCGGTAGTAACGTGGTTTGGTTGCCTAGTTACCTGGGTAGTAATGTGGTTTGGTTGCCTAGTTACCCGGGTAGTAATGTGGTTTGGTTGCCTAGTTACCCGGGTAGTAACGTGGTTTGGTTACCTAGTTACCTGGGTAGTAACGTGGTTTGGTTGCCTAGTTACCCGGGTAGTAACGTGGTTTGGTTGCCTAGTTACCCGGGTAGTAACGTGGTTAGGATGCCTAGTTACCCGGGTAGTAACATGGTTTGGTTGCCTAGTTACCCAGGTAGTAACATGGTTTGGTTGCCTAGTTACCCGGGTAGTAACGTGGTTTGGTTGCCTAGTTACCCGGGTAGTAACGTGGTTTGGTTGCCTAGTTACCCAGGTAGTAATGTGGTTTGGTTTCCTAGTTACCCCGGTAGTAATGTGGTTTGGTACAGACTAGTCTGATATAATAAAATAAACTGAAATAATTTTAACAAGACTAGATTTGAAGTGAATCCATGAGCTTTTGGATTAGTGGTTAGTTATTCTTGAATACTGCGGTATGTTTAAGAATCATGACCTGCAAGAAGTACAAAGCCTAATCATTGGCTATGCCACTCAAATCCAAGTGAAAATAAAAAAAAAGACAGAACTGGTGCAGAGATGTGAACAGTTAATCAATGGTCCCTAAGTTCAGTCCTAGGTAGAAACTAATCTGAATTGTCAACCCAAGGCCCTCAGTTTGGTTCACCATTTCAGCCAATCAGATGTTTGAGATTTGAGACTGGTTTCCATGCTCAGTTTTATAACCTTGGGACCTGAACCAAATTAAATGTCCTGTCAGGTTGACCTAAAATGAGGAAAACAATGAGCTGACATGAAAAGTAAATTGATACAAAAGAACATTTGCAGGTGAATTATTTAATTGAATTGCTTGGCTTGATTCTTATTAGAAATCAAGCCCCTTTCACTTTTAAATATCATAGTCACAAGTTGGTTAAAAAAAGGAAATATCTGACATGACCATTAAAATTGGTTTAGTGAGACCATTTCCAGTGCAGTATAAAGTACTGCTTTTGAGGGTCAGATTTTTTTGATGAGACTGATGAAGAACCAAAATACTTTAACACATGCAGTCTGACTGAGGAGACTGAACCGAGAACCTGGTAAAAGTGTGCGTCAGCAAATATTGCGAAATATGCCTCATTGTACCCTGCACCTTTAGTACCTTTAAAGAATAAAATATTACATCTGTTTCTTTTTACTCTGTTAACCCTTTCCTCCATAGATACACCTTTATTGAGCGGGCGAACAGTTTAGATCAAGATCAGCCGGCACATCCTTGCTGTCTGATCAGGATCTAAACTGTTTGCTTTTTGATTGATTAGGTTATTTTTGACCAAAATGTGACCAGTGCAGATCCTGATCAGACGGCACGGATGCGCCGGCTGATGATCTACACTGGTCGCACATGCATAAAAATGCGTATGTATGGAGGAAAGGGTTCATATAATATTAATTATGTTTTAAATCCTACCTGTTGCTTTTACAGACTACAACTCCATGTATGGTCGCCAGTATGACAACATGCCACGTATGCACGATGGTGACAGCACGGCAGGGCATGATGATGTTTTTATGTATGAGCCTAAAAATTAGTCCCAGGAAGTCTTGTAAGTACCCTCTGTGATGTTTTTGTAAAATGTTACTTTATTGTCTTTGTAGCTAATGCATTTTATCAGGTAGTGAATCTTAACCAAAATTGACTCAGAAGGCAGATGGTGTTTTCGCACGGGTTAATTTGTCCTTAAACTCTTGTCAGTTAAGAATTAATAAAATGTGGTCTTTATCCACAGGCAGTTTGAATATTGGTGGACTTCAGCACAGATTTAACTTACAACGAAATATTTTGTCTTAATTAGTACAATTTACATACAATAAAATATTTATAGGTTATTATACATTTTACTGTACAATATGGGAATATATTTGGACGAGTACACAGCTTGAAAAGTCATATTGGACGAGCCTATAGGTTAATCCAATATGACTTTTCAAGCTATGTACGAGTCCAGATATATTCCCGTATTGTACAGTAAAATGTATAATAACCTTATATATCTTTAGTGCACATGTACCCAACCGTCCAATATGAAATTAATATATATTTTTTGGATCCAATACGGGAATATATTGGACGGTCATGTGGTACAAATGGAGGTTGTCGATTGGTTACATTTATTAGATATATAATAATTTACTTTATGTTTCTTTTCAGGTATGCATTTACCAGTTTAGAGTGCCTGGATGATTCTAGAGATTATATTCCATGTATTGTGTTGCCATGACAACAAGAGATCAGTACCTGAAATAATCCTCAGATGGATGGTTGCCAAGACAACATGTCCTTGTGTTGAATGTTACTGATTTGCATGGTGCTATGTGAAAACAACAACATAAATACTATGCAGAATTAGTTAGAATGTCTGTTAATGATTGAATGAAAACAAAGAAAATGTTGTTATTTGAACTTGTTTGTGATAAAATGATACTTTGTTATAATAAATAATGTATATAAATTGTGTTTACCACAGAATGAAATCTGTTTAAACTAAAACATATTTCATTCCTGTAATTCTAAAAAGATGTGAATCTAAAATATATACACTTTTGTTTTTCGTCTGTTTAGAAGCACTTAACTATGATTCCCCTCATTTCGGTAACAAATCAGATAGACTATACAGAGTATGTGATATTTCAAAGTATATCCATTGGTCATTTCATTCTGCTCTTCCAATATGTTTTAAATGTATATACTTATAATGAATATACTTCTTAGAATTACAGCGACAATTTGTTCACCAACCAGTTTATCTTAAGTCTTGAAAATTTTAGAACCATGTCCATACTTTATTTTCTCATATAGTGCTTAATATTTTATATATAAAAATGCAATAAATTGTATATTTTGTAGTGGATTATTTGTTTTATATATAACCTATTTTTAAATAGTATTGAACTGTTGGAATAAATTTATCTGTTTATTGGCTATGAATGGCAAAGAGCAAGTCAGACATGGGGCGAATTAAATTTTAATGCTAATGCATTAATAATGCATTACTTTTTCCCAGTAATGCAAGGTAATGATTAATGCAACAAATCTAGCATTATTTTAATGTAATTTAATGCATTACCTATGCCAAAATGCTGAAAAGCTTAGCATTATTGGGCATTAATTGAATGTTGCTCCCTATAAAGGATTATTTTCACTATAAATTGATTTATTTAATATGAAAATATATTTTAATAGTGACTTGTTTAATACTAAGATGCTCTTAAGATTAAATATGTTATTACTTTATAATTATTATATATCTAATTAATACCATTATAGCAAAAGAAAAATATGAATATAATTGTTAAGTAGTAGTAGATCAGCATGTAATGCAGATGCAAGTTACATAATAATTTAATTAGATTAGTTGCCAGTTATGTCCTTGGTCAATATGACTTTCCAAATGTGTGAAAAACAGCAATAAATTGAGAATAACTAAAGTGTGTAAATAGCTAAACCTGTACTGTATTAATTCATGTCTACTCAGACTAGTTTTGTTGTAAGCCCTTGAGGTGTCACTTTAGATCTTAACACTTTCATATTGACACTTTGTATATTATTAAACTTGTGTTGTTTTTTGTGTAAAAGAAAATAACTTTTTTATTATATATTGACAGTTAACTTAAGTATTTATTGCGAGTTCACATGGCAATAAAATAATGCTTAATTTAATGCATTACTTTTTGAAAAATGCTAATTCAATGCATTACTTTCTAAAAATACAGTAATGCAAATTTAATTTAATGCACAAATTTGGCAAATAATGATAATTGAATGCATTACTTTTGAAAATAATTCGCCCCATGTCTGGAGCAAGTAGCCTCTAAAGAATTGCATAGATTATGAAAAGAGTTTAGATTTTTTGTGTTTGTAACTTAAATATAAGCACAAATTCAGTTAAATTTTTATCACTGTACCCCATAAAACAGGTCTATAATTTCTTTGCAATTTCTACATAACAATCACGTCCCTGCTTAATTTAATCTTTACCATTGGATATCCCTTATATCACTATGGGGGAACAATGTAGATACACTTTTTTAACCCTTTCCTCCATATATACGCATTTTTATGCATGTGCGAACAGTTTAGATTCAGATCAGCGGGCACATCTGTGCCGTCTGATCAGGATTTAAACTGTTCGCCTTTTGATTTGTTAGGTTATTTCTGACCAAAATGCGACCAGTGCAGATCCGGATCAGACGGCATGGATGTGCCAGCTGATCTGGATCTACACTGGTCCCACATGCGTAAAAATGCGTATTTATGGAGGAAAGCGTTAATGCTGAAGTTTCAATAACCAATTCTGAAGCCATTTTAAAAACATTGTTTGCAGTTGCCTGACATTCTCATCAAAACTACCCAAACGGTATACGGTTACCAGTAATTGTTCATTACACTTAGAGCATCTAACATAATTCAAATTGTTTAACTTTATACACCATAAATATATACATGTATATATCCTAACCTACTTTCTCACTTCAAAATTTCTATGAGTTTTGTATTAATAGTTATCATCTCCCAATCTATTCTAAGACAAACTATGATACTGTTTTAGACCTATTTCCAGTGATGCCTTTGTAACTAGAATTGTAACTTAAAATACCTACCTGTAATACTGAACATACTGATTTGTCAATTGTGATATTCTCATGTAGAAATCCTGACATCAAAGATTCAGACAAGGTTACAGTAGCAATAATCTTATGAATTATAAATTTGCCAATTTGAACCAAAGAATTGGGAAAACACCTGCTTAAAGACTAGTATTATTGTGTCAACTGCATTCACAGGTAACACATAAAGTTCATACTGTCAGGGCTGGAGTTTGGAAGTCATATAACTGAAACTTTATGATGCTTATAATTTGGAAGTATTTGTCCTATTGTCCACATACCTTTGAAATTTGCCATCTGCATAAACTAAACTAAACTCTGACAACAAAAATAAAAAACATCTTAGTGACTATTTTTGGAATTATGTCTGTATCAAATGACTAACCTGAAACGTCCTATTGGCACAATACTGCATGAACAAAGCTATTTCTGACAATAAATGATAATTTGAATGACAATTTCTTAGTTATTCTACTTGAAACTGCATGTTGCTTTTAAAATTGAAAATACCGGTAGTCTTATGATATAGGAATAAATTGTTGTCATGAACAAAGCTATTGCCGACCAAGAATGATAACTCCTGATTGTCTTTTGGTTATGCCCCTTCAAACAATCAAAATGACAATGAACATAAGTGTCTTACTGGGACCAGAAGTAATTTTACAGTAACAACAATGGCTAGGGTTATGGCTTTTTAAGATGTTATCTATAGACATAGTAAGGATCCTATCACTTCTGAAGTCACATTACAATAATGCCATCAGCTAAGCAACTCTTGACAGCTGCAGTCTTAAGGCTTCTGAAAACTGTAAAGAACCATCTTCAGCTAGATATCATGCTTTCAGAAGACTGTTGTAACGCCATCAGAAAGGGTATTATGGCTGATAAAGACAGAATACAGTAACATTAAGATCTATGTTTTATGGCACTGCATAGCAATGCATAGTTTCACCAAAAGCTATGGTCCTATGAGTTACGGAGACACTGCCTTACCAACAGCTACGGTCCTATCACATAGATAGTGGTGGTCCTATTGCATAGTAACAGCATAGCACTGCTGACTGCATAGTTTCACGAAAAGCTTTGGTCCTAGGACTGACAGAGACACTGCATAGTAACAGCAAAATCTTTGTCTTCTAAATGGAATGCATAGTAACCCGAACAGCTAAGTTTGTATGGCTTCAGAAGACACAGCATAGTTACACCAACTTCAATGTTTTATTGCTTATGAAAAGGCTGCATAGTAATGTCAAAAGAATCTTTTCATGATTCTTGACACACTGCAGAGAAACATCAACATCTTTGATTTATGGCTTAAGTATACACTTCAAAGTCACACCAAAGTCTATGTTTTAATGGCTACTAAGGACACATCATAGTAAAACCAATAGCTGTGGGCTTTCTGGCTTCAGAAGGAGTTGCATACTGTGGTATCATTATATTCCGTGATGTTTTAATTTTCACGTATTTTGCGCAAGGGTAAGTGCGCGAAATCAAACCCTAGCGAAATCAAACCATTAAATACCTAGTCTCATTAAAATAATACAAGTGCACGAATTTAAGTCCTCATGAAAATTCCACGTATGTCATTTGCGCAAAATTTGGTCCCCGCGAAATCAAATGATACAACAGTAGTAACACCATAGACTACCAGGTATGTTTTTTAGTAACAACCACAGGTACTGTCTACAGGCTTCTCAAGACACTTATCATGACATCAAAAAATAGGGGATGGTTTCTGAAAACTGCTTTGTTTTACCAAAAGTTAGTATATTAAGGCTTTTTAAGGCACGTGTAGAACCACCACAAGCTAATGGCTTGTGGCTTGTGAAGTGACTTGTAGTAACACTATTTTTTTTTGAACAAAATGCTCAATAACACCCAACAAAACTGAACATTTTAAAGCTTCAAAGTCACAGTTTAGTAATAATTACTGAAATTTCCCTACTTAAATTTTCATAAACCTGGATAAATTACAGTTTACTGATAAGAAACAATGTGTCTGGGGATAAATAACATTGAACAGTCACTCGTTATTAGGAAAATCCATCCAAGAAAAATAACGTGATATATAGTGCAAACATTTTGAAAAAAAAAGTTTCACTACCTACTTTTTTTCTAATTTGTTATCATCCCTTAAAGTTGTATTCAACAAAGTTTGTGACAAATAGTTTTTCATATTATGAAAAAGAAAATTAATTAAATACGGTCATTATTCATAACTACTATATTCTCTGTATAAAATATTAAAGGTACAGTTTGCAATATTGAAATGTGCTTTGTAATGACGTTTTATTGATTTACTTTGTCATTATTTATAACAGCTTCACAAGTTAACACAATCTGGTACAATGGAATAACCAAATATCACCTCAAATCCTTCCTTAATCTGTCAAAATCTTACATTGTGAGAAAAACAAACACATTTTAGACTAAATCCTCGCAAAATTCAGCTTAACAATACAGATTCCATATGAACAAAGATTTCCAAGCAAACAATTTGGTTGTTTATCCCCCCCCCCCCCCCTCTTCCCACAGAGAGTAATCAAACCGAATTAATAGTAAAAACTCAGACAATTTGAAAGTATTTTGTAATTCAATACATTTCAGGTGTCAAAAGCAGTGGATTAATCAGACTTTTGTTAATAATTGTAATTTTCCTTTTAAGCTCCCCCTCTCTTCTCCCCCCCCCCCCCCCCCCCCCCACCATCAGCCCAACAGTACTGTATAAAGAGCACTCTTTAAATGTTTCCGCCGAAGGTTTTACTCGTGCGATTCGGTCGAGCGTGTTAAAAAGTGGGAAAACCCAATTAGTATTCGAAACATCCGAACGCTGCGCAAACGTCTATATCTCGCACTGAATTGTAAGGGACGAGTCAACAGTTTTCCGAATAGGATTCCGTTCACAGGTGAGTGATCCAGGTGCGGTAAATATAGCGCAAGTCTATTTATAAAACTTGTTTTACCAGTTTTGCTAGGTTGAAAACACAACAACCCGTGAAGCGTGTCAAAAACCATACAGTATCTATTTTTGGTCTTTTCTACAGGACAGAATTTTCGACACAATTTGTGTATTGGGCTGGGTTAAACCTTAGCCGAGAAAGTTTCACATCTATCCTAAAAGACTCGGAATTTTGGCCCCAGCTTCTTTCTGGGATACGTTGCCATAGGAAAGGTAAGTTTGTTTTGATAAAAATTTCATTTTCATTTCAAAGAGTTGCAGACAGGCGTGTTTGTTTTGGTGCTAATCAACAATGCAACACGATCAACTGATCATCTTTTTAAAGTTTTGTAGCAGTTTTCCGTTTACAAAACCTAGAACAAATTTACATTGCTATATTTCTCTTCTAAAAATCGTTTGCACATAATTATTTTGAAGGTTTCTTTGTATAACCTTTGAGAATGCCCACCCTGAATATAAAAGGAAATTTATCAACAACACCAGTTCACATTGTCTATGGTGGTAAGTGAAGCTGTGTGCTAGTCATAGACCCATGCCAAAACTGATGAATTGCTCAAAGAAATGTTCCATTAACAGTAAAATGAATAAAAATGTAAACATGTGGCCAGGTGCTGATACATGTAGTAAGGAATATATTTGTTAAATGATCATGTTTGAAAACTAATAAATCTTAAACGTTATTTTTCTTGTATTTACACATAAAAATTGTCCCCTATTTTTCTTGTATAGTTAATACATGTCCATTAAACCCAAATCTACAAAAAATTATTTCCAATCAGCTATTCTACTAAGATCTGCAGATTTATTGGTTACCCTTTACTCCATATGTACGCCTTTTATCACATGTGCGAACAGTGTAGATCCAGATCAGCTGGCACATCCTTTCTCATCTAAAAGCCTTAATTTTCTAAAATATTGTCTGGTGAATA
Source organism: Corbicula japonica (assembly GCA_038501625.1). Lineage (NCBI taxonomy): Eukaryota > Metazoa > Mollusca > Bivalvia > Venerida > Cyrenidae > Corbicula > Corbicula japonica. The sequence continues at coordinate 782,385 of JAZAYU010000091.1, read as the reverse complement.
TGTCCAATAGCAGGTCCAAGAAAGTGCCAGTTTTGCATACCATTTGTAAAATCACATACATGCAAATTTACAGAAAATTTCATATTCATTAAAACTAACAATTTTTAACTAATTTAACAAAAAAAAAATTGGAAATAGCATACGCTGTAATCTGTAACATTTCTGATGCTTAATATTAACAGACTTTGTTACCTTTGGATGACATTGATTTTCACTATTTTGATAATTAAGACAAATTTTTGTTTTGAAGACTAATCTGACTGGTAATTTGTTTATGAAAATTAAAAAAAAAATACAACAAAAAAAACATAAAAATTCCATATCCTTTCCACGACCATAACGTATTTAAACGTGACAAAATTTTGACTTCCCAAAACCCGACCCTGTTTTACGGGAAGATGCCCGAAACGTATTTAAACGTATCAAAAAAATCGCTTTTCAAAACGCGACCCTGTTTTGTCGTCGGAAACCCGTCGATTTATTTTTCATTTTTAAAAAAGTCCTTACTTTGATGGCTATTTAAAAGAACGCGGAATCATCGATCGGTATTTTAAAACTATTAGTCCTTTGAATGCATCGCATATTTTCTCGCAAATATAATTTAGTAAGAAATTGAATACATTAGACCTAGATAATCTGATAAGAAAATTAGTAATTTTAAAAAGTTCAATTTTAAGAAAAAAAATCTAATTACATGTGTTGCTGTGTCTTCATCTTTCATTGTCAAAATAAAAAAGTTGCTCCAAAACAGTTATTCATTATTTTAAAAAAATCCTATGTCTACCTAGTAATTACTTAAAAATGACATTTTTTGCAATGGCATAAAAATTAATTACTGTTAATAAGATTAATTAATTTACGGAATTTTACGTTACAGTCTTCCTGCGATAAACCGAATTTTTCACCAATTACGTAATAGAGCGTTGAAATTACGGATTTTAACGCACTATTCTTGATATGCATTTTTCCACCTTTTTTACAGAAGAAAGACCGTAACCTTAGATTACGTGTTTTACACGGGTTTCTTACCATGTTGAAAATTCCGAATTTCTTTAAAAGGTAGAACACCGGTAACGGACAAAAGCGTATGTGCTTTATTCAAACATACACTTTTCAACTGGCATTAAAATAAAATTTACGCACATTTACGTTATGTTTTTTAAAATCGTTAAAAAAGCACACGTTTAAATACGTTTCGGGCGTCTTCCCGTAAAACAGGGTCGGGTTTTGGGAAGTCAAAATTTTGTCACGTTTAAGGTAATTCATAGCCCCAGCTAGTACAGTTGCACTAATGATGAGCTGTGAAAATTAAATTATCAATTTTTCAACAATTTCCAAACAAACTGTTATTATATTGTTACAAACAGATGAATATTGATAATAACAGGAGACAATTGTTGAAAAAAATGAATTTTGTTAGAAAAGTAATAAAATGTGGTACCTGCTATGTTGTCTAATCCGGGTGTCAAAATAAAGCACTTTCTGCTCAAATATATCAAAAATAATTAATTACAATATCCAGTTTAATGTTCCATCTAGGGTCAACCAGTGTTACTTTTTCAAAATAACTTGAAAATATTGCTCTTATAAATCAAAATCCAAACACATCATCCTTTGTCCCATGAGGTCACTCACCCATGCAAAAAGCATGCAAATCATGCTCACCTGAGTTTACCTGTAGGACAGTTTAATCTCTACATGTATAACAATGTAAATCTTGTGTAATGGTATTTGTGCAGTGTTTTGAAATTCATAATAGTCAATGTTTAAAAAGTTATTTTGAAAAAGTAACACTGGTTGGCCCTAGATGGAACATTGAACTGGGTATTGTAATTAATTGTTTTGGATTTATTTGAGTGGAAAATGCTTTATTTTGACACCCGGATTAGGCAACATAGCAGGTACCACATTTTATTACTTTTCTAACAAAATTCATTTTTTTCAACAATTGTCTCCTGTTATTATCAATATTCATCTGTTTGTAACAATATAATAACAGTTTGTTTGGAAATTGTTGAAAAAATGATAATTTAATTTTCACAGCTCATCATTAGTGCAACTGTACTAGCTGGGGCTATGAATTACCTTAAATACGTTACGGACGTCCATCCGCAAAACAGGGTCGGGCGCGGAAAGGATATGGAATTTGACAGAGAATAAAAAACATCAAAATAGCACAATGTTAGATAGATCTGCAAATTAATGTAAATTTTAAGCCTGTAAAATTAACACATGTTTAAAATGCAAAGAGAGCCAATTTGTTATATGTTAATTAAAAAAGTTAAATTAATTATTTTTTGTTTTCAGATGGCATTACAAAGATTGCTACTAATTGCTATCGTGGCAACAGTATGCAACTCGCAAGAGGAATGCCCAGCCACTGTATGTCCTACTAATGATGTTGCCCTGCTGCCAGCGACCAACACGGGGGCAACCACCCACTACTACATCGGGGCTATGACAAATGTCCGAGAGAAAGGTGATGACCCCTACACCTGTGGCAGAGTTAAAACAGATGGTCTTTTATATTCTGAAGCCTTCTTCTGGGCAATCAAAAAATATGCAGAAAGAGCTGGACTAGGAAATAATATTCCTGAAATCAGTGTGGGTGGTTTTGTAATGGATTCTTGCTCTAGAGTTGAAAAGACCATTGAAGATGCATACAGTTTTGAAACTTGTAGGACAAAGTACAACAATGTAAGCCCACGTAATACAGTAGCTATGTTTGGACCGTATTCCAGCGCACAGTCCCTTGCTGTGGCACCACTCCTTGGTGACATGGAGGTAACAGTTGTCTCAAGTACAGCCACCTCTCCAGAACTGAGCGACCACATTAAATACCCATACTTTTTTCGCACAGTACCCTCTGACGCTCTGCAGACAGAAGTCATTGCTAAGCTGATGCAGTACAAAGGCTATTAAATATGTTCAAGTGCTACACCAAAACGATGCCTTTGGAAATGGCCTTTACAGCGCATTTATAAAAACTCAGGCAGTGATGAATAAAGATGTGTGTGTCATCAATCATATGGGGATACCGGCTGACAATGTAGCTGGTAAGTAGAAATATTGGCATCAGTGATATAAAAACTAAGATTGATAACCAGTCTAAGATCATTACCTAAGGTTATAAAACTGTGCCCAAGGTTATAAAACTGAGCATGGAAACCAGGCTCAAATCTCAAGCATCTGATCGGCTGAAATGGCGACTGGTCACCATATCGGCCAATCAGATGCTTGAGATTTGAGACTGGTTTCCAAACTCAGTTGTATAACCTTCAACCCTGAGCATTGAGACTGGTTTCCAATCTCAGTTTAATAACCTTTAACCCTTGACACATTGGTTGAAATTGAGTAGTCTCAGAAGTAAGATTTCTGCAATATTTTAAGGCAAAAAAACCCCAACAAAACAGTTGGCCAATATTTGCGGGTATTTACCAGAATTTGCCACTTAACTGAGCAGCGTTTTTTTTCCTTCTTTAACTACCACCCCAAAAGGGTACCATTCCCAAAGCTGACAGGAGTCTTCCCAATTCAATCAGGGGACCTTTCCCAATCCCAAAAACTACTGTTTCCAACAACAAACAGTGCCGTTTCCCTATTGAGAAAAGAGTTTTCCGCAAGAAATGTCACACAGCATAAAGAAAAAAGGTACCATACAAACAGCCCCCCTTCCTTTGGTTATAATTTCAAAGGCAGATTCATTTCACCCCTAGTTTGAATTTACATTACTTATGAAAAAATCCCAATTTCCTTTATTTTGCGACTAATTTTTTTCCCAATTGCAAGATTTTACGACGCAAAAATTTCCCAATTGTAGGGGAAGAGGACCTTTTCCCCAATGGGGAAAAAAAACGCTGCTGAGTATTTTATAGTGTGGTAAATACTGGTACATGCCACCGTTATATACCAGGGTTTTATTTACCGACCAATCTTGCACAGATCTTGTATATAATGGTATCATATGACTGAAAATTAGTTATAAGAGCTTTTCTAAGAAGGGAACCCCTGTTCTCAGGCCCAATGCATTCCAGAGTTTAATCCAAAGTGAAACAGAATGTGTTTATAGCATTTTCCATATACAGTCTCCAAAGAGTCCCTGCTGTAAATGAAGAAAAAGCATTTGATTGTTGAAAAGTTTGTTAGATGAATACTTTTTTATAACTAAACCACAGACACTCTTGTTGATCAAACAATGTTATTCTTTTTCATCATTCAGATGTGCCTGCATTCCTTAGACTCAACAAACAGACCAAGGTGGTTGCGGTGTTTGGTACCAAGGAGTTCTCGAAGCGTGTGCTGCAGGCTGTTGAAGGCCAGTCTGATCTGAAGGGACAGTAAGTACTGGCTCAGTTTTATGTTTGTTATATAGCCTACATTGTTGAAGCAAACATTGCTACCTTGTATAAACCTTTTAAGTGCTGAATTAATGTAATGGACTCACCTTTCTATCAATTTAGATCCTGACATCTTGACATAGTTGATACATGAAGTTTATGGATATTTATTAACTAAAATTATAAACCCTTTTCAGTATAGATACACCTTTATTGCTAGGGCAAACAGTTTAGATCCACATCAGGATCTAAACTGTTCGCTTTTTGATTCATTAGGTTATTTCTGACCAAATTGCAACCAGTGCAGATACTGATCAGATGGCAAGGATGTTCCAGCTGATCTGGATCTACACTGGTCGCACATGTGTAAAAATGCGTATATATCAAGTAAATGGTCAATAACTTGGAATAGCAGGTAGACTGTGATCCTACTGCACAAATGCTCCGTCTGATCTGGGTGTACACTGTTCACATGTGACATAAGCTGTGCAAAGCACTTAAGGGTTAAAAGTTCATTTAGGCCGGAGAAACTCAACTGTTAGATATCAGTGTTTTGTGACTGGTCTCCAGCCTCACTATGATGGTGTTATTTCTCAGTGGACTGGTGCCTTTTTTGTTCTTTACTGATTGTTGTTGTCTTCTCTTGACTTCTTATAGTCCTAAAATGTTTAGAAAGTATAAACTTTAGCAAAACTCTTAATGGGGAAATCTAGTAATGTTCATCTGTGAATAATTTTACCAATTAAAAGGACATGTATAGACACTTGTTCTTTTCAGGTTTGCATTTTTTGGTACGCTGGAATGGGGACAGAGCACAGATGTTATAAAGAACTTGGATTCTGCTGAAAATGCTGTCACTGTGACCTTTGACACGGGTAAAGGCCTTTGACTCCATATATATGGGTTTTAACGCGTGTCTGATCAGTGTAGAGCAACAGCAGCTGTCAAATTCATGCCATCTGATCAGGGTCTGCATTGTTTGCTTTAACAGAAATAACATAATAAATAAAATAGCAAACAGTAAAGACCCTGATTAGATGGCATGCATGTGCCAGCTGGTCTGGATCTACACTGCTCAACCATTTATATCATACGGGGTAAAGGGATAGCCACTCTATAATACTAAGATAAAGAAAACTTTAAATGTATTTTTGTGAAGGATCACAGAAAGCAGAACTGATCTAATTTTTCAAATTTTCTTGTCTTATACACTAATCCAATGTTCAGTGCCCAAGGTTATAAAACTGAGCATGGAAACCAGTCTCAAATCTCAAGCATCTGATTGGCTGAAATGGCGACTGGTCGACATTTCAGCCAATCAGATGCTTGAGATTTGAGTCTGGTTTCCAATCTCAGCTTGATAACCTTCAGCCCAGACTACACTGATCATAAGCTTTTAATTTCTCCACAAGGAATTGGACCACACTGCAAATTTGCACATTGTAAAGTACATCATTTTTATGAAATGATTTAAAAATCACACACCTTTTACACATTGAATTTATAAAAGGAATTGACTTGTAGCATCAGTTCGCAAGGTTATAAAACTGAGCAATCGCCATTTCAGCCAATCAGATGCTTGATATTTGAGACTGGTTTCCAATCTCAGCTTTACAACCTTGGGACCAGATTGGTTAGTTCAGAGGATATTTAATATTTAACCACTTATTGTTAAGGTATAGGACCCAGGATGACTGTTTTCATATTTTTGTTTCAGGGAGCTTCTCTAACCAGGGAGATGTGCAGGCATTCTATGATTACTTTTTCCAAATGAAACCCGACAATGGAAGTGTTCCTGGACCCAATGACAATGTCAACACACACAACCCTGACTTTACCAAGTACTGGGAACAAGAGTTCAACTGTACATTTGCTGCTGGCACTTGTTACTTACCCAACCAAAGACTTGAAAATAAGATTGACCGCCTGGATCCCTATGTTCCATACACTCTGATGGCAGTAGATGCTATCATACGTGGCGTCAAAGCTGCAGCACAAAAAAAGTGTAGTGGTATTCACTTGTGTTCCGATCTACTGAACCCGACGATGAGCAGAGGCGTTGAGCTGAAAAATAGTATGTAGTTATGATTTTGTATATACAGTATTTCAAAAAGCAACAGTTGGCAGAGACAGAGATGTACCCAAGGTTATAAAACCGAGATTGGAAACCAGTCTCAAATCACAAGCATCTGATTGGCTGAAATGGCAACAGTCGCCATTTCAGCCAATCAGATCCTTGAGATTTGAGACTGGTTTCCAATCTCAGTTTTATAACCTTCAACCCTGTATGCTGAGTAACATTCATCAAAACTTTATATTTAGGGAGAGTTTGGCATAAGTCATTGTTGTATGATTCAAAAAAAGGGATATTTGAGATACATATAAGACTGGATAATCAAATTTCATACAAATCTTACAGATTAAGCTGTTATGAAAAAATTTAATGAGTGCAGTGTAGATCCTGATCACAATACACAGTGTGTAGGCTGATCTGGGACTGCAGTGGTGGCACAGGCGATGTAAGCTGTGCCCAAGGTTATAAAACTGAGCATGGAAACCAGTCTCAAATCTCAAGCATCTGATTGGCTGAAATGGCGACCAGTCGCCATTTCAGCCAATCAGATGCTTGAGATTTGAGACTGGTTTCCAATCTCAGCTTTATAACCTTTAGGCCTGTATCAATTGAGTGCAGTGTTTGGTGCCAGTATAACAATTATATCATGTGTTGTTAACATGATCTAAATGTTTGCAGATATTTTGAATGCTGTAAACAGCAATGGTCAGAGATATTTCAGCGCTAATGGAGATGCTGCTGCCATCTATGGCAAGTTCAAGGTCTACCAAATCAAAAATGGAGCATACTTCAATGTAAGTCATACGACAAAGTGAAATAGTATAATATTACAACCAAGTTAAATAGTATAATATTACAACCAAGTTAAATAGTATAATATTACAACCAAGTTAAATAGTATAATATTACAACCAAGTTAAAAAGTATAATAATACAACCAAGTTAAATAGTATAATATTACAACCAAGTTAAATAGTATAATATTACAACCAAGTTAAATAGTATAATATTACAACCAAGTTAAATAGTATAATATTTTTGGCCCATGATTATTAAACTAAAATTGGAGACTAGTCTCAAATCTTGAGCATTTGTTTGACTGAAATTGACAGGTCTCGATTTCAGCCCATCACATTCTTGAAATTGGAGACTGGTCCTGATAAATTCTTGAATTAAATGTATTATTAAAACATTTAGACATTCATAGGAATTAGGTTTACAGTTCTTTTACCTTTTAATGTTCCTTTTTAAAGCAGATTTGAAATAATTATCAAGAATGATGATAAAGTACCTTTTTGTTGAAGATTCAAAATAATCTGATAACAAAGTTAAAAGATCCAACCACAAAAACTAAGCAACACAAAACATCACTTTAAATGCCCACATCAGTAATATAATACTGACTATATGTGTGTTTTTGTGTCTAACAAATGTATAGTATATAGATATATTGTATAATATACTTTCTCACTTACTAGACAGAAAAATCTCTATTTTTAGCCGTGTGAGATTTCCTTATCTCGCATGGCCTTATCTAACACTCCGCATGCTCGCGTACTTTCGTATTATTGCGCACCATATTAATTGAGCACTTTCATTATTGATGTAGACTACGTCATGATGCTTATTGCTACGTCATTTAAATTAAACAAATGTTTACTTTTTCAAATAGAGCAATCTGTTGATTTTGTTTTATTAGGATTTTTTTTTCAAAAATCATTTGGAAAGTATACACTCGGAGGTTGCTAAATTCTTAACGGCGAACTTGGAAGTGTTTATCGTGGTATGAGTCTGAAATTGCTCGATACTTTTTAAAGTGTTTCATTCTTATACCGCTTTTGCGAGCTTCGTTAAACATCAGGATCTATGAAGAAAGTAAATGGAAAACAAAATAGGAAATATACTGCTGTTTAATCGGGATATTTCAACTGGTATGTAGCCAATTCAATTTTTTTTTAATTGTGACGAAATCACTGATAACCTTAGAAATCGCAGATCCGTTATCCGTTTTCAACGGATGAACCAGCTGTTTTCATGCAATGAAACAAAACAATTCTTTTCCTTTCTTTTATTTGTAACGATATTGTTGAAGGCCTTCATGTTAGGGGTGTTAAACTTTGACAGGACTGTGAATTCGTGGCTGATTTACCGTTCCTACCGCAAGTTACGCAAAAGAAATAGTTCTCTAAAATTCTCGCGTTATTTTTTATTTTAAAGAATTTTGTTTGAATCTTTAAGAAGTAAGTGAGAAAAATAATCAATCATTGGTATTCGGCGAAGATAGTGGTATCCCAACCCTCGGGCAATGCTTTCCAGACGGAAACTCGGCACAGCCTCGTTTCCGTCTGGAAAGCATTACCCTCGGGTTGAGATACCTCGATCTTCGCCGGATACCAATTATAGATTCTCTTTATACACAATAGAGATACATGTATTGGTAAAATTGTTTGACCTTTAATTTCCTTCGAAGACAAAAAATAAAAATATTGATTTCTCTCTTAATATTTAAAAAATCCTCCAAAGGACCTTACATAATATCCTTACCATACTGTATTACTCCTGTGGGCATTTAAGTTGATGTTTTACATATGACATTATCCTCTAGTTAACACATTTTCTCATGGTGCATCGGATAGGATTGTGGTTAATAACTTGCTCTGTTTTCTTGTTTTAGGTACTGGACTATGATCCATCTCAGACGAGTAACAATGGCTTCATATCAACCAACAAACCCTCCATGGTTATCATACCATCATCCTGTCCAAACACTCCATGTGTCCAGTGTGGTGAGGTCACGACCACACAGTCAACTACCACGTCCACCACCACCAAGGCTGCTGGTACCACCCAGGCTCCTCTGTCACAACAACAGTATATGGATTACATTGTTGGACATTATTTCGATCAAGATCAAGAGTTTACTGGAGTATGGAGGGAGCAACCCCGAGATGACCAGGACTGGCACACAAGATTTGAAAATGGTCATGACTGGATAATCGCCCTCGGCGTATGTGCTGGTCTTGGCATTCTGTGTGTATTTGTATTTGAAGCCTACATTCTTTACAAATTAATGGGCACAAAGATTGGCAAACAGTGGCGTACAATGTGGCTCGGACAGCTGCTTCTCTTCGGTATCTTCTGTGCCTATCTCGTCCTCATTGCCTTCCTTTTCACGCCATCAAAAGCCACCTGTGGTATCACAAGGTTTGGAGTTGGAGTTTCCTATGCCATGTGTTTTGGGGTCCTTCTGGTGAAATTAATGGTTCTTTTAACATCGAAAACAACAGCAGATACGCTTCTTCCAGGGGATGTAGACTCGCCCAACTACCTGCGTGGTATTTACCAGTTCCTCATGTATATCTTTGTAGTTGGAGTTCAAGTTGTAATTGAGATTCAGTGGCTAATTCAGGTGCCTCCAGAAGCAGTCCAGGTGAAGGGTAACAACGGTAATCCAGTCTGGATATGTAATCACTACACATGGTCCCTAAACAATAGCTGGAATGATATGACAAAATTTGTCCGTACAGACTTTGAAAATCATCTAATTTCATTGGTCTATGTTATGTTCCTTATCCTTTTAACAACAATTATATCTATGAAGGCACACGGCATCATCACTAACCACAGAGAGAGCATTTTTATAGGACTTGCTTCAGGATTCACAATACCAGTCTGGGTTGCCTGGGGCCTGATTGGTGGATTGAACAGAGATCATGAATTTGCACAAGAATTTGGAGATTGTTCAATTGCATTTGGCTTATTCATCACGGCGACTATTGTGCTCTTTGCTATGTTCCTCCCAAAAGTTCGCCAGCTTGTGAACATGGGAGTGGAGGGAATCTACTTGGAAGATGATCGTGACACGTACTACGCGGGTTCGGTGGTCATGGCCCCGCCAAGTTACAAGAGCAGGCCTAGCTCTGTGATTTATATGAACAGTAATGGTTATAGTGATCCAGTTGTAATTGGGGATCAAAGTAAGTTGGTCTTAGAAATTTTATTTGTGCTTATAATTGTAATCAAATAAATAAATCTTAATCATCATAATATTATACTAATTGATTAGATTTCATAAAGATTATAAAGATATTGCTTCTTTTTGATTCACAGCGTTATTTCTGATCAAGAAGCAAACATGGCAGGTCCTGATCAGATTGCCCACATGTGTCTTATGATCTGAATCTTCAATGTTTGCACATGCGATAAAACCCATATATGATGTTAAGAACTTTACTGCTGTGTTTTTACAGATGCAGTTCATCTAAGACATCCAGGCAGCAATTACAGTGCCCCTGTATATGTAAAGAGAGGCCCCGATTCCACCATTGGGGGTAGTGGAAAAGTTTTACGTGTGACAGGTGATTTGACAGGTAAACATCCAAGGGATAGCAAGAAATCAATGTCAGAAGCTGGGTACCAGTATGCTGGATCCGGTTATGGTACCTACAGGAAGTCCAGATCTGAGAGTGGGGGCACACTGAGACGTAAGTTATCATGCCTATCGCTTTTCTATTTATTCACATACATTGATAAAATGGACACAGCACAATTCAAATGGCTTTTGTGGTTGTTTCAAGATTCTATACTATAGTAGTTATCTGCTGATACAAAATAAAATGTTGAAATATGTTGTCTAAGAGAGCCAAAGATGGTTTCATTTTCTGAATTAATTGAAAAGTTTTCTTTTTGTCATTAATCTTGGAGAGTTAGGTACCTATAGTAAATGCCTTGTCTATCCGTCCTGATGGCCATATGCCCATCACAATCTGGTTAAAGGAACATATCAACTTAGACTTAGACAAGAAACTTAGGGACACTGGTCATACTATGTTGACTGGCTCTTGTTTGTTTGCATGTATTTTAGATTATTTACTTACTTGATAATATCTTTATTTTAATTTAGCTGCTTTAAGATTTCACACGATCCACCTTTCCTGACAAGACATTGTTAAACTAATGGTTGTAACTCATCAAATTGCCTGTAACATATTTTGTTGGCAGTTAAAGTCTTTATATGCCTCCACAAAGTGGAAGGCATATAGAGTTGCTCTCGTCTATACATCTGTCTGTCTGTCCATTCGTCCCCCAAATCTTGTAACATCAACTCCTCATTAACTATCAGGTGAATTTCTTCCAAACTTGCACAGATGATCAAGCAGGATGTGTAGATTATCATTAAGAAAAGATTTTTTCCTGCAACCATTTTTACCAGAGTTATGGCCCTTTGTTAGAAATGTTGTTGTAGCAGTGGACATTCTAGTTTTGTATTGTGAAACCTAGATATAAGTTTAAGAGAAGGGCAACCAGTGTTGTTCCAGATCAGCCTCCACATCCATGCAATCTGTGCCCAAGGTTATAAAGCTGAGCATGGAAACCAGTCTCAAATCTCAAGCATCTGATTGGCTGAAATGGCGACCAGTCGCCATTTCAGCCAATCAGATGCTTGAGATTTGAGACTGGTTTCCATGCTCAGTTTTATAACCTTGGGTACTGATCTGGATCAGTACTGGTTGCCTCTTTGTCAGGAATTATTCTAAAATTGAGCAGAATCAGTTATAATAAAGTTGTATTCTCTATACTTTTTCAGGTGCTCATTCAACTCAAGATCTCGGTGCTCTGTGAAGAGGTTGAAGATTATTTAGTGCTATATACCAGTCTATTCTGACCAACACTGGATATAACCTGTGTCCTCATTGGATAGTAATACTCAGTGATTAGCCAATCAGATTTCTTACTTTAAAACAAATGTTTTTGTGTCAGATATTGCAATGTGAGATGTTCTATGAATAAAGAAAAATTAACAGGAATTTCCCTGTGGAAACTGATAGTAAATGGTAGCTGTACAGACATAAGTGTTAAGTCTGACTGATTTTATTTTCAGAAACTGTAGAACTGAAGAAGGTTAATAGAAAACTACTTTTTCCACAAAAGCATTTTGATAATATTTTACTTAAATGTGTTATTTGTCATCTTAATGTTTTACAAGATGCAATAGTTCAAATCACCTATGTAAGAAATATTGATAGTTCTGTGCTGTCGGTTCTGCATTTCATTTAGTGTCTTACTCGACTTAGGTGTTCATTACTTTTTCAAATTTCTTCGACCATAAATTGAGCTATGATTGTTGTTTTCATTAACATGTTTCAAATACTTGTTTAGGTGTTAACCCTTAACTCCATGAAAACACCTTCAATGCGAATAGTGTAGATCCAGGTTAACTGGCAAATCCATGTATTCTATTCAGGATCTACACTGTTAGCTTTAGTTTCATTAGAGTATTTCTGACCAATATGTGACCAGTGCAGATGCAGATCACATGGCTTGGATGTGCCAGCTAATCTGAATCTACAATGGTCACACACATGTCAGAATATATTGTGGTTTAAAGGTTAAGAATCTGATGAGTGTTACCTCCCTTTGCTACACATATCTGAATGAAAACATAATACCCAGATGTCTATCAATTGATGCTACATTAATGACTCCTTTGATGGATCAAATTATTTACCACTTGTAGCCTGATATAAACTATTGTGATGTTTAATTTTATATCATCTTTACAAAAAACATATCTAGTTAACACCATTAACAATATTTAAAGTCAGAGCACTAGGTAAAGCTGTTAAACATAATTATGTAAATAGTTTTGTTTTGTATATTAAACTTAAAAAAGAACAAGACATATTTTTTGTGAAATATTTTTGTAAAGAAATGATATTTAGCGAGTTATGTTGTTTAGGGTTTAGAATGTCTTATTAAAGTATGAACAAGTTATACTTTGTGAAAACTATGTTAATTGTTACAATTTCATATTCTGTCATGGTACATATATTCTATTGATAGATTTTTATGTCACTTATTTGATATGTATCTTCACACGTTAACTGCACAAGCTTTCAAAATTAGGTTCCAAATATGCTGTAGAATTGATATATATTTTTTCATATCTTTACAAGACTGTTTTGTTTTTCAGAAGTTTATGCTATCCTCGGCTTTTAGCTCGAGTTTCTTGAACTGAATATCTAAGGGACCAGTGTGCTTAATGATGTTAAGTGTACCTTTTTATTTTCTTTAAACATATCAAAATGCATGATATAAGTGTATCAAAACTCGTGATTTAAACATATCAAAACAAATGATATATGTGTATCCAAACACATGATTTAAACATATCAAAACACATGATGTGAGTAGACTGTGTCAGGCATGATCCATATAGTCACAGTATACCACTTCCTTGATAAGAACAGTTTCCTAGCTGTTCATAGACTCGGAGGATTTCCTGTCACGCTGATCCTCTATTCAGATGCTCGTGAACACGATAGAGAAACTGAGGCCAAGATAGAAAAGCTTTGATTGGAACCCAGTCTCAAATCTCAAGCATCTGACTGGCTGACAATATGATGCTCGAGACTGATCTTGGGCCCTCTCCATCTAAACCCGAATGAAACAAGGCAAATAAATTGGCAAGCACAATTTTGTGATATATAAATTCGGAGTTGTGTGCCGTGGCTTCAGTGCAAAAAGAATTGTTGCAGGAAATGTACATGATGCCGAAGTAGATCAGAGGCATTTTTGGAGATGTTTAATACATTTACAGTCACAATTGTTCTATGCAGATATAATATTGTTCATACATCTTTGAATTGTACTATTTTGGAAACTTGCGCTAAGAAAATATTGTACAACTTGCCACTTATCATAAACATACTGCTGACTGTGAAATGCACTGTGTTCTTTTATTGTAAACTTCTGCTTTCAACTTTACAAACCATTGTTTTTCAAGATATATTGTACCATTTATTTTATACAATCTTTTGGGTGCAAGTTTATTTTATACCTAATCTGTAGTTGTCCCTAAATTTTACAAGAAATATGCAATACAATAGATGAGTGCAAGTGTGGTAGAATGACCGAGCCCAGTCTTAAATACCACCAGTGATTAACTATTATTTTTCAGTGATTTGCATTGTATCCATGCAGATAATTCATTAAAGACTGTACTTAAAGTTATCGATAAGACCAGGGCAAAAGACAATAAAGCTAAGATTAAAGACCAGTCTCAAATCTGAAGCATCTGATTGGCTGAAAAAGATACTAGTCTTTGTTTTAGCCAATTAGATGCTTGAAATTTGAGACTTTGCTCCGGTCTTAGTTTATGAGCTTGGGAATAGTTAATGATTGTATGAAAGTCATTGTGTAGAATGAGAAAGCTTACTGTAAATTATACAAACTGTGCGTGTTAACCTATGCTAATTGAATATTATAAACAATAAATTGTATAGATTATAGTCATATTTGTCTTTATTGTGGGAAAGATCACAAAAAACCAAACAGGTTGTGGATCAACCGTCTATAAATACTATGACAATGACAAAAGTAGCAGGCCTGCCAAATCCTTTAAAATATCTGGACAATTTTAAGAATAAATATGAGCCATTTTAACCATGCAGTGTCAGCGTCGAAGTCTGTTAAATAAAATATGCACTTGGTCCATAACTTTGTAACTACTTCAGATATCAATTTGAAACTTTGAATATTTGTTCACCATCAAAATCTGTCTTTACCAACAAGATTCATAACTCTGTTATAAATATTAATATTATTCAAGTAAGGCCCTGTTTTCACTTTGAATTTGCATAGACCAAAATGTGCACTGAATTCATAACTTGAGAAACCAACTTGAAACTTTATATTTTCAATATCATAATCTACATTATAATTAGCAAGACCCATAACTTGACATACTCATCTTCAAATGTTTTTAAAATCGTGCCAAAATGAAAATGTTGTGTGTTTGTATGGGGTTACTGTACGAGAGAAGGTTTAAAAAATCAGCAGAGCATTAACATATCAATCTGTTATTTATTGATTTTAAAGCACATCTACCTTTGCCAATTTATTCAACTTTTACACACATCAAAAATTTTTCAAAAAATAAAGTGTTGCATTTTCATTGGCAATCAGTATATTCTCGTTTGACCTAGGTTATAAAGCTGAGCATGGAAACCAGTCTCAAATCTCAAGCATCTGATTGGCTGAAATGGCAACCAGTCCTCCACAAATATGCATTTTTACGCATGTGTGATCAGTGTAGATCCAGATAAGCTGGCACATCTGTGCCGTCTAATCAGGATCTGCACTGGTCGCATTTTGGTCAGAAATAACCTAACAAATAAAAAAGCAAACAGTGTAGATCCTGATCAGACGGCGCAGATGTGCTGGCTGATCTGGATCTAAACTGTTCGCCCATGAAATAAAGGTGTATCTATGGAGGAAAGGGATAGAATAGAGGGTTTACATACTCTCTTTTTGGAATGTAGGTCACTTTCAACCATACCCAATACAAAGTTCAACTTGAAAATGAAGGACATCACACAATTTTTGTAGCATAAACATGCTAACAGAATAAGGAAAATGTGCAACATCTACACCTGTTTTTTTTATACCAGTCTTGTTACTGTAATGAATTAACTTGTGGTTTTATTGTGAGAAAACATAATTGTCAAAATGAAAACAAAGTTAAAAATTGCTTTTAGTCATTTGAATTGTACTTTCTATGAAGAAAGTTGTTGCCCAGTTCCCTTTTTATGTTATACACCTTGTTTCATCATTTCAGTTTCATGTTAATTTAATTCCACTTTTTTCAAGAAAACAAACATAATATAATTTATTTTAATTTATTTTATAATATAGAAATATATAGAATAATTATATTGTAAAAATAAGGTCAATAGTATCAACACATAGGAGAAGAGTTGTATTTATGTTTAACTGGAATATCAAAAACAATTACAATTTCTGTGAACTTGTCAACAGGAAAGGAAATTCAACCTTATTTACCATTTACTCCATATATGAGGGTTTAACCCATTCCTGGATATATACGCATTTTTACGCATGTGCGACCAGTGTAGATCCAGATCAGCCGGCACATCCGTGGCGTCTGATCAGGATCTGCACTGGTCGCATTTTGGTCACAAATAACCTAATGAATAAAAAAGCGAACAGTTTAGATCCTGATCAGACGGCACGGATGTGTTTAGATCCTGATCAGACGGCACGGATGTGCCGGCTGATCGGGATCTAAACTGTTCACCCTAGCAATAAAGGTGTGTCTAAACAGGAAAGGGTTAACGAATGTAAAAAGAGTAGAACAAGATCAGCCAGCACATCCATGCCATCGGATCAGGATCTATACTGTTCCCTTCTTGGTCAGGAATAACCTAACAAATTAAAAAGCAAACAGTGTAGATCCTGATTAGATGGACTGTTGCGCCAGCTGATCTGGATCTTTACTGTTCCCCAATGTAATAACAGCCATATCCCATTGCGTAAATGGTTAAAGTGGCATTGTTTAACATTTTACCCGGTGGATACAGCTTAAGTACTGTGTGAAACCAGTGCAGATCATGATCTTCCTTCCTGCAGTATGATCTGGATCAAAACTGGTTACTTAATTGTCAGAAATAACCTAATGAAGCTAAAGCAGGTCTGAAGGTTATAAAACTGAGCTTGGAAACCAGTCTCAAACCTCAAGCATCTTATTGGCTGAAATGGCGACCAGTCGCCATTTCAGCCAATCAGATGCTTGAGATTTGAGACTGGTTTCCATGCTCAGTTTTATAACCTTGGGCACAGAAGGTTATGATCATAATCAAACTGCATGTATGCCTAGGCGGCTCTAGATTTATAATGGAGGCACATGAGATTTTAGCTATATCCAAAGAGTAAACGGTTAACCATTTTAACCCTTTCCTTTATTGCTAGGGCCAACAGTTTAGATCCAGGTCAGCCGGCACATACATGTCGTCTGATCAGGATCTAGACTGTTCGCTTTTTGGTTTGTTAAGTTATTTCTGACCAAAATCGACCAGTGCAGATCCTGATCAGACGGCACAGATGTGCCGGCTGATCTGGATCTACACTGGTCGCACATGCGTAAAAATGCGTATATATCAAGGAAAGGGTTAAAAACACAGAAACATGAAAAACAATTATTTGTGAAGTACCTTGTGAATTCCATTGTCAATTTCAATCATGTCATGAGCTGTATAGGGATTGAACAGAATACTGTTACTGTAAATGGTCACCCAATTAGCTATAATCACTGCTTTAACCCTTTACATCATGGGATATGGCTGTTATCCATTGGAGATCAGTGTAGATCCAGATCAGTCAGCACATCTGTACTGTTTGATCAGGATCTACACTGTTTGCTTTTAGATTCATGTGGTTATTTCTGACCAAAAGGCCACCAGTGTAGATCCCGGTCAGACAGCACTAATGTACATCTACACCTACACTGTTTGCACATGTGGTAATACTCTTACATATGGAGTATAGGGTTAAAACAAACTTCTGTTTTCATATACACAACATTTAACATTTTCCACATAACTTCTGGAAGACATATTTCTCACTGCTCTCCTAAAATATTCACTGAGGCTGAAATAGAAAAGACTCTCTGAATTTTTAGTCTTTACATGCACTATCTTTTCAATACCTAAACTTGACCCTTTCCTGTATAGATACACCTTTATTGCTAGGGCGAACAGTTTAGATCCCGATCCACTGCACATCAGGATCTAAACTGTTCGCTTTTTGATTCATTAGGTTATTTCTGACAAAAATGCCACCAGTGCAGATCCTGATCAGACGGCATGGATGTGCCAGCTGATCTGGATCTACACTGGTTGCACATGCGTAAAAATGTGTATATATCAAGGAAAGGGTTAACTTATAATCTGCAGGAGTCATGACCTACTTGGGATCTGTCTCACAGTCCACAGGAGGCATGGTCTATATTTCTGTAGCAATGATTAATAAACTCAAACTAAAGCAGACATTTGTTCTAAAAATGCTGGTGGAGTTCACAGCATGGATCTGTGCCCAAGGTTAAAAAACTGAGCATGGAAACCAGTCTCAAATCTCAAGCATCTGATTGGCTGAAATGGCGACTAGGCGCCATTTCAGCCAATCAGATGCTTGAGATTTGAGACTGGTTTCCAATCTCAGCTTTATAACCTTGAGCCCTGAACATTTGGTGTCTAAAATTGAAAATGATTTTTAACAACTATGTACTATCAACATATTAATTTGAATTTCATATGCAATCATGCATGTATATTTCAGGTTTATTATTGTTATGGCACATTGTTACAGTGGAAAACAAAATTAACATGGAAGAAATCATCCTAACGCTTAAGTTACTTTAATCTTAAACTCAGAAATTAAAATTTAAATTATTTATTTTGTTAACATAAGTCAAGCATTTGGGCATGCTATCGATTGAATAAACTTAAAGTTGGAACACAATGTCTGAAATGCTTGTTTATAGTAAAACTAAACAAGAAATTAAAAAAAAACTAAAAACAACAAATACACTATTCCAAAAAATGTAAATACAATTAAACATCTAAGTAGATTAACATAGAAGAACATAAGAGGAAGAATATCCCAGATCTGGAACAATCTCTGGAGCACTTAAAGATGCCCAGGCCTGAAACACTTGTAGCCAGGACCTACTCTGGTGCACTCAGAGAGGCCCTTCTTTGCTTGCTCAGATACCCTTTTCTGGACCACTTTGAGGCCTTACAATTATATCACAGATAATGTTAGAAGTATAGAAAAATAACAAGAGAATACCTCCTTTCCTTAAACTTTTCACCTGTCTTTGGAAGAAATGTACTATTAACCCTTAACTCCATTTATACAGATTTTAATGTATGTGCAAACAGTGTAGGTCCCGATCCACTGCACATCCATGCCCCCTGATCAGGATCTACAATGTTCACTTTCAAATTCATTAGGTTGTTTCCCCCAATAAATGAATGAACAATGTGATCAGACAGCATGGATGTGCCACACAATCTGGATTTACACTATTGTTCACACATGCAATAGAGCCTCTATATATGTAGTAAAAGGTTAATTCAATGCGTATAGTACAGACAACACAGATCACATAGTAGATGATAGGAAACAAGGTAATCGTTCAATACTGCTCGCCGATCTGAAGCTAAACTGTGCCAGAGTTCATAAAACTAAATCTGGAGATCAGTCTCAAATCTCAAGCATCTGAATGGCTGAAATGGCAACCAAAATCAATAG
Source organism: Corbicula japonica (assembly GCA_038501625.1). Lineage (NCBI taxonomy): Eukaryota > Metazoa > Mollusca > Bivalvia > Venerida > Cyrenidae > Corbicula > Corbicula japonica. The sequence goes on along the minus strand of JAZAYU010000091.1, from coordinate 762,861 downwards.
GAGTCCTCTACTCAATAAGGACATCCATCGTATGAAGTTTGAAGGCTCTGGGTGAAATAGAACTCCTGTTATTGAGTGAAAACGGTTTTCACTCTTCAGGCCCTTTGGCCTTGACCTTTGACCTACTGACCCCAAAATCAATAGGGTTCTTCTACTCAACAAGGGCCATCACCCTGTGAAGTTTGAATGCTGTGGGTCAAACGGTACTCCAGTTATTGGGGGAAACGAAGTGTGACAGACGGACAAACGAAGTGTGACAGACGGACAGACGGACAGGGTCAAAACAATATCTTCCCAAGTCGAAAACTTTTAAGTGTTCATTTCGACAAGTATGCATCACACAGAAAAGCCAATGATCATACCCAGACACCCATCACACAGAAACCCATGATCATACCCAGACACCCAGAACCTCTGAATTATCTATCTCGGGCCCCTGTGACCTTGACCTTTGACCTACTGACCCCAAAATCAATAGGGTTCTTCTACTCAATAAGAGCCATCACCCTGTGAAGTTTGAATGCTCTGGGTCAAACGGTACTCCAGTTATTGAGCGGAAACGAAGTCTGACAGACGGATGGACAGAGTGACGGACAGACGGACAGGGCAAAAACAATATGTCTCCCCCAGAAGGGGGGGGAGACATAATTACATAAAATACTTATAGCTATTAATACTAGAGAGGGATTTATTTAGGATATACATGTATTTGGTTGTCAAAACTGAGATAGCTAAAATAAAACACAAACATTGAAAGAGGTATATTATACAAGTCTAGAAACTTGAGATGTTCTAATACATAAATGTTAACATACAAGTGTGCTGATGATAACTCCGCCAAGTCTCAAGATACTGTTTGGATAAGGAATTTCTATTTTAATTAACAGTGAACTTTACTAAAATATTCCACAAATACAATTCTAAGTAAGGCCTTAACCCTTTCCTCCATGGATACACCTGTATTGCATGGGCGAACAGTTTAGATCCAGATCAGCCGGCACATCTGTGCCGTCTAATCGGTCCGATCAGGATCTAAACTGTTAGCTTTTTGATTTGTTAGGTTATCTCTGACCAAAATGCGACCAGTGCACATCCTGATCAGACACGCAGATGTGTCAGCTGATCTGGATCTACACTGGTAGCATATGCGTAAAAAGGCGTATATATGAAGGAAAGGGTTAACACAGGTTACCCATCACACCAATTTTGTGAGTGCTAAATCAAATCATTCTTAAGTTATTGTGCAAACAAGGAGTGAACACAGGTACATACATCTCTGCCCATTGATAAAACTAAGCATGGAACCCAGTCTCAAATCTCAAGCATCTGATTGGCTGAAATGGCAACTGGTCGCCATTTCAGCCAAGCAGATGCTTGAGATTTGAGATTGGTTTCCAATCTCAGCTTTATAACCTTTCCTAAAGGCGAGGCATAAAAAGGTTCATAACTCTGTGAAATGCAATCTCAGCCAAAAAACAACCCTGTTGTCACAAACAAAGTTATCGAAGAAATATTAAGAAATTGCAACTGCTGTAGCCAATATTGTTTTTTTGTGAAGGAATATTTGTGACAGAAAGACAGATGGACTGACTGACAATGCAATCCTGATCATTTCTTTGAAAGAGCAACAGAAAAAGCAATTTTTGGGATAGCTCTTTACACAACCTACAAATGCAAGCAGAAACATTGAAATATAACATAATATATATAAATATCCTTACATGAATCCTGATATATTATAATGTAATTATACAAATTTTATAGAGATATACCAGTTTTTGTGTGTATATTTTATAGCAATATACCGGGGTGTATATATGACAAAAGAATAAATGTAATTAAAACCCTGCACAGAAGGAATTGGCAGCAAAAATCTGACTATTTAATAAAATTGGGAAACTTACATGTAATTAATTATGTATTTTTATCAATTTTCCTATCATTTATAGTACAGAAACTTTTTAAATAATAATAAGTGAATTTGTTTCTGGTCTTTTACACAAACTGCACAACACAGAATTAACCTTATAAAACTTTGAGCAGAACAGAATATTCGAAGCACCTGTTTAAATGAGACTGCATAATGACTCCAATATAGCAAAATAAACAACAGAAGACAGCTTCTTTAACAAATGTAACAAATAGACTTTGTTAAAACATTAACAACCCAAATCAAATAATCATCAACCCGACTTCCCCTTTCCCATCCCCAAAAATGCAAATACATATCCAAACTTCTTCAAACATTCTTAACTCTTAACTCCATAGACCTTTATCACATGGGTGAAGAGACTAGATCTGTTTGATTTATTAGTTTTTATTTCCAACCAATAAGTGAACAGTGTAGATCCTGATCAGAGGGCACTGATGCATTGGCTGATCTTGATCTACACTGTTCACCTATGTGATAAAAATTGTATATATACTTAAAGAAATTAGAAACTCAACTTCTTTCAACAAGAAATACATTTCATGTTAAAATATGTTGCGTTTCTAATTTCTTCAAGTACATATAATACAGTAAAAGAAATTAAAAACACAACTTCTTTAATCACGAAAAATATTTTGTGTTTAACCCTTTCCTTGATATATACGCATTTTTACGCATGTGCGACCAGTGTAGATCCATATCAGCCGGCACATCCGTGCCGTCTGATCAGGATCTGCACTGGTCGCATTTTGGTCAGAAATAACCTAATGAATAAAAAAGCTAACAGTTTAGATCCTGATCAGACGGCACAGATGTGTCAGCTGATCTGGATCTAAACTGTTCGGCCTAGCAATAAAGGTGTATCTATACAGGAAAGGGTTAAAGAAGTTGCTTATCTAATTTCTTTAAGTATATATAGAGAGTAAAGGGTTTAATAATTCCAAATTAGGCACTTCTTATTCAGTCTAATGTTTCACTTTCACAACACTATACTGTAACCAACTTTTTATCTGCATCACGTTTGTTAAAGATTGGATAAAAATATTTACAGTTTTAGCACTATACTTGGTTATCTACAATTGTTGCATTTTCAAATTTGCATGTATTTAAAAGTAAAATTACAAACAATAACTAACTATGATATTTATGGAACACTTGAGTGATTTGGAATTTCAACGATTTGGTGTCAAACATGACTATGTCCTTCATTTTTCTATTGAAGATCAGACTAGTTGGGGCACCAGCCCTCAATGGTATGTTAGGTGTTAGCTGCCTTTGGCTGTCTCTGGAATCTCGGTGGAGGTTACCTCCCTTCTCATTCTCTTTAGCCAACAATCTGCAAAACCAAGAGAAATCAGTCACTTAATTTCTTATAGAGTATAATCATCCTTTTCCCAATTGATTAATGTAATGCACTCAGTTTTCTACCAACTTAAGTCCTTTGGGCTTCACATAGGTTAAACAACCCAACTTTTTTCCATACCCAAATGAAAACCGTCATATATCGAGTTAAGTCTTTGAGTGATTTACAAGCTCCAGAATCATATGCTTAACACCCTGAAACAATGAATGGACCTTGAAAATGATAAAATAGACCTCATGTAACAGACTCAAGTCCAACTATAATACAAGAGGGCCATGATGGCCCTAAATCGCTCACCTGAGTACAAAAGTACTCTCAGTTTTTAATTGAGAATGGAAAGGTTCACAATAGTGGATGTAAAGTCATTGAAATTGTATTATTGTTAGGTGAAATTAAGAAAACACAATACAAGTTAACAGGAACTTTATTCTGTGCTTTAGTTTCAGAGAAAAATGATTATTTATGTTTTCCTATATAAATCAATGTAAACTAAGAGAACCCTGGGGTGTGGCCAATTTTGGCCCAGGGGACATAATTTGAACAAACTTGATAGATATCCACTAGCCAATGCTACATACCAAATATCTAAGCTTAAGGCATTGAGGTTTCCAGTAAGAAGATTTTTAAAAATTGCCTTTTTTACATATTAAGGGCCCCCGGGGCGGGGCCAAGATTGACCCCAGGGCCAACATTTAAACAATGTTGGTAAAGGGTCTCTTCACAATACTCAACACCAAATATCTAAGATCTAGTCCTATTAGTTTCGGAGAAAATGATTTTTCATGTTTTCCTATATAAATCAATGTAAACTAAGAGAACCCTGGGGCGTGGCCAATTTTGGCCCAGGGGACATTATTTGAACAAACTTGGTAGATATCCACTAGACAATGCTACATACCAAATATCTAAGCTTAAGGAATTGAGGTTTCCAGTAAGAAGATTTTTAAAGTTTTCCTTTTTTAAAATATTAAGGGCCCCCAGGACGGGGCCAATTTTGACCCCAGGCCCAACTTTTAAACAAAGTTGATAAAGGGTCTCTACACAATACTCAGCACCAAATATCTAAGATCTAGTCCTATTAGTTTCGGAGAAAAATGATTTTTCATGTTTTTCCTATATAACTATATGTAAACCAAGAGAACCCTAGGGCGTGGCCGATTTTGGCCCAAGGGACATAATTTGAACAAATTTAGTAGACATCCATTAGACAATGCTACTTACCAAATATCTAAGCTGTACGCATTGTGGTTTGTGAGAAGAAGATTTTTAAAGATTTCCTATATAAGTCTATGTAACATGAAGTGACCCCTGGGGTGGGGCCAATTTTGACTCCAGGGAAATAATTTGGACAATCTTTGTAGAGTTCCACTAGACGGTGCTAAATGCCAAGTATCTAAACTCTAGGCCATGTGGTTTCAGACAAGAAGATTTTTAAGGTTTTTCCTTTAGGTTGCCATGGCAACCAGAGTTCTGCATGGAATTGATTTCTTTGAACAACTTTGGAAGAGCTTCATGCAAGGAACATCCGAGGCAAGTTTCATCAACTTTGGCCCAGGAGTTTAAGAGGAGATGTTGTTTAAAGCAAAAGTTGACGACGCACGACAGACACAGGGCGATCCTAAAAGCTCACCATGAGCACAAGTGCTCAGGTGAGCTAAAAAGTTTTTGGGTGAGTAGTTGGGTAAATTAAAGTCTACTCTTATACTGAACAAAAAAAGTTAAAATAAAAAAATTAAGTCTGGCCCATTTTGATGAGTCAGTCGACCAACTGCAAACAAATTATTTATTAAGTATGGCTAATACAAGAAGACAAACAAGCTTACCTCAAACACATTGCTCATGCCCCGGAGCCAGCCCTTGTATTTGCTGATGTAACAGAGGACATATTTCCCTGGCGGGACTTTCAGGTAGCTGCCGTCAATCTTTAGTGTCACACCTTTGTCTCCTAGCTCCTCAGCATTGTTCTTTCCATACACATATGTCTTGTAATCTTCAAAATGCTTGAAATCAGCCTACAAAATAAAATCATGAAATCACATATTAACCCGCAAATCAAAGCCAAGTGTCCATGTAATATAGTATTCTTTATACCACTTCTTATTCTCAGATGATTGTCCAAATGTGAGGTTCTGAAGGGAAACCAGGGTGAAAACACCCAAGTCATATTGTCAAGAAGTTGTATTGGCTGAATATGATACTAATGGTCAAATACTGATTTTAGGTCTACCACTTGTGTTCTACCTTTTTGTTGCAGATCTCTGTCACAGAAACCATCTGAAAGCAGGGACATACACCAATTTTAATCACATGACTCCAGATCAGTGCCCAAGGTTATAAAACTGAGCATAGAAACCAGTCTCAAATCTCAAGCATCTGATTGGCTGAAATGGCAACTGGTCACCATTTCAGCCAATCAGATGCTTGAGATTTGAGACTGATTTCCAAACTCAGTTTTATAACCTTCAGCCCAGAATTTTTCTCACTGACATTTGTTACTTAAATTATGCCCTATATACTGCATAGCATATGGTTTATATTAACCCTTTATTCAACAGAGACAGCTTTTATTGCCTGCACAGTCTGATCTGGATCTACTCTGTTTGCTTCTTTGTAAAAATATAAAAGAAGAAAACTCAATGCAAACAGTATATGTCTGACCAGACTGTGCTGATTCAGGTTTAAGCATATGCACAGGGTAAATTTAAATCTGGTGTAAAAGAATTAGTAATGTATGAATACCCTATATAGTCCTATGAAGTCCCAAGGTGAGGTGTCTGGTTCAATGCCACAGCGGACCTTATAGTGGAACTCCTGGTCCTTACCATACTGCCACTGTTTAATTGGATCAAATGTCACAAAAGGGTTGGCTTCTTTAGTAAATACCTGAAAATACAAACATCAACTGAAGTCCAGGTAAAGTTAAAAACTGTTAGAGAAAGCTAGGAACACTCTTGTTATTGAACACTGATTCAGTAACCAAAATATTACTTAACCCTTTCCTCCATAGATACACCTTTATTGCGTGGGCGAACAGTGTAGATCAAGATCAGCCGGCACATCCGTTCTGTCTGATCAGGATCTGCACTGTTTGCTTTAAGATTCGTTAAGTTATTTCTGATTAAATTGCAACCAGTGCAGATACTGATCAGATGGCACAGATGTGCAAGCTGATCTGGATCTACACTGGAAGCACATGCATAAAAATGTGTATATATGGAGGAAAGGGTTGATATGCCAAAATTAGGAGAACTGCTGAAGTTTCCTGTCTTTGGCCTGAAAGACTACTTCCAGCATCATACCCTCCTCCAAACAGGGTACATACATGAGATGTATAGAAATATACTTAGAGCACTACATCTGACCCTAAATCACTCAAGTTATGCATACAAAATGTTTCAAAGTCGTAGCTATAGAAATTCACATATACAAGAGCTAGTTAAGATCTTAATTTTATTTAATGAAATAAATAATTAATATTATATATAATTATAAATAGTTTATATTACATATGTAATGTAAGGTTGGGGTGAGGGATTGTAAGTGACTTGTGCATGCTACTGGGTGGTAAGTCTTTTCTAAGTATACAATGAATCAAATCAACCAGTCATGCATTTTATCACTGAGCTTTCATAAACAATTGAATTCATTTAAATATCCCAAGAAATAAAAGAGCCAAAAGTTTATCAAGATCTAATCCATTTCATTTTTTTCATTGCAAAATGATGAACGTACCTTTACTCCTTATATACACCTTTATTGCACGGGCCAACAGTGTAGATCCATATCAGCCAGCACGTCCATGCAGTCTGATCACGTTCTATACTGTTTGCTTTTAGACTCATAAGTTTGTTTCTGACCAAGATGCAACCAGTGCAGATCGAGTGGCTGATCTGGATTTACACCAGTCACACAGGTGATAAAACAGGTATACAGAGGAAAGAGTTATATTGTCCCCCAGTAATGATTTTTTTATTAATATTGTAATAACCTGAAATCATCTAATAAAGTAAATAGTTTAAGTTTATGAGATCATTTACAATAGCTGGCATGCAAACTTCTATATAAGAAAAGAGGCCAATACCTTAAATCAAATACCCAAAACAGTTACCTCCCCTGGCATTCAATTCAAAACGAAATTATGAAAGGTTTGAATCTGGTCAGGATCTGCTCTGTTCGCTGTTTGGTCAGAAATAACCTAACCGATCATAAGTAAACAGTGTAGATCCTGATCTGACAGCTTGGATGTGCTGGTTGTTATGGATCTACACTTTTCGCCCAGGCAATAAAGGTGTTTACATGGCGTAAAGGGAAAACCATGATGTGAGAGAGATATAAAAGTAATCCTAATGTTTCCCAATAACAAAAATGCTCTGTATGCAAAAACTGAGTCTAAATACAAAATTAAATCTCCTTAAGTCCAAATCTCTCAAGTTTAAAAAGGCCTGTAATTTGATAAGAATGCAAGACAGAACTGAGGTACACCAACCTTGAATAAATTTTCTTTTACAGGTCTTGTTTGGAACAGTAAAATTATTATATAATATATTATTTTACTTTTCCATATGTTCTTTTTAATTATTCCATATGAACATTTTAATTATTCCATATGAACTTTTCAATGATTCCATATGAACTTTTCAATGATTCCATATGAACTTTTCAATTATTCCAGATGAACATTTTAACTATTCCATAAGCAATGTTTAACAATTTTTAAATTTTTTTAAAACTATCCCATATGAACTTTTCCATTTGAACTTTTTAAATATTCCATATGAAATTTTCAAATGCATGCATTCCACATAAACTTTCAACCTAAAAAAACCTCAGCAACCTCCAAACATCAATGATAAAAAATATTATACTAGGCATGCTTACTCACAAAATATTAAATCCTTAAAGCCCCAGCCCTAAACTTCAGTAAGTATATACTATTGAAAAATCATATTTGTCCATATAGACTCCGATATATAATCTCTCTAACAGAACACAAAAGGTCTGATCGAATTTTTTCTTATAGACAGGATTTTCAATGATATTGTTTAATTATCGTTAACAAACCTTGAAGAAGCTAAATATAACGGAGCTATATTTAGCACCAACAAAGAGACCACTTCATGCGCGATCTTGATTTCTGTGATGTTTCAGAAATCCTACTTTCACTTTTAGTCGCGCGGACCAAATTTATTTTAGTAAATTAAAATTTTATTAGCCCGAACTAATGCTGCAAATTTGTGCCTATAGTTCTAAATACATGTAATATTTTATACAAGAGCGGGTTAAATTTAAGTAATGCCGCTTTAAGCAAGATGCACATACAGCTTGGTAGTTACCAGAATGTTAGAATATAAAATAGGAGTTTGTGCATACATGTAGATAACTCTTGTCCTTTGATATGGCTTTTACCTAATGTGCAACCACACAGCCTGATCAGGATCTGCAACAGTCATATTTTAAATTTCTTAAGATCTGATTTGGTTATTTACAACCTTGAAGTTAATAGTGTAAATCCTGATCAGACTGTACAAAATGTACAAGCAATATCCCATGTAATGTAAAGGGTTAACACTTTCCTCCATAAATACGCATTTAAACGCATGTACGACCAGTGTAGATCCAGGTCAGCCAGCACATCCGTGCCGTCTGATCAGGATCTGCACTGGTCACATTTTGGTCAGAAAATAACCTAATGAACCAAAAAGTGAACAGTGTAGATCCTGATCAGACGGCACACTGGTCACATTTTGGTCAGAAAATAGCCTAATGAACCAAAAAGTGAACAGTGTAGATCCTGATCAGACGGCACAGATGTGCCGGCTGAACTGGATCTAAACTGTTCGCCCATGCAATAAAATTGTGTCTATGAGGGCAAGGGTTAAACTTGACAATAGGTGTGATGCTGATGCCAGGGTTGATTTTAAATGGCTCAAAATCTATATTACCTAAAACCTAGCTTCTAAACTAGCTGCTACATTATGATGAAGTGACCTTGACCTTCTGAAATAACCCAAAATAAAGTGTTATCCATTTAAGATATCTGACAGTTATTATCTCCAAGATTTTTTATTTCCACAATAGTATGTACAGTGTTTATACCCAGAGGAGTTCAGTCTAGTGGTTAAGACAGCACTGTTCCAAGAGGGTCTTGCAATTAGGCCAAGAAACTTTCAAACAATTTTCAGAGATTAGAAATATTAAACCTTAGAGTGCAGAATAGTATGTCAAGTTCTCTTATGATGAAATGTTTGTCCCCTGATTTACAATGTAGGTGTACATGCAATAAAACACCTTCACCAATTTTCTTGGATATCATGTTATGTAATTTTGAGTATATACTCTTGTGAAGCCCCAAGATCTCAAGATTGACATTGGAGATTCTGGTCCTGTGCCCAAGGTTATAAAACTGAGCATGGAAACCAGTCTCAAATCTCAAGCATCTGATTGGCTGAAATGGCGACCAGTTGACCAGTTGCCATTTCAGCCAATCACATGCTCGAGATTTGAGACTTGTTTCCAATCTCTGTTTTATAACCTTCAGCCCTGAGCAAATGCTTGGTTAATATTGAGCTCAGTTATCAAACTGACCAATCATAAACTAGAGCTCCAAGACTGGTACCCAATGTCAGATTTTTGATCTTAGGGCCAGTGCACTCTGTAAACCAGTCCAGGCTTCTATGAAGTTCTGGTATACTTGTTTCTTTATTTTTTTAAAGCATTATTTAATGGAATAAGTACATGATGCGTCATTAAAGTCACTTTTTATGCTCAATACAACTTTAGAAGAATTCTACAGTTACAAGAAAAAAGAACAGAGAACTGATCGTTGAAGCATTGGTTCAAAGTACAATGTTTACATATAGACACAGTGGAGAATAGTTCTGCATTGAGGAATAACAAACTTGCAAGCACTTGGAAATCAGTGCCCAGAATCATAAACCAGATTGAAGACCAATCACAAATCTTGAGCATCTGACTGGTTCAAATGAAGACCAATCAGATGCCTTAGATTTGAGACTGCCCTCCAGTTTCAGTTATTTATCATGGGCATAGGGATTAGGCTTCAGCCTCACAGTTACTTGTTATATTTCAGCATCCTCATTCTATGCCAAAGATACAGCACATGAAACAAGAAAATCTCCACAGTGTGATGCATTCTGCTTACAGCTAGACTTGTAAAAATGAGAAAAAGCATATAGAATTTTGTGTTCATGTTGTCCTTTCCTCATAAGTTTGACCTTGACCTCCAAGTAGAGTTACACTTCCTAATTACCTGAACATTAATTTTGTGTGATACTAGGACCATATCCAGAAAGAGATTTTCAATCATGTTTGGCTCTCAAAATAAACATGCCATCTTTTGCTTTCATGGATTATGGTACTTGGTGTTTACACACGGTCTTATTGATTGAAGTGATGCTGATATCCTGAGACAGGTTTGGTTATTTTGCTTTTAACATCAGATTTTCATTAATATTTAATGTTAACCCTTTCCTCCATAAATAAGCATTTTTATGCATGTGCGACCAGTGTAGATCCAGATCAGCCAGCACATACGTGCCTTCTGATCAGGATCTGTACAGGTTGCATTTTTGTAAGATTTTATCTAATAAATCAAAAAGCAAACAGTTAAGATCCTGATCAGATGCCACGGATGTGCTGGCTGATCTGGATCTAAACTGTTCGCCAATGCAATAAAGATGTATCTATGGAGGAAAGGGTTTAAGCCTAGATGTGACTATGAGTTTTGACCAAGTTTCACAACACTCCACATTTTTATCCAGCAAACAGCTTATTATACTCTGTAAAGTGTTCTTGCATTTATTTTGACTTTTATAAGCAAATGTATGACCTTGACTTAAATTTCAGAAGAATGCTTCTAAGTTGAAACTCTCCAACCTTACTGATAGGAACACTTGGGTAAAGACTTGCTGAAATAATCTGATGTACTTAAATAATGCTCAGACATCTGAATTATTAAACTTGAAAACCTGTTTGCCCTTGAAAAACCTAAAACTAAAATCGCAGGGTCATTATCAATAATGGCCCTGCCTCTCATAAATTAATGCCCTGCGACTTTGAATAACGCTTCCGGTCGCTACTTAAATTTGTTACTATTTATAGTAACACATGTAATAATAATTAATAATTACATGTACATCTGAATGCATTAATTAAGTGAACATTTTACTTATAAAGTGATCAATATTAATAATTGTTTAATAATGGTATGTTACTTACAAGTTCTCTCTTTGAAGAAACCTGCGCATTGTTCGACCGCGGCAAGTTTCACACTTCGACTTATCCGATGACTTTACATAAGATATTTTAGTCGTCGGGTTAAAAATTTACTTCGACTTATAAAAACATTGTTTAAGTCGAATTCGATTTAAACGGCATAAAATTATATGTAAAAAGAACACATTTTGATGGGACTGTGAAATTAATTTGAGATAACCGATGTTTAAGTGAGTTTGACACAACAAGTGTGGATTGTAATAATTTCTGGTTGCCACACTCCAACAGGAACTGGTCTTCACAGGTAAGTTCAATTAACTTATATGGTTGTCTTTAGAATCTAAAGTCTCTAGCATTGGCAAACCATGAAAACATCAAATAAAAAACTACCAGTAGAATAAGAAATGAAAGCAGATACAAGAGTTAGTGGGTATAGGTTTCCTGTAAATAATGACTTACTTTGAAGTCAAATGCACCAGTCATTGGTTTATGGTCACTTTCTTTGTAAGATGGATGACTCTTATAGTGTATAAGCTACAATATGCAAAAGTACAGGCTATATTACTATATCGTTCTTAAACCTATACTTATATCCATGTGCAACCAGTGTAGATGCACATCAGCCTGCACATATATGCAGTTTGATCAGGATAAACATTGTTTCCTACTTTGTAAGAAATATTCAAAGGATCTACTGTTTTACCTTCTTCGAATGATTCTAAAATCAAACAGTATAGATATTGATAAGGGCCCAAGATCATAAAACTAAGTATTGAGATCAGTCTCAAATCTCAAGGATCTGATTGGCTGAAATGGCGACTGGTCGACATTTCAGCCAATCAGATGCTTGAGATTTGAGACTGATCTCCAGATTTATTTTTGTGATCTTGGGCACAGAATGCCTGGATGTGCAGGCTGATCTGGATCTACACTGGTTGCACATGAATACAAGCTGTATCCAGGGATTAAAGGGTTTAGATATAACTTGCATAATTAGCTCCAATACTTCATGTCCTTGCACATGAAGTCAAAGCAAGCATATTTTTAATATTTTCTCAACTGTAAACATTAAACAAACAAAAACTGTCAATTTATAAAGTTTGAGTTTGAGTTAATTTGTCAAAAATGAAAGTAAACTGTGTCCTTTGCCACCATGATACAGATGCAATAAAAACTCAAAATGTGTCAATAGGTCATGGATGCCTCCCTTCCAGTCCCTGTTCATGACTGTGAAAGAACAAGATGTATGTCCCAGCACGTTTCAAAAAATTTGGTAATGTTTTCTCAACAGATCATTAGTATATGTAGTATAAAATAATACCAAAATATTGTACTAAGTTGAAAAGTTTCATGCGGAAATATTACACATTGGCAAAGGTAAAGAAAAGTTAAGTTTTGGTGACAAAATCCAGATACTGGTCGCCATTTCAGCCAATCAGATGCTTGAGATTTGAGACTGGTTTCCATGCTCAGCTTTATAACCTTCAGGCCTGTTTTATACCCAGAGGTGGTCTTAATAGCTGGGTTTTACTAAACTGGGTGACTGGGATTTAATAAATCAGTTGCTGGATTGTAAAAAAGTAAATAGAACAATAATTAGAAAACCTGGAATGAAAAAGAACTGAAGACTTAAAAATAAAAATGGCAACAAACAAACTTTGACAACAGCAAAGTACAACATTCAGCATAAATATCACGGGGTGGTATACATTATATCAAGGTCAAGGTCACCAGTTTATTAAACTGTACTCTAATTTATTACAACAGATTTGTATGTACAGGACAAAACAAAAAACATAACAACAACAAAAAAAGTTATGCATTTAAAAAAAGAAAATAATGCAATTAACTGTAGGGAGGTTCAACATGAGCATGGAAAATCTCTAAAAAATTCAACGTTGTTTTAAAAGGTAATATGAATAGAAGTAAAATGCTGTTTGAATTATTAAAATCCGTTAAGAAATAAAAAAGTTGTAGATTTGTTAAACTTTTCGATATTGGTTTTTTTCAGACCAGTTTTGTGCACTTGTTTATCAGTAAGTAATAACCAATTTTTTCCAATAATGCACTCCCCATTGAGTTTAATGTAAAAATGTGCAGTTCATGGGGTTCTTTAATTAAAATGTGCTAAAATGAGCTAACCTAAATATAATAAACCAATACATTTTCAGAAAGAGGACAGTTAGGCCAATCTAATAATGGACTTCCAGCGATTTCCTCTGTCTGATTTGGAAGTTATTTCATGTTGAATTTTACCTTATTTTCTTGACATTCTAACCGGTCATGAACTAAAGTTGTCTGCATTATTTTATATAGAAAACAAAGATCAGGATTAGGTTAACCAATTGCAAAAAGAATTTTGAAGAAATGTCTAGAAACAGCTGAGATATTGTCGATTAAGAACATACCCCGTTGTGCAGGAAAATTTTCAAAATGGCAGCAAATAAAAAAAACTTATTGGAGATGATCATAGAAAATTACTTTTTTCTCGCTCAAAAACACAAGACATTTGTATAACACTAAAGCCCAAATCAAACTATAAATTTTAGTTTTTCATAGAAAAAAATATTGATAAAGTATCATGTAAATTGCATTATGCCAGAAGGTAAGTTCAAAAAAGCCTTAACCATGAACCTCCCTATTAACTGTGAATTACTTAATATTCAAGATGTACTAATTTTCATGGATTTTGAGGGCTGAATGTTATAAAACTGCATTTGGAAACCAGTCTAAAATCTCAAGGATCTGATTGGCTGAAATGGCGACTGGTCTCCATTTCAGCCAATCAGATCCTTGAGATTTTAGACTGGTTTCCAACCTCAGTTTTATAACCTTGGGCACAGATAAATCCAGAAAATTATATTCTATATTCTATACTACAAAACCACATGAGATTTCATGTAAAGGTGAATTGACAAATTTGAAAACCGCAAATTTAAGAACCCAAGAAAATTTTACTGAAAGACATGAAATTTCATTGCCAAGAATATAAATGCATTCACAGAAAATTCTACAAAAAAGGACAAAATAAATCTTGATTTTTGATTCAAAACACTTATGAGAGAAGACTTATCTTGACTTACATTGACATCAAACGATGCAGCTACAGGTTTGTGGTCTCCCTTGTTGTACTTCGGACTGAAATACTTGCGCTTCTCAATCTGTAAGCCATCAATATCTGCGTGAGCTTTGTACAGAATTCTATCACACCAAGCGGGGATTCGCTGCTTCTCACTGTAATACAGTAAGTTATATCTGCATGAGCTTTGTACAGAATCCTATCACACCAAGCGGGGATTCGCTGCTTCTCACTGTAATACAGTAAGTTATATCTGCATGAGCTTTGTACAGAATTCTATCACACCAGGCGGGGATTCGCTGCTTCTCACTGTTATACAGTACATGTAAGTTATATCTGCGTGAGCTTTGTACAGAATCCTATCACACCAGGCGGGGATTCGCTGATTCTCACTGTTATACAGTACATGTAAGTTATATCTGCATGAGCTTTGTACACAATTCTATCACACCAGGCGGGATTCATTGCTTCTCACTGTAATACAGTAAGTTATATTTGCGTGAGCTTTGTACAGAATTCTATCACACCAGGCGGGGATTCGCTGCTTCTCACTGTAATACAGTAAGTTATATCTGCATGAGCTTTGTACAGAATTCTATCACACCAGGCGGGGATTCGCTGCTTCTCACTGTAATACAGTAAGTTATATCGGCGTGAGCTTTGTACAGAATTCTATCACACCAGGCGGGGATTCGCTGCTTCTCACTGTAATACAGTAAGTTATATCTGCATGAGCTTTGTACAGAATCCTATCACACCAAGCGGGGATTCGCTGCTTCTCACTGTAATACAGTAAGTTATATCTGCATGAGCTTTGTACAGAATCCTATCACACCAGGCGGGATTCGTTGCTTCTCACTGTAATACAGTAAGTTATATTTGCGTGGGCTTTGTACAGAATTCTATAACATCAGGCGGGGATTCGCTGCTTCTCACTGTAATAGTTAATGTTTTAACAACCTGTATTTAACCTTTACTCCATGGATACTGCATATATTAATTTGATGAAAGGCTTAACATTTGTTCAAATTGATCAGGATGTATACTGTTCGCTGTTATTATTAATCATTATTTTATTTCTGATCGAAAATTGAGCTGTGTAGATTCATTTGTCCAGATCTTAACAATAGTACAGTACAGTAACTAGAGTAGAACAATACAGCATCTTACTTTTTCAAGTATTGTCTTTAGAACAGCAAAAAATGTCATGCACTGTTTGTTAAAAATTCCACTCTCAGGCTGCTTAATATTCCAAGGAAATACTAGGAGTATAACTATACAATTAGTTGGGAGTTTCTCAATCTAAGTATGTTCCAAAACAACATGCCAGTCATTTGGCGATGCTAGGTGGATGAATTATTAAATCTGTTCATAAAAGTTGTTTACAGAAATGTGTTTTCCCTTAATTATTATTTTCATCATTAAACTGGTGTTGATTCGGAAAGGACAGAATAAAAATGCATTAACTCTATTTCAACTCTCAAGCTGCTTTGTATAAACCTACCTGGTATCATATACATCAGTATCCTTGTCAAATTTATATGTTGGTTTAAAGGTGATAGGACCTTCTATGAAGTCTACCAACATCAAGCCTTCTTTCTGGGCCTTTTTGAGCTGAAAAGAAATAATACTTAACCTTCAAGTCTACTTGAGTATGAATGACATAAGTGGTTGTTGTTGCTGTTAAGTCCCAATTTAACACCCTACCCACCTAATTTAACACCCTTCCCACCTAATTCAACGCCCTTCCCATCCTAGTTTAACACCCTTCCCACCTAATTCAACGCCCTTCCCATCCTAGTTTAACACCCTTCCCACCTAATTTAACACCCTTTCCACCTAATTCAACACCCTTCCCATCCTAATTCAACACTATTCCCACCTAATTCAACACCCTTCCCACCTAATTTAACACCCTTTCTACCTAATTCAACACCCTTCCCACCTAATTTAACACCCTTCCCACCTCATTTAACAACCTTCCCACCTAATTTAACACCCTCTCCACCTAATTTAACACCCTTTCCACCTAACTCAACACCCTTCCCACCTAATTCAACACCCTTCCCACCTAATTTAACAATTTTCTTACCTTGGGAAATACAGATAATACAGATATTTGAGTTATGAAGATGGCTTGAATGCTTTAAATTATTGAACAGGGTGTCAATGGCTTGTAAATGTCTAAAGAAATACTATTTTCCTGAAATTTGTAACTATTTCATGTACAATATATTTGAATAGCTATACCTGATCAAGTTTGAGCAATTTTTCAAATTCATTTTTCTCTATCAGTTTGATGGCTTCATCTTTGGATATGTTCTCTAGGCGACAATTCAGATCTCCCATCCAAAATACATAACTGAAATCAATATATTAATTGAAATAGCGATTGATTATTCTCAGAAGATAATGTTCTGATACTAAGGGATTCTGGGTGAATATCATACATTAATTTCAAAATATTTTCTGTCATTTACAGAAAAAGATACAGAGTCTTTGATACATGTGACATTATGAAAAACCAATTTTTCAACTTACTAATTCCATTCAAATGGGAAATTTAATTTTAATCAAGTAGATTTATGCTAAAGCAAAGCTGATAGTAACAGAATTGTAACATCCAAGAAGTGCACAGCGGCCAAAATCATTGAACTTAGAATGTAGACCTTCAAGTTTCCATTTTTACTTATCAGATGCTTGAGATTTGAGAATCAGTCTCCAATCTGTTTTCTGATCTTGGACGCAGCTGTTACAACCACAGATCCAAGATCAGTAAAACACTATAATAACACTACAAATTTTTGTTTTAATTTCATTTCCTGGATCGCAATGTGTAAAATGTCAGCATGGAAGGATGTGGATCCACACAGGCTGTAATAAATGTGACAAATGCTGAGCCCTTCAATATTTAATTACAAAATGTAAGGGATTGGCAAAGAAGTTGTGATTGTACCTACTCGTGATCTAGAATGTTCTCAACATCAGGATCTCGGAACTTCTGAGTGTTCAAAACTACATGGAAATCCTGAAAATGTAGAAAAACATTTGACAAACTGCAAACTGAATCATATTGTAATTGTTATGTTAAGGGCTGTCCCTGAAATGTTATAGCTGTGGGGTTTGTTGTTACTAGGGCAATGACTTTCTCTTTATTAGTTTAGCAGTTACTTTGTGAAGAGGATGTAGATTATGCTAAAAATTACCTGACCAAACAATCTGTAATAAATTACAAAGTTAAGAAAACATGCTAGAAGACAATCAAGTCCTAATCACCCATGTCCTATCCCATTAAATCTTTCCCCAACATACTCCAGATGCCTCATGCAGACATCTACCATATTCCACTGACTCTATATGTAAAAATGCTCATAATATGGGACATAAAATGCTCCTGTTTATACATTAGGGACAGCCAATTTTAAGCAGTTTTTAAAACAGAAAAAAGCTTAAATATGAACAGCCTAATTAATTAATTAAAGCAAATACCTTGGTACATACATACAGAATGTATGTAAAAGGCTCTAAGGCATGTTCCAAAAGTATGTATATACAAAACTAATTGTTTCTTGCAGAAAAGTAACTTTACTTAATAAATGCATAATATATTATTATATTTACATTCCTATTGAATTCTTCGTTTAAAAAAATTCGGTTCATTTTGCATGAACCGCATGACCCGTAATGACGTCAGTAACGTCATGGCTGTTACTATTGAAAACTCCCACGTATTACTCCCCCTTTTCACTTAATACTAATTTTTGAAAGCGTTCGACTTAAGTTTATTTAAAGAAAAAAATGAATAAAATGTAAATATAAGTAATGATTCTTATTTTGGTGCGGTCATGCAGATTGGACGTGCACGCGAGAACTGGCAAATTTACCATAAAGAGCTAGCACGCTTTATGGATTTGCCAGCTCTCGCGTGCACGTCCAATCTGCATGAACCGCACCAAAATAAGAATCATTCCTTAAATATTTGCAACAAAAACTATCTACTAATTTAAATCAGTAAAAGTGAAATGTTAAATGTTAGAATCCAGCAAAATGTTTCATGAAAACAGCAGAAATATACACACACACACAAAACAGTTGACATAAGTATGGAGCTACAGAAAAGAACTGGTTGTGCTAATAGTACTTACTATGTTATTGTAAAATATAGCTGCTTTTAGTAATGTCTACCTTGAGATTTGCACATAAATGTATGGTAAGCCATTCCCATTCTAAAATAATTTTCTTGTTACAACTGAATTATTAAATTTTTTTTAATATAAATTTTAGGAAATTCTAAAAACTAAAAAATAAGCTCATATAATAACCTCAATTCTTTCTGCCATTTCTTCAAGATGAGCTGCCAGATGTGTGTTTACAATGATAACATTTACCCCACCCAGATCAAATCTAATGCTGACACCACCTTTGTTACCCTGCAACATACAAAAGCATCATCTTAACCCTATACTCTATATCCCATGTCTGACCAGTGTAGATCCAGATCAGCTTGCACATCCATGCAGTATTGCCAATACATACACTCGTTTGCTTCTCTGTCAGAAAAAAAATGAATTAAGTGGATAGTTTTATTAAACATTTAAGCCCTTTACTCCATTTATTTGCATTTTATGTGTGTGCAAACAGAGTAGATCCAGATCAGTTGGTGCATCTGTGACATCTGATCTGGATCTGCACTGGTTAATAACCATGATGAATCAAAAGTAAACATTGTAGATCCTGATCTACACTGTTTGCCATATGATAAAGGTTTGCCCATGTGATAAAGGTGTACATGTATCAATGGAGAAAAGGGTTAAGGATTAATTTGTTTTAAATTCAATCTGGGTCTTTGATTATAAATCACTTTTCATGTTCTCCAAAACGTCAAAAGTAAAGAACATTTGCACTCAATTTATTTGGACTTACTACATGTTTGCAGTTAAATCTCAAAAAGCCAAAAGAAGTCATGAAATTTTCAAGCTAATTAGCATCCTAACATTTTATAATACTGGAGCCCATGCAGATTTTCTACAATCACATCAGAATGCCTTTTTCAAAGTTTACAAGTAAGCTTTCAGTAATAATGGACCTTGTTTATTGTTAGACCCAGAAAAGATCACACCACTAAGAAAGTACTATGTAACTCTTCAAGTAAAATTTCACACCACTTCTATAGATGAACTACAGGACTGTAAAGTATCTTAACCCTTTCCTCCATAGAAATAACTTTATTGAAAGGGCGAACAGTTAAGATCCAGATCAGCCGGCACATCTGTGCCATCTGATCAGGATCTAAACTGCTTGCTTTTTGCTTCGTTAGGTTATTTCTGACAAAAATGCGACCAGCCCAGATCCTGATCAGACGGCACGGATGTTCCGGCTGATCTGGATCTACACTGGTAGGACATGCGTAAATAATGGAGGGAAGGGTTAATGCAGTCATCAACAACTTGAAAATTACTTTACAGCCCTGTAGGATAAACAATGTCCATTTTCTTTGTCACTTTTCTCCATGAATATGATCTATACATGTGTGACCAGTGTAGATCACGATAAGCCTGAACATCTGTGAAGGCTGATCAGGATCTACACTAGTTTTTCTTAGATATATTTAATTATTTCTGAACAAGAAGCAAACAGTGTAGATCTTGATCAGGCCACGCAGGTGTTCAGGCTAATCTGGACCTACACTGGTCACCCTAGTGATTAAATGCATACCATGACAAAAAAAGAGTAAATTTTCTAGTTTAAGTATCAAGAAACTTAATTAAGAACATGTTTTTCTTGCATTTGTTTCGAGAAAGAGTCTTTCAAAATGGACATGAAAGAGACTTACTCCAAATAAATCTTCCTGTAAAAGATATAAATAAACAATTATAACATATTTAAAAAACAAACAAACTGAGTAGTGTCATGTAGCCTGTTACAGAAAAAAAAATCTCTTTGAAGTAAAGGGATTAATATTTAAGTCACTTCAAAAATGCAAATAAGGTGACTTAAAACTAGATTCCTGTTGGCAACATGTCCAGTCCGCTTTCATACGACCTTTGACCCCACACTGTGATCTTGACCTTTAAGATGAGAAACTGGGGTTTGTGTGCACTCTATCTCAATGAGGTTAACATTCATGTTAAATACAAACAAGATTACTCAATACAAGTTAAAGTTATGGGCCAGACAAGCTTTCACATGACCTTTGATCACTAAGAGTGACCGTGACCTTTGAGATGGGAACCTGGTGTTTGTGCGTGTTGCTCCAACTCATTGACATTAACATTCAAGCCAAATAAAAACAAGATTGCTCAATGCATGTAAAAGTTATGGGCCAGACAATATTTCATATAACCATTGGCCTCTCTGACCTTGATCTTTGAGATAGGAACCTGGGGTTTGCGCATGACAATCTAACTCAGTGAGTTAAACATTCATACCAAATATAGTCAAGATTTTCTCAACGCATGTTGAAATTATGGGTCGAACAAGCTTTCACATGACTTTTGACCCCAGTGTCACCTTGAGCATTGAAACGGGAAGCTGGAATTTGCTCGTGACACTCCTTCTTAGGTTAACATTCGTGCCAAATATAAACAAGATTGCTCAATGCATGTAAAAGTTATGGGCCAGACAATCTTTCACATGACAGTTGACCTCTAAAAGTGACCTTGACCTTTGAGATGGGAACCTGGGGTTTGCACAAGACACTCTGTCTCATTGAGGTTGACATTCATGCCAAGTATAAACAAGATTGCTAAATGCATGTTAAAGTTACGGGCCAGACAAATCTGGACAGATGCACAAACTAATGCACATACGCCAAACTGCCAATGTGACAAATAAGTCGAGCTCACTGCAAGTGGGTTCAACAAAAATGATAATGTCTAACTCATTCAATCACATAAAAAAGTTCATATATAATAATAAGGCTAGTGTTTAAATTATATTACAAAAGAAAGATGTTCTTACAATAAAACAAGGTAAATACATCTTCTAACTCTGGCTGTGCAACCAGTGTAGACCCAGATCTGCCTGTGCAATTGTCCAGTCCGATCTGGGTCTACATAGTTTGCTGTTCAGTCAACAAATTTCTACAAAACAGTTACACCCTTTTGAACAATGGATTGATTGGCTGAATTTCATAGAAAGTCAAGTCTATAACACAATGTCAGCTGCTTGAGAGTTAATCACAAATGTCTCTTATCAAATAAAAGTCTACCTACCCACCATCCTCCCATGCCAGCTTTAGAATACTCTGACTCTAAGCTTGTCACATGTAACAACAGAGATCGCTTCACAAACACCTGTAGTGAAATTGCCTGCATTCGAATAACCTTGATCTGAAAATCAATAAATGATCAGATTCTCTTATATACATATTTAAAATGTTTGAACAATTTTAAAATTACTTGCTGATGTTTGATATAATAACACAATTGGCAGAACATACAATAATGCTGACCTTCTTCAAAGTGAAGGTCACACTTCTGATTCCAAGGTCTCAAGCCCAAAAATCATGTCTGTTTGATTACTCTTGAACCCCTTGAACAATTTTAAAATTACTTAGTAGATCTATACAGTTATGCTGATCATACTGAATGTCAGGGTTTTGTACAGGAGATAGTTTTGCTGATCTTATTAAATGTCAGGCTCATACTTGGGCTTCCAAAGTCACAGGCCCTTGAAAAGGGTTAAAAAGTTATGGACATGATTGCAGGGTAAGAAACTGGACAGACGGACAATGTGATTACCATATGCCTCCCTTTGATGCCATTAAGACTAAACCATACAAATGACAAGCATTCCTTTCCACAAGAAGCAATTAAAAAGTTAATAATAAGAGTAAAAAATGTAATACCCTGACAAAGTCATAAGTAGCAAGTTCATCGGTGAGTCGTGATGTCCACTGATTGTCTTTCATATCCTTGTCGGTAGGGTCAAGTTCCTGGAAGCTGAAACATAGTGTTAAATTAACCTAATGCTCCATGGATTATTATAACCTATTGGCAACCAGTGTAGATCCACATCAGCCTGCAAATCCATGAAGTCTAATCAAGATCTACTGTTCACTTTTAGACTTATTTCTGAAAAAAAAGATAAAGTTTTGATTTGTGAAATACATTACTGTTATCCCTAAAAAACTTAAACCTTTATGTAGAATTTATTAAAGTTTTGAACAACTGTTTTATAGATCAAGTTGAGAAACTTACCAAAAGCAATAGGTACCTGGGAGAACTCGCCATATTCCAGATGTAACATATACATACAGTGAAAGAACTTAGCCTATGCCCTAGTAGTTATGGAAGCAGGTGTAACATCTACATACAGTGAAAGGGCTTAGCCTATGCCCTAGCAGTTATGGAAGAACTTACCCTATGCCAAATATGTCTGGAAGAGGTTGTGCTTTGAGATCAAGGAGTTCCGTGAGATCTTTTGGGGGGCCTGATGCACCAACATTCCATGTACATAAATACAACCTAAAACAATAAAGCAAAATTTTGGAGTGAAATGGACAGTACTGCAAATTCATTTTACTTTGTGGTGTATTAATTTTCACAATGATCATTAAAGGAACACAAAAATGCACAAATTTAAAAGCTCATGTAAATGCAAAAAAGATGTTTTACTGAAAACTACAATATAACATGTGATAAAATGTTGGTTCTGTGACAAATATCTGGATCAGGTAGAAAACTGTTTTTAAATACTCTCAGATGACTATTTATATAATTTCTTTAGAAACAAATATAATTTTGTAAATATTTATCTTTTGATATAAATCATTTGAACCCATTACTCCATGGGATATTGCTGTTATCCCATGGACAAAAAATGTAGATCCAGATCAGTCTGCATATTCAGGCCATCTAATCATGATCTACACTATTTGTTTTTTGATTCCTTAGGCTTTTTTAAGCCTGCGGCAAATAGTGTAGATCAGACCTGGGGTAATCATAATCAGTAATTGTAATCAGCTGTAATGATTACACTGTTTCAAAGTAATCAGATGTAATGATTACATTGGCTAAATCTGATTAAAATTACTGTAATTTAATCAATTACTGAAGAAAAATTGCCTGTAATCATGATTAATTTCTGATTACATTCTGATTACATGTACATATATGAAGTTTATCTTAACAATGAAAAAAAAAAATTAAACAGAGAGTAATGAAACTAACAACGAGACTCTGAATATGTTGTTGTTTTTAATTTTAACCTACATGAAATTGAGCAAACCAACAATGCATCAAGACCATCAGTTTAAATTATGATTTAGAGGGCAATATCAAGCCTCAGGCAATATTATGACAAGGATCAGAAATACATTATGACAAACTGCATTGAGCCCAATAATATCAGTGATCAATATGTTCTCACCTACAACTGAAAATTGAAAGGTGTCACGTGTTTTCACCTACAGATTTATAAAAGGTGATAAAAAATATTTCCAATTTAGGTAACAGTGAGATAACTGAGATTTGTTTATGATTTGTTTGTGAATGTGTAAAATTGGTCATTTCAAGTTTGTCAGTCATGGCAGCAAACCTATGGAGCCATTTTGTGCTGCCTGAAAATGCAGAAGGTCGTGTTAAAGAAAGAATCTTTAGCATTGCACTTTGCAGGCAGAATATTTAGATTAGACAGGTGTTCTTTAAAGTCAGAAACATTTGAGCAGTTGATGCTTATTAAATGCAACTCTAGTGTGATGTCATGAAAAATTAGCAAAATGTTAGCTTGTATGTCATTATGTGTAGCTTTACATATTTTATAGCTTTTCAAAAACCTTCAAAATATTTTATTCAATAGTGTACACATTTAAATGTTCTCATGAAAGTTCTTTAAAATGTATAGACAATTATGTTCTTTATAAAATTTATGAGGGATATGTTTCAAAATCTTCAATATGAATTGGTGTGTACATGTAATCAAATGTAATCTGATTACTTTACCAAAGCAATTGTAATTTAATCATTACAATTGAAAAATAAAGTAATTGTAATTTAATCATTAATTTAAATTAGCAAAGTAATTGTAATTTAATCATTACATTTTCCCAAGTAATCGCCTCAGGTCTGGTGTAGATATGTTTTCTGATCAGAGGCACAGATGTTTGCACATGTGATAAAAACCATATAATTATATGGAGTAAAGTGTTAAAGATAAATCTAAGCCAAAGGGGTACAACTGTGAAAACATTTTGGTGGAGTTACATGTCTTATTGAAAATGAAGTAGGTAATGATAAGGAACATTTACTTCAAGTTCTATCAATCAATTGAAAAATGATAAAATATATGACAAAAGGGGGCATAGTACTGACTGAGATATAAAATGTAGACCCTCATAAAATTGTAGACTGTCACAGTCTGGAATTTGTAAAGAATCTGAATTTTTGGTTCTATAAGCTGCATTAATAATGTCTTTAAATTCTTTACAATCATCCACCTGTACGTGTCCATTTTTTGGCCCGGCGGAGTTTTCAGGGACACCTTGTGAAGCTTGTCTGAAACGTGATGCATTTCTGTGCAGTGATTTTTCACTTCTGTGTATAAGAGGTAAATATAGAGTCTATAGGCGAAGGCAACAATCAATATCTTTAGCAAATCATTTTTTCTTAGCATTAGTTTTAGTATTAAATTTAAAAAATACGTTTACTCGTTGCGATCGTTAAAATAACACTATAAATTTTTGTTTTATTTTCATTTCCTGGATCGCGATGTGTAAAACGTCATCAAAAAGCGTCTTATAGATTTGACTGGTTTAATTTTAGCAATGCGAAATAAAAAACGCAACGGAAACACAGGCAAAGGAAATAAAAAAATAGTAATACATGTATATATTTATTTCAATTTATTATTTGTATGTAAATAAGCAAGTCGAGTAAAATTAATTGAAATTCTAATTAGTTCTAACGTTATTTAATTTTTCCTGAGTATTTGAAAGAAATTTAAATGAATCTTTTCATTAACATAAATATCGTTATTTTTTATTTATTAAGCCCCGGGCCTCCTCTGAATAAAATCCTCTGAAAACCCCTATGCTATCATGATTTGACCATTCAGGAAGTATTTCCTTGGGGTAATTTTACAATATCCTTAACCAAACAAGCTAAATTATTGAAACAACACATCTACAAACCCATGCTGCTTCAAGACAAATCTTTCAAGCCTGTGCATTTGATAAAAGAAATACATAATTTTGAACAAAGTATGAATTTTTATCAGCATCTCCGAAATCGCTATAGTAGCTTAAATGGCGACATGGTAGAGCGTCGGCCTATTATGCAAAAGGTCGAGGGTTTTTAAAATCCTTAGTTAAGCCGTGTGCTTTTATCATAAAATTTGTTAATTGAACCTGATATAAAATTTATATTGCATCAAACTTGTTTTTAAATGGCGGCGTCCATTGAAATTGAGAATCTTCAAGTAGAGATACTTTCAGCAATAGGTCTTTGCTTTCAGTATAAATATTTCCCAGCCTGACATCTTCCCTAAGAGGCTGGCAAACTGTTGTCCTACATATTTTAATAGTGACATAGCATTCTAGTTTATCTTTTACTAAACCATATACACAGTCTTAAAATGATCTTTTATAACACGATGTTCTCGAACAAGCTCCTTCAGTTATAACCAGAAATTGATTGTTCGATGTAGATTAACGTTGCGTTTTTTGTTCTCATTGCGTATTTCAAAACACCCGTCCGGGAAAAACCAGCCGCATTAAAGGGAAATAACTGCTAAAATGCAGTTAGACAAATGAACGCGGGAGTTGTTGTGGATAAATTGTTAATTTGCAGACTTTACAGTTCCAGATTTAAGCAAGTTGCAGATTTTTTTCAGGAAAAAGAAATTCATATTGAGCCAGCTTTATCTTTGTACTCGACTTCTCTGTTTTAGGAAACAGGCGGATTTGATCACAGGTGAGTTTTGACAGGTAGGTCGTCAGTAGTTGTCTCCCGTTATGAAATCAGTCAGCATCAGCAGCAAACCTGGAAAGAGCAATTAATAGTGTTCTTTACGTGCGTCAATACAGATTTAATTTTCTAGAAACACAATAACGTTCTGGATTTATGATAATGTTATTTTAGCCACAGTTATGTATCAAAATATGAAATTTTTTAAAGTTTATATTTTCTTCATTATTTTCCAAACTTTTGGAACTGACTTTGGAACTTTGCCAGTTGAAGCACAAAGAAGAAATATTTATAAACCTTTACAAATATTTCCATATTTTCGGAACCTTGAATATGAATTAGATGAACAAGAAGGGAAGCTTCTTAAACATGCTGTAAATAATGTAATTTTATATTTGAAAAAAATTCTCTCTGTAATACCAGAAAAGGGTCATTTGTTGCTTGAAAGGAAAGCTTGTAGAACTTCATGGACTGATGGAAGAAATGCTGGAAAATGTGCACAGATAAGAAAAGATTATGTTGGAGAATTTTGCTTGGATGATTTTATGATCCCAGATGAGCACTTGGAAGCATTTTATACATGGACAAATAAACCATTACCAGATAAGACTTGGTTTACTGATGGTAAAGGTGTTAAAAACTTTGACTACATACTTTATGTACAAGCAATGACAACACCATCATGTATGAAGAGCTTGCGTTCAGAAAGTAGTGAAAGTTCTTTGATTGCCTATGCATCTTATTGCAAACTGGGGAAAAATGACAGACCTCTTGCTGGTTACATAAATTTTTGTTCATCAGAATTCAGGAAATACAAAAATGACAGGAATAAATTGATGTTGGTGACATTACATGAATTGTTTCATGCACTAGGATTTTCAAAAGATTTATTTTTAAAGTTTAGAGATGGTAGACAATTAGTGGAAGAAAACATTTTACCCCACTACAGTTTTCAAGTTGTACGAAATGTATCTGGAGGTGTTAGACTGTTGACACCAACAGTTGTTGATAAAATGAATGAGCAGTTTGGTTGTTCTGTTAAAGAATACGAAGATGGAATGCCCCTTGTTGTTCAAAATGGAGTCCTTCAATCACACTGGGATGAAAAAGTGTTACCGGGTTCAATCATGTTATCAAAAATAGGAAAACCAGAATTAACCTTTGTGGATCCAATTACGTTGGCACTGTTTCAGGATACTGGATGGTACTCAGTTAATTTTTCAAATGGTGATAATTACCTATGGGGAAGAGGAAAAGGATGTGACTATCTCAAAGATTTAATTTCAAAAAAATTTCATGTCCCTGATGATATTGAGTGTCAGGAGGGTTTTACAACTACCTGCAGCTTTTATCAAACAGAAGTTACAAATTGTGGAAAGAAAAATGCTTCTGTTATTTCTACTTCAATCATGGATTGCAGGCTTAATTCTTCTACTCTTTTTATGGAAAATACTGTGAAAAGCAGTGATGTTGGCAGGTGTATTCTCTATCAGAGCAATATGAACATTAATGGTAGATGTGTCACTGCCAGGTGCTCTTTAGGCCATGCTTGGATTAAGTTAAAGCCTACAGACACAAATTGGATTAAATGCCCATTTGGGGAGGAAGTAGATGATTACGAAAATGGAGGAATTATCACTTGTCCTAGTTCTGAAGCTGTGTTCTGTTATGAAAGACAGTTTCCCATTTATCTTCAGGATTTAGTTAGTGTTGAAGCTACTACTGTAACT
Organism: Corbicula japonica; assembly: GCA_038501625.1. Classification (NCBI taxonomy): domain Eukaryota; kingdom Metazoa; phylum Mollusca; class Bivalvia; order Venerida; family Cyrenidae; genus Corbicula; species Corbicula japonica. The sequence continues at coordinate 734,618 of JAZAYU010000091.1, read as the reverse complement.
GATGGACCCAGGGTGTTTACATATCCGGTTACACAGAGTAACTTCTATTCTGTGCATGAACATAATGCTGATCATGATAAACTACCAAGTAACGCATCTTCTGTCAAATACTGGGTACTTAGTGTTGTGCTGGTACTATCTGTAGCCACTTTTACGTTATTATGATAAATGTAAAATTTGGCATTTAATTCCACTTTATACTGTTGACATAATAGAAAACAAACTGTAATCGAGTGAAATTTTATAAATACTATATTTACTCAGTGCTATGAATATAGAATCTGACACAAGTTGTTGTGTAATACAAAACAGTATTAAACATGTGCATGAAAATTGTATTTGAAAGTCATAACATAAATTTAAAGTGATAACTGAGATGGGCCAAAAGTTCCAAAACAGGAAACTCAGCTGTAATAAGGGGCTTAAAACTGGATTTGTTGTTAACATGAATTGATGTTTTGTTTCTCCCCTCATTTTGACCAAAATTATGCTCATTGAGAGAAAACTTTATATGGCTTTTTGAGCACTGTTGTTAACTTACTACAAATTTCGATTTCAGTTAGATTTTTACTTGCAACCGAAACATCAAACACAGGTTGCTTTACCTGAAGCCACACCTTTTGTTATTTTTTCAACATCCCCAAGGGGGATGAACCCACAATGACAAAAACTTGATTGACAGCAAAACCTAATTTGGAAGTAAAATACAGCATCACTTGATTGGAACAGTGAAGAGCTGCAGTGCAACAGGTGTTTATGGAGGTTGCTAGCAGACTCAAAATCTAATTTAAATTGAAATTTTTAGTATGATTATGTTTGAAATGAAGTGATCAAATATACAGGTTGATCAAATACACAGGTTGAGTAAGAGCAAACATGCTAGGTTACCAAAACCTTAACAATATTACATGTTTTATGGCAAGTGCCAGCAGTGTAGATCCAGATCATCAATCACAACCATGCCATCTGATCTGGATCACAAACTGGTCACCTCTTGTTCAGAAATAATTTAATGAATAAAAAAGGAAAAAATGTAGATTCTGACCAGATGGCTCTAATGAGCAATCTGATCAGGTCCCAAGGTTATAAAGCTGAGATTGGAAACCAGTCTCAAATCTCAAGCATCTGATTGGCTGAAATGGCGACCAGTATTGTATTGGGTTTATTACACGAAAAACAAGGGTAAGCTTGTGAAAAAGATGTCTTCGCTGAGATGAATAATTTCAATAATCTTACGGAGAAAAATAAGATCCTACCTCAAAAATAGGGACATAGTTTATTAGTTGTGTATACAAATAGCATGATGTTTGTCAAAGTTCAGGGTTTTGTATTTGACTAATTCTGAGCTTGAATATTTTAAGAATAAGTAATGTTATTCTGCAACCATGTGGATGCGGCACGGGTCTTATTTTACTTGATTTTGCAAACAAACTGGAATACATTAACGAATGTTTTTATGGTTTATTATAATACTGTAGATTGAAGAATTTGTTACTCTGTTTTTCTTTGCTAGTTATACTTTACAGGCATTGTATTTTTGATAAAATTGAATTTTCTATAATATAGTAAGCTTAGCTCTGAGTAAGAAGAAATGTACTATTGAGAACAGTGCCCAAGATCATAAAACTAAGTTTTGAGACTGATCTCCAGATTTAGTTTTATGATCTTGGGCACAGGTTTATCATTAGTTTTGTTTTGATTTTCAATCTAAGACTTAAGTAAGAATATACTATTGAAAAATCCTATTTGTCCATATAGACTCCAATATATAAACTCTCAATCAGAACACAAAAGGTCCGATCGAATTCTTTCTTATAGCGTGATTTTCAATGATATTGTTAAATTATAGTTAACGAAGTTTTAACAAGCTAAATATAATGGAGCTACATTTTTGTATATTTAGCACCGACGAAGTGACCACTTCATACGCGATCGCGTTTTCTGTGATATTTCGGAAATCCTACTTTCGCTTTAGTTGCGCGGACCAAATTTATTTTAGTAAATTAAAATTTTATTAGCCCGAACTAATGCTGCAAATTTGTGCCTTTAGTTCTAAATATATGTAATATTTCATACAAGAGTGGGTTAAATTGAAGTAATGCCGCTTTAACCAAATTTGCTAACAACATTCTCTGAGAGGCTTTGGCACTTTCATGGAATATTCTTTGTAAATTTATGGCTTCTTTGTTTCTTTACACCTTTTTAGCTGAAATGACTATTCACATCAATATGGTGTCTTTCTTATCCCCATATATAATAATTTCCCTTTGAAATTAACAAGAAAATGTTAAGTTAACTATAACAGCAAAATTCGCATATGGGATATAAACATTATCCTTTGAGTTAAGTTAAATATGAAATGCATGTTTATACATATGTGAAATACAGATTTGTGTATTCCTCCTATGTTCCAGTACAATTGCAAAATCAGCATTTTTCTGTTAAAATTTCAATATTTACAGTGTTGTTTTTCTTGCAAACTTGGGAACATGATCCATACTGACAAGACTGACAGAAATTGGAATTTTATTGGTGTTTTAAAATTGTGGAAAACTAAATAAAAATTAAAATGTAATTGAATTAGGTGTCTATTTATTATTTATAGTAACGGGTTAGAGAATTTTTCAGCAAAATTATGTGATTTTGGTTTCAAATTACGGGAATTTTAAAGACTTTTGGGAATTAATTAACAGAAAGCGGTGTAAAAAAGATAGATGCTTCTTTAATATATGGAAATACAATCCATTACTGGCAACACATCCTTATAAATCATGAAGTTGCATCTCTAAATCCCAGAAATTGTGATGTGTTTGTTTTTGACATGCATTATACATTATATTTGGGGAAAAGCAAATATTAATTATGTATGAGATGAGACTTGATGTAAATGTTTGTGCAGGCACATAGGCCAGACAGTATTGTATAAGACATGTTGCTGTGACAGGTAATTAGTGATGACTTTTAACCCTTTCCTCCATATATATGTATAGGTTATTGTTTATTTGGAGGCTTGTATGAAAATTAAACGGTCAGGCCCAGCACAGCTGGGCGACCGTTTAATTTTTCGTACAAGCCTCCAAATAAACTATAACCTATATAATGGTCGAAATTATTTTTGTAACTGACAAAACAGTCGCCGCCTAAATACCATACATGGGTATGCACAAAATCAATAGTCAAACTGAAATTAGCTTTGTAATGCAATGGCTCGTAAACATGTACTGAGAGAATATTTTAGAAAGTGAATTATGCATTTTTTTATCTGAAAACACCATGTGAACATAACTGACTCTAAGGAAAAAACAACGTGAGTCTGTCCTTGGGTTAAGAAACAAGGGTTCATCCGTTTAAGTTCCATTTTACCCTTTACTTCATAAATAAATCTTTCATAGCAAGGCAAAATAGTGTATATCCGCATCAACGGGCTCATCCGTGTCGTCTGAGCACGACCGACACTTCTCACTGTTAGATTCACTAGATTATTTGTGACAAAAAAGGGAAAGTGCACATACTGATGACATTGATTTTATGGGTGGTCTGAATCTAAACTGGCCGCCTATGTGATAACAGACGTAAGAAGATTATCATAAGCCAAAAAAGTCAGAGCTAAAATATTTCAATGATTTCCTTTTCCTCGGACTTTCTAAGTCACGCCTCCTTGAACACTGTAGGAAATCGTTCACGAACTATACATATTTATCAATAAATGTTCGAACAATATTGTGGAGAAAATCGACCTATAATAAACACATTCCAGACGCGCGACTTTATGCGAATTAAGGTTCGAAATATTTGAAAAATACTGCATTGTCATTGGCTCAAAAATAATTTCAACCATTATGCATTTTTACGTGTGTGCGACCAGTGTAGATCCAGATCAGCCAGCACATCCATGCCGTCTGATCAGGATCTGCACTGGTCGCATTTTAGAAATAACCTAATGAATCAAAAAGCGAACAGTGCCCATTCTGATCAGATGGCACATATGTGCCGGCTGTTCTGGATCTACACTATTCGCCCTCGCTATAAGGGTGTGTCTATGGAGGAAGGGTTTATACTTTACTCCATGAATATGCCTTTAATCACATGATTGTGTGGAGCCAGATCAACTGGCACATCCTCACTGTCTGATTTGTATATGGCAAATCCTTGCCATCTAATTTACATCTTCACTGTGATTCTTGGTCAGAAATAGCCTAATGAGTTGAAAAGCAAACAATTTAGATCTTTCCTGATAAGAAGGCAAAACTGTGCTGGATGATCAGGATGTACACTGGTCACCCATGGGATAAAAGCCTTATTCCATGGAGTAATGTTGCTGTGACAGTTAATCAATGATGACTTTATTATAAATTGTCTTATTGAGGGTACTCCTCTTGATAATGGTACTTCACTTAGAGATAGAACAATCTGCTTACTATTGTTTTCTGGAGTATTTACTTCTCTCAAGATGCTCTGTTAAAGTGATTGATTATATTTCTTTACCCTCGTTTACTAAATTATTAACAGGAGCATTCTGCTGTTCCTGCCAAATACTCATTGTATGTCTAGTTTGAAAGACAAAACTAAATTTAAATTTCTACCAGGGAATTACTTAAAATCAATTTATCTTAACTGTTTATGTAGTATTAAAAATAACTGAGAAAAACAAAAGCTTTTTAATCATTAAATTTATAATATACATTATTTATTTGTTTTTTCTTGGGTTTGATGCATGTTACACAAAGTGAATCATGTATACAGATTTTATGTTTAAAGATGTGTGCATGGTAGAACATACTGTACATATGAGTTTATCTTTAAAAAGCAAATTTGTTAATTATTATTTCTATCAAACTTGTTTTTGCCTTTGAAAATAAATTAAATGTTTAGATTCTCATCCAAATTTTTTGAGTAAGGCATTTTCAGAAGTTCTTTGGTCTGGCAATGGTAAACTTACTTGTGTGTAACATGTGAAATAATATTATATTGGAAAAAACTCCTGTACAGCTAATGCCCCTGTAGTCTCAATAATTCGACTCCAAACACAGACCCATTTTTCATACTGACATTATAGACTTCTGTGTTCTATGTCTCAACCACTTAGGATCAACACTATGGTGAAAATCACACTGATTTTAATTCCCTTATGAATCTCATTTTGAATGAGCTTTTCAAGTAATTATTTTTGAAGAACTATTGAGTTTAAAAACTATCTGAAGCTGGCAATGTTGGGGACATGGATTCTTGTCTCTGATATATAATATAAAAGAAAAGGATGACAAATTTTTTTTGCATTGTTTGGAATGTTAACTGGTTGTACACAAAGGGCAGTCATTGTACATTTATATAAACGGAAGCCCTGTGTACAGTAAGTTGGGCTTATATTTAGAATACTTCTAATGATTTTAGGGAATACAAGTATGTATAAAAATAAAACTTAAAGGCTGAAATCTGAAGTCTTTCAAGGATTAAATATTTTTAGATTTTTAGCGTTTTAAACTGTCAAAGTGATATTTGCAGTTTTAAATTGTAAACTCCAGAATTATTTATTGTCACTAATGGCTATACCACATTTTAAATACAAATTCTGGAGCTCGCACAGTAAAATATATTTCTTACAAAAATTTTCTGTTTATTTTACTTTAAATGCATAATTTGTATTATTTAATTTCTGAAAAGTTAATGTAAAATTCATTTTAAGATTTGGTTGGAATAAGAATGAAGTTGTTATGCTTGATGCTTCAAGCTGATCACCAGGGCTGGAGGTTATAAAACTGAGATTGTAAACCAGTCTCAAATCTCAAGGATCTGATTGCCTGAAATGGCGACTGAGATTTGAGACTGGTTTCCATGCTCAGTTTTATAACCTTGGGCACTGGTGTTGGTTCCCCGAGAATCAATAGTTATGATAAGATTTATAAAGATTAATTTCACTGGTTGACAACTGTTTTTGGATATTTTGTATCTTGTAATAAAAAACATTTGTATCCTGATAAAAGTGCAGTGCACATGTTATTTTTATACAGTGTTATAATAAATTTTTGTTTATTAACCCTTTCCTCCATATATAAACATTTTTACGCAAGTGCAACCAGTGCAGATCCAGATCAGCCGGCACATTCGTGCCATCTGATCAGGATCTGCACTAGTCACATTTTGGTCCAGTGCTGCACTGGTCACATTTTGGTCCAGTGCAGATCTGGATCTAAACTGTTTGCCCTTGCAATTTAAATGTATCTATGGAGGAAAGGGTTAATTTCTCATTGTTATCTAATGGTTTCATTTACAAAGGACAGCAAGAAAGTATGTCATGTTCCAATAATGACACTCTTCTTGCACTTTCTTGAGGCTGAAAATTTATCTGCTTCTGGCTACAGTAAAAGCAGCTTACAGACTTTGCAAGATGTGTTGACATGCAATTGTCGAAACAGATCCTATGTTCTCTAATGAGCTGCTGTGAAAAATCATGAATTGCTGTCATTTGCTCTGTCCTATACATCAAGGTTTCAACAGCCCTTCCAAATAGCTGTTACTGGTAATATCATGAATTCTTAATAATAGTTTTGTAAAAATTGAAAAATTTAGTACTGTAAATTTTGATATTGTTTTGATCTGGAAATGAAAAACATTTTTGTTGTTTTCATCTGGATTTGAAAAACATGTTAAAGGTAGCATAACTGAAGCACACTTTGTTAACAACACAAACATTTTTCATACCCTGATCTGCTTCATAACTTTGAATGTAATTCCAGATTATAATAATTTACATAGTGTTAGTATTTATTGTATACTTACTTGAGAAGTTATTACTTTCCTGTAAACAAATTAGATTTGCCTATTTCTGTGTTTGTATTTTAAGAAAATCTTTATTTATGACCACACATTATTAGCATCACTGGTTTACATTTTTGATAATTATCTTTACAATTTAATTATTGTGGCAGAAATCTGTCTCGGAGGAATCTCATAACACACCAGACTCTTGTCAAACTGTAGCGAAATAACAATGAATAGTCCCTGAATACTTTCTGTATTGTCTAGTTTGTCTATTCTTGCTTGAAGACGTATGTATCATTCTTGTTTTGATTCGATAATAAAGGCATGTGATTTGATTATGAAATCTGTGTTTTCTCAGGAGTGAAAGGAGAGAAAAAAAGGAAAATTGGGTTTCTTTAATGGTGATGTGGACAGAACTTATTACATGGTTTCAGTAGTGGTGACAACAAAATATTCAATCTATGTGATGCAAAGAAAAAAAAAGACAAGAAATGCTGCTGGCAAATCAATAAAAAAATATGTACTCATTTTACATTAGGCCAGAGAAAAAAATATTTTAGATTCTCATCCCCGCCCGCCCCTGTCCAAAACCACCCGCCCCAAAAAAATTTATTGGTAAAAAAATCGTAACATATTCTGTTCCGTACAGAACGGGTTTTAGACCATCCCGAAATACCTTCAAAAGGTATTTCGTTGATAAAAAATAAAAATTAAAAAGTGCCCACACGCCGATTTTTTTCCCAAAATCCGGATGAGAATCTAATAATTTATTTTCTCTGGCCTTAGATATTTTTACTATTCAAGATGACTTTTATATGCTCATTTGAAGAAATTTGTATTGTGTTGTGCAGGTTGCCCGTCTGTCTGAAGAACGGTTTGACATGGTGACTGATTTTTTATTAAGAACAATGTGACCCTTATTCACCAATCTTGTATATAGATTGCCTTTTGTTCAGAAGATGACCTGAATTCATTTGGAACTTGAGGGGACACAGTCACATTACTTCAATTAATGTTTGTTCCCAACTGAATCACTGCTGATCCACTGTCATTAATCAGAGGGATGAAGGTTTTTTACTTGGTCTGTAGCTGGACCAGTGCCCAAGGTTATAAAACTGAGCATGGACTGGTCGCCATTTCAGCCAATCAGATGCTTGAGATTTGAGACTGGTTTCCAATCTCAGTTTTATAACCTTGAATCCAGATTTCCTTGCATATTGAATAATTTTTTCGACATGATTTACCGGGGAAAGAAAACCTTGTCTTTTCCCAAGAGAAAAGATAACGTTGCCGTGCTACATGAGTGACGCCGTGTAAATATTTTCGCGTAAAAACAAATTAAGTTTGTATAAATAAACACAAATGTTATGAACAGTAAAAGGTATGCAAGAAACAGTGTCTTGCATGAGACATTCAGTAAAGTTAGAAAAATCTGTCACCTCGGGTGAACTGTTATTGTGGGAACTCAACATAGCCTCTTTCCTGCAAAACAGTTCTCCCACGATGACAGATTTTTCCATCTTCACCTCACACTCATGCAAGGTTTTATAGAGTTTAGATAGCATGAGTGATATCTCCCCAACTTGGCAGTGCTCTTGTTGTATATTTTTAGAAATGAGTACAAATAACAGTCTGCTTAATAGGTAACAAAGCTTTCATAAAAATGAAATATTAACCCTTTCCTGGATAGATAAGCATTTTTACGCATGTGCGACCAGTGTAGATCCAGATCAGCCGGCACATCTGTGCCGTCTGATCAGGATCTGCACTGGTCGCATTTTGGTCAGAAATAACCTAATGAATCAGAAAGCGAACAGTTTAGATCCTGGATAGATAAGCATTTTTACGCATGTGCGACCAGTGTAGATCCAGATCAGCCGGCACATCTGTGCCGTCTGATCAGGATCTGCACTGGTCGCATTTTGGTCAGAAATAACCTAATGAATCAGAAAGCGAACAGTTTAGATCCTGGATAGATAAGCATTTTTACGCATGTGCGACCAGTGTAGATCCAGATCAGCCGGCACATCTGTGCCGTCTGATCAGGATCTGCAATGGTCGCATTTTGGTCAGAAATAACCTAATGAATCAGAAAGCGAACAGTTTAGATCCTGGATAGATAAGCATTTTTACGCATGTGCGACCAGTGTAGATCCAGATCAGCCGGCACATCTGTGCCGTCTGATCAGGATCTGCACTGGTCGCATTTTGGTCAGAAATAACCTAATGAATCAGAAAGCGAACAGTTTAGATCCTGGATAGATAAGCATTTTTACGCATGTGCGACCAGTGTAGATCCAGATCAGCCGGCACATCTGTGCCGGCTGATCAGGATCTGCACTGGTCACATTTTGGTCAGAAATAACCTAATGAATCAGAAAGCGAACAGTTTAGATACCGGATAGATACGCATTTTTACGCATGTGCAACCAGTGTAGATCCAGATCAGCCGGCACATCTGTGCCGTCTGATCAGGATCTGCACTGGTCGCATTTTGGTCAGAAATAACTTAATGAATCAGAAAGCGAACAGTTTAGATCCTGATCAGATGGCACGGATGTGCCGGCTGATCTGGATCTAAACTGTTCGCCCTAGCAATAAAGGTATGTCTATACAGGAAAGGGTTAATGATCAATATCTGTGACTTGTGTCTGCATCAGCATTTATCTGTAGTAAGCAATAATCTGCCATTGTCAAGCATTCTGCACAGTTATAATGAGTAATACAGAATTAAGCACCCAATAAATGTATGCATCAGCTATTCATACTTCCCCTGGGTGTCTGTTCATGACAGGTTTCACTGTATGTTGACTTGCTCATCACTGGGTTCCTAATTTGTTTGTAGCTCAAAATGCATTCAAAACACTGTGTTGAAATGAAACAACATCCTGTTAAGATTTCTGCTTTGTGTCCACTGCTAAACAATAACCTTAAATATCTTTTTCTGGTACAGGTGTGTATTTTATTAAATACTTTTCTATTGTTCAAATAGTCAAGATTTTAAGAAAATATCATAGCCTTTATATGTTTTTAATAAGTATTTTTCAGTATTCACAGGCTAAGAGCAACTTCTACTCTTATTTAAGTATATGTAATATCATAATAACATTGTTTACTTTAACATTAATGCATGTTAAGATTTTCAGATTGTTAGCCTCAGTAGTAAGTCTAGATTTTGTGTGTTTCAGAACCAACATGAGTGGTAGAGTTCAGAGATCCCATAGAGATATGTACAAAGCTAGTACACCACCATGGAAAGACACCTATCGCAAGGTACACACAGGTTATCACTTGTTACTCATTGCATTAGGAAAATGCTGGTGGAACATAAAGTGAACTTGCAAAGGACAGTTGCCCTTTTTTGACTCCATGGTCTCGGATCATAAACTAAAATATTGTAGACCAGTTCTTGGTCTCCAAAATGAACAATAGATTGGTCATATTTTTCTTGGGATTAGGATCTGCTATGGATATGCAAGGCAAATAAATACTGTCATAAACTGATTCAACAACCACAATTATTATACCAAATATCTTAGTGTTTTACTCCACGTTTTATTGCATGTGCAGCTAGTGTAGATCCAGATCCATTGGCATACAGGGCTTTTCATCAGTAAAGTGGGAAAAGGCCCTGGCCTTTCCTATTGGGAAATTTATGCGCGATAATTGCTTATTTTGGGAAAAACAAAATAAATTGAAAGATGGGTTCTAGTTCATAAAACTGAATAGTAATAGGTATTTTTAACTTAAATCTAATTTTTCAAGCACTTCATTTTCAGACTTCAGTTTTCAAACATCTATCAAAGGAGTTTAACCGTATTTTGGACATCTTACCTAGCATTTTGGGAAGAGTTTCTGCCGCAGTTGGGAAAAAATACTATATATTTGGATTGGGAAGAGGCCTTTCATAGGCCTCTGTTATATAAGGATGAAAAGCCTGGCGTATCCCATGGATTAAAGAGTTAGTGAATGTGAGAAGGCAGAGGATTGGGATGTTGCGTCAGCTTCTTTGATAATAAAACTTTATATGGCAATTTGTTATCATGAAGTGCTAAACAGATTTCAGTCTTTTTGTGCTTCATTTCTATGATTAATTACCTTCCTTCAAAAATTGGGTCCCCGAAGATTGCATATGTCTATCCAGCTTACTAGTTCCCAGAGCTTTGTCAGTGTATGATTGCATTTAAAGTAAAGAACAATTTAAATTTCTTTTTTAGAGATGTTTTGAGAGATTACGAGATAGCAGAGACAAGTTGAAAGCCCAATTTCGGAAACTTTCTATCTCCAGAAACAATAATCAGTTTATAGAGGATTTGATGAAGGAAGAATGGGAAAGCTTGAGGACAGAACAGGAGAAGGCTCTCGAAATGGATTTAGAGGTACGCTACTGTTCCATTCTTGTTGGAGCAAAATAACCTTCATATTTAAATTCCTCTAAATAATACATTCCTCCATATATGTGTTTATCATGGGTGAACAGTGTAGATCTAGATCAGCCACCACATTTGTGCCATCTGATCAGGATCTACACTGTTTGCTTATAGATTCATTACATTGTTTTTGACCAAACAGTGTAGATCCAGACCAGACAGCACAGACATGCAGGCTGATTTGGTCTATATTGGTCCGTGCATAAAAACAAGTTTCATATTATTGTGCCTATGACAACAGGGTTGTGATGATGGTCCAGGTTGTTTGATAGAGTTATACCCCTTTAATACTTTGATTGCTATCTATTGTGACAAAGTACCTTAGTGAGACACAAGTTTCAACTGAACACCAATCTGGTCTTTGTAAATCAACAGTAATTGCTGTTGACATGCTCCTGTAGTAGATCAGGGCTGAAAGTTATAAAACTGAGCATGGAAACCAGTCTCAAATTTCAAGCATCTGATTGGCTGAATTGGCGACCAGTTCAGCCAATCAGATGCTTGAGATTTGAGACTGGTTTCCAAACTCAGCTTTATAACCTTGGTCACTGAACTGTATGTGTTTTCAGTTTGGTCGTCTTGACTTCAACATAGATCAGGTACTGGATATGTTTGAAGACATTCAAGCAGAACTTAGACAGGAAGGTAGGCCAAATAAATAATTATTATCATACGTTTAAATAAAATTACAGTGAAATAAATAAAGCTTATGTTTACCATTATGGCAACCAGAAGTTTAAAAACATTTTAATGACCTTAACCCTTTCCTCTATAGGCACAACTTTATTGCGTGGGCGAACAGTGTAGATCCAGATCAGCCAGCACATCCGTGCCGTCTGATCAGGATCTGCACTGTTCGCTTTTTTATACATTAGGTTATTTTGAACCAAAATGCGACCAGTGCAGATCCTGATCAGACGGCACAGATGTGCCGGCTGATCTGGATCTACACTGGTCGCACATGTGTAAAAATGTGTATATATGGAGGAAAGGGTTAAGATCACATGCAAGAATTAACCAAAATATGATTGATTACATCCTAAATTCATCTCTCAGGTTTGTTTGAAGATTATCAGTTTGATGCAAATTATGGATGGCAGAGCACAAAAAAGAAAACTGTTTATATTATCTTCTCAAATAATTTTACCAAATTCGATTGTACAATCAGCATTTCTTTGTTTTGTTTTGTTTAACTAGGCAGCATGTTATTGTTATTTGATATCTTTACATCTAGTTTTCCCACCATTCAACAGGGACTTTTTGTCTCTTATTTAGCTTCATTAAAAACGACACAATGCTTGGTAAGAAACCACATTTAAGTTAGCTTGCATGTTCAATGAAGAATAGATTTTGCTTTACCCTTTACTCCATGGAGACAGCATATATCCTATGGCAAATAGATTTACCCAATTATCTACATTTCACAGTTTCAGAGCTTACTCTCTCATTGGGGCTTCTGTTTACACTGGATATGCACATTTTGTAGCAGGTGTGACCGGTGTAGATTCAGATCAGTCAGCTTTTCTGTGCTGTCTTATCAAGATTTGCACTGTTCTCTTTTTGGTCAGAAAAAAACTAATAAACAGTGAACAGTGCAGATCCTGATCAGATGGCAGGGATGTGCCAGCAGATCTGGATCTACACTCTTTGCCCACGCCATAAAGGCATATACCTCTGTAAATATCATACATGTATAATTGTAGAGTTGCGGATGTTGGAAGAGTATGAGACCTATGAGAAGAGTTTACTAGTAGAGGAACAGTCCCTGTGCTCCGCTATAGATAAACTATCAACAGCTGACGTGGTGTGTCCCATGTGTAAAAAGTAAGTAGTTTTATTCTCTCTTTAAACAGAGATCAGTTATAATTATACAATTTAAGAATCCAAATTGTTGCAGTTTTTTAAGAACGGTCGGATATTGACATTTAGAAAGATATACTGATGTTTTGTCCGATAAAATTATGCAACATCATTGTGTACAAGCTTTGCTTACTACTAAAGAGGACCAGTATATGGAACAGTTACTTGTTATTGCAGAGGTGGGCTTAAAGTTATAAAACTGTGTATGGAAACCAGTCTCAGATCTCATGCTTCTCATTGGTCAGATTTGAGACTGTGATCAATATCAGCAACTCAGATTACTTTGATCTGAAACTGGTCACCATTCCCTGTTTTATAGCCCAGGGACCTGTAGATTTGGAAATAGATCCCATAATGTGACAATCTATACTAGAGATTAATGTGCTTGATTGTAAACTGAATTTCATTGTTTCTTTTATGTAAAATGTAAACTGCAAGAAATTTTATGTAAGAAAAAAAGGGGTATATAAATCATGTGCCATCTGTCCAGCGGACATGTGAGTAAGTTTATAATGCAAGTGACTTGCTTTATGTTACAAAGAGCATTGATCAGTCTGAATGTTGCAGATTAACTGTATATAGACAATTTCTTCACTTGATTGTATTAAATTAAGTTGTAAATGTAAAACATTTCAGTGTGATCCTGAGTTAAATGTCTACAGTTGAGACAGCTTAATTGGGAAGATTAATTGCTATAGACTATTGAATTTAGAATTCTGTTGAAATAGTAGGAATGCTTTTGTAAGGAAACTGGAATGCTCAACTATTTAATTATAATTTTTATTACAGATCCAACCTACTCAGCAACAAGTCTGTGATATTTTGTAGCTGTGGTCTCCGTATCAACACTGAGGTATGTACACCAGGGCCCAAGATCATAAAACTGAGCATGGAAGCCAGTCTCTTTGTCAAGCATCTGATTGGCTGAAATGGCGACCAGTTTAATAATTTTTTGATTTGATTAAAATTCAGATGAATTGCTTCAAATTTGGTACATTGCTTAGTATTTGGCAATATTTTTGCTTAGTATTTGGCAATATTTTTGCTTAGTATTTGGCAATATTTTTGTTATCTTTAGTAACAGTGTTAATTTCTTACCATTTCAGCAGGATTGCCTGACACTTGACAATGTAAAACAAATGCTGGAATCTGGCTTGGAATCACATGCACAGGGATGTCAGTGTGAACCTGTGTTTACTGTTGTGTCCGAGACAGAAACCACCAACCTGCTCATGACATGTCCTGTAAGTATGTCACATAATACCAACATAAAATAATGTCAAGAAGTCCAGTGATCCTTTATCAGTGTGCTCTACTCCATCTTGGGCTTTAAGAAACATACCTCTGATATTGATCAGCATGCAATAGCAGAAAACTGGGATTCATGTAGTGATTAAAGTCGTCAATTTATGTAGATAGTCATTAGAATTATAAAGGACAGTGTGTGACAGTTTTACAGTGGTCAGTAGATGTTCCTTTCAAAAATAAGTACCAAGATTTAATGGCCTGGTATGCCAGCTGATAGAAATTTACACAGGTTACACATTTAATAAGTTTTATTATACCCCCGCTTGGAAGAAGAGGGGGTATACTGTTTTATCATTGTCTTTCCGTTAGTCCATGCGTCCATCCGTCTGTTACAAAATTACTTGCACAATTTCTGTCGCAGTTTTCTAAGCAACTACAACATGTAGCAGCCTGATATTTTGCATTATGCTTTATCCTATAGTCCCTTATGGTGTAAAGCGATTTTATGCTCCTAGCTCTTCTACTTCCTGTTTACCGAATACTTAGATTTTTTCACATAGATGACAAACATGCACAATTTCCGTCGCAGTTTTCTAAGCAACTACAACAAGCAGCAGCCTGGTATTTTGCATAATGCTTTTTCCTATAGTCCCATATTGTGTAAAGCTATTTTATGGTCCTTGCTCATCTACTTCCTGTTTACCGAATACTTAGTTTTTTACACATAGATGACAAACATGCACAATTTCCGTCGCAGTTTTCTAAGCAACTATAACATGCAGCAGCCTGATGTTTTGCATATTGCTTTATCCTATAGTCCCATCTGGTGTGTAGCGATTTTATGCTCCTTGCTCATTTACTTCCTGTTTACTGACTATTTTTAGGTTTTGTTACTATACAGGTGTGCTACGCAATCCAGGGGTTTTCCTAGCCTTTCTGAGGGTCCGGAAAACGGACCCTTTCCCAAAGCAAACGGACCCTTTCCGAATCCGAAATTTCTTCCATTTTTCCCAATTTAATCCACAGATAATTTTCAAAACATAAGAAACAGTGTTAACTTTCGCTTTAGGTCATTAATAACAACAGACTGTTTTATCTCCCACTATGCATGTGACGTCACAACCAGGTGTAAAATTCGCTAATCCTGGAAAAATTTACACTACTCTACACACGCCTATATTTCACAACAATCGGTACAATCTTTATCGCGAGATATTTTGATTCTCGCGAGATTATGCGACAGCGCGATTACACAAACTGTCAAAATCGTGTCTTTGACAATTAAAATGGTGTATATTTAGCCGTTTGTCGGCGCTTAATTTATTTTTGACGATAAGTGATTAGGTACATGTAAGTTGATTGCCGCTGCAATAATTGAATCAATTAGTTCACAGGTGTTACTTTAATCACGTTATTCCAAATTATATATCGTACAGTACTGACTAATCAGTTCATTCTACGGAAAATTCCTCAGTTGAATTTTAAAATAATGCTTTAATTTATTGATATATCTGCTTAACTGTGTTCAGTAATTATGAATAGATTTTAGAAAGGATCATTTTGTGATACGAAGGTAAATATTAAAGTGTATTGCGATATTTTGTCTTAAGCAAAAAGGGAGATAATAAGTTTGATTATTAAATTGACTGA
Organism: Corbicula japonica; assembly: GCA_038501625.1. Lineage (NCBI taxonomy): Eukaryota > Metazoa > Mollusca > Bivalvia > Venerida > Cyrenidae > Corbicula > Corbicula japonica. The sequence goes on along the minus strand of JAZAYU010000091.1, from coordinate 718,671 downwards.
AATACAAAATCTCCGCAAATTATTTCGTATGCGCTAAAATGTTACTAAATAAATACTATATGAACAAAAGAGATGAAAAACATCAAGCATTTTTACAGATTTGTAGTCCACTATTGTAAAATTAAAAATTATATATATACTATCTAATCATAATATCATTTCAATGTAAATCATATATCACAAGAACTAAAACATGATGGTTTGTGTGTTCTGGGCATATGGTTCTAGTAGCAAAAAATAAAAAAAAAAGTTATTTTTTCAAACTATTTGCATTTTAGACGGATGCTGCCATTTATATATACAAAAAAGAAAAACAAATGGGACATTCAAGTGCAAGTTTTGTTTGTGCTATGTATAATATAATGATTTCAAATTCCCAAAACTTGTATTTTTGTCAATAAAAATTCCCAAAATGAAACATTTCACGCGCTAAAATTTCCCAATTCTGGCCAGGGTCCTTTTCCCAAAATGGCTAGGAAAACCCCTGCAATCCAAAGGGTATCTTTAACACTATATAGGCACATTACATAAACCAAAGGGCATCTTTATTGAAAAATGCAAATTATATTTTGAAAGTCATATTTCTCACAGCGGGGGTATCACTAGTGAGCATTAGCTCACAGATTTTCTTGTTGGTGGAGCAAAGGGTTAAAGCAGGACTGATTTGTTTAATATAAAATATGAAGAAATGTTTATTGTCGTCAGCTGTTAAATATCTATTTTTAGAGATTCCTGTGTTTCTTATAGTTAAATTTGTTGCTAGAGCAAACTAGAAAATTTTTCAGCTTTTAGCATTTCAAAATTGGTGATTATTTTGTTTTCATTCCTGTTTAAGCAAAATCTATAAATAATGTCAATCCAGCAGGTCAAAAGATAGATTTTATTTGAAAATTAATCAGCTAATGATGAATAAATATGGGTTTCTTTGGTTACCTTTTTAATTCACCAGAAAGTTAGTAGATAAGTCTTTGATAGAGTCATGTCTGAATATTGTTTCTCAGGTGAGCAGTCTAGTCATTTGGGATCTCTAGTCTTGGCAACTTGCAGTCAAGCCCACTTGACATTGTCTGCTGTTCCATGTTTGGAATTGATCAATCCCTAGAGTCATACTGATAGATGTACACTACAGATATAGTACCAGAGAATAGTTTTATGTTCGTGTTTCATTACAATTATTACTGTCTCCTAACAAAGCCAAAACTTTGTCAGCTTAAAATACAGGCTAGTTAGATACTGCTTGATGCTTTTTGCACATAAACATGTGTTGTGCAACCTCAGACTTGTGTTTAAATGAATATTTTATTTGTTTGTGATATTTTTTAGAGTGGGGAGGGGGTGGGTGCAGCATACACAAAGTTCAGTGTTTTACATTATTTGTTATCAGATTAGCATAACTCAGTTTCAGTTTTTTGGGGTTTCCATATAAACTATGGTGTTTGTATTTCAGTGAAATCTCTATTGAAACCATTTCTGAGACAGGACAAAAGTGGGTTGGTCTTAATTCCAGGATAGTAAATAGCACAAATCTGTTAAAAGGGTAATTAAAATAGTGGTCTTATTATCAGGGTGGTCTTTTAATTTCAGATGGTGTTTATGAGGGGTTTTACTCTAAATCAATTAGTATACATGATAAGAACATGTATATATAAGTTGACCAGTTGATTGTTCATTGATGGCGTTGCATACTTTGATCATGTAAGATTTAATTCCATGAACATTTTCAAAACCCTAGTATGTACTGTTTGGCATACATATGAATCTGGTTCCCTGGAAGCAATGTTAGTGGTTCCCAGAGTGACTGCATTGACTTCTTATTGATTGTTGGAAATGTGTAGTGTAAGGATGGTATATTGATATCACCAGCCTCTAGAAGAATACACATTCAGATGATATTAAACTTGCATCTGCACTTGAAAAAATGAACATTATGATCTCCTTTGATCGGAAATAAAAAGAATTACCACAATTTATTGAGAAGAACAGACAACAGTGTGTGTTTTATTGTAGAAAATATCTATTGTTGTGAATTTCTCAAACTTCCTTCTGCAAAAATTATTTTTGAAGAATTGCTGAAAACACCAAAATATTAAATGGTTGGATAGAATACATCACATTTTCACTTGATCTGAATGGAAAAATATCCTGTGAAAATTTCCATTAAAAAGAAGATCAATTTAAGAAGTATCAACTTGATGGCACTAATTATCTCAAAATAACTGCTATTTTGACAATTGTTCAGTATTGATTTCTGAATAATTCAGTTACCATCAGACCAATTTGAATGCTGTCTTCAGTTCTGTGCTTGGTTTTAAAGTGACCTAACAATCAAAATGTCATCTGGGACTGTATATAACCCGTTACTCAAAGGGGTATGACTGTGATTCCATGGGCAAACAGTGTAGATGCAGATTGGCCAGCACATCTTGCCATCTCATCACAATTTGCACTGTTTGCTTTTGATTCATTAAGGTATATTTCTGTTCAAGAAGCAGCTAATGTAGATCCAGATCAGTTGGTAATGATCTGCTGGCTGATCAGGATCTACACTGGTGAACATGCAATAAAACCTGTATACCATAAAACTCTTTTAAATGTCCCTCCCATAATGAGCATCCACGTGTTGTTTTTAGGGTAAAAATGTAGTAAATCCATATTTATCATCCAAAATGGTATATGAAGTAAAAGAGTTAAAATAAAGTTTTAAATACTTTGGATAGCTTTGCATGTCTAAAAACAAATAGGTTCACAAAAGGCATTTGATGCATAAAATGCTCAGTCACCTTTTTCTCTTTCATTCATAACAGTTTGTCACTTGTTGTAAAAATTATCAGAAATTAAACCATTTACATTTCTGTACTGTTTAACTTCATAGTTTGTTACTTTGAAAGAAGAAAAGTTGTATTGTTTTTACACTGTGCACATGTTTCTCATCATTCCTTAATTGACATTTATCTGCATTTCCATAAGGAAATAAAGTATGCAAGAAAAGATCTTGAAATATTAAATATTTCTTGAGTGTGTTTAAGTTCCATTATTGCGTTAAACTTACAGTGTGTGCATCATACTGAGTTCTGTCTGAAATTTTTTTCAGGAATAACAGAGGTGGTTGTTGAATTGTTTTTGAGTAGAACATATCTTTATTCTCTGCGTTCATATCCATGATTTACTGGTGTACAATATCAGTATTTTGAATTTACAGTTTCTTTTATCACATGTCATCATGCAATACAGCAATGTGCAGTAGACTTTTAAAACAGATTGTGCTTACTATAGAAAAAGGGAGCAGTAAATATAACAAAAATATATGTGCATGTTTCTGTTCTTAAATTAGATTTGTCAGCGTGTATCCATACACAATACTCAAATATCGCCACTTAATGAATAGCCAGCCACACCCCAGAGGTACAGAATATCTGCAATATGAACATACTAGCACATGCAAAAAAACTGAAGCTATTACGAAATTTTGTTTAATGTTACTTTTTTGCAAGGACTATAGCTGGAATTATATGGCTTTATGCAAGATTGCTCCAAGATAATAAAACTGAGAACGGAAACCACTTTCCAATGTCAGGCAGCTGGGTTGAAGGTTATAAAGCTGAGATTGGAAACCAGTCTCAAATCTCAAGCATCTGATTGGCTGAAATGGCAACTGGTTGCCATTTCAGCCAATCAGATGCTTGAGATTTGAGACTGGTTTCCATGCTCAGTTTTATAACCTTGGGACCTGGTTGAAATGGAGTCCATTCTCCAGTGAACAACCAGGGACAAAGATAATAAAAAACTGAGATAAAAGACCAGTCTGAAACTTCAAGCATATGGTAGGTTTAAATTGAGACTAGCTTCTATTTCAACCAATAAAATGCTTGTATTTTAGACTCCATTTCAACCAGTTGGGTGATTGAGATTTGAGCCTTGCCTTCAGTTTCAGTTCTGTAATCTTGGGCACAGGAGAGAATGTTGAGACTGATTTCCAATCTTACTAACTTGAGCTCTGGTTCTTTGCTCATGCTTTTGTTTTTGTATTTTGCAGGACTGTGATTGGATGTCAGTGGTGATCTAGACAACATCTGCCATCCCTACCTACCTCAATGCATGCCATGTTGTGTTCATGTACATTATATCCCTCATGTTAAATGACCACTTGATTGATGCAAGGATTAAGAACTTTATATCACCAAAATACTGTTTCATATACCAACAGCAAAAGAAACAAACCCTAATTTGCAAATGTTTTCAGATGTGAAATCATTATTGGAATATTTTTTGTACAGAATTTAGGTCAAGTTTTGAAGTAAAGAACTTTGAACTTTTGAACAAAGGTTTGTTGCCTATAAGGTATAATTATGTTGCCTTTACTATTGAGTGTACAAGCAAAACTTTGAGGAGAAAACCATTTTTTTTATATAAAAGAGGAATTGAACATTATTGAATGAAAATAGTCTAGTGCTTAAGAAGTTTTATGTTGTAGCTTGCTGGAGACGAGTCAGTGATATCGTGAGAGAAGACAGTTCTAAAAGTTCATACACTGTGAAAGATAATTCTTTGCAATTTAAAACATTGATTTTTCATTTTAATGGTAGTGCTGCCATTAAATAAGCAATTAAAATTGTATATAAAGTAAAATTGCATGTTCACGGATATTTGACAGTTGTTGAGACATGAGGCTGGCAGATACTGAGCCTTGCTGGACGCCTGTGGCCAAGGTTATAAAGCTGAGCATGGAAACCAGTCTCAAATCTCAAGCATCTGATTGGCTGAAATGGTGACCAGTCACCATTTCAGCCAATCAGATGCTTGAGATTTGAGACTGGTTTCCAATCTCAGCTTTATAACCTTCAAAACTGGTTATAATGAAGTAGGTCATTTATTTGGTTTTGATGTAATTGAAAGCTTGAAAAGCAAATAGTTTGATGTTTATTTGAAACAACGGTTTATAATCTTGGAGCCAGGCTTAAAGGAGATGTAAATACAAGATTGGGAACCAATCTCATTACTCTGCAATCTTATTGGTTAAAATTGAGCTCAGTCTTAAAACTGACCAATGACATGTGATCTAACGCTAGTCTTAAGTCTCTGGGTAGAGATTACTTTGTTCCTTCAATTATATTTATTGTACATTGAAATTTTGTAGAAAAAATAAATATGTTATATGTTGCAATTGCCACATTGTTTTCTATGAATTTCTGAATTGTTATAAGAGATGAAATATAAGAAACCAAGGAATACCTTAACCCTTTCAGGGTTCTCCCCAGGAATTTTTTAAGGGATAGCTCATAATATGTGTAAGGGGTGGGTGCGGGAGGGGTGGCCCCTCCTGCGTGCCTGCGGCGAAGTTTTTGGTAGTTTTACCCTCTTTTATTATAATTTCATGCTATTCTAAGCCATTCTGCTGGTTAAATAATAAAGAAAGCATTTATAAAAGAACATTTATTTTATTACATCAAATATATTGATTTATGTAAGTTTAATCATTGGTCAAGTTCACAGAAAACCTATCATTCTTATGTTTAAGGACCAAGTTGAGGAGAGATTAGTGATTTTTTAAGCATTTTTTATCAGACCGACAGACAGACAAATAAACTAGCTTTATATTGTTATTTGCCTTTCAAGAAGGGGATCTAAAGAATAAGGCTCACTGGTTTAGCAATCAGTTCTTATAGATTGTTTTACTTATCACCTTTAAATTGCTAAGAAAACTGTGAACAAAAATGTATTGTCATCAATACTTACCCAAAACACATCAAAAGCTACCGACATTCTGGCTAACTGCCAATTACCAGCCCATCAATTGTTCAGTTAATTTACAGCAATCATTTTATCATTGCGAGTAGTATCTTTCATCCACTTAATCCCTTAATTGACACATGCATCGCACAGGTAATTGCAATTATTCTAATCTTCCCAATATACTGCGTCTGCTTCACTATGATTACGACCTTGACCTTCTTAATAATGTATCAGTGTTAACTGCATGCTATAGCGAGCGTCTACTGATACAGATCACGTGACGTATGACTGGATTTATCTCAGATGCTTCGGGCAATAAATATAATTGACACACTTTACTGTGTTTGTTGGAATACCCTAAAACTTTATCAGCAGGAAATAAGGCGTAGCGCTGATCTTCTAAAGCATGCGGTTAATTTTAGGGATAGCGGATTTATGGATTTAAAATTTAAGCGTAGCGGGTCCGCTACGCTAAAATGGCCTGGGGAGAACCCTGCCTTTACTCCATGACTTTTATTGCATTGGTGAATGGTTGATCCGGATCAGTAAGTACATCTGTGCTGGCAGATTAGGATCAACACTGTTGACCAGTGTAAATTCAGATCAGGGACCAAGATCTTAAACTAATATTTGAGATCAGTCTCAATCTCAAGCATCTGATTGGCTGAAATGGCGACCAGTCGCCATTTCAGCCAATCAGATCCTTGAGATTTGAGACTGATCTCCAGATTAAGTTTTATGATCTTGGGCACTGCCTGCATGAGGAGTGTGGTCAGGTTCTGCAATAGTCAGTTTTAGATTCAGTAAGTAATTCCTGACCAAGAATTGAATAGTGTAGATCCTTTTTAGACTGCTTGGATATTCAGGTTGATCTGTGTCTACACTAGTCATACATGGGATATAAGCTTTATGAAGGAAAGAGTTAACTAAAAAGAAGTCTACCGTTATTTTTGTAGAGGCCTTTGCACATTTTTATTCAAATATTAATTATGGTTTGAGTATACATTTTCTCCGGGTAATTTATCTTTTTAAGCACTCAATGGGGGGTTAAAAACCTTTGTTTAAAGCAATAATCGTCTTTAAGGGTGTATTTAAGAACTTTATTAACTGATTATTTAGCAGTGTATAAGATAACCAGATTTTAGCTGGTTCTATTCTGCTCTTAACTCATACCAGCCATGTTAAAAGATAAAACTATGTTGAAAATAATTAATAAAACTTAAGAAAGTAGTCTAAATTGTACAGAATGGGTGAAATAATACTTGGCACATTTGTGCCATGCACATTTGGGTTTACATTGTTTATAAAGATAGCCTACAAGTCCTTTCAATATGCCAACAATATTCCTTAGAAGTTGCTGTAAATATGTATACCCATGTAAACTAGGAATAGAACTTCCAAGTGCTAAAAAGGAACTTGATTATAAAGGAAACTTGGAGCCGGGTTCAACACATGCCTATTTATCACACACGGTTTTCTGCATTAAAATTTTGACACTGATGGGAGATAAACATGGAATGTTTTCCAAACAAATAATTTAATCATGCACTTTCAAGGGAATGCACATGTGCAATCACTGGAAATTAATGACAAATCCATGTCTGGGACTTCAAATATTCTTGACAATTTGACATGCAAATTTAGGCGTCTTTTGGATAAACAAACTATTAAGATTGATATATTCGTTATCACTGTAAGGGAAAGATTTTCTGCTTTCTTTGATGTTGAACATCCATATTCATACATCACAAGCAGAAAGATGATTGCCCATTATCTCCAACCAGTAATTGTTCTCTGATTTAATGCTTGAGAAAACATTCCATTTTTCATTCAATGGAAATATTTATTCATGGAAGACAAATCGAATGAGTTCTTGAAGTAATGAACCTCTGGCATTGGATATCGATTTAGGCCTATGGGACAATTCTTTAAAATGATCAATATGGGTTGCTGGAAAAAAATTAAAGGACAAGAATTGTATGATTTTTTAAGCCCTCCACCTCTTTAGGAAAGATGGGTCATATAGATTTGCTCTTGTCTGTCCATCTGTATGTTTGTCCTCTTCTTGTCTGCATATTAACTTTAGAATGCTTTGAACTATCCTCACCAAATTTGTTGTGATGTAGCCTATGTTAAGATCTTGTTTAGGATTGTATTTGGGATCAAGGTCACTTTTACTAAAATAGAAATTACTTGAGAATGCTTTGAGCTATCTACACCAAACTCAATCTAAGGTAGTCTGAATAAAGACCTTGCTTTGGATAGTATTTTTGGTCAAGGTCATTCTTACAAAAAACAAAAATTTCTTGTCAGAAAAATAACTTCAGACTGCCGACTGGTTTTAGCTGTCATCACCAGCCTTGGTGTAGAGGGAGCCTGTGTTGAGACCTTGCCTGAGATTTTGCTGTTTCATGCCTATTGATGATAAAGGTTGATAAAATCACATTGCAATAAGTGCCATTACCAGCTGATATGTTCTCTTTTTTATCAATGTGACAATTAATTCGCGGTGTAGACCCATTGATTTACAACCTGAAAGCATTATACTGCTTTAATATGAGTCGTTCCAAAAGATGTTTATTTTATTAGATCCATAATAAAGTGTAAGGAACATTTTGGAAAAAAGATTTCTTCTGAAGGAATCCGTGTGAAGGTTATTGCCTTCCTTGTTAGATTGGATCTTAACCCAAATAGAGATGAATATGAAAACATTCAATCACTCTTAACAGCCTCTTAAAACCCAATGACTGAAATAAAACAATTGTTTTTTTGGTGTTTAAATTCACTTGACTCGACATAAAATCTGCCACCGATGGCTGATTACTGCTGATCACTTGTTCCAAGTGTATTGATTGTACGACAGTGAAGGCCATTAGAAGGTTATTGCATTATTGGGAAAATCACATCATCGAAATAAATGTCAACCTGATAACAAGGTTTGGAAATGTTCACACCAAATTGTATTGACATTAAAGACCTAATGGTACACCTTCAATTTAAGGGGCTCATTTGGAAATATTGATTTTTTTCTGGTGACTCCTTAATCACAAATTGTATTGAAATATACAAAAGTAAAAATTGTTCAACACTGTTCAAATAAAATGTAATTAGCAGTATTTGGTTATGATTAAAAATCTTTTTTCAGATTTATACTATTTTGAGAATTTTTAATTCTGGAATCTTTTGACAGAAACGTGAATTAATTTATTTTTGGAATGTTTCTGTCAAAGTCCTTAACAGAAATTTTCTCTTAAAAATCAGAGAGCAAGTTACTTCTAAACATTGTGGGACAGAAAATAATTGAGTGACAACTAATTGGTAAAAACTTAGTATGAACTAAAGGGTGGCCATCTAATTGAATTTTTGTTGTTTGCTTCATTATCTGGGAAACAAAAGTAATAATTATACTCTTCCTGGTATTTAGCTGCCTACCGAGAAAAACTAATTTAACTAGGTAGCGTACTTCGCAAGAATGGCTTAATTTGTTGAAGATGTTTTGTGCTCTGCAGGCTTACTTTGACAGCTTTACCGTCCTTAAAATGTTATTTCTGTGACATTTTCAGTATGGTTGTTACTTAACTGTTAATGATTGTTAGAAGAACACAAAGGACTGGAAATCTATTTTCCCGATCAAGGCAGGTTGGGTACATACTCATAAACTAAAGTGTCATACTGAAGACCATATTTTCTACCTGATGTATTGGTGTCATTTTTGTGGTATATGGTAAAATTGATGAAGTATTGTTCAATAAAGTACTCCATGATTCAGAGACATGATCATTCCCCGCTATTGGTAATTTAAAATTTGTTAGATTTCATCAGCTGCTTAAGGTAAAGCAGGGCTAAAGGTTATACAACTGAGATTGGAAACCAGTCTCAAATCTCAAGCAATCAGAGATTTGAGACTGGGTTCCATGCTCATTTTTATAACCTTGGGCACTGGAATGCTATTTGTAACAGTGTGATTGAGTTACTGTTTTATCTATTATGTAAACTTTCTTTGGCAAAAAAAAAAAACAACTATAAAAAAGCTTTTCAGGTGAATATCTTTGATTCAAATGCAAGACATTACTTTGTCTTAGATCCATGGTTCTACATCAAAAACATTGTATGCCTTAAATGCGAAAAAATGTGATTTTTTTATGAAGGGAATAAATGTCAAAGCTGGATGTAATTTAGTTTTTCACAAAGATGGTCGACTGTAGTGTGGTCATGTTTATATATTACTGCCATTGTTTGAATATAAGCCGCACTTTTTTTCTCAGAATTCGGCGGTAAAAGTTATGTGTGCGGCTAATACACAGGTTTGGCTGCTAATACACTTCATTAAGCCATTTTCATCTGTTCTATCAGGTTTGGGGGGTGGGTGGGGGGGGGGGGGGGGGGGCGGCAGAGCGGCTTATATTCGAACAATGACGGTACATTAATTGTTAAGTATGACATGTCTTGAGCTTCATGAAAATCAGTATCTTGGTAACTTAGTATATAATACTATGTGCAAATTTTGCTGACACAGTCACCACCTTTTTGGCCAGATTACAAGGCTTATGGTTTGATGATTTCCGTTAGTCTGCTAAGATAACATTTAACCCAAGGTTGAATTTTTGTTAAAATTTTTAAGACTATTAAATATTTAATTAATTTAATTTATTTTATTTAATATTTAATTTATCTTATTTAGTAAATTCACTTCACTGCTTTTTTTTTCTAATTAACAAACTTAGTAATACAATTTGTTATATTGATAGGTATAACTGTGGCTGTAATTTTACTTAAATTCATTTAAAGTAATGATTTTTAGTTGTTTGAACAATTGACCGCATCAGAAAAATAGACATGAAGAAATTTAAGTTTATGAGAAATAATGGAGTAAAACAATCTGAGTTTTACCACCTCACATGAAAATATTTTTTGAGGTCTTTCTCAATTTCTTTCTCTTGTGTAAATTTGATGATTAATGGGTTTACTTTAAATATTTAAAACTAATGTAAATCTTTGCAATAAGTTATCTTCTTCCATTAATTGGCTATTTAAATTTAAATGGTGTAATTTATTAACTAAAAATGTAACAGCAAATAGCAAGAGCAAATTTATATACAATTTTAGTGATTATGACTAATAGAATAAACTTTATGGAATCGGTTAGTCTGACAATCAATCCATTAACATCGTCATTTGGTGTTACCATGGTTTCCAACTACAACTAGTTTAACCCTTTACTTTGCGGGATATAGCATATTATATTCCATGTGCAACCAGTGCAGATCCAGATCAGCCAGCACATCAGTGACATTCTGATCAGGATCTACACTGTTTGCTTCCTTGGTCAGAAATAATCCAATGAATCAAAAAGCAAACAGAGTACACTGGTCATAAAGTTCTAAGTGCACTCTTGATAAATGCTAATTTTTCCAACTATTTAATTGAATCTTTCAAAATATTGTAAATTGCAATGAAAGACTATCAATTTCCTTTTAAAGCATGCAAACAAATTTGAAACTGCTTAACAAGATTGAAAAATAATAACATTTTTAGCACACTGGTATACAGATATAATAATATTTTTAGCACACTGGTATACAGAAAGCAATTCTCAAGTAAAAAAAAAATAATTGCATCCCCTACAGTTGTGATTATGTTCTCATCTTTGTATCATTAAAATTTGATGATATCTTAAGGAAATGTTATGGTTTGCAATTCTATTGCACCGAAATAACTTCGTAATGGTGACTTTGAGCCAACACATTCTTCTCTATTTTATCCATAACGTACGTACATTTGAAGGAGAAAATTCCATTTTTCTCTCACTGTTGTGTGCAAAAGGTTTCTGAGTGGCTTAGAAATTTCGGATGAAGCGATTCTTTGTAATACATTGTGTAGATATGTAATAGCCTTTTTAAGAGAACAAAAATTTATTCATTTTGATAAAATAGACCAGTAATATTTCTGACCAAATTAACGTCATTTTCGAATAAGTCGATTTTTTTAAGTTAAGTTAACTTATATTAATTTTATTTTTAGATAATTGATAAGTAGGCACTTATCAAACAAATGTAATGATAATATTTCCTGTTTACGTTCTTTTATGTAAATATTTAATGATGTATGAGAGTAACGTCAACGTTCAATGTAAGCAACATTATCAATCTAGAAAATAATATCATTTGTATTTTTTCTTATAATGATAAAATATGCAAAAATGAATTATTTCTTTTGCATTTACGAACAAAATCAGTATTTTTAAATAACAAATGTAAAGGAGAGTCACTAAAGAGCATTTTGACGCAAGTTTTGCGGCCTTCAGGCGTCAAACGTTTCATTCTATAAAGTGCTGTTGTGTTTTTTTAGATTGTCTGGTGTCAGAGAACGTATGGACAACAAAATAGATTATAAAAAAATTCATTTTGATTGCCGCACTGGGATTACATATGAATAGCGTATGCCAACGTATGGCATACGTTGAACTAATGCACGGTTTTCAAATAATTGTTATGAATTTATCATATTTAACATAATGTCAAACTTTCTTTTAATTAGGATAATTTTACATTGACATATTTAAAATTAAAAAGTGTGCACGTAGAACTTTTGATAAGTGTAGATCCTGATCAAGTTGCACAGATCTGTATTTAAATTGTTTGCCCATGTACAACAGCCATATCCATGGAGATAAGGTTATTATACACCTGGCGCAAGAGCACTATCCTCCTACAGAACTAAAAGAGGGAGCAAAATTTTGTAACATCCTTTTAAAGTTACACATGTTGTTTTGCCAAATCTTGACTTTCAAGTTGCCGATAAATCATCAAACAAAATGTTAACAAAAATAGCTTTGCCTGTCTTATCACATTTTGTTGACTTGTTGGCTTTCTACCAGAAAAAATCTATTGCAATCTGTAATATGCTGGCTCATCAAAAAGTATGAGAGATGAAAATGACAAGATTTTTGAAGTAATTGACAGTTTCGGACATGTCTTCAAAGGCAAGCAGACAGTAGAGAGGAAATTTTCAGTAATTCTATCCGATTTCTTAGGAAAATACCAAAAGTTAATTAATTATATCATGCACTGATTATAAACACTTGTCAGTTTTTCTTGGTTTTGGTATTTCTCTGTTTTAATTAGTGTCAGTCATTGATTTGCTGTTTTAACTATTTCTGATATGTATTACGCTACCGTATATTCCCCTATAAACGCCCCCGGGGGCGTTACATTTTGCAAAGGGAGGGCGTTTAATAGAGACCAACTATTGACAAAATGTAGTTTTCAATAATTGTGTTATTTTTTAATAAATAACCGTAGGAAACAATTTTGACATTTTCCTAGAACTTATTTTTAAAAAACTTAACCTGAAATGAAATTTTTCACACCGAAATGATTATTAAATTAAATATTTGTATTCATTTGGATTAATGCTGAGAGATTAAAGATCGTCATGTCATGGTAATTCACTCATTTACTTTTGAAAAAAGACTGGGGGGCGTTTATTAGGGGAGGGGCGTTTAATAGGGAATATACGGTACATATATGACAGATGTACAACTTCTTTTATTTACAATTACCTGTTTAGTATCCAACATTAACCCTTACTCCATTGATGTGACTATTATGGCATGGGCTCATCCATGCCATATGTTCAGGATATACACTGTTCGCTTTTTTATTCATTTTTGGGGTTAATTGGAATTCTTCTGAAAAACAATTAGTGTAGATCCAGATCAACAGTAGATCACACATGGGATAAAGTTAAGAGTTAATGAACAAGTCATTTTTAAACTTTGTAAAAAGACCATAGTCTGTCTAATATTATTTAATCTGTTTATTATCTCTTTCCTCCATATACACACCTTTATTGCAGTGGCGGATCCAGAGGGGGTTCGGGGGGTTCGAACGAACCCCCATAATTTCTCCGATTTTTTTGTTCCGGTTGGTTTGCGGTTCGAAGTTTGGGGGTTATGAGTCAGTATGACTGGTTTTCAGAAATAAAATCGACAACCAGTTGTGTGCTAAATTGTGTCAATTGGCGACAAAAATGCGGCCTATGTGGTGGTCTTGGGAATCAAAACATGGACTTCAAACCTGTGTATTGCCAATAAACAACTCCGCGGCCTTGCACACTTGACAATGTATGTGGCCAATCTGCTTTTTATTAATCAAAACAACAAAGTAGGAAATGGTTAATCAATGAAAAACTTAGTATTCCATGTTTCTTGCGTCCCCATCGTCTCTCGTCGCGGGCCAGGGGTCATATGATCATTTTAAAGAATATTCATGGGGCCATTCTTTATTGCATGGGCAAACAGTTTAGATCCAGATCAGCCAGCACATCTGTGCCATCTGATCAGGATCTAAACTGTTCGCTTTATGATTTGTTAGGTTATTTCTGACCAAAATGCGACCAGTGCAGATCCTGATCAGACAGCACAGATGTGCCGGCTGATCTGGATCTGCACTGGTTGTAAATGCGTAAAAATGTGTATATATAGAGGAAAGGGTTAAGCATTTATTGCTGAAGCAATAAGACCTTTTAATAACTCGGGTGACTTTGTACACACTTCTCATAAAGTCAGAAACACAGCAACTCTTTACAGATGGAATATAATTCTTTGTTGAATATAAACCACCGTCCATTACTCTGTCTAGATACAAACTCATTAACAAGAAAAATTCCCTTACTAGGGAAATATCTGAAGACAAAAAAAGTAGATTTCTAATATGATATTGGACATTTTATTCTCAAAAAAAGAAATGCAAATTATTTGCAGAGACATCTTTTCATTACACCAAAAACTTATTAAATCCTGGTAGACATTTTCACAGCTTGAAACTCTGATCTCTGCCTTGGTCTTCTGTGCGAAACCATAAAATATTCAAGGCAAACTAATCATTTCATTTATCAACAAAATAATTGAATCTGCCGGAAAATGGGCAAAATTCAGCTGAGAACTAAAAAAACTCCCTAAGCTATAAAGTTCATTATGGATAATGGAATTGCATGAAAGAATAATAGTCTGTTTCATGGAACTCTATCTCAGCCGGTACCTAATGTGACAGGAAGTCAATTCATTCCTCTCAAATTCCTCCCTCATTGCATTAGAGAAATTCATATTGGGTAAAATCTCAGTAAGGTAATGAAGATTAATGCGCAATAATGTTATCTAACTATTGAAATATTTAGCTAATGTATACTATAACAGACAATAGTGTCCTTAACTTTAGTTTATTGAACCCTTTACTCCCTGGTTACTGCTGTAAATCTCAAAATTATGAACCAGTAATGGATCCAAATGTGAGCAGTGAATCCAAATTAGTCAAACAGATGTGCAGGTAGACTGGCTCCCGTCCCCATGTTCTGTTATATATTCTCATGTCACTTAGATACAATAATCATCAATACCTTCAAGAAAAGCAACTCCTGCAGGTACCTTACTGATAAGCATTTTACTTCCCTTATCTCCCAGACCATAGATGGTTCAGCATATCAGATAAAAAAGAAAATGAAATGAAATAAATAATACATCATACTTCGTAAAGTTTGTACTTCTTACAATTTGCCATATAGAAGCACACTTCAGCTAAAATTATGATAAATGAAGTGGTTGTAAATGAATAAGTAAATAAATGCAGTATTGTGCACAGAGGCCATACATAATATGAATCAAGATTCAAGTTGTGACAATCGCTGTGACCCTAAAGCTGCCCAATTAATTGATCAATTTGTATGCCCATTTTCCCAACATTAGTTTCATAAGCAACTGGTGCCTTGTTTAGATTTGGCTTTATTGCACATATTTGGTCATATCTTGCACATGATTAATAATTATTAATAGTCAAGTGCAAAAGAGGATAGCTATTTCTATTTCATGAGATAAAAAATATACATATATTTGGAGCCTTCCTTGTGGACATCATATCTGTAAATTGTATTTTGTTGATATTACATGTATTTAGTTCTGTTTCATAGAAATTTCTCTGAGTTGGCTTTGATGGCATGTTCTGGAGGATTTAAAGGTTTTTTCATTTTTCTATCAAGATAGAGTACTGCTTGATGTGTTTATGTCCGAGGAAATAGCTGCACACCTAGCCTTGCATGAAAATAATCCTTTTCAAATAAATCATGATATCAGAGGATTTCAATTTGAAATGAATTCATTTCAACTAATGTGCACAAATTTTCAGGAAATCACCTTTTAATATAAATTGAAGTCAAGCTTTTAAATAAACATTTATTTTGCTGCACACCTAGCCTTGCATGAAAATTAATCCTTTTCAAATAAGTCATGATATCAGAGGATTTCAATTTAAAATGAATTCATTTCAACTGATCAGGATCTATACTAGTCGCACAAGCGAAACAATGCTTATTTATGGAGGAATAAGGGTTAAGTCTCATGTATTTTGATTTAAACCAGAAATCAATTAGAATCATTTTGCAGCTGTAGTTGTTATATATAATGCTTGTTAGATTGCCCTGGTGGCTGTGGACTCCAGACTGTTATGTTTGGCCAAGGTTTATGAATGTTTTGTGCCCCAAGCAGGGTGATTTCAGTTTTAGCTTGGAAACCAAGTCTTGCAACTAATGTGTAAGGGTGTCATATATTATTCTCTAAACAAATTAAGAAAGAGGCAATCAATATCCAACAGTCTATTTGGGTGAAAAAACAAACATAGTTGCTGTAAGCTGATGGAGCTTTCTTCAATACTTGGCACTGTATTCCTACAAACACCAACTTTGTGTAGTGTTTGACTTAATATCTAAGATAGATTGTAGAGCTTTACAAGCTAATTTGATTTATGTAAGTGAATCTTTCATCTCACTTCAATTTCACTTCACTAAAACAACTGTACTCAGAATATATGGCAGGAACGTAAATTTCAATCAGAAAACTTCATGATACCACATATATGACATTTCCCCCTATGTGCCTTGTGTTTTATATATAAGCATGGAGGGGGAAAGGGGCATATCTGTGCCTTCTGATCAGGATCCACAGTTTGCTTTTTGATTAATAAGGTTATTTTTGACCAAAATGCCAGCAGTGCAGATACTGATGTGCTGGCTGATCTGGATCTTCACTGGTTGCACCAGCAATAACATGTGTATATATGAAGTAATCAATTAATTTTGTTGACCAGCTGAATGCTAACAGCCCTGTGTATCAGATTGATCTTCCTGAAGTGTGCAGTATTTGTTAGGTAGTCCGGTACAGGCAAACACATGGTCAGGTTCTGGACTATACACTTCGCAATTTGCATACCTAGACAGCGAGGTGTGGCAAGGTTATATCAACAATAATTAGCTATGGTCTCCTTACATTTTAACCATGTGACCTTGACGGTAGGATCATGGTGTTTAGACAGGACACTCCGCCATACCAAGTTAATACTTGAATGGAGTTTTGTTGAAATCCTGTGTTGGGTTCAAAAGTTACATTCTGGAAAAAGTTTGGTATACATTATATAGACCATTACTTTTGAGGAATGGGTCATGGTTCTTAACGGTGACCCTTCATTAACAGGTTTGTAAAGTTGGCAGATTGCAAATACAAAGAGTTTAATCCATTACTCCATAGATACACCATTATTGCATGGGTAAACAGTGTAGATCCAGATCAGCCAGCATATCTGTGCCATATGATCCAGATCTGCACTGTTTGTGTTAAGATTCATTAGGTTAGTAGTATTTCTGATCAAAATGGCAGGGATGTGCTGGCTGACCTGAATCAACACTGTTTGCACTTGTTGAAAAGCGTATATATTGAATAAAGGATTAAAGAAAAGTAAACCTTTCCACTTTGAAGTTGAACAAAACACTAGGCCTAATTGAAAACAACATTACTGAATGACATTTGGTTAAAATCCATTGAGGGATGCAAAAAAACACTCCTGATAAAAGGACAGACTGATGCACAATGTATGCTACAACAACAACAAATCTAAAGACTTCTTAATTTTAATTGTAGTATTGACTTTTTTCAATTTTGAACGATCATTTACAATATTCTCACTTAAGTTTTTAAATAGATGTACAATACCTTGTTTCCAAGACAAACAAGAATTTACTGGTAAATCCCCAAACTTCATTTCTGCTTCACTCTTTAAAACAAAACATTTAGTACATAAAATTCAAGACAATACTGTCTCTCAAAAACAAAACAAAACCAGCATATATAACTGAATATATACAAATACCCAAAATAAATGCAGGTTTACTTAAGAAGCAATTGTTGTTGTTTTTTTTAGAATTAAAAGCACAATTCACATTTTAATCTTGTCAACAGTTTGCCATCTACAAAAAAGTCTGTATTTAGATAACCTAGAGACATTCTATTTACTTTTGCAGTTAAAAATGGTTCATTTGACTTAAAATTAACTTGCACTATTTCTGAGAGTAAAAGAAAATACCATAAAATCCCAAATAAATGCCTTCTCTAGAAAATGATTTTCCAAATGTTTTTTTTCCACAAAAAGCATAACTCACAGTACTTAAAGTTATATTTAAATACAAAACAAAAATGTATAAAATGCACAACTCATTCTCTGTATAAAACATGATACACTAGAACAGTTTTTAGAGGGTTAGTGTAATACATTTCCATGAAAATGTGAAGAGGCATTTATTTGGGTAACAACATTTCTAGGGTGTGACATTACATTAACCCTTTCCTCCATATATATGCATTTTAACGCATGTGCGACCAGTGTACATCCAGATCAGCTGGCACATCTGTGCCGTCTAATCAGGATCTGCACTGGTCACTTTTTGATCAAAAATAACCTAATAAATCAAAATAGTGAACAGTTTAGATCCTGATCAGATGGCAAGGATGTGCTGGCTGACCTGGATCTACACTGTTCACCCACGCAATCAATGTGTGTCAATGGAGGAAAGGGTTAATAATTTGATATATATACTTGATATTTTAACACTAATTTTAGTGTCTTTAACAAAAGTGCTTGTACAGAAAACTTGCACTTATTCTGGATTTAGGTATGCTTTACATAATTTTACCTGAATAAATTTTGCTATCCTGGTCCTTTAAAATTCTAATTTAATCAGTGGACAACACAATTATAAAAAAAACTAGTTTCTCTCTGTCTCATTTCAGCATTACTATCTTCTTTTAAGAAAATTCTAAGTTGTATTTAATAAAAAATTTAAAAATTCTCCAAACAAAACTATGATTTTGAGTGACCGATCAGTTGACTTGAACTTAGTCATTTGTAAATATTTTCAGATTAAAAAAAATGGCTAAGATCAGCCATTTATTTTGTTTTACCTTATTAACTATTTTCTATTTGGTAATGGATGAACAAGTTTGTTCAAATCAAGATAGTTCAAATTAAAAAAAAAATGTATTATTCAGCCAGAATATGTTTTTAGAGTAATTGGTGAAAACATCTGCATCTCTACCCACTGTATTTTGTTTGCAATGAGCTTAAACTGTTCTGATCATGTGATTTCTTCAATAATTCTCAATGAAAACTTATTTTTATAATTATGAGGTATTTGCTTAGTACAAACATTATTTAAACAAAACAGACTGACTCTATAGAATGGAACCAAAGCTAATTACAAGCTAAAATAATAATAAAAAAAAAACAACAATGAAATTTACTGAAATTAAATTGAAACAATACCATCTTTGATAACAGCATACATAAGTCAACCCTTGACCCCATGGACCTTTGCTACCAGTGTTGATCCACATAAGCCTGCACATCTATGAAATCTGATTAGGATCTACACTGTTCACTTCACTAATAAATCCGAAGTGACTGGTGTAGATTCTGATAACACTGCACAGATCCGAGGCCAGTAAATTATTCCAAACTAAACTAAGTGAACACAAAAATTACCTATAGTATAAACTAAAATAGCACAAAATTCAATTTTTAAATTGTAGTAAAATTTTTTTCCCCAAAAACTGTTATTCTTAATTATTTTAAACCAGAAGATTATAATCAATTAAAACCAGTGAGGTGTGCAGTAGCAAAGCAACTAAATGTATTTTTTTTTTAAACTGTTGCAAAACCTTAAAGTGGTGCCATTCAATCAGTCGATCACCAGGGAAAGTTGTGATTATATAAATTTCTGTCCTTCCACCCTTATTTGTTTAACAAAAACCTTTCTATGCAACCAGACCATATTCTACAGTGTAGACATGGATTAGACTGTGCAGTCCAATTCCTAAGATTATACAACTGAGCAAGGAAAACAATCTCAAATCTCAAGCATCTGACTGGCTGAAATGGCAACCAGTCACCATTTCAGCCAATCAGATTGAGATTTGAGACTAGTTTACATGCTCAGTTTTATAAAATTGGGTACTGGTGATAGGGGTCTACTCTGGTAACAAATGTGACTAGCCATATAACAGGTTATTAGTATATGAATTATGTTTGCTCTGCAATGTGTCCCAAGCAAAACATTTGTCCCTCATTTTTTGTGTAAAACAACTGAAATGAGCTTCACAACACACAGCTGAGCAACTGGTTATGCATGATTAAAGTTCTGAACTTTTCTTCTTCCTGAATAGCTGTTGCCTGTGGAACATGTGTTTGGTTTAACCCTTTCCTCCATACATACACTTTTATTGCGTGGGCGAACAGTTTAGATCCAGATCAGCTGGAACATCCATGCCGTCTGATCAGGATCTGAACTGTTCGCTTTTTTATTCATTAGGTTATTTCTGACCAAAATGCAACAAGTGCAGATCCTGATCAGACGGCATGGATGTGCTGGCTAATTTTGGTCTACACTGGTGGCACATGCATAAAAATGTGTATATATGGAGGAAAGGGTTAAACAATACAATTTTAATATAATAGACATCACACGATTAGAAAAAAATGTCCACAACAATTCATTTTCTAAGAATAAAATTATAAAGTAGCAGTAATCAATTAAGTGAGTCTAAAAATATGTAAAATAAACTCATTATGTTAAGCACATTATTTGTTTGCTTTTGAGAAGATGAATAAACAGGTTGCCGACATGTGCCAGCAACTCTTAATGGCAGAAGTGAAAATCTTAATGTTTGTCTTGGGTTTTCTGAATGTATTTAAAATGTGTTGAAAAGAAAATATTTACAAATTAAGATAAAACCTAAAAGGTTTTTAAATGAAACATAAATAATATAACTTTCTCACACACACAAATAAATTATTACCGGTAGTCATACTACACGTATGACTTTGTTAAAACTAAACTAAAAAATCACATTCACCCATCTAAGACACTGTTAACACACTTGGCAGCACACAGAATTAAAGCTAACGGTGGTCAAAAAGGTACTGAATGAAAATCAAGGGCAATCATAAAAAATTGCTTGTGATGTAATGAATTTTTTGTCCACAAAAGCTATGAAGTAGAGTGTTTAAGTTAGATTTTACCCTATATAAAGACCAATATCTTGCCTAAACTTAATGTTGTTAAAACTAAGATCAACTGCTTTGAACAATGAGCCGCACAAAAATGTGTAGGGTAGGGGTAGGATCTGTTGGTGAGGGAAGCACTTCAATAAAATACAAAGTGACTGATAACTGTGGAAGTGAAAATGAAACTAATATTTCATGGGTGGACTTTTCCATCCCACATGTTGAGATTCCTGGTGCAGTTCTACTTAACCCTTTTCTCCTTAGATACACC
Organism: Corbicula japonica; assembly: GCA_038501625.1. Lineage (NCBI taxonomy): Eukaryota > Metazoa > Mollusca > Bivalvia > Venerida > Cyrenidae > Corbicula > Corbicula japonica. The sequence goes on along the minus strand of JAZAYU010000091.1, from coordinate 697,290 downwards.
TTTATTGCATGGGCGAACAGTTAAGATCCAGATCAGCCAGCACATCTGTGCCATCTGATCAGGATCTAAACTGTTCGCTATTTGATTCATTAGGTTATTTCTGACCAAAATGCGACCAGTGCAGATCCTGATCAGACGACACGGATGTGCCGGCTGATCTGGATCTACACTGATCACACATGCGTAAAAATGTGTATATATGAAGGAAAGGGTTAAAGCCTATAAGCACAATCAGAGAGTGCAATGCAAGACTATTGTATCTACTTTTTAATTCTATACCAGACTGAATAGTTTATCATTTGCCTTCCAAATGCCATTCTAGCTTATCTCTCAAGCATGTTTTAATAATTATGCCAATGAGGCAAGGATAAATTTGAGGCCAATACTTCAAATTTGATAATGTTCTTTTATCATATTTTACAAATTCATTTGGCAATTATTAATCTGCATACAGAATTATGAATTTTGTGTAAAGTCTTGATATGAATTCTTTGAAGAAGAACCATATTTTTATTTTAGAATGAAATGATGACTTAAAATCACATAACACATGCTAGGTACAGCATACAACTAGTAATGCAAATGCAAACTACAACCTATGTTGGCAGCTAAAAAAAACATCCTGAAAAAAGAGCAAAATTCTGCACCTGTGATGTTATAATCTTTCAAAACAACTGTGCCCAAAGTTATAAAACTGAGCATGGAAACCAGTCTCAAATCTCAAGCATCTGATTGGCTGAAATGGCGACCGGTCACCATTTCAGCCAATCAGATGCTTGAGATTTGAGACTGGTTTCCATGCTCAGTTTTATAACCTTGGGCGCTGAACTGTGTATTTAGAAAAACTAGCTGAGTTCATCCAGAATGTCACCAATGATTTGTGATGGATATTGTCTATGTTCCCCACATGCTACATGTATGAAGGATTGAAGTAATGAATGCATTTTATACAATGTATATTAATAATAATTACTACTGTGTAACCAACGTTCTGTCTATACATCCTTAGTATCCATCTAAAAAAAAGATTACATAGATGTATCAGGTCATTTTTCTAGTTTATAAATGCCCCTTTCCTCCATAAATACGCACTTTTACGCATTTGCGACCAGTGTAGATCCAGATTAGCTGGCACATCCGTGCCGTCTGATTAGGATCTGCACTGGTTGCATTTTGGTCAGAAATAACTTAATGAATCAAAAAGCGAACAGTGCAGATCCTGATCAGAGGACAGGGATGTGCCGGCTGATCTTGATCTACACTGTTTGCCCCTGGAATAAAGGTGTGTCAATGAAGGAAAAGGTTAAGAATATCAAATCTTTCACCTTTTGACAATTATGAGACAGAATATGCCCGTGTGTTTGTTTACAAATAAAACTCCTGGATAAACGCATATAAGTAATATATCCAGAATTCACGAGTTAGTAGCAAGGCCTCCATTGTTTTAATTACTACCAATTACCCCACTTATCTCTCATGTTTAAATAAGATTAATCAACAATCAAACAAGCTTGCACAATCATTCCAAAGACAAAAAATTAAAGGAAAGATTTCTGTGGATCACATATTATGTACATTTGATTTCAGGTATGATTTTCCTCACACACTCACACATGATGTTAATGTAAAACATGACAGGGAAAATGTTTAATCTTATACCATTTCTCTACAATGAAATCTTCTTGTATTATAATTCATACTGCTTACACAGTTTCTATTAGTCTTTCTGGTGTACATTTTAAAGTAATAAAATTATCAGTATTAGTGCAATCACATTAACAGCCCATGTACATTAACCAGCTAAATTTATATATTCAAGCCAGTCAATTCATTGCTTATAGCAATATTTTTCTTAAACTAAATTTTAACTGAACACAGTAAACTGTGTAGACCCAGATCAACATACACTGGTTGTACATGTTACAAGTACTACCAAAGACATAAAGGCTTAACATATAATCACTAGAACAAACAACCAATTTTCCTTGCCCATTTAATATGGCACTAAAATAATTAATATACTCTGGACAAAGAAAAATAAACTATTCAAACAGCATTTCTTGAAAAGTAGACAAACTCTGCTTTCAAAACAGGAAACTCATAAAACATAATGGTTAACTTGGTCCAATTTATATAAAACAATTATTTGGTTTAAATAAGTAACTTGCATACAGTTAAACCTGCCATAGCAACCACCTGTGAAAAGCAACCACCTGTCTAAAACAACCAGTTTGAATATGTCCTGAAATGACATTTTGTTCTCATGTTAACCTGTTTTAACAGCACATGTGTACAGCAGCCACTTTTTGTCACTCCCTTGGGTGACTGCTTTAGACAGGTTTGACTGTATACATCTTTCTTTTCTGAAATTCGGTCAAAGGCGTTTACACTCGGATTACATAAAAGCATACTAAAGCAGAGGCTACAAAGCCTTTGGTCTTTTTACTTCATATAAAACATAACAGAACTGTCTGTTTTATACTGATGGAAATAAAAATTTGATAAACTATTAAACATTTTCCCAGTCTATGTAAAATCACAGATCTGAATTAATCAAACAGCACATCACAGCACAAAACAAACACTTACTGTACATTATACTTAAATCATTTAAGTCTTTAAACTCAACAATAAAATTTCAGTATGTTAAAACACTATGACAATATTAAAACTGACAATGTTTAAAAACTCACACAGCTTTTGAGAGAGTACAACTACAACAAATCAAGTTTATCAATTCCAACAGTTTACCATCCATTTTGCTTTAAACCCTTTCCTCCATAGACATACCTTTATTGCAAGGGCGAACAGTTTAGATCCAGATCAGCCAGCATATCCGTGCTGTCTGATTAGGATCTAAACTGTTCACTTTTTGATTTGTTAGGTTATTTCTGACCAGAATGCGATCAGTGCAGATCCTGATCAGACGGCACAGATGTGCCGGCTGATCTGGATCTACACTGGTTGCACATGGGTAAAAAGGCGTATATTTGGAGGAAAGGGTTAAATAGTTTAACCTCACTGTATATAGTTGTAGACTGACAATAGTTGATAAGGCAATTCCAGAAAAAGAATATTGGTTGGTGGTGGTGGTGGTGGGGTGATTTGGGCATCAGGAACAGTTCTTAAATTAAATCTGAGTGATCATCTACTGACAGAATTTGAATTCTCATTTTGCATGATTCAAAATTCTCATAACCATGTTGAAGATGTTTCCTTGACAAACATTCTTATCTTAAGCACCGATATCATTAAAAATACAGGCAAGAATGTCTTAGTTTCTCTAGTTTTGCAAATAACTCTCCACCCTAAAAATCTCAAATTCAGTAAAGCTGTAAGCACAGAATTTTAACATGTTCAGTGCCCACACTCCATTGTTTTTTTTTTCTTGGGAAAGTTCTAAACTGTAACAGTTGGAATAGCACTGAGCCCATAGATCTTCAAACCAAGATTGGAGACCAGTCTCAAATCTCAAGCATCTGATTTGCTGAAATGGAAATTTGTCTCCATTTTGTCCAATCATTGCTTGAGATTTGAGACTGGTCTCCAGTTTCAGTTTTACAATCTTGGGCCCTGAGCTGATATAGTTCTTTGTCTTCCACATAAACTGGTGGTGAGGGTTTGTGACTAAAATATTAAAACAGACCAGTCCTGATTATGGTATTTTTACATATGTCTGGAATGAATTAATTCATAATTATAGTATACAAATAAACAACTATTAGAATTCTGATTGGGAACCATTTATTCAACTACCTAAGAAATAACTGTTTTCTCCCAAAATAATATTAGAAAACCTTTACCAGTGAAATAAACCCACTATTTTAACCAAAATCTGTGTAAGCTTAAATGAGTTCAATTCTTTCAGTACAGCTTTTTTTTAAATCCACAGTTTACAAAAATGTGCTGAAATGACTGGCTGAGCTAAAGGTCAACACGATATTTATCAAATGGTGATTGTATCAAGTAAAGTGTTTTCAATTATGCTTTGTAAGCATTTGACAATTTCATGCTTACTGAATTACAAGTGTCTGTACAATACAAGTGCCATTAAAGATCAATGTAATAGTCCAATACAAACACAGTTCTATCTCTATGTTAGCCAGGCAATCTGGCATAGCTAAAAGGAGTTGCTACAAATGTAAACTGACCTCTTAACCCTTTCCTCCATATATATGCCTTTTTACGCATGTGTGACCAGTGTAGATCGTGATCAGGATCTGCACTGGTAGCATTTTGGTCAGAGATAACCTAACAAATAAAAAAGCGAACAGTTTAGATCCTGATCAGACGGCACGAATGTGCCGGCTGATCTGGATCTAAACTGTTCGCCCTTGCAATAAAGGTGTATCTATTGAGGAAAGGGTTAATGTTACAGGGAAATAATCTGAATTCCATCAAGAAAAAAACCTGACATGTTTACTGTTAAAATTCCTGAAATTCAAGAAAAATGTTTTGATTGGAATCAATATCTGATGAAGGCAAAATCCCTTAAACCCTTTGAAGTAGCCTTAAGTAGAAAGTAGAAATAAAAGATAGACATCTTTGTTTTAAAACTGACATCATTGTCAGAAATCAAGCACACTATATACACATATACACAGCCTGGACTGAGGGATGTCGGAACCAAATGTGTTACATACTAATAATGCATGCAATTACAGGTTTTGAAAATAGAAATAAAAATCAGATCTAAATATGTGATAAGCTAATATCAAACTACGATCCTGAGAAAATTTTTTGTTCGTAAAAAGACAGAACATTTCATCCTTGATGATAATTCCTCTGACTTTAAAATCAAGAGTATATATCCTTGATGATAATTCCTTTGACTTTAAAATCAAGAGTATATATCCTTGATGATAATTCCATTGACTTTAAAATCACGAGTATATATCCTTGATGATAATTCCTTTGACTTTAAAATCAAGAGTATATTTTTTCTCTTTTTTTTATACCACACTCCTCAATCCAGACTGTGTGTTAATATTTAATAAAACATTCTCTAAAACAAATTGTACAATTTTTACAATGACTTAACCATAAAATACTCAGTTCCTTAATATACTTTTCTTTCTTTTTTTCTCAATAGCATATTTCAATGTTTCATATTCACAAAGAGATCTCTAACAAAGTCAGTAAAAAGCGAGGATATCAAGTCAATAACTGTACAATTCTCTGACAAATATAGACAAATGTGCATGACAATAAGTGCCTTAAAGATGCTATGTCACATTTCCAGTAATTTTATCCGTTAGCTACAGGAACAATACTTGTTCTTGGAATGTCAAAACTGGAGGTAATAAAACGTAACACTGTAAACTTAAAGCTGCCTTTTCACAGTTCAGGGTGGAATACTACAATAATTGAGGTTTATATTTATTGTACATGTACCATTATACAATGCCTAAAAATGACTGAACAGTAGTGATTTCTATGAAATTTTGCACTAATCATTACAGTTTTGGACATGTTCTGATTGAATTTTACTGCATAATGCTATAAACAACTATGCCACTTGAATGTGTAAGAATATTACATCATATTTACTTTGTTTACATGTCATCTACAGTTAATATTATAAATTATGATATTTGAAACATGTTATATTTTCTTCCTGATATTTGAGCAGGCAGCTTTAATTGTGTCTTAGCTTCTTTAAGAACAAAATGTACAAAACAGGGTGACTTAGTTAAGTGCATGTCTTCAAGAGACTCAGTATTTTAGGGAAAAGAACTTCATTGAAGTGAAAATCCTATTAAAATTTGAATTTCTAAAAGCTAGGTAGATCTAGTGTATATGTTTCGGTCGATGACTGATTGGCACTGCCGTGGGCTTGTGAGGTTTCGTGCTGATTGCTGGTGACTGGGACCGCTTGGGAAGACAGGGAGCTGTAGAAGTATCCATGGCTTCGTACCCCCCATCTGCACCATTTGAGGCGCCTGGTAGCTCATAGTCCAGCATAGGGCTTTGTCTGAAATCATAACATTCAGGGATGATTTGCTGATCTGGTATTATATAACTCCACAAACTGTGCATACTGTCAGAATAACTTTAGCCTCATAAATACCTAGAACAGCTGACGTCCTATTTGAGACCAGATGACAATGTTTGCTATAGTCAAAACACCACTATAAATAATGACTGGATTATCTATAATAAAAAAATCAAAGAAAAACAAGTCTACTAAACCAACAGCAGGTTAAGTGTTAAACTGAAAAGCATCTGCCCAGACATTTTTAGCAATTTAAATGTTTGTGTATCATCATAATCCTGAATTCTAACAAGAACCCGAATTCAATCCCCCAGAAAATATTCATTAAACTGAAAGGCTGAGGACCTTCACACAGATGCAACTTACAGTTTATGTGCAACCAGGGCTGAAGGTTATAAAACTGAGTTTGGAAACCAGTCTCAAATCTCAAGCATCTGATTGGCTGAAATGGCGACTGGTCGCCATTTCAGCCAATCAGTTCTTGAGATTTGAGACTGGTTTCCATGCTCAGTTTTATAACCTTGGGCACAGTGCAGATCCAGATCAGCCTGCTATCCTTGCAGTCTGATCAGGAACTAAACTGTTTGCTATTTTATTTGTTGGGTAATTTCTGACCTAATTGTGAACAGTGTAGATCCTGATCAGATGGCGTGGAAGTGTACACTGATCTTGACGAAAATGTGGCTGCATGTATCCATGTTGTAAAGCATTGAGGTGAATCTTAACCCTTTCCTGTATAGATACACCTTTATTGCTAGGGCGAACAGTTTAGATCCAGATTAGCCAGCACATCCGTGCCGCCTGATCAGGATCTAAACTGTTTGCTTTTTGATTCATTAGGTTTTTTCTGACCAAAATGCGACCAGTGCAGATCCTGATGAGACAGCACCGATGTGCCAGCGTAAAAATGCATATATATGGAGGAAAGGGTTACATTGTAAATTGTAAACATTCATGCCTGTGTAAAATGTTTAATCCCAATGTTCGCAAAAACTGTTGTTGCCCAGAAATTATATAAAACTACAATCAGTAATTTAATTGACAATGTATCTCTAACCATCACATTCCATACCCTACCACTGGCTTGAAAACAGTAATACTATCTTATATTTTGGTCGCCGGCTGAGAAAAAAAAAACCATTATCAACAAAATTTTGAAAAATAATTACAGATATTTTCTAAAATATTCATTTTTTTTAAGAAATTTAACTGTTCTTTGCCAGATCTTGTGTAAAACAGATCTTAAAATTCTAATGTCATTTTTTTCAATAAAGTTATCTGTAGGTAAAAGAACTTACCCATGGTGACGGAATGTGCTGCCATGTTTGCGTGGAGATCGTATATTTTTCTCCTCAATCCATGGCTTATTGAGGTCTTCTAATACAGATGGAGCTACATAGGAAAATCCCTGAAAATATCCCAGCAGCCATTAAAACATCTTGTTGAACAGTTCACTGTTTGGGTGTGAAGGTTGTTGTTATTAAATAAATCATACCATATTAAATAGTGAAAAAATGGCTAACTTGTTAGAACTTTTATTTCAATACCTCTCCTATATAAGTCTGTCTGCAGTTTCAAATGGGAAAATCCAGCATTTGTCATTTACATGCAATAACAGTAAATCTCCTTCATAATTATTTAATAGTACTTATACCATTATTGCACTAAGGAGAGAATTTGGGTGGTAATTCAGCTCTGCCGTGTTACAGCCCAAAAACAAGTTCCCCAAGAAAAAAATGTTATATAATTGTCAGAGTATCAAAGGATATACAACATCATTTATAAAGAGTTAAGCAATAAATAGACCTCCTTTTCAAGCAAATCTATAATGAAAGGCATATTTCTGGAGAAACACGAACATAATGTTACCTGAAAAACAACATTCTGACTCTCACTGAGAACATTTTCATCTGGAGAATCTACAGGCGTCTGTTTGGTGAACTTTGTGTCAAACTGACTCACATCCTCATCATTTGTCTGTAAAGTATCACAAAATAATAACCTCAGTGAATGTTAACCCTTTAACCTTGGGATATAGCTCATAGGCAGCCAGTGTAGATCCAAATCATCTTGCACATCGGTGCATTCTGATCAGGTTCTACACTGTTGGCTTCTTGGACCGAAACGTTTGAATTAGAAAGCAACTAGGGTACATGTAGATCCTGATCAAACTGCAGAGCAGATGTGCAAGCAGATCTGGATCTACTTTGGTCATCATTGTGATAAAAGCTGTATCAATCAGGGCTCTCACTAGACTTGCAAATCAGGGAGAAGTTTTGTCATAGTTTTACTGAATTAAGAAGTTTGCAATCAACAGCATCCTTTCCCTATATAGTCTATACAAAATGACTTCTCCCATAGATCAAAGAAGGGAAAAGTCTGGTCTCTTCTGGGAGACCACTTTTCCCAAGTCTCCCTCTAGTGAGAGCCCTGTTCCCAAGGTTATAAAACTGAGCATGGAAACCAGTCTCAAATCTCAAGCATCAAATCATAAGGGAAAATCATTGTTGAAATGATTGTTGTTTAATAAGCCATTCCTGATTTGGGCATCTGAACTGCTTAATATTTCAGAAATTTATAATACAAAATATTCATAGTGGAGATAGATTTCGTTGAAATGAGGTAATCTGAACTGGGTGTGAACCAGACCACCCTAAGTCAGGTCACCCATCCTGGCACTGACTGAACACACAGTTGCAAAAATCAAGCTCTACAGCGAGGCTGCTGGAAGTCACCTTATGCTGCTGTCAATACAGCAAAGAGTACTCAGCATAAAGGAACAACTTACCTACATGTTACATAACAAGGCATCTATTGTGTACAATTTTTGGCAACAAAAGGACATGGCCGAGTTTAAATTCAAAATTCAGGTTTATTTAAATTTTAAAGCTTCTTAATAAAAAATAAACCACAATTTCCTTTTAAATTGACACACTAATGGATTCACACCAAGTAGGGTAAATAGAAATTTGCTGGCTTGCATGTTGGTTCAGTTTGTACATGTCTGTGCTCAAAACAGGCCCCAAGGTTATAAAACTGAGCATGGAAACCAGTCTCAAATCTCAAGCATCTGATTGGCTGAAATGGTGACCAGTCGCCATTTCAGCCAATCAGATGCTTGAGATTTGAGACTGGTTTCCAATCTCAGTTTTATAACCTTCAGCCCAGAAGCACTCCAAATAACCACATACTCCTAACGAACAAAACTTTCTACTTACTGTTTCTATCACCCTCATGAAAGCCTCTAAATGATTTTTAGAAGGTCTAAAATCCAGAGATTGGGATTAGTTAACCCTTTCCTCCATAGACACACCTTTCTTGCGAGGGTGAACAGTTTAGATCCAGATAAGCCGGCACATCTGTGCCATCTGATCAGGATCTAAACTGTTTGCGTTTTGATTCATTAGGTTATTTCTGACCAAAATGCGACCAGTGCAGATCCTGATCAGAAGGCATGGATGTGCTGGCTGATCTGGATCTACACTGGTCGCACATACGTAAAAATGTGTATATAAAATTATGGAGGAAAGGATTAAGAAGGACCCTTACATCACTTACTTACCAGTGAGGGTTTGAAGGGAGGATCAACTCGTCTGTGTATCAGGTCATTCCAGTCTATGTGACGGAAAAAGGCATGACTCTGAAATAACCAATAGTAACAAGTTAAAGTAACATCGATTCATTACTACGGCTTAGTTTTTGAAAAACAAAAGAAGTTTAATCCAAATCTTCATTTAACCCTATACTCAACAGATACACCTTTATTGTGTGAGCAAACAATGTTTATCCAGATCAGCTTGCACATTTGTGCCATCTGATCAGAATCTATACTGTTCACTTTTAGTTTTATCATTAGTTTATTTCTGACCAAGAGATGACAAGTGTAGATTCAGATTGAAACAACACTATCTGGCTGATCTAGATCTAAACTAGTTGTACATGCGTTAAAAGGCATATAATATTATATGGAGTGTAGGGTTAATCATTATTCTTGCTCCTTTTATAAATTAATGTGTCTGTTTTCTGGCAAATAATAAAACTGTATCTACAGTTCAAGCAAAGAAGTTCTGTTACTAAGATATGGTTAAGTAAAAAACGAAAGAAAACTGACTTAACCCTTTTCTCCTTCGATACACCTTTATTGCATGGGCGAACAGTTTGATCAGGATCTATACTGTTCACTTTATGATAAGTTAGGTTATTTTTAACCATAATGCGACCAGTGAAGATCCTGATCAAACGACATGGATGTGTCGGCTGATCTGGATCAACACTGGTCGCACATGCAAAAATAGGTGTATATATGGAGGAAAGGGTTAAGACAAGTCTTCAATTAATTGGATACCGATATGTGTCTAAACAGACTAATCACATACTTGTTTTGAGACTGGTCTTCAATCATTAATTTACAATGTAAGAAACAGTTTGTTTTCCCATTCCTAAGTAATAATTCTTTTGTAAGTGCACTTACTTTGACTGGTACAGCGTCATCCTTCCCTCCTCCTAGTCTCTCTGCTGGATTCTTGCGTAACAACTGAAAAATGAAAATAGACCACTATGGTAAAAATGCAAGTCCAAGCATTCCTGGATTTCTTCTTAACCCTTTCCTCCATATAAACGCATTTTTTCTCATGAGCGACCATTGTAGATCCAGATCAGCCGGCACATCCATGCTGTCTGATCATGAACTGCACTAGTAGCAGTTTGGTCAGAAATAACCTAACAAATAAACAAGAGGGCCATGATGGCCCTTATATCGCTCACCTGAGTACAAAAGTACTCTCAGCTTGTGGTTTCAGCCAAGAAGATTTTAAAAGTTTTTCCTATATCAGTCTATATAAAATAAAGTGAACCCTGGGGCAGGGCCAATTTTGACCCCAGGGAAATCATTTGAACAATCTTTGAAGATTTCCACAAGAGGGTGCTAAATGCCAAATATCTAAGCTCTAGGCCTTGTGGTTTCAGACAAGAAGATTTTTAAAAATTTTCCTATACAAGTCTATATAAAATGAAGTGACCCCTGGGGCGGGGCCAATTTGTAGAGTTTCACAAGAGGATGCTTAATGCCAAATATCTAAGCTCTAGGCCTTGTGGTTTCAGACAAGAAGATTTTAAAAGTTTTTCCTATACAAGTCTATATAAAATAAAGTGACCCCTGGGGCGGGGCCAATTTAGACCCCTGGGAAATAATTTGAACAATCTTTGTAGAGTTCCACTAGAGGATGCTAAATGCCATATATCTAAGCTCTAGGCCTTGTGGTTTCAGACAAGAAGATTTTTAAAGTTTTTCCTATACAAGTCTATATAAAATGAAGTGACCCCTGGGGCGGGGCCAATTTAGACCCCTGGGAAATAATTTGAACAATCTTTGTAGAGTTTCACAAGAGGATGCTTAATGCCAAATATCTAAGCTCTAGGCCTTGTGGTTTCAGACAAGAAGATTTTTAAAGTTTTTCCTATATAAGTCTATATCAAATGAAGTGACCCCTGGGGCGGGGCCACTTTAGACCCCAGGGAAATAATTTGAACAATCTTTGTAGAGTTTCACAAGAGGATGCTAAATGCCAAATATCTAAGCTCTAGGCCTTGTGGTTTCAGACAAGAAGATTTTTAAAGTGTTTCCTATATAAGTCTATGTCAAATAAAGTGACCCCTGGGGCGGGGCCAATTTAGACCCCTGGGAAATAATTTGAACAATCTTTGTAGAGTTCCACTTGAGGATGCTAAATGCCAAATATCTAAGCTCTAGGCCTTGTGGTTTCAGACAAGAAGATTTTTAAAGTTTTTCCTATATAAGTCTATATAAAATAAAGTGACCCCTGGGGCGGGGCCAATTTAGACCCCTGGGAAATAATTTGAACAATCTTTGTAGAGTTCCACTAGAGGATGCTAAATGCCATATATCTAAGCTCTAGGCCTTGTGGTTGCAGACAAGAAGATTTTTAAAGTTTTTCCTATACAAGTCTATATAAAATGAAGTGACCCCTGGGGCGGGGCCAATTTAGACCCCTGGGAAATAATTTGAACAATCTTTGTAGAGTTTCACAAGAGGATGCTTAATGCCAAATATCTAAGCTCTAGGCCTTGTGGTTTCAGACAAGAAGATTTTTAAAGTTTTTCCTATATAAGTCTATATCAAATGAAGTGACCCCTGGGGCGGGGCCACTTTAGACCCCAGGGAAATAATTTGAACAATCTTTGTAGAGTTTCACAAGAGGATGCTAAATGCCAAATATCTAAGCTCTAGGCCTTGTGGTTTCAGACAAGAAGATTTTTAAAGTGTTTCCTATATAAGTCTATGTCAAATGAAGTGACCCCTGGGGCGGGGCCAATTTAGACCCCTGGGAAATAATTTGAACAATCTTTGTAGAGTTCCACTTGAGGATGCTAAATGCCAAATATCTAAGCTCTAGGCCTTGTGGTTTCAGACAAGAAGATTTTTAAAGTTTTTCCTATATAAGTCTATGTAAAATGAAGTGACCCCTGGGGCGGGGCCAATTTTGACCCCAGAGAAATAATTTGAACAATCTTTGTAGAGTTCCACTAGAGGGTGCTAAATGCCAAATATCTAAGCTCTAGGCCTTGTGGTTTCAGACAAGAAGATTTTTAAAGTTTTTCCTATATAAGTCTATATAAAATGAAGTGACCCCTGGGGCGGGGCCAATTTTGACCCCAGGGAAATAATTTGAACAATCTTTGTAGACTTCCACTAGAGGATGCTAAATGCCAAATATCTAAGCTCTAGGCCTTGTGGTTTCAGACAAGAAGATTTTTAAAGTTTTTCCTATACAAGTCTATGTAAAATGAAGTGACCCCTGGGGCGGGGCCAATTTTGACCCCAGGGAAATACTTTGAACAATCTTTGTAGAGTTCCACTAGAGGATGCTAAATGCCAAATATCTAAGCTCTAGGCCTTGTAGTTTCAGACAAGAAGATTTTTAAAGTTTTTCCTATATAAGTCTATGTAAAATGAAGTGACCCCTGGGGCGGGGCCAATTTTGACCCCAGGGAAATAATTTGAACAATCTTTGTAGAGCTCCACTAGAGGATGCTAAATGCCAAATATCTAAGCTCTAGGCCTTGTGGTTTCAGACAAGAAGATTTTTAAAGTTTTTCCTTTCGGTTGCCATGGCAACCAGAGTTCTGCATGGAATTGATTTCTTTGAACAACTTTGGAAGAGCTTCATGCAAGGAACATACGTGGCAAGTTTCATCAAAATTGGCCAAGCCGTTTCAGAGAAGAAGTCGATTGAAGCAATTGTTGACGACGCACGACGGACATCAGGCGGTCACGAAAGCTCACCTTGTCACTACGTGACAGGTGAGCTAAAAAGCCTGATCAGATGGCACAAATGTGCTGGCTGATCTGGATCTAAACTGTCCCCCTTGCAATAAAGGTGTGTCTATGGAAGAAAGGGTTAAATGGATTATGTGCAACATTCATGGAACACAGATTTAAAGAAAAGACCATATTAACAAACATGTACAGACATTTTCAAACCACGTCAATACCATAATTACAGAAATACATAGCAAAAGAGACCATTGTATGTTTGTTTTGCATTTTTAAACCAATTGGGTACCGGAAAAATGTCTTTTTATACATGTAAACTATACTTACTTGGACTGACATGAACACAGTGGTAACAATTAACAACTTTAGCCTAATCTTTAAATTGTTTTTTTTTCTAAGAGCTAATCCTTTTCATACATTTATGATAAACTGACCAACACAAAAACAAAAAGCAGTTTCAACTTGAATTGCACCATATTTTTGCCCGAGAAATTTGACTAATGGAAATATCATAAATTGTGTTTGACTGTTTTCTGACAGGTAAAAGTGAAAAATTTCCGACAAACAGTTCATTATTGATAAAGTCATAAATGTTTTGAAACAAAAAAGTTGCCTTTGTTCATAATAACGTTTGTTAAGTCAAATCACTTACCAGTATGTTGACCTAATATTTACAAAATGATAGACTATCATATTAACAGTGCAGAGACTAATTCTAAATTGGTTAAAATACAGAAATACTTACCCTTTTTATCAAGCCTCTGGCTTCATTTGTTAAATATGGAGGTAAACTTAATTTGGCCTTTAAGACCTGAAAAACATCCACATAAAAAAGTTGAGTAATGTTCTAATGATCGACTGTAAATATGACTGCAATGGCTACAATTCCCCTTCTGGCCTCCCACATCTTTTGTCCGAAATTTTGAATTTCTAGTTAAGCTGATCTTCCAAATTAACAAGAGGGCCATGATGGCCCTATATCGCTCACCTGAGTACAAAAGTACTCTCAGCTTGTGGTTTCAGACAAGAAGATTTTTAAAGTTTTTCCTATACAAGTCTATATAAAATGAAGTGACCCCTGGGGCAGGGCCAATTTTGACCCCTGGGAAATAATTTGAACAATCTTTGTAGAGTTCTACTAGAGGATGCTAAATGCCAAATATCTAAGCTCTAGGCCTTGTGGTTTCAGACAAGAAGATTTTTAAAGTTTTTCCTATATAAGTCTATGTAAAAAGAAGTGACCCCTGGGGCGGGGCAAATTTTGACCCCAGGGAAATAATTTGAACAAACTTTGTAGAGTTCCACTAGAGGATGCTAAATGCCAAATATCTCAGCTCTAGGCCTTGTGGTTTCAGACAAGAAGATTTTTAAAGTTTTTCCTATATAAGTCTATGTCAAATGAAGTGACCCCTGGGGCAGGACCAATTTTGACCCCAGGGAAATAATTTGAACAATCTTTGTAGAGTTCCACTAGAGGGTGCTAAATGCCAAATATCTAAGCTCTAGGCCTTGTGGTTTCAGAGAAGAAGATTTTTAAAGTTTTTCCTATATAAGTCTATGCAAAATGAAGTGACCCCTGGGGCGGGGCCAATTTTGACCCCAGGGAAATAATTTGAACAAACTTTGTAGAGTACCACTAGAGGATGCTAAATGCCAAATATCTCAGCTCTAGGCCTTGTGGTTTCAGAGAAGAAGATTTTTAAAGTTTTTCCTATATAAGTCTATGCAAAATGAAGTGACCCCTGGGGCGGGGCCAATTTTGACCCCAGGGAAATAATTTGAACAATCTTTGTAGAGTTCCACTAGAGGGTGCTAAATGCCAAATATCTAAGCTCTAGGCCTTGTGGTTTCAGACAAGAAGACTTTTAAAGTTTTTCTTAATATAGAAGTCTATGCAAAATGAAGTGACCCCTGGGGCGGGGCAAATTTTGACCCCAGGGAAATAATTTGAACAAACTTTGTAGAGTTCCACTAGAGGATGCTAAATGCCAAATATCTCAGCTCTAGGCCTTGTGGTTTCAGACAAGAAGATTTTTAAAGTTTTTCCTATATAAGTCTATGTCAAATGAAGTGACCCCTGGGGCAGGGCCAATTTTGACCCCAGGGAAATAATTTGAACAATCTTTGTAGAGTTCCACTAGAGGGTGCTAAATGCCAAATATCTAAACTCTAGGCCTTGTGGTTTCAGACAAGAAGATTTTTAAAGTTTTTCTTATATAAGTCTATGCAAAATGAAGTGACCCCTGGGGCGGGGCCAATTTTGACCCCAGGGAAATAATTTGAACAAACTTTGTAGAGTTCCACTAGAGGATGCTAAATGCCAAATATCTAAGCTCTAGGCCTTGTGGTTTCAGACAAGAAGACTTTTAAAGTTTTTCTTAATATAGAAGTCTATGCAAAATGAAGTGACCCCTGGGGCGGGGCCAATTTTGACCCCATGGAAATAATTTGAACAAACTTTGTAGAGATCCACTAGAGGATGCTAAATGCCAAATATCTAAGCTCTAGGCCTTGTGGTTTCAGAGAAGAAGATTTTTAAAGTTTTTCCTATATAAGTCTATGTAAAATGAAGTGACCCCTGGGGCGGGGGCAATTTTGACCCCAGGGCTATAATTTGAACAATCTTGGTAGAGGACCACTAGGTGATGCTACACAACAAATATCAAAGTTCTAGGCCTTGCGGTTTCAGAGAAGAAGATTTTTAAAAATTTTATGTTCAAAATCTATTTTTATCCTCTGTGACCTAGATAGGCAATGGACCGGAACCATTTGAACAATTTTGGTAAAGCTTCATGCAAGTAACATTCCTGCCAAGTTTCAGCAAGATTGGCCCAGGAGTTCAGGAGAAGAAGTCGTTTGAAGAAAAAGTTGACGACGCACGGACGCACGCACGCACGCACGGACGACGGACATCAGGCGATCACAAAAGCTCACCATGAGCACTTCGTGCTCAGGTGAGCTAAAAAAATAAGAATATTTTTAATTAATCAAAAGAACTCCGAATCAACTGTCTATGGAAGCTATGTAGTAGCGATTTCATGTAGGTAAAATAATGATTTCGTACATGTAATTCTGAGGCTCTTAGTGGGGAAATTTGCTGTTCAAAATAAAATGTTTTCTAATTCTCTTCTGCTTTGAAAAATCTTTGCAGTTCAATATAACAATAACTTGGTTTCTTGAAAGGCTATGTATGGAAATATTGCCTGTTTGGATGTCATGCCTGCGGCACAGGTAATATGAATTCAAGACCAGCAATACCTCTTCACATACCCTGTCATGGAATCATAAAACTTTGGTATAAAAAAATCTACAATGTTTAGTAGACAAAATTCTTACCTATGTCTTTAGTTTGTAACATTGAGAAATATTGTAATCAAAAACTGAAGTGGAGCACACCTTAAACCAGTCATTTTTAATTTTGTTTTCCAAATATTTTCATCTGAACACTGTCTTCTAAGATTCTAGAAATTTGACTAAATGAAAGTCAGGTTTGGTTTAACCCTTAACTTCATGGCTGTTATGCCATATGCAAACAGTGAAGATCTAGATTATTAGACACATTTGTGCTGTCTGATCAGGATCTGCATTGTTTGCTTTCAGATTCATTCGGTTATTTCTGACGCAAGTAGCAACCAGTGTAGATCCAGATCAAATGGCATGGTTATGCCAGCTGATCTGGATCTTCACTTGTATCACAAGCAAACATAATGTGTATGTATGGAGTAAAATGTCAATCATTCTTCCATTCACCCTGTTAGCAGGAGACATCTGAATGTTAATACTAGAATACACAATTATATACTACCTTATCTATTGTTTTCTTTCTGTTTTCCCCTGTAAAAGGCGGCTGTAATAAAATAAAAAACAAAGTTTACTGATTTTCATGACATAAAACCCTCATAATTTAATCATTCAAGGTTTTTGAAGGAAATTGCATGGTACAGAATAATAAACTACCGCAATTGTCTTGAAAAACTGAGCTACTGATCCATTCTTACAAAATGAAATAAATAAAGAATAAATATACATAGAATAACTTACAGCACCCGTCAGCATATCATACATGAGAGCCCCTAGACTCCACCAGTCCACAGCCTTGCCATGACCAGTCCTTGTCAGGATTTCTGGAGCCCTGAATACAAAAACAATTTGAGTTAACTCTGTACTACATGTAAACAGTTGATATCTGGTGTGAAACCAGTGTTTATCCAGGTCAGCCTGCACATCCGTGAAACCATGGATCTACACTGTTCACAATTAGACTGTGAAAAGCCACAATTTGATCTGGGTCTACACTTATAGTAACTAAGCCCACACTGCCATATATATTGTAATTAAAAATTTGATGTTTCAAATAATTTGGCAAATCGCTAAACTATGAGTAACACTAGCTTTAACCCTGAACTCCATGGATATCACTTTTATTCCATGGGCAACAAATGTAGATTCAGATCAGCTTACACAACCATGTTGTCTGATCTGAATCTACAATTTGCTTTTTTGTCTGAAATAACCTTATGAATTAAATTAAAGTGTAGATGCTGATCGTATGGCACTGGCTGATACGAATCTACATAGGTCACCTATGAAACAAAAGCATTACCCTTTGTTTTTGAAGGTTAAATTGATCCATACAAATTTTGTATTCAGCAAAACAAGATACAGTACTGTATTGATCATCTTTTTGTTTTGTTTCATTTAAAATTTCAGCATTTTATATCCCTTTTTTTCGCTCAAATCTTAACTGAAGACTTCGTAAGTCAACCTTTCATGTAAACAGGTTTGTAAGTGGTGCAGACATGACTCCTAGGTTGAAGGTTATAAAACTGATATTGGGAACCAGTCTCAAATCTCAAAGATCTGATTTGCTGAAATGGCAACTGGTAGCCATTTCAGCCAATCAGATGCTTGAGATTTGAGACTGGTTTCCATGCTCAGTTTTATAACTTGGGTACAAGATTTTAAAACCGAGAATGGACCCATGTCTCAAATCTCAGAAATCTAACTGGTTGACCAATCTATGAACAGACCAATGGCAAGTTGCTGATCTGTGTCTAGTTCCAAGTTTCAGTTTTATACCATTCAGAACAGTTCTTTGTAAATTACTAAATTATGCAATTGAAACAAATCATTTAACCCTTTCCTGTATAGATACACCTCTATTGCTAGGGCGAACATTTTGGATCCAGATCCGTGCCCTCTGATCAGAATCTAAACTGTTCGCTTTTTGATCCATAAGGTTATTTCTGACCAAAATGCAACTAGTGCAGATCCTGATCAGACGGCATGGATGTGCTGGCTGATCTGGATCTACACTAGTCGCACACACGTTAAAATACGTATATATCAAGGAAAGGGTTAAATCACATCGTCTCCATAAAAGTAATCACTAAAAGATGTATTGCTTCAACGAAAATAAACCCATAACTTGGAACTGTATAATACAAGATTTCAAACTTCTGGTGCAAAAAAACCAGCAAGCAGTGTAGATCAGAATGCACATTAATGCTGCAGTTTGATTATGCACTAGTACTGTTTACATTTAATAGGTTATTTCTCAACATGGAGCAAACAGTGTAGATCCTGTGCCCAAGGTTATAAAACTGAGCATGGAAACCAGTCTCAAATCTCAAGCATCTGATTGGCTAAAATGGCAACCAGTCGCCATTTAAGCCAATCAGATCCTTGAGATTTGAGACTGGTTTCCAAACTCAGCTTTATAACCTTAAGCCCAGATCAGATTGCATGGATGCTCTGGGTAGCTTGGGTCTGCACTGGTTGCACACGGGATATAAGCTGTATCCATGGAGCAAAGGAGTGCCAAAGTGCCACAAAATACACCAGTCAAAATTTTCAAAAAAGGGCCATGGCTCTGAAGTGGCCGAAGCAATTAGGATGGTTATCAAACTTGGACGAGATATTTTGCCCATGAAGATGAAGATTGGACAAGAACAGTTTGAGTTATTGAGCACAGATCGCTGTGGATGCCTAATATGACCAGTTTTTGATGAGCATATAAAAAAAAAACCCACACACAATCCTTTAACAAAATACTAGATATACAGAAGGAGATACATTAACTTTCAAGGCCACAAGTATTTAACTTACATGTATTCAATTGTTCCGCAAAATGTGTGTGTTATAGCTCCCTCATTGATAGATTCTTTACAAAGACCAAAGTCTGTTAACTTTACATGTCCTGCAACAAAAAACAACAATTCAGTAAAATAAAGCACTGCTAATTCAGGTTACTGTTGAAAGACTAAGCCTTTATTTAGCTAGTTCCTGGAAATTTCATGCCTATGAATCTTTATGAGAAAAGTTGTCTTTGAAATATTGATGTTATTCTTGGAAATGACATCATGAAGTCGAGCAGACGACATTGCTTACTACTTCATTTTCTACTCCTTAGCAATACATATGTATAATAAATTTTGCCAGAAAGTAAATACATATGTAATAAACGAATTTACAAAAACTATTTAGCTGTGATAAAAATTGACATTATAACAGTCTTCACTTACAACATATATACATCGTCATGGAGCACTTTGACAACGTCATAAACCTCAAATGAACGTCACGTTCTACCTCCTCAAAATAGCAATAAGCAATATTCAAAAGTTTCTGACTGGGGCTGATTTTGTACCAATCCTGAGGGAAACCTGACACCGATGGACTAACACCAGTGCATTGTTCTGCAAAATCTGTTGACTTTTTTGCGTGCAATTAAAAAACACGGTTGTATGGTGTGTTTCTTATCCAATTCACTGTCATCCCAGCTTCCAAAAATATGTAGTCTCATTCAAAAATAAGGTGCTTGAATAATTTCTGATCAAATAAACTTTGGAAATCAACTTCAAAGCAAGTATCAGTTGGTGTCATATAAGCGTTGACAAATAACTTTACAACAAGTGAAAATGACATCATGTTTGTGACACAAATGTTACGCACCTTCAATGTGTCTAAAACCATATAATGTTTTTTTTCGCAAGCATAATATTTTCGCGAACGTCATGAATTCGCTTAAATAATAAATGTCGAAAATTCCCAACTTTACTTTCTTGAAGTGCACTATATTGCAAGACTGTAAGGTACGCTTGATTAAAACTGCTGTTGCTAATTCTTTATGTTCTGGGTTAATTGAGTATATCCCATAGTGCACAATTAAGTAAATGCTTCGGGCAGATAAGTACCGATACAATTAACAGTTTGGGAGCCGAAATCATTTGTATTGATGACAAGCCTTAAATCATAGGTAGGGATTTTCATACTTTCAAAATTTGCTGCAGACTATGCTTTACAAACAATGCAATGAGTGTTACTTAATAATCTGTTTGAAAAGGCTTTATAATCGCCCCCAGCGGGCTTAAGATTAATTATCCCTTCATAACGTCTATATCTGTGGTGGTAGCAGTAATTATTCTGTCAATAAAACATAAACACCATTGTTATAAAAACAGATGTCAATTATGCTACAGGCAATTTGGTTTATAACAGTTTGATAAAATAACACTGTTAAATGCACAGCTTACACATAAAAGGAAACACTTCCGTCTTCTGCTAATAATACTTAATTTTACATGTTATCATGGCAATGGATGTTTTGTAATTATTAGTGCTATTATGTTTATTAGTATAAAATTATTTAGCAAATACATTAATTAAGCAAAATATCAAAACATTATATTGTTATGACTGTTTATACATTTTGTAATTATTTCGTAGTCTTGTCTACGAACTTTCCGCACAGCCCTAATATAGTCAAAATGTATATCAAGATCACCTATTTATTATGAAGAAATAATGAGTAATTGTATGTTCTTTCCAAATATAGGAAAAACTTATTGAAAAAGATATGACCAAAGACACCTTGGCTGAAGGTTATAAAACTGAGATTGGAAACCAGTCTCAAATCTTAAGCATCTGATTGGCTGAAATGGCGACCAGTCACCATTTTAGCCAATCAGATGCTTGAGATTTGAGATTGGTTTCCATGCTCAGTTTTATAACCTTAGGCACTGTTCCCATGATTCTAAAATTAAATATGAGAAGCCTTCAAGCTGGATTTGCCAATCATTTCTCAGAATTATGTAGAGAATATATTTAATTTTGTTATCTGTTTCATAAATTCATTGATTTACGATGAACAATAACAGATTTCACATTGGAATGTTTTTCCTCAGAACTTTAATCCGTTGTTCAAGCTAACAGTCTCCAGCATAGTAAGAAGATTCTGTGTTCAATGCTTTAAATATTGTGTGTTCATCTCCCCTTTAAAAACAAAGCTGGATTAAATTTCCCCAACACTAATGCCTTACTAGGAACTGATACTCTCATCGAAGACATTTTTGAGAGAAAAAAGCATCAAGAATTTCAGCATTCATTTTTCCTTAAAAGCATGTAATTAAGCAAATAAAAAAAAATACTGACTATTATTTATGATCAATTATTTTCTTGGTACCAAGACTGGAATTAACTTCTGATGTGAGAAATTGTTATACTTAAATCAACAAAGGGCCATAACATAAGTAAAATTGTTGCAGGGCTAAGTCATTTCTTTACAACCTTCTACACATCCTGTCTATTTTTTTATGCAAAATTGAAAAAAAAATCTGCTAAACAGTCAATGAGGAGTTTATGCCACTTTTTTTCAAATACATCAATCTTTTGTAAAGAAAGCACTACATATAACCCTTTCACCAACAGTTCAAATAAGCCTAGTACATCAGTCGTGTCACTGATACACTTTTCAATGAAGGATGGTACAAGGAAGAAACTATGCTGAATGTTGGTGAGGTAAACCACTGACCTTGTTGATCGAGGAGAATATTTTCTGGTTTCAGATCTCTGTATACAATACCAGCATGATGAAGATGTTCTATGGCCAATGTGATCTCGGACAGGTAAAAACTGAAATAAAATGATATTTTTTAAAGGTCTGATCAAGAGGGGTTGGTATATATATATATATATATATATATATATATATATATATATATATATATATATATATATATATATATATATATATATAAATATATATATATATATACCACTGGAAGTGCTAAAAAAATTAGTGATGTAATCCTTAACCCTTTCCTCCATATATATGCATTTTTACGCATACGTGACCAGTATAGATCTAGATCAGACAGCACATCCGTGCCTTCTGATCAGGATCTGCACTGGTGGCATTTTGGTCAGAAAAACCTAATGAATAAATAAGCAAACAGTGCAGAACCTGATCAGACGGCACAGATGTGCCAGCTGATCTGGATCTACACTGTTTGCCCATGCAATAAAGGTTTGCCTATGGAGGAAAGGGTTAAATTCACATAAGGAGCTGTGAGGGAATAACTTGGTTTTCATCAGCAAGTTTTCAGTAATGTGCAGCTGCGTTTGGAATTGAAACCTCTTTTCAGATGCTGTGGACTATTTGAAGACTGCTTAATATTTAACTGTCATCTGCTCAAGATTTCAGACATGTTTTTGTATCAATTTTATGATCTTTGGTCCAGGACTATCTGACACCTCCATAAAAATATCCTAGCTATCTTCTACTTACCAAGCTGTGTCTTCCATAAAGATTCCCTCCCTTTCCAGCTGCATGAAGAGCTCTCCACCAGGGAGGTACTCCAGAATCAGGTACAGTTTCCCTCCTGTTTGAAATGCATATATCAGGTCTACAATAAAGGGATGCTGAAATAGGAAAAAAAAAATTAATAATTTACATATTACCACACAACCTGATATATTATGGTTTAATGTAAATTGAAATGTAGCTAAAGTTCATTTGAACGGAATGAATTCTATACTCTGTATATAAAAATAAAGAATGTGAAAATGATACTATGAAACGTGTGTTGCAAAGTTTATGGGATACTATGTTAGAGAAAATGACAGGCAGGCACATAAGGAATTGCTGTGTGCACATTTTCATTATAATCATTTAATATGTAGAAACAAAATGGAACACTTTGCTTTACTACTACATGTACATATACTTATGAACCAAAGTAATCTAAAGCCTCTACTGGGTGTTCGTGTAAATGACTGAAAGCATTAACAATGAAACAAGCATAGAACTGATTCAAAACCATTAGAGTAGATCCAGATCAGCCTAAAAATGTGTGAAGTCTGACTTGGATCTACATGATTTGTTTCCCGCCAGAAATAACCTTATATTTAAAAGTGCCTAGTGCAGATCCTGATTAGCCTGCACTGCAAGGAGGTACAGGCTGATAAGAATCTACATCAATTGATCATAGGATATAAGCTGTATCTCAAGAGTTATTATAATCAAATACTTGTCTTCTTGATTAGCAACCTCAGTTCCCACTACTTCCCATTATTACTTCATTTACTGCTTTAACATCAAACTATATAAGTCTACTGAGCAAACCTTGACACATTCCAATATATTTCTCTCTGCTTTTGTGTGAGCTGTATCTTTGGCATTTCTAGCAATTGTCGCCTGAAACAAAGACATGCATATTCTTGTTGTAACTTCTTACTGCATGGTTATTTGTTTTCAACTTCATAAACAAATTACCAAATGTTAATTAGTAAGATCAACACATTAAATGGCTTAAAAATTTTAATTCATGAAAATGGAACTTACACCAGCAGTTTCATTAATTATATTTATATAGTCACATTCCATCTTCCTAGGTGGCATCAACAATGGCTTGATTTCACTTGTATAAATCAATTTCATCTCTTACATCTTTATTAACAATTTAATCTATGGGATACAATGGATATCCCATGGACATCAGTGTCAATTCAGATCAGCCTTCACATCCAGTGCAGTCTAATCTGGATCTACACAAAATGCTTCTCCATAAATAATTATCTTACCAAATAAAAACAAGCCGTGTAGAACCTGATAATACTGCATAGCTTAACAGGTTGAAATTGGACTACACTGGTTGCAATTATCACAAATGCTGTTCATAGCACTGGAGGTGAATAATGAAATTACTTACCTTTTTTAAAACTTTCATTGCAAATATCTTGCCTTTGTTTTGTCCAATTACTTTTCGAACTTGAAAGACCTAGAAATAGAAATAAGGTCCAACTATATTTTATGAATGTTTAAGAACATGTGATATCTAATACATGAGACTTTATGACAAAATCAAGTTAGTGTATCATTTTCATTATTTCTGTAGCACAACAAACACATTTTTTTCTGATAGGAGTGCATAATTTCCCTATTTTACTCTAGCCAGATTCAATAATAACATGGCTACATAGCTAGTATACTTTTCCCGATTATGAGAGCCAGTTTTCCAGATTGGCAAGGAGGGTGGGGGACAGGGAGGGGGTACTGACAGAATATACCTAGTTCCCTCTGGTTAAACCAATATGGGAACTAATAAATGGTCTGTTTTTAAAATATTTAAAAAAACAAATCTTTTACAAAACATCAGGTACCTTTCCATAGCCTCCTTTTCCAAGCACCTTGAGCAACTCAAAGTCATATGTGCTGACCTTTGTCCTGCCGGGGTTCACAGTGTTTTCTGTGAGTTCTAAGGTCTCCATGCCTTCCTCACTGAAAGAAGAACACAAAAGTCTGAAATTCTAAAAACAAAAAGGTACTTGACAAGAGAACTGTACACATCAATTTAGGAATATAAGCAGTTGATCCTTTTACTCCATATATAATTATATGCTTTTAAAACATGTGCAGCCAGTGCAGATCTGGATCAGTACTGGTCACATCATGGCCGGAAATAACCCAACAAATCTAAAGTAAGCAATTTAAATCCTGATCA
The DNA here is from genome assembly GCA_038501625.1 of Corbicula japonica. NCBI lineage: Eukaryota > Metazoa > Mollusca > Bivalvia > Venerida > Cyrenidae > Corbicula > Corbicula japonica. The sequence goes on along the minus strand of JAZAYU010000091.1, from coordinate 672,218 downwards.
GATGGCATGGTATTAAGGTTTTATCTAGAGATAAGGGTTACATGGAAATATAATATGTCTACCTTACAGTAATTCCAATTAGATCATTTTGATCACATACTGAACTGCAAACAGTTATCTCAAACTAAAATGTCTTAATACACGTCATGTTTACGACATTATGTCAACATAGATTTTAATACATGCACCACTTAAAAAAGAACTTTACTACATCAATTCTGAAACCATACATGCTTTGGGGGTAAAAGCTTTTTTTACTACATGTATACCTACATTGGGTCAAAGGCTCTAGAAAGATCCCTCCGCAACTGAAATAAAAATAGAAAGTTAAGAACGACATGAAAATTTCTTGTTTTATTACAAAATAAAATCACCAAAAATTACTCAAGATTGTTTAAAGATCAACATCACATATTGTTAAAGCTCACACACATGTATGTCAAGGATTCAGGCTTATGCAATTTTGTAAACAGTTATCGGAATAAGTAACATTTCCACCTGGGCTTTTCACTCTTTTAGTTGGTTGTCATTAAGGACTTTAAACACAATGTCATTGGTCAACCTAAAGGTCATAAATTATATTCCCACAATTTTTCCGCTTTATAAATTTTGGGTTTTAAATTAGAAATTTTGACTATAGAAATCAACATGTTGGAAAAATGTATTCTCGATTTTGAAATTACTTCTTTATCCCGTTTTCTGGCACCGATCGTACTTTGGTCAGGGGGTTGCCGATAATGGCGATGTATTTGATTTAGCAATAAATTGTAACTTGTCATAAAAATTATTTAATGCTGGTACTGAAATGTATATATTTTTTCATTCTTTATCAACCGTTACGGACGAAGCTAACGCCACTATTACAATTTTAACTGAGAAAACTGATAGTTACATAAAATGAAATTATTTTTGGTGTCACTTAGGATATTTAAACATATGCAGTTACTTTCTACTGAAATTTTTGTTGATTTCAATAAATATTCTAAAATTTGATTAATTTTATGCATAACTGCTATGTGGTTATACATAAGCGTACCCCCCCTGAGCGATTGTACGCAAATACCGACTTCCGTTGTTTAGACATTAATTTCGAAATGGTCAATAGTCAGCAGGTTATAAATTAATTTTACCAATAGGATGTAATATAGACCTTGACAGTGCACATTACTATTCATATTTGAGTCTAACTTGGAAGTCTTTAAAAAAAAGTTTAGTGATATGTGTAATAAAGTCAAATATTTCATGTCATATTGTTTCTCATGCAAGGTTTGTGCAAGATTTGCAGAAAGCTAGTTTGTTTGGGGTTGGTAATCAAAGGGTAGCTTCATGGTAATTTCCAATTTTCTGGCTGAAATCCCATAACATTAAAACGCTGCCTGAAATGGGGTTCTACCAACCCTACTGAAACCCCTCTGGAGCTGCCCATGGGAATGTATTATTTGTTTTTATGTGCTAAATCAGATTGAATCTGATTTAAGTGTGCCTATTAGAAAAGGTTTTGCCTTTCATATTTTAGCTTGTACCATTTCTCAGAAAGTGATGCCACTTTAGGATATATTAATTTAGTTAATTATGTGACGATCTTCCTATGCTCAAATATCACATATATTCAGTATCATAACAAAATTAAATAACATCTTTTCAAGGTGGTGAATAAATTGAAACTTATGGAGAATTTGGTCTTTGTTCAATTGTGACAGTTTTGTTTTCAATGGAGGTTATTCCCCTTTCGGACCTGTGAATGTCCTTCTGGTATTGGATATTCGTCATCTGATATATTCTCCTCCACATCACCACCTTCACGTAACTCCATGTTGAACATTTCAGCCATCTTTTAAGTTTTTAATGGAAAAAAATATGTAAAACTTCACAATTCACAAGGAACAAAATCATAGTCGGCGAACTTTGTCGCGAACGAGGGAATCCGCATGACGCAAATGTTAATCACGTGATGACTACTCCCGTTTTTAAACCAATCGGTAATGGGGTTACAAAATAAAGGTCAAGGACAGTTTATTGACGGTTTTCGTATAATTTTCCCTATACGTGAAAATTAGACATCCCATAGACTGTTGCACAGTCCTGATTAATCTGGCATGTATTATGAAGTCGAAACATGCAGTCCATTCTATTGTTTTTTTATCTGATGGCCATTTATGCTTTAGAAATTGATAAGTTTATTGCATTATTTTTGCTGGGACCACTTTTCTAGAATGAAACTGAAATCATAATCGGACTGAAAATCATGCCTACATCAAGGTGTATAATAGAGTATATCGGCAGACTATTTACACGTAACGATTCTTACAATTGAACCACTTGGGTTCTTGTGTAAACTTGGAAACCGTTTGAAATAAGTTTGTTCGGGTAATTACCCACACAAAGAATCAATAAATAATTCCAAAACTAAACTTGAACAAAATAGAGCCTGCACGATTTAATAATATATATCTTTTGTTGTGTTTTAAGGGTTTTCAAAGTTCATTTTTCCTCTCTTGGAATGGTCAGTGTCAGAACAGTTTGGCACTAGCGGCTTCAACCATGTATACCAACCTCACACTTGTCTTAAATGAGCAAATTCATATAAGCAAAAAAGCACAAGTTGCATTGATAAATTAGCTCTAACCAACCCATTAGCTCGACAATTTTGCATGCAAAACAAATGACATATAAATCAAAAGCTTTCTAATGGCAGTGTCAATCGATAGAGGAAGGTACTTAACGACATATTCGTTGTTTTTAATCATTCACAATAACGACAGTTCCATTTGAGCAAAGGCAGATATGCCCTCTACAAAGACGCCGTAAAAGACAAAACAGCGAATGTTTATAAAGATTAATAACCTATGGAAACAAAGCAGCTTTCGGAAAATGGAGGCAACGGGCAGCGAGTAAGCAGTGCGCTTGTGTGTCGTTAGCACAAAGAGTTTCGGTAGGGATGGACACCTCCAGTAGATAAAGGGCCCCGATGGATTATGCTATGTTTCTTGTCATTAAGCCAGAGCTACAGCGTATTACGGTTCATAGTTATAGTAGCTGCGTGTCATGTAATAAGGATTTTATCTTTTTTCACAAGTGACTGGTATACGGATGTATTCAATCGCTGGGTAAAGAGACACGAAAAATGCTTGAAATGTGACGGACGATACTTCGAGAGAGAGAGAGAGAGAGAGAGAGAGAGAGAGAGAGAGAGAGAGAGAGAGAGAGAGATTTATGGACTTAATTAGACAAGCACAATGCTTATGTATCGTCTACACCACAAACTCCCAATATTTTCCCAATGAGTCAGGCGTTCCCAGCGTGGGCTGTTTGCATGATTGAGGATGTGCGAGCCATCAAAAAGGCGTTACCGAAGATTGAGAAAATTGAACAAGTGGTGAACAGTATAAGCCTTCAAAGTACTGAATTTGAGGCCAAACTCAAATGTGTAAAACACACGTAGACACAGTAGAAACATCGTGTAGTTTTATTAACGATGCTTATGAAAAACAGAAAACAAAAAGTGAAGAAATCCTAGATTTTAGTAAGCAATTTAGAAAATTCATGTGCCGAAATGAAAATAAGCATTAAACACCTTAAATTCTTACAAGGTTGAACAATGACAGCTTTGGAAAGAAATTGTTAACTGTATTGAATGAAAATAATTTATTTATTTGATTAGAAACCGGTCAGTGCACTTACCAATATGGAATGTATAGAAATAGGCCAATTTCTAGTACAGTAGATTTATTTTTCATTTTTCATTGTTTTGAACTGTATGTCTAGATCTTACTGAATTCTCCGATCACTGCTCCGTATCATGTGGAATAAATTGTAATTATACGTTAGATAATATACCAAATATTAAAGGTGAGAAAATTATAAGGAACGTCATGAAGGAGAAATTACTTCCGTTAAATTTTACAATTAAAAAAGAAGATTTTGATACTATGTGTAATAAATTGAATAATAAGGATTGCAATATTCATTCTTATATAGATAATATCTCAACTTTGATATTTTGTTTCGGTGCATTGGTAAAAATTTCTCTAGAAAACGCACGAAAATTAAACAAAAATCCCCCTGGTTTAACGAAGACTGCATGAGAGCTTAAAGTCTATTGTTTGAAAGTAAACGTACATTTGATTTGTCCCCTACTGAGCAAAACAAAATGTCTTTTCTCTTTAATCGAAATACGTTTGTTATTTAAAACAAAAAGAAAGGCGAAATCTATTTGTATTTATCGACGAACTACACATTGACCAGTTAGACAGATCTGTAAGCATTGAAGAAATTTTAAGTCTTATCTACGTCAAAACGAAATAAGAATTGTGATCTGCAGAATAATATAGCAGATTTTTTCATTAACTCCAAAAATTTTATAAGTCCATATTTATGTTGATTTTCAAAAAAAAAGAAAAGAATTATTATCCGCAATCATGGTGTAATAATGCTATTTTCCCAATACAACAAAGGAACAATCCTGCAAATTATAGAGGTAAATACGAGAATTTATGTTTTATCAAAGATTTTTTCGCTTTCTTTATTGCTAAGAAACCGATTAAATAACTGAAACTGAAAATGTCTTTACAGACGCGCAGATTTAAAGATGGTTGGTCAACTAAGGACGCCATTTTCATTCTTCATAGTGTTACACAAAAAGTTTTATGTCATAATAAGAAATTCTGGTTTATTTTTATTGACTATGTGCATGCCGTTGGGGATGCACTCTGGTTAAAGTTAGTAGAGTCGGGTATTAGTTGTAAAATGATAAAGATGATAAAATCAATTTATTCCATTGTTAAGTCTTGTATCAAGTGCGGGGCTAATGTAAATATATCTGGGGTGAAACAGGGAGCGTCATTATCTCCCCTGCTATTTATCTTATTTATTAATGATGTAACGAAAACATTGATTTCAGTAACTTAACAGAAAATGATATAGATTTAATATCTATGTATTTAATTCTTTTTGCAGATGATATGATTTTGTTTACTACTGATCCTGAAAGCCTAAAAGCACAGCTATCTAATTTATGCAATTATTCCACAAAATGGGGATAAAAAATTAATGTCAAGAAAACAAAACTCTGTAATTTTGATAAACGTAAAAGTGCAGAAAGTTTTTAATATTAACGCAGAAAAAGTATCACGAGTTGACAGTTACTTACCTGGGAATTAATTTTATTATACAGGTTATCTTTTACATGCAGTGAACGCTCTTTATGAAAAAGCATACCATAACCTGCTTGTATTATTTGACAGAATCGATTTTGATATTAAAACTAAATTTTATTTATTTGACCCAATGGTGCTTCCAATTTTACTGTATATTTCTGAAATATATTGTTTTCAAGACTTCAAGGAAATCGATAAGTTGCACATAAGATTTTGCAAATATGTTTTAGGGGTCAAACATCAAACCCCAAATTATGCAGTGCATGGAGAATTAGGAAGATACCCGCTCTCAGTTTTATGTAAAGAAAGAGCAGTAAAATATTGGTTAAAACTAAATAAAAACCTAATTTCTCCAACATTTCATTTTTACACCGAACAACTGAATAGTTCAAATAATACAACTGGACTAATACAATGAAAAATTTTATTGACAAATTGAGATTCTTACATCTTTACGAAACTTTTGATCCTGAAATGAAATATTTTTCATCATTAAAGCATCGTATTCGGGATCAGTTTGTACAAAAACGGCCAGAAACGAAAAAGAGATATGCTCAAATTAAACTATTACAATAGATTTAAGTTTAATTTAATAAAATTTGGCGTCGAAGAATATTTATCCATATTAAATTCTGAAAGTGTTCGTAAAAACCATTCACGATTAAGAATGTGTTCACATAATTCGGAAATCGAAACGGGAAGATATAATAATACTACGAGAGAAAATAGATTATGTAGAGTATGTAACCATATTGCCATTAAATCATAGTACCATTTCTTCTTTGCTGTCCAAAATATGCTGACTTAAGATCCAAATACTAATACTTAAAGAACTGTTCATGGCCTATATTTCATATATATATTTGATAGTATCCTGTGGCCAAAATGTAAAAGTAAATTACTTATTATAAGCAAATTTTTAACGGATGATTTTACTATTCATACCCTACAACTTGAAACAATACTTTGTATTATGCTATTATTCTGTGTTTACATAATATTTGTGTCTTTCTCATGTTAAACAATGCTTTTTGTTATTGTTGTTTGCTTAAATACTATTTGTTCTGTCGTTGCCATATCTGTTCTATTGTAAATGGCCAAAGGCAAGATGATTTTCAATGAAGATGAAATGAAAAAAAGATCAAATTCAACTAAACATAAAACACAATTAACGAAAATGAGAACACGAGGAGTTACCGCCTTGTGCATATCAGTGGCAAAACGAGTTGGCAATAGTGATTTAAACCAGATTCTAGAATGCACCAACCTCGCACTTGCCCCACCAAGTTCTTCTATGAACAAACAAGTACATGTTGTCTTGGTGAATTAGCTCTTACCCATCCATCAGCTCAACATTGTTGCTTGCAAAAGCAGACAAACAAATAAAATATAAGAATGTCATGGTCAAGCAAATAAAAAGTAAAAAGGAACTTTAAAGATTAAAATCATGACACTGCAAAATATTTATTTGCTTGTTTAGGGAAGCTTTGTTTTCTTCCTGCTTTTTACTCATGTGCATAACTATTTAGGCTGTCTGTCTATAATGTCGCAATCGCCTGTGTATTTTTTTGACATCATTGCATTTTTTCGTCCATTTTGGACTGATATCATCTTGATATATTTCGATTGAAATTCATATTGTCTCATAATATAAACAACTAAGTTTTTATGGTAATTCAGTTGCATCATATCATAATATTGCACATCACTTGATCGACGTTGACGTCCTCGGCCGGGTAAACGTTGTAAACTCACCACCATAGGATAATGACCCCTGGCCATTATTATATATAGAATCAGGGACACCCAGGTCATTGACCATAATATTATGACATCCCCACAAGTAGAAAAATTACCCTCACATAGAATTAAACCCCTATAGAATAACGACCCCCTTAGCAAAATCCTAACCCTTACCCATCTAAGGTTAACTTACAACATATTATCCCCATCGATATGAATCGGAGGAGAATATAGAAATGGCACCCGTCCGTGCATTCATTATTGGACAGAGCCGACTGAAAACTTTCAGGGATTACGACTACCTTTGCCGTGTTGTACTCTACTAATTCTGGAGTTATGGCCGTTTGTTACTTTTTTTTTCATTCATACTCTTATATTTATATGTGTAGAAATACATCCATATGATATTTTGGTAAGTTTGTTCTTTTATCTTTTCATCTTAACACCATCGTTACCAAACTTGAGTCACATGAGGTTTTCTTGATGATATCTTGATCAAGTTTGAAACTTGTTTACGTAGTTCATGTGTAGTCTAGTACAGCAACAAATAACAAACAACAAAGTGCAAAGTACAAGAATAATTTCTTAGGTTGTTGTCGTTTATACCCAGTAATCAATAAGGCAATGGGGCTATAACCCGGATAACTTTTAGTTATACTTAGTCAGTATTTCCTAGAAAATCGGTCAGTTTTTCTTCGAAAGATGAACACATTTACTCTTCGTCCTAACTGAAGTAATTTAACACAAGCAATAACGGCTCTCGGTTACTTATGCTTAAAAAAGTTATCCAATTATCCATTTATTATCACAACCCTAATAATTTGACCGGGATCATAAAATTATGACCGGAGATCAAAATATTATGATCAGGAGGTCAATATTTTATAGATAAAATCGATGAAGGGGGTCAGTATTTTATAAGTGGTGTCAGTATTTATTATAGAAAAGGGGTCATTAGTCTATATAACAATAATTACCGGCGTCATTATTCTATGGGGTCAGTTTACAACGATACACCGGCTAAAATTTCAGTTGGTCAAACATTTTCGAATGATATTCCCCCTAATAGGGAGCGAACCCTTATTCTTATTATGCTACATAATGAGCTAACCGGGACAACCCCAGAAAGGTTAATAGGATAACCAGTATAAACGTTATTATCACTGCATGACACTGGAAACAAGAAAAAATTAAGCATTTTAAAACAGAACAGTAGAGACCATATCTTTAATTTTACCCAGGTGTACATTAGATACAATAAGGAAAAAAAGATAATGTTCTTTGCAACCATATCAAACGGTTTGATTGCGGTGGATTTGCAATTATTCTCCTATGTTAAGAATGTTGGCGAATCTAGACATTTTAAAAACGTGTTTTCCTCCGTGCAACTGAACAACTAATCAAAGTATTATCATGAATTTGTTATATTGTTACCTGTATATACTTTCTAGGTATTCCGCCTATGGAGCGGGAGGTCGATGGCTCAGGGTTCGCTTGGAGTTTGTTCAGACGTGCCCTGTTTGTAGCCCGCAAGATATCTTAAGAGAAGTTGTTGTTCATTCGGATCACGCTTCGGTGATTCTACGTAATCCGAAGCTTGCCGGAGATCGCCGAGTTGATACGATTGGTTGTTGTTTGGCAGCCTGGCGGGTTCCTGGCGTAAAGGATAGGAATGATATTAAATGCTATTTGACTTTTATGCGAGGATTTTTCTCAAACCTCTGCATGTTATCAGTCCCTGATACTGGTCAGCGATTCATAGTTTGTCTTTATTATTTTATGAATTAAAGTATGTATCTAAATTATGTAAAAAAAATTTATTGAATGTCTTGAAGATATAATGAATTTAACTAAATTATTATCACAATACATTGTAAATAGGTGTTCTTCAATTAGGAGTTGGAATCTTATTTAAAATTGATCGCTAGTTTTAATCACAGCCGATTCGCATTCAATATGATATAAGTCTTGATTAGTTGATAGCCATACGAATGATGTCATTCTAGCTAAATGTTTCACACGTGCGAAATTTAACTTTAATGCACACGAAACATAAAATTTGGATGACAGATAAACCCTTAAATCGGAATAATTAAGCTATCCAGATAAAAGATACAAATGTCTAGATAATAAATCTGTAACGATGAAGTCAATATTTCTTTATAACTGACTCTTTTCATATGTGCAACATTCTCATATCAGTACCGTTATCATAATATATAACAATATCAGTACATGTATAACATGTGATATCGAAATGTTTAATTTTCGATTATTGAGGTGGAAGTTTTCTTCTAAAATGGCGGCAGAAAATAACGCGTGTTTAGAGTCGGATTCTGGCGAGTATGGAATTTAATTATCTTTGTAAAACTGTTTTAACAATTTTCTCTTCGATATTTTGTTTAAGTTAAGATCAATTAATACAATCTTTAAATTTTGCAAAATGACATCGTGACTAAATAGATAAATTACAATTATTGTCAGACATGCAATACTTCATAGGTTAATGCCACCGTTGGACTTGAAAGTCAAGCAGCATACAACAATCATTTGTTCGGAGCAGATTGTTTCATGAATACTAATGAGACAAATTGTTGCACGCGATAAACATACAGCCTTACCTTAAGCAACCAGATTTCACAAAATATCAAACGTTAGTTGAGAAGCATTAAAAGGGCGCCAAATTTCCTAATATCGTTCACCCGATTCTTGGATACAGTACGAGCAATATCATTTGATATTTAGAGTAGCGCTATTTGTGCCGTGTGGCGGTTGTAGAAAGTCTCTCCGTTCAGCTATAGCCACTACTGTTATCAATTAATAATCGGTTACCGATGCCGTGCAGTGATGATTACGTTTATCGGGGTTATCCGATCAACCTTTTTTGGGTTTGTCCCGGTTGACTTGATCGGTAGTGTGATCGGAATTGCATGGCTAGGCGCTGTCGCATTAAGGACAATATAAATTAGTTCAATATTTCGGCCAGTTTGTATATGGATGGTTTCAATCTCCCTGCCAGAACAGCTTTGGATATTGGTCAATCAGCCAAAGAATGAACCTCCTGCTTTTTTTGCTTTTGACGTCTCCTGTGATAGGCAGGGTTTATACTCACAGATCCCTGTCAAATTCTCTGTCTAAATGTTCAAAACATCTTATTAGGAGTGCTATATTTTTCGCAAAAGAAGAGAAGTACTTTCGCTGTTATACAAAAGAGAGACACTTGAAATCTTGAAAACTGGTGACCTATTTATCTATTAAGATAGTCTACTAATCAGCAGCACAGATTTTTACAAAGCGCATACAAATTGCTCTATCCAAAATAAATCACGATCAACAAGGTTGTATTAAAACTGTAGTGACTATATGTACGGGGAGACTTTTTACGACTGCCACACTGCACAAATAGCCCTACTGTGAATTTCAAATGATATTACCTCCACCTGGGAGCAACGTCACGGCAACAACGTATAGCCCTGAGAAATTTCAAAATTTCAAATAAGGTCCCAACTTGTACTTGTCACTTATGTCAATTTGCGATGTTTTGATAGCGCAACTCCTATGTTTAACGCTAACAGCTAGGCTATTTGAAAATCAGGACCTTGAACTCAAATAACTGATTGGTTAACGTGTACTTAATAATAATATCATCTTAAATTGTGAAATATACTTGTAAAGTAAACATCAGACTGAAAATCCGCATAGCATCAAGACCATATCTGCATGGGTAACTTTAAATAGGCAGCAGACAGAAAGAAAGTAATATGTTCAATATGAAGATAAGAATTAGTCTACAATTCGGGAACTACCGTGTGAGGTTGAAATATGAATCTAAGACAACACCGAAAAGCGGATAGACGTCCCAAGAAAAGATGATTGGGTTTGAATGGTTAAATTTGATTTATTGATTTGATTATTTCACGGCATGATAATATTCTGTCCCCAGTGTACCTGTAAAATTCTTCTTACCAACGCGGCAGTTAAATGGACACTTTTATTAATTTCTTTCACAAATAAAATAAACACAAATAAAATATATAAAATTTAATTTTCATTTAATATTACTTACTCGTATATGGGGTATTTGGTAAATAAATACTGAGTAACTCCAAGATGAAAAATTTTTTTTACAGAAACTCAGAATGCATAAAATTTGACCTCTTCCAATATCAGTTAAAATCTTCCGAGTACTTGAGAACCCGATCGAAAAATTATCCAAGTACTCGAGTACCAATTTAACTACTTGTTGCCTTTCCTAACATAGTCTGTCACTTGTTATTTTGTATAATATTGAAATCTCTTTACATAGCAAACGGGTAGTCTTGCTTAGACAATTCCAAAAAATATGCATTAGAATTGCTGGGCGAGGGGCCATTTTGTCTTTAAATCGTTAAAAGATGCACCATAGACAAAATTTGTAAGAGGCGTGTTCCCTCTCAACGTTTTTAGAGACTCAAACTTAAAATTGTACATTGCGGAGAGCTCTATCTTCTTTTTTTTTATCAAGTCCTAGTCACGTAATGTTGGCTTGCATCCAATGTATAAGTCAGATGTGTAATATAGAGATCGTTCAAAGGGAGATGTGCAGGGTCGAGCAGGTGTACTCGGTAAAATCGATCTATGTAACACTTACGGGTACTTTTCACTAAACTCTACATTTCAAACCCTCCAGGAGGAAGTTTTCGGTTAATTTTACCATTTTACCGGCAAGGTACACCGAATGCGTATTTTGGTTAAAAAGATCACGTGACAATCCCAAAAACCACCGCGGCTTTACGCGGGAAATACAAAAATAGCTAACCTATGCGCGTCGCATAAGATAGGAAACACCATTTATATATCCTTTTTTTAAATAAAATATTGGTTTGAAATATTTCGGGTGTAAATCAATATTTGAGCTTCAAATAATAATATTCAACTGATTAATAACCCTTTTCGCAAATGTGTTCCATTCATCAATCCTGCACATCTCCCTTTTGTTATGTTACTATGTCTCTATGATGTGGAGATAAATAAGAACTACAGGTTGTGTTCTAACTATGATTTAATATATCTTTATTCTAAGAGTGCGGGTACTAACTGACCATGTGATAAGGCATGCACAGCTTCTGATATGTGATAAGGTAGACAACTCTGTACTACCAGATACCATTACATCTCCCTTCTTTAAAAAAAAAAGCAAACATAATTTATTTTATTACATATATAAAAATATTCTGATTGATTAAACCAAACATTAAATCTGTGGTTTCTCAAGATTTACAGTTCCTTCATGTTGACTAGGTGGAACTAATGTAAGCACCTTTGGTTTCACTGATCTTCCTGATCTTGTCACATAAAGATTTAAATTTGGGCTTGGGGAGGATGTTGCAGGTACTTGTGAAGTAATTTGCTCTTTAATTTCAGACTCCAAAGCTGTTTCCTGTTCATTAAACAAAGATGGTATTTCTGGATCTAAGGGCTCATTGTTCTGAATGGACTCATTAGTTTTCAGCAAATCTCTTCTATTACGTCTGTATATTACACCATCAGGAGTTTGAACAGAATATGATCTTTCATCATGCTTGTCAACAACAACAGCTGGCTGCCATGTTTTGTCAGACTGTTGTATCCTGGCAGATTGACCTATCTGTAGGGGTTCTAGGGGTTTGGACTGTCTATCATAATAGCATTTTCCCTTAATTTTTTCTTGCCTAATACTTTCCATTACCAAATGAGATGGAATTATTTAGGTTTCAGATTTTCAGTTGCAGTTGTTGGAAGAATAGATCGCAACTGCCTGCCCATACATAATTGAGCTGGGGAATAACCTGACTTTAGAGGTGTGTTCCTGTATTCTAGGATACCTATGAGGAGATCTCTTTTGTCTTCTTTGGCTTTTGTTAAGATTTTCTTGCATATGGAGACATATTTCTCTGCCAACCCATTTGTCTGATTATGATAGGGACTGATTGTGTGATGCTTAAAATCCCATTCCCTTGCAAAATCAGCAAATTCTTGTGACTTGTAACAAGGACCCCCATCAGAGATAACCTTCTCACAAATACCCCATCTGGCCATTATGCCTTTCATTCTGTTAATGACTGTGGCACTTCTCATGTTTGGGAGTTCTTTGACCTCAAAGTATCTACTGTAATAATCAACAACTATTAAGTAGTTCTTGTTTTCCCAGGTGAACAAATCAGTGCCTATAATTTGCCATGGGTATTCAGGGATCTCAGTGGGAATTAATGGTTCTTTGGGATTGGAATTACGGTGTGTCAAACAGATGTTACAATTAAGCACCATTGTGGTTATGTCGGCTGATATTCCTAGCCAAAACATAACATCACGTGCTCTACTTAGACATTTCTCTACACCCATATGACCTGAATGAACTAATTCCAGCATTTTTGACCTAATTGCCTTTGGTATTATGATTTTATTGCCCTTCATGATTAACCCATCAATACTGGTTAATTCGTCTCTATAGTTCCAGTAAGCCAAAATCTGGGATGGACACTGATATCTGGCTTCTGGCCAACCCTTGAGTATAGTCTTTTTCAATAAGACTAACTGATCATCTTGATCAGTCAAGGTTTTGATTTCTTCTAATTTTCTGTCAGAGACAGGTAAACTGGAAATGACCATGTGGACTTGCAAATCCATTCCCTCAGATAACTCTGGGAATGTGTCATTAAGGTGATTCCTACTTAATGTATCTGCAACTGGGATTTGCTTGCCTGGGTAGTGCTTGGGATAGATATCATATCTCTGCAACTGGAGAAGCATGCGTTGCAGTCGTGCAGGGACGGAACTGAGGGGTTTCTTGAAAATAGATATTAATGGCAAATGATCAGTTTGAACATCAACTTTTCGCCCATACACGAAATGGTGAAACCTCCTGCACCCGAAAAGTATGGCATACATTTCCTTTTCGATCTGTGCATAGTAAACCTCTGATTTGGTTAAGGACTTTGATGCATATGCTATCGGCCTGCCCTCCTGCAAAAGAGTAGCTCCAAGCCCATTTTTACTAGCATCAACTTGCAAAATAAGGGGTTTCTTGTGATCATAATATGACAATACTTGGCCTGGTTGAGTGATGATCTCTTTAACTTTTTGAAATGCATCACTTTGGGGTTTTTCCCAGCAAAACTCAATATCTTTTGACATTAATTGTCGCATGGGGGGCGGTAACCTCTGAAAGATTCGGTGCAAAGCGTGACAGATAATTGATCATACCGAATAAGGTTTCAAGCTCAGCCTTATTGGTTGGGGGTTGCATTTCTTTAATTGCTTTGACCTTGGCTGGGTCAGGTTTGAGTCCCTCTGAAGTTAACAAGTGACCAAAGTACTCTACTTCAGATACTCCTACTACGAGCTTATCCTCGTTAAAGCAAACACCCTGCTCTCGTGACCTTTGTAATACTGCCCTGAGATTCTGATCATGCTCCGCCCTTGTTTGACCATAGACCAGAAGGTCATCTACAATCTGGACTATACCGTCTAAACCTTCATAGCATTCATCAATTTTTTGCATGAATAAATCTCCACTACATACCAGACCAAATGGTAGTCGAAGATAACGGTACCGACCATACATTGTATTGAAAGTTGTAAGGAATGATGCGTCCTTATCAAGCTTCAAGGCCCAATATCCCGATCTAGCGTCCAATTTCGTGAAAAACTTGGCGCCATTGTGTTGTGGCAAGATATCATCTATAGTTCTCATAGGGTAATGGGGGCGCTGAATAGCTCTATTTAGGTCCCGGGGATCAAGACATATCCTAATATTACCGTTGCTTTTCTCGGCAACGACCATAGAGTTAACCCATTGTGTTTGCTCACTTACTTTGGTAATGACACCTAATTTCTCCATACGGGCTAGCTCATCTTTGACCTTTGCATGTAGAGCTACAGGGACTCTCCTGGGTGGATGGACCACGGGTGTAACTGAGGGGTCTACATGAATTGAGCACTCCCCTGGAAATAACCCTATTTCTTTAAAGACGTCGGAATACTCCTCTAAAATAGACGGCTTAGTCAGAGGTGTTTGAGGAGATTCAGACTCTACTGAATAAGTTAACTCAATCAAGCCAAATCAATACATGATTGAAGTCCAAGTAATGGTGTATACCTAGTATCTACCACATGATACCGTACATTTCTTACTTGACCAGTCCCAGGGTGATTACTTCGGAGCGTAATGCATCCCTTCAAATCTAGCTCATTTCCGTTGTAAGCTGACAACTTTGTCCTAGACTTCTCCAGAACAGACTGGACCCTTAGACTCTGAAATATCCTATATGGTAAAATATTAACTTGGCTCCCAGTATCAATTTTGAATTTGATTTGCGTCTTAGAAGGACCTACCTCAAAATCTGCAAAAACTTGCCCATTTGTAACCCTTGACTCAACACTATCAATGAAAATATTATCCTGATTTGAATTTTCAACATCCTCACTTTGAATTTCATTCACACTCGATTTGCACATAAATCCAAAGTGGTTCCATCGTTTGCACTTAAAACACTGCTTTCCTTTTGCTGTGCAGAGCTGTGCCTTGTTATGCGGTTTTCCACATTTCTGACAGTTTCTGTTATCCTGATTAACGCTGCCGTTGGCTTCTGTCTGTGTGCGCTTTGATGCCCCATTCTTTCCCTGGTCTGAGGTGTTATGACCAGACTGGCCTGAGGTGTTGTGACCAGTATTCTTCTTCCTCTGTTGCGGGTTTGATCCTCGCCGTTGAACAGAATTTACTGAACTAGCTGCTTGATTCATTTCTCGCAGCTGCTCCTGAGCGTATTCAAAAGATTGGCAAATTTGATTTGCTCTGTCTAATGTTAATTTGTCACCTTCGTTTATAAGCTTTTCTCTGATTTTCTGTGATTTCACGCCAAACACTAGTCTATCTCTAATCATTTCATCTTTGTCTGTGAAATTGCAATCAACTGCTAGAAGACGTAGCTTGGTGAGAAATTGTTCAAATGATTGTTCATTTTGAATTTCATTGTTGAACTTGTATCGTGAAAATATGTGATTGACTTTAGGTTGAAGGTGATGCTTGACTGCTTGGTAAATTGTGTCAAGTTTCTTCCTCTGTTCGGCTGACAATCCAAGTGTCCCATATATATCACGTCCTTGTTCTCCCATCCATAGTAACAAATAAGTTATCTTCACACTCTCCTCCTTCCCTTGTAATGGACCATTAAAGATCAAATCACAATGTTCTTGGAACTTTCTCCAGGCCTCAGGAAGGTTTGAACTTGACCAGTTCATTGATGGTGTGGGTACACCATGTAAATCCATTGTGAAATATGAAATTCAGCACTGATGTCTTATATTAAGAATCCTCTACCTTGAATGTTCAAATTCACAAAATAAATTCCAAAGTTACTGTGAGTTCAATAACTCCTTTATTTTGACACCATGTTATGTTACTATGTCTCTATGATGTGGAAATAGATAAGAACTACAGGTTGTGTTCTAACTATGATTTAATATATCTTTATTCTAAGAGTGCGGGTACTAACTGACCATGTGATAAGGCATGCACAGCTTCTTATATGTGATAAGGTAGACAACTCTGTACTACCAGATACCATTACACCTTTAAGAGCTTAAAGGTGTCAGTGTACCCTCAAACAGCATAGAAAGTGTGAGGAATTTGCAAAAGAATTGATTTGAATGATTTATGTTAGAAAATCATGTCTATTTTAAAGAATAAAAAGTTAAAAGGTTATTACACCAAATATCAAAACAGTATCAAATTGTCACAAGTTGACATAATGTTTTATATGTATTTGAGATTACTTCAGCTAAGTATATTCAAGAAAGCTTGTCAGCTTATAAAAACGCATGAAGGTAAATTGAGATTTAATCGGAAAGTCCTGGAGGAGCTCAAGCAGATTAACAAACCTCTTCAAATTGTGGGAATATGCGGACCATACAGAAGCGGAAAATCATATCTGGCGAATATACTTAGCCGTGACAAACAAGGTAGGAAACATTTTTGTCTTGTATATTTTTCATGATTGTTATTTTCCCATCTGATTTTAAACATCTTCTTAAAACTTTTAGGCTATCAGAAGCTTTCGACGTATCACTAAAACTTGATTTTATTAACAACCTTTCGAACCAGTTTGTCGCCTACAAAATCGCAAAAGTAAATCTGATTATTATTGTCATTTTGCGTTCCGAACGTTATTCCGGCTCATACCCTCGAAGGACCGTATATACCTTAGAAATTTAATATGAAAACAGCAAAGTAGCTATATGGTTGTCCCTTTGTCTGTCTAGTCCACAGACCTGGGGCGATTACTTGGGAAAATGTAATTATTAAATTACAATTACTTTGCTAAAACAAGTAATCAATTAAATTACAATTAGTCTATTTTCAAAATGTTATAATTAAATTACAATTACTTTAACAAAGTAATCAGATTACATTTTGATTATATTTGATTACATGTTTGCATTAGCTCAATATAAAATTGTCTGTACACACAGTAGCACTTGTAACTTTAACTTGGATTTGTTTAAGCATATTTGTGTACAGTATAAAATTTAATGTTAATGTGTGGAATTAATAAATAGTTACATTCACCTTAGATATTCAAAATATTTATAATTATTAAAGTAACAGTTGTACAAGATGGAATTCCACCAAATTTATATCCAAAGTTGACATGTCCCTACAAAATGGTTTGTCTGTTTACATCTCTGATTGCTAAAATACTAACTTGCTGTGACACAAAGATAAACATTGTGCACATTTTATCATTACCAATTGAGCAAATCTTTGGGTCAACACTTTTGTGGAAACAGGCTTTCACAAGGTGATTCAGATGCAAGAATGTCTGAGACTAAGACATTTCTTTGCCAGCAATGTCCTAGAATGTTTATCATTCATTTGTTACCAGAAAAACCACTTTCAATTATCAAGAATAGGTCCAGTTTGCTTTCACACCTTTGGTCAGCTTATGTCTCAAAAGATAATGATTTAGGCTTGATCTGGTACACTTCTAAAATAATATTTGCAATCACCTGGGTCACCGTGTGGAAATGGGATTGTTAATGGTCACTTAAATTATATCCATTTTGCAGAGAATGAAGGCTAATTTTTTTTTATCAAATGAGGTTGATAATAAAAAGAGTCCAGTGGTTAGTTTTCCAAGAAAATGATATTGTCCACCTGACTAATCTGTTCTTTTTGTAAATGAGACATTGATGCAAGTTTCTATATTAACTGACTTGAAAATAAACAACAATAATACAGATTATGCATCTCAATCTTTTATAGAAGTTAAAATATAAATTTCAGTGCACTTGTGTATTTTCCCATCTTTCATTTTTTTTAAACCTTTAAATCATTAATGTAATCATAATGTAATAAAAATAATCATGATAACAGGCAAAATTTCATGAGTAATTGATTAAATTACAGTAATTTCAATCAGGTTTTTCTGATGTAATAATCACATCTGATTACTTCAAAAGCGAGTAATCATTACAGCTGATTATAATTACTAATTATGATTACCCAAGGTCTGCTAGTCCAACCGGCTGTTGGGTGTACCTATATCCCTGTTTTCGTAATACTTTCAAAATTGTTTTTAATATTAATACAGCGTCGCAATGACAAAATGCCGTGTATTTATAAGGTTGTAGGGTTTGGGGTTGAAGAGTACAGTCGGGTATTGTTCAAACCAAACTCCTTTACCCCCTATGGTTTCTTATTAAAACAAAGTTTCAGATTGAAATAAAAACCGGCTCCGACAAATAACATTCTGATTTATATGAGTTGGATGTGGTGTAATGCTCTTATGTTATTTATGTGCAAGTTAACTCATATCGCCAACTCATCACTCTTTTGTTTGTTTTCCGTGAGTCCAAACTGAATTAAAGAAACTATTGCAATAGTGACTAACACTTTGTGATATTAAGGTTTTACTGTCTTCCAGCTTTCGATGTAGGACATAGTACAACTGCTCAAACAAAAGGCATCTGGATAAAATGTACGGTAAATCCTAATGATCCGAAACATATCCTTATAATAATGGATTCCGAAGGTCTCGGGGATGCTGACAAAGTGAGTAAAATTTTAATTCGTGTTTACAGAGGTGTTTTAGTGACAATGATGACTGATATATGGTATAGTCCGATTTTACGCATTGAGCCATGAATTTACTTTTGTATTTATAGATTTTTTGGAATATCCCACAAAATAGGGAAGTTAGACATTTCCATCATAGCTCTTAATGTAAAAGTTCTACGTCTCTGAATCAAAAGGTTTCATGGCCCTGACAGTTACGCATCTGATTTCTAATAATGTAGCATAAGGGCTATGTGTTCGAATCCCATGAGGGAATTTTATCTGCTTTTTAAATGCCGTTTTTAATACACTCATGTATACATCGACAAAAATGTGATTACACCATGCAAATTTCGATTAAGCTTTCATCAAACAGGTTGATAAGATCGCAGTTTTCTAAAACATTTTTTTCGGACGATGTCAAAAAATGATGAAAATGTTTTTTTCATTTTTTTTGTAAATAAAAGAAAGAGAATGTAATGTTCCATTTACTACAATTGGTTTAATTGAATCTGTTGATGAGATGATCTTAAAATACATCAAAGCGAACAGTCATTAATTTTAAAGAGCGCGTCTTAACAACCAATTCCTTTACAATACTACATGGAAGTTTTAATATAAATTGTAACTAGTCAGCAGATCTCGAATTCTTCTTCTTCTACTATAATGGCAAGCATTCAGTTACTGAATATAATGGCCATTCCAGCTTCTACTATCATGGCGAGCATTCAGTTACTGAAAATAATGGCCATCCAGCTTTTTCTGGTGGAAGAAAGTCCCAGGTGCAACTCCGGGCTTTTTTTTAAGCACGGGCCGGAACCTGGGTAGAACCACCGACCTTCCGGAAGCTCGCTCGACAGCTTCCTCACATGAAAGATTTCGACTTTGGGAGGACTCGAACCCACAGCGATGAGGGGCATGTGGTTGTTTACCAATAAAATTAAGGCGTCGCAAAGTAGATTCTACTTTCACTTTGAACCAGGAAGTAAGTTTTCCTTGAATTTCTTGAAAAACCTAACATTATTTTGACGAACTGGCACTAAACATTGTAGACCAGCATATACTTATTTCAGGTAAAAGTTGCTTTGGTATATTGTTCATGAATTTCAGAGTTCTCATGCAAACGATTTTTCTTTTGTTTCAGTATGTGCTTGGTAATTAGAACATGAATACGACTAAATTGAGCTTGCAAACATTTACTACATCCATAGCTAAATAAATTTCTTTACTAAAATCTAGGTGGCAATGAGAATTTCCCCCAAAAATCTGTTTTTGAAATTTTAGCTAATTTTCGCCATTTGCAATGTTTGCGAACTCTTAACCACTTGGCCACGAAGGCTCGAACGCTACTTTATAATATTTGATACAAAATGTTCATTCATGTTCTTACAGCATGATGCTGAGCACGACAGAAACCTGTTTGTTCTAACATTTCTTCTCAGCAGTGTCCTCGTTTACAACGCATTTGGCGTCATCACATCGGAACTATTTGACAAGTTAGAGTATCCTTTATATAAAGATTCTTTGCGTTTTAAATACATTATTTCACACATGTAATAGCAAGGAATAAAATAACAACATTATATTTCTGGAGTATTACGTTGTCACAGAAATAATGCCGTCCATAAGAATCATTGACATTAAATTTTCCGAATGTGTAGTCAACGGTCTCAAAATAGACAGTAAGACCGGTGTATATACATTGTAGACTATCCCTCATGAAAATTATCAAAATCTCAATAACGGCAAAAATGTTGATGAGCAACTTCACAGTGTAAAAGCGTACCGATACCCTAAACGGAAGTTGCTGAACTATACGTCGACGATCCGTTAGTTGCTAGCATAAAACATGTGGCCTTGTTTTCTATTATATTAAGGTCTTACCACACTCCTCCCAATCCCGTTCATTGATTAAAAAAGAAAATTATCAAAATCTCAATAACCGCAAAATGCTGTACAGTGAAACTTTGCACAAGTTTTACTAATGTATCTTTATTTTGCACATGGTAAGACACGTTAGAACAGTAAAGGAAAATAGCAAGATCTAAAAATACCCTAAACTTCTATTTACATAAATTCACAAACACTAAACAACACGAAACATCATTTTAAATGCTCACATGATAATATGATACTAACAACACTGTCTATTGTCCTCGTGACTTACATATGTAAACTTTATGAGACATTAGTAGTATGTTTGACCTTCAATTTCCTGGTCGCTTCCTGGTCGCGTAAACGGATGACAATAATTGATTTCTCTATTAGCAGTTGAAAGTTCTTTACAAAGTAAAAAAACCTTTTTGTCAGTATCATAACACACATGCATGGCGAATTTAGAATTATGTTTTGTATTGCTTAATTTTTGTGAATTTATGTCAATAGAATTTGAAGTTATTTTTAGGTCTAACTTTTTTTAAACTTTTCTAACGTGTCTTGCTATATGCAAAATAAAGATACATTAGTAACATTCATTTGTGCAAAGTATCATCGAAAGGCATTTTGCCGTTATTGAGATTTTGATAATATTCTTTTTATCGATGAACGTGATTGGCAGGAGTGTGGTAAGCCCTTAAAATCCATCGAGTTTAATGTGCATTTGAAGGAATTATTTCTGGGATAAGTACAGTCTTTATTGATAGTCAAACTGAGATAATATTTATCAGTAAACAAAAACTACGCTAAAGTTGCAATCGATTATCGTTCCCAACTTGATTAGTGCCAAATGATTGAAAAAAAATCTGATTTTGTGTCCGTTTATTTCATTGCATACATAGTAATTGCTCTAATTTTTAGCTTTATTGAAAAATGAAATCGATTACCGACATCGAAAAAATTACTTTATCCGAGCTTGAACGACGTAGTTCCGAGAAACTGACACTTTCGTTGAACGTTACAAGTTAAATATAAGTAAAAATCTTGTTTCTGATTAAAAAAATGAATGAAACCTATGCGGCTGATTTGAGAGTGTGGCGATTGCTGTTACGCATATTTCACCTTTTCCATTTTACTTACTCAAATATATTTCAAAAAACATAATTGGGGAAATATTAGAAATATCCGAAAATTTAAATGTCGACAACTAAGCGTAGAGACGTGTAATATTCTTTATACAACTAACTTGTGTACAGTTGCAACTAATCATACAGTCTTTTAAGTCAGTGGCTGAACGACAGATGTCCATTTCTCGGAGCAATGTCGTTCATGCTCGGGTCAAGTAATTATACGGTACCGGAAAATGATTTTAGTCTTCAATGTTACACAAAATTAAAGCAAAATCTATGTAAGCCTACACAATGAAATTTACGGACACAAAATCAGATTTTCTTCGATGGTTTGACACATAAAGCACTGATTAAGTTGGGAATGATGACCGATTGCAACTATACCAAACGTTGTTTCTTTTATCACATTAATACTATTAAAAAGACTGTATTTACCTTATAAATAAATCCTTCAAAAGCGAATTTAAATCGATCCAGTTCTTTATAATTTGATTTGAGTTCGCTAATAACGAAGATCGTCGACGTGCAGTTCAGCAACTTCCGTTTCGGAAAACTGTACGCTCATACACTGTGCTACTAATTGTGTAGAAAAGTCGAGCATGATGTCGTGTCAGATCTGCGCTTAGTAATACCTAAATTAATATAAACTTTTCTTGGAAATAGGAAAGTGCGCAACTCTTTATTTTTTTCATCTACTTCACTCTTAATATACTTTGCGGATAATCGTGTCGGTATAAGAAACACTGTATGTATACATTTTTAATCTTCTCTGATAGTATTAAGGCTCTATTACTGTCATTTTTGTACGATCGATTAAAAAGAAAATTTTCAAAACCTCTCTTACGGAAAAATGCCCGAAAATTCTCCCGAAAAAAATATTATTTATGCATTTTTATTTTGCATATGACAAGACAGGTTATATCTGTTAAGAAAGATAGCATGTTCTTAAAATTCCATAAAACTGTATTTAAATAATTTTACAAAAAACATCAACACAAAACAATATTAAATGCCCACATATGTAATATGATACTGACAACAATATAGTATGCCCTTTTGACTTAAATATATAAACAATATAAGATATTTGTAAAAATGTGTTTGCCCTCGAACTTTCTGGTCGCGTAAATGGGTGACAAAGGTTGATCACTTTCTTCATAATTGAAAGTTCTTCAATAAAGGACACAACAAATACACTTAACAACTTTTCTATTTTTTTTAATTTAAGTAGGTGTATACTTAGAAAAGTTGTTAAGTGTATTATCAGTATCATATTACTAATGTGGGCAATTAAAATAAAATTGTTGTGAATTTATGTAAATAGATTTAAGCCAATATCTCTCTTTATCGTTGTTTGTGGTGTTTAATTTGAAATAGATTTTCTTATAAACGAATGTTCTCTTTTCCCTTCTACTTTTTGGCTGCGTGAGAAGGTTGTTTTTTTTCTGGTTGTGCCAATTTCTGATATGCATATTTCATTTTTAGACAATTTTTAAGTCTAGTTTTTTTCTGTACTGTTTTTATTTTTTGTAACGTATGAAAAAAGAAATTGCATTAATAACGATTAGATAACGATTAACGATATACGACAAAAGAGGGTCATCAAGCTTCTTTTACAAGATAGCAATATAATCAAGCGATTCATTATAAGTTTATTCTTATTCTTTATGTCATAATAATTCCTAACTTAGAACCAGATTTTTAGCGACGCTTGCTGATAATATTCAGGTATTAGAAGATTCACAGAAATCAGCATCAGAACAACTCTTCAAGTTTGTTGCACCAAAGTTTATCTTATGTTTGAGGGACTTCTATTTAAACAAGGAGCAGGATTATTTAGAGTCTTTGTTAACACCAAAGAATACTCCAAGCAGTTGCAAGAGTGATAAAACAAGAAAATGTATAAAAAATTTCTTTCCTGAAATTGATTGCTTTGCGCTCGACCGCCCCGCCGATGGAAAGAAACTACTCGAGCTTAATACTACCCCAAGTAAAGATCTTGCTGAACCATTTAAAAAAACTGTCAATGAGCTGCGGCTTAGTGTTTATGACAGCAAACCAAAACAACTTGTAGAATTTCTAAAATGCCTACCAGTTAATGGAACAGGTAGTTATACGTTACTTACGTTGTTTGATAGCAAATCATTTAATAATAAAACAGCTGTTTAAAACCTATACTTAATATTCGACAAAACTATTTTTAAAGGTAACTTTCATATATTAAAGAATTTGAGAATTAAAATTATCTATAATGGATATTAAGAAATGAAAGCTTCCAAACTTTCTGATTATCTGCTGCTTAAAGGCAGACGATTTTTGGCATCGTACCGTGAAACTTTTTTCTAGGATGACAGTGAACTGTTTGACATTTCGTTAGTGGATAACTCGACTGAAAACATGGTTAAGACCTGTTTCACAATAACGTTGTAATACTTGTTTCTCGGTTTTATTAAAACCAAATAACTCAGTGAGTGTATAACGAATTGCTAAATAGTTTTTCTTTCTGTATGTAAATACATACAATGTTTCAAAATTAAATGTTGTTTTTTGTTCATTATGATACAAGCAATCAATAAGTAATCATTTTGACATTAAATAAGAAAATCATACAGAAAATAAAAAGAGTTGATCACAAAAGTTTTATCAAGAATTAGGTCAACTGATCTACATTCTACTTAAATAATAGACTTGAACTTCAATTATGTTTTGAATGAAATGGACAAACCATTGTAATTCTATTAAAACAACTATGGAATCTAACGCAAAAGATTATTGCCATACACTGAAAATGTGTCTATCATTTAGATTTATTTTATTTCGTGAGTTTAGTCATTGAAAAACACTTTACAGGCACAAGAAATAGAGTACGACTCTGAAATCAACAGCAAAGAAACGAACACCAGCAATACTGACAATTCTGTCGGAGCAAATAATAAAGACGGTCGAATTAGGTTTTGCTATGATAAAACCCGAAGATGTGCTATTTACAGTCAGACTCGGCATGTCCTATCATTTTCTTTAGAATGGATCCTCAGTTTTATTATTATAATATATGTAAAAATGGCGGTTATAAGAAATAATAAACAGGTTTAGAGCCTTCAATATGACAGATTGTTGCCCGGTTTCTTGCGTTTCTGAAATGGGCGCTTTTTTACCTAACGGATGTTTTAGTATTATTTTATTTAATTTCTTTTTCTTTCAAACGTTATAATGTGATCGTGAACGGAGTTTTCTTTAATGAATTTTACATAAATAATTAATATATACATTGTAGGTTAACATAATTATGTAAGCATTGATCACTGGAACATTCAAGATTGTCTATCTAAAGTGAGCAATATGTCCAACTAATCGGAAAAAATAACATTTATAATAACTGATTAAATTAAGATTAGTTAGCGACAGCTAAATTACATGTTTTCAGCATATTTCCACATGAATGGAATAGTCAAGGATTGGATTCCAAAATTACGAACAATTCCAAATGGTACAATTGATAATTTTGTTTTCATTCAGACCCGTGCGAAACTTTAAACTAAACTTTATACCGAAGAAAACTGAAATTGTGTACACAAAGGATAAATACGCAATTTTGTCATAAACATACTCTTTCCTCGTTACGAAAGGCACGGTCTACTCGTATATTGTCGTTTATAATCAACTTATTCTTAAACAAAGTAACTTTTTAGTGCTCTACAATGGAGTCATTAAATACGAAATGGGTTGAGAAAGTCAAATAATCAATGACCAATCTGACGTGATGCATTAACAAAAACTATTATGAAACGATTATGTAACGTCTTTCGAGAGGACGAAAAAGAATTATAATCTAAATAGTGACATTGATTGTACATTGAAGTCTTCTGTTGTAGGCTTTGCAAGTCTTGTTGAAACAGTCGTTGGATTTATGCAACGTGGTGAAACAATCAATGTCGAAGAAGCCTTTATAACGGCTGCAGAAAGGCACAACACAAGAGTTAGTCAGGATGTTTATGATGAATTTAGTCGAGATATGGAGCTTCTAAAACTTCCTGTTAAAATGAAAACCAATCTATACGCTGAATATGAAAATATGGAAACAAAGGCGCTCAATCTTTACAGGAAACGGTCATATCCTTATCAACCAGATAAATTTGAGGAAGAACTTCTGGTAAGATTGAAATAAAAGGCATCATGATAATTATAAAATCCCCGACGCTTTTGTTCGGAGCGTTCAGATTTTTCGAACTATTGACTTAGTCCGGGAAATACTTTGCACACAAATCGTTCCACTAATCAGAACGCTCCTTACAAAAGCGTCGGGAATTTCCGGAGGTAGGACTGAGGAAAAGAATCTATGAAAAAAAAACACCTAAATTTCGGGGCCGTTTTCTGTTGAATATTATGCGCATTTCGAGCTTTTGGTGAGACTTTTTGACATTTATTTTTAGATCAGACCCTGTTTCGTTCAACAAAACAGCTGTCAGGTTGGAACCCTCTGTGTTATAGGAAAAACAGCCTCTCGAACGTTGGTATGGTCTGGAGCCGTTCCTGACCATAATTCAATTATATAGATAGAATATACATTTTTAAAACTACGAATTTGACGGTGTATTTTCGCATATTTTGATAGAATGGAATAATATTAGTGACTTGACACCATTTTAACAAAAAATCAAAGGCGTATTAGTAAGGGTTGGCAGGGGTGGGGCGGCTGGTCAAGCGCCAGTGGACATTCAGTATATTAACAAGCAATATTCCGACAAAGAGAAAAATAACTTCTAATCAAAAAGTTTATGAGTTAAATGTCATTGAAAGTATTTATATTTCTGACAACAAACTTGAAATATATTAACTGCATTAACTAAGTATATAGAAGATATTTGTTTTAACCAGTGTAAGATAGAAATATATTTTACCGAGTGAGCTCCGGAATTCACATTTTCACGAGTGGCGAAGCAACGAGTCAAAATAAATAATTCCGGAGTTCACGAGTGAAAAATATTTCTATCTTTCACTAGTTTAAACAAATTTTCTTTTTAATTTATGCTTTTAGTGCAAAATTAACGTGAATTTGACAGAAAAGTAGCAAGAAATGGCGCCAAAACCGCTTGTTTCTGACGTGACGTCATGACGTCAAATTTACATTTGACTGAGCCCGTTTTCTAAACGGCTTGTATTTATACATCACAAAATTAGACAGAATTCCTCCAATACAAATCGCTTTTCCAGTCCCATGAGTGGTCTTAATATTTAGCGAGATTTTACTTTATTATATTGCAAAGAAATTTCTTTGAATTTGATTGGATAATTTGCCGTTGATGTATATCCGTATCTACGGCTCGGCCATAGATATTAAAGCACGTACCTTAATTTCCCCCTCTGGCCTCCCAATTTTTGTTGTCGTCCGCCATTTTGTTGTGAATTATGATAGTGACGTCAAGCAGGTAAATCAATGACGTCAAACAGGTACATATTGAGGTTCTCAGAGGGAAAATATGCCGTTTGGAAATAAATTAGCGAAATAAATAAAAAAACAACATGTTTTCTAATTATCTTTACTTAATAATGCTTTGAAGTATAATAAAACAATTATTTGGTTTCTTGAAATGCTGTGTGAGGATTAAACATAGTCTGGGTGTAATATTATCCCTCGCCTTGTTATAATTAGATCAACGGAACTTGACGAAGCATATGAAAGTTCAGATTTGTTCATCATTGATAAAACACAGTCATATACATTTTGAAGAAGTTTACACTAATTTTATTTTCAAAATGAAAATGAGTGTGATTTTCATTTCCAATGTCAAAATTATATTTAGACACAAATATGTCCTTGCTAAACATTTGTCTTTTATTTGAAAGTTATTCAATTATTTGATTTCAGAGAACATTTTACTGCAATGAGTCTTATATTTTTACGTTACACAACATAGGCGGCTCAAATTTATGCAAGCAGATGACATATCTTAAGTGGATCACTATAATTTATTTTGTTTTTTAAACTAACTCGTTTTAAATTAGGATTTCACAAAATAAAAATAAGTTTTGTTTGCAAAAGTCCAATTATTGCCCGACAGTTAATTTTTGACGATTATTACAAAAACATATTTTGTGAACAAAGACTTTCCGAGAGTTACTTTTTTCTTTTTAGTTACTATATATATATATATCTGTAAAGGGTGGGATAAAACTGGAATTCCCGTGATACTGCAGATTATGGATTTATTTTAAACTGTATATTGACCAGGGTTGAAGGTTGTAAAACTGTGTTTGGAAACCAGTATCAAATCTCAAGCATCTGATTGGCTGAAATGGCGACTGGTCGCCATTTCAGCCAATCAGATGCTTGAAATTTGAGACTGGTTTCTATGCTCTTCTCTTTCAGAACCGAATGGAAATTATTCTGCATCAAAAGTTTAAAACAAATCGAGAAATGTTACACGATCGTTGCTTGGAAAAGATTGAAACAATGTATCAAGATATGCTGAAACAGAATAAAGGTTCATATCAGGGTGACGAACATCTATTCCAGGCGGACTTGGAGAAGTTAAAAGCAGAATTTCGTACAAAGGCAAAAACCATAGATTCAGATGAGGTAACAATAACAAAACATCATATCTGAGTTTTGCTCAAAAGTTTATCAACCATAGAACTATTTTGATGCGGAATGTTCTTCACGAACATTGATTAAAATGTATATCATCACAATAATGCAAAAACGGTGTAAGTACCTTTACAACTATAAGGAGTTAAACCGTTTTTGTTCTAAGGTGATAAAATGAAATACAATTTTGTCGGGTCCATTTAATTCACAAAGAAAATCTTAAAACTGCATTTATTTTTTTTTATATATTTATGGCATTATGTAACCCAGTGAGTTGTTACACTCTTGACGATATTGATGAAAATTATTTGAGAAAATAAGCATTTTATATATACATACTTCAATATCTACAACAATGCTTTTATCGGTTTTGGAATAAAAAATAATACTTTTCGAGTAAAAATAGTCTGCACAAATTTTCTGATATAATGAAACAATTAAATGCTTAATGTTTATTTGTAGGTAGGTTATTAGGTAGGTAGGTAGGGTGGTGGATTGTTGGGTGAGTGTGTGGGTGGGTAGGTAGGTTATAGGTAGGTAGGTAGAACGGAGGAAGGTAAATGACAACTTAAAAAACATAAAACATACAATGAAACACAAAAAGCATGTATGAATTCAGTAAGCCATGTCAATCAACATTATTTGACAAGGATGACACAAAAAGGGTGAAATAACGATTATTTCCCTTGTGGTCCTTACGATTTAGTATTGTGTGACACAGGAAGACAATTCAAACTCGAATTTTGTGTTCCTTGGAGCATATGTTTCGCTTAAAATTGCATTTGAAATGGGCTCAACTAAAAGAATAGTGAAACAGAAGTTATCATTCTAGTTGTCACCTATGGCTTTGTTCATGTAGATGATATAATATTATTCCATAGTTATTGTCAGATGACTTTGTTCAAGCAGACTATATATTCCTAGTATTAAGATAGTGGCACATGTACTTTCAATGGTAAAGGCAACGTTAAGTTACATATTATAGTTATTTGAATGGGGCATAACTTAAAAACTAGTGAAACAGGAATAGTCATTCTTGTATTCCAATATTAAGTTAATAGGAAAATGACTTTCAATCTTATAGGCAACATAAGATTCCATATTAAAGTAATTTGAAAGGGGCACAGCTAAAAGAAATTAAAGAGTAGTAAAACAGGAGTTATTATTCTTGTTGTCAGAGATGGATTTGTTCATGCAGACGATTTATTCAAAGTATTAAGTTATAAGAAACATTATGTTTCATATTTTTAAAAAGTGAAATATGCATATCAGGAATCGCCAAACTCACAAAACACAACCTCTCCACGCAGCGAAAAAGAAGAGAGGCAGAGGGAGAATTTTTTGTTATAAGTATGTCAATTCAAAAAGACACCACGCACAAATTAGGGTTAAGCATCCGTGAAAAATAAAATATAAAAATATTTGCCAAGAGACAACAAAAAACCATAAAATGGTGTTATTTATTTTAAACTGAGATCTACATATATCTTCATTGTCATATTCTAAAAAGATTTTCAATTGTTTTAAAATTGCTTGCTTAAAATTCCTATAGTTATTACTTTTGCACCTCTTGTTTGATATTATCTCTTTCTATCAAACAATTCATCCTTTAACAATACCTCGAGCTACCTTGATGATTCGTTGAATATAGATAATAACCATTTTCCCTCTCTGATTAATAAAATTTAACATAATGAGCTACAAGTTAAAAAAGCAAACGCTTCAGATAAGCAAGCAAATAATTAAAATATGTGAAAAAAGAGATGATTTTAATTTAAAATTTTTAATACAGTTAATTTTCCATTTTTAGACGGCGGTGTTCATCTTGCGACATCTTACATTGTATATCCCAAAGGTTGTTTGCTTTCTGTAGAGCTTGCAACGTAATCTTTGCATAACAGAAAAACTATTAAAACAAGGTTATCGGTATCACAAATTAAGGAAAACATTTTGCAAGTTTTATCGCCGATACCAAGATTTAATTCAAAAATACAGGTGCAGTTTGAAATCACTTTGCAACAAGGTATTTCACAGCCAGTTTTTTTATGGAGATTTATTTTTAAACTTAAGAAAAAAAAAAGTTTTTTTCGCGGTTATTCGTAACGACAGTTGCAGGGGTTTAAGAGTTTATGAAGTTTTATGGGCAAATCTTGTATAAGAAGATAGACTCTATTTATCTCTGTAATCATTTTCTTGCTGATTTGACTCAAATTACTCTAGTCTCGGTTAAATCAATGATTACCCGCCCCTTTGGCTTTGCAATGCTTTTAGCTTCTTATTTTCATGTGTGTTTGTGTGCTTTTGCATGCAACATTGTTGAGCTGATAGGTGGGTTGGGGTTATTTTACCAAGACAATTTTACTTGTTTGTTGATATGAGAACCCGTTGGGGGCTAGTATATAAGGTTGGTGCACCCTTAAAACATATTTAAATCCCCAGTGGCAATGTTATTTTCCACTGACCGTTTTAAGGCGGTAACCCCTCGGGATCTCATTTTTAATTGTTTGCGGTGTCTGTTTTTAACTATGCTTTCTTTTCTCTCTTCTTCTTGAGAGAGGCTGCGTCTGAGGAGGCTGCGTCTTCTGAAAGTGGCTATTCCTTATATATGCATCTTTCACTATTTTGTTTACAAAAACTAACACATTTAATCAGTTCTATTGTAGAAAGATGTAAAAACAAGAACACTCTTTTGAAGATTGATTTTTTTTAAATCATTATGATAAACTAAACTAAAATATCATATACCTGTAACTAAAGCTGGCTTCAGCAAATTCTCAGATTAGTTTCAATGACGACAAGTTAATGTTACTTTGAAAGGTTTTTACCAATGTATAAGAGTTTTGAAAGTCAATCATTTGAGAAATTTAAAATCAAGAACGCGAATTTTAAATACGAGTTTGAACGTACAATGTAATTAACTGGGTAAACAGGTCTGTAGTATTAAGCATCATTTAAAGGGATATCAACTTAATAATAGTGGTGCAAATTAGTTGTAAAGGATATCAATCAACAACAAAATACATGTATCATGCGAGAGGTTTGAAACTATTAAAACATGTCTGATATGGTTTCTTGACATTGTTGTTGTTTGATGGTTGTATCGAAGGATATAAATCCAGATATAATTATTTTCATTTTCCTTTATTGCATAAACTGAATAAACTGGATACAATCTTAAATTAAAATAAAGTAAGTATTGCAAAATAATTACATATACAGTAATACATGTAAGTGTCGATCAAATACATTTTATTAGAACTATTGTGCACATTTACAGAGTTTCATTAAATAATTAACTTGAACTAAGGTTAAACATGTTTATCAATAAATGAAGACACTAGGGAAGACGACCCTGGAAACTTACACAACAACTTTTTGATGTATTATAAAAATGTGTCTTTCATTTCGATTTATTGAAGTTCTTTGACACACTTGCACATAACATAGGAGTACGACTCTAAATATAATCCTAGAACTTTATATTGTCTAAAACTTAGAAATTATGAAATATTTATATGACGAATAAAACACAATGCAAAGGATTATAGTCAGAAAACAGATAGCATTTTACGTATCAAACTCAAACAACGACCATGTGAATAACATCTTTGAGAAAAATTGATTAAAAAGGAACATAGAAAGGCATTGAACACGACAATGAAATATGAAAAAATTGCTTGCTCGTTTTTAGCCTGTTTATGGGCAGTATAATTGTAAATGCATATTTTTACCGACGTCGCCAATCCTCGGTATATGCGCGCAACTCAATATTTACACCAATAAACAGTACAATTTTGATCTATCCCCAACGATGGTATGCATTTGGCCGTGAATATGGAACCTCCAATGCGGTATTTTCAGATTAATACCATTCCATGTTCAGCTGCAAAAGGTCCGCATATTAAAGAATGGGTTTCTCCTAAACATTAAAACAATGCGTCGAACTTAACAGAATAGAATATCGACAGGGAATTTGAGAATATAAATCTTGCATATCACAGACAACGCCAAAGGCAAACTAAAAAGGAGGAAGTATTGACTTGGGGTGATTGAACAATATCCAAATCAATAGTTGCTGAAATATAGAAACACCCTTCTTTAAACTGGCCTATATATTAAATCAAAAGAAATTTAAGAATTACTATTAACATTGAACAGAAGTATCGTGCACAAAAACTACAAAAAAAACGTAATTGATAACAACACTATATACGGGGAGACTTTTTACAGCCGCCGCGCGACACAAACAACTGTGATATTGAAAAAGATAAAAAAAAGGGAAAGTTGAGAGCCACCGAACACGACAAATATAAAAATATTGCATGCTCGGTTTATTTTCAGCCTGTTCATGGGTAGTAACGAAAATGCATATAACTGCACAAGATTACAATACCATTTGACTTAAAGTTAAACCGTATTTTTACGCTTCCAAATGACCCCAGTAAGAATTATACTATTCTCATCAATTTCGGAAATAGACATGTAATAACACCAATTTATAAACACGTTAGAATTAGAACAAAAATCAGTAATTTTTTTAGCTCACTTGTCACGTAGTGACAAGGTGAGCTTTTGCGATCACATTTTGTCCGGCGTCCGTCCATCGTCCGTCGTCCGTAAACTTTTACTTTAAACGACATCTCCTCTTAAACCCCTGGGCCAAAGCTGATGAAACTTGCCACAGATGTTCCTTGCATGAAGCTCTTCCAAATTTGTTCAAAGAAATCAATTCCATGCAGAACTCTGGTTGCCATGGCAACCTAAAGGAAAAACTTTAAAAATCTTCTTGTCTGAAACCACAAGGCCTAGAGCTTAGATGTTTGGAATTTAGCACCCTCTAGTGGAACTCTACAAAGATTGTTCAAATTATTTCCCTGGGGTCAAAATTGGCCCCGCCCCAGGGGTCACTTCATTTTACATAGACTTATATAGGAAAAACTTTAAAAATCTTCTTGTTTGAAACCACAAGGCCTAGAGCTTAGATATTTGGCATTTTGCACCCTCTAGTGGAACTCTACAAAGATTGTTCAAATTATTTCCATAGGGTCAAAATTGGCCCCGCCCCAGGGGTCACTTCATTTTACATAGACTTATATAGAGAAAACTTTAAAAATCTTCTTGTCTGAAACCACAAGGACTAGATCTTAGATATTTGGTGCTTATTATTGTGAAGAGACCCTTTACCAACATTGTTTAAATGTTGGCCCTGGGTTCAATATTAGCCCCGCCCTGCAGGGCCCTTACTATGTTAAAAAGGCAATTTTTAAAAATCTTTTTACAGGAAACCTCATGCCTTAAGCTTAGATATTTGGTATGTAGCATTGTCTAGTGGATATCTACCAAGTTTGTTTCAATTATGTCCCCTGGGCCAAAATTGGCCGTGCCCTAGGGTTCTCTTAGTTTACATTGATTTATATGGGAAAACATAAATAATCATTTTTCTCTGAAACTAATGGGACTATCCTTAGATATTTCGTGATGAGTACTAGTATTATGAAGAGACCCTTTACCAGCATTATTAAAAAGTTGGCTCTGGAGTAAAACTGAGAGTACTTTTGTACTCAGGTGAGCGATTTAGGGCCACCATGGCCCTCTTGTTTTATAAATTTCTTGTGAGATTCACTAACGTGTTTGACGTCTTTCAAAGTTCCTTTCTTCAACTGTTGGTGCTTGTTTGGGCGCCATAAATATTGACATTCAATCAGTACAGTTCTGCATTGCGACCTTTGGACGTCACTGAGTACAATATCTTTGTTTGTTCATGACACTTCTACAACGATATTTTCATTGTTTCAACATTTCGATATCCGGATCTAAACAGAAAATAATTTTGACAGGAGATCTGATAATATTTATTCTGCTTAGCAGAAAGTACGCAGAATGAAAAACAGGTAGAGTTTTGCATTTTTGAGTGATTGAAGACTATTTGAAGCTATGTTTATTAAGGTATTGAAATCACAATTATAACAGAAATGACAAAAAAAAAATAAAATAACATTTGAAAAATATAACTGATATCGTTTGACGTTGCTATGGAATTTTAAAGTAGCAAAGTTAAAATTATCTGAATGGCATTTTATAAATAAATTCAATATCACCGGGGTCACTTTCCAAAACAAAATACAGACATTTTGCTCCCATTCAATAACTTGTTTTTCATTTTGACACGTTGCTGCTGACCGGTTGTTTACTTTTTCAGGTAAATACCGTTCTTAAAACATTTATTGATAAAGTGAACAAAGAATGGTGCCGGTCACGCAATAGAAGATCATTCGCTGTCAACACTGAAGAAGGTATAGTAAAAAGGAAAAAAATGTGTAGCATGCATACGAAATAGCCACACTGAAGAAGGTATTTAAAAAATAAAAATGTGTAGCATGCATATCAGAAATAGCCACACTCAATAAAAACGCAGCCTCCTCATGCAGCCAAAAGGCAGAGAGAAAAGTCCTCACGAATTTATAAAACGATCAACTTCAAAAAGGACACAACAGACAATTAACGAAAAAATGAACATGAGGGTAGAAATGTAATTTGTTAAGATAGCAAATCGTAGTTCTTTTATAAGCATTTCTGAAATTTGTTCAATTACAATTCAATTCATTTATAGAATAATTGCAAATTAGCCAACAGGAGATCTTCAATGTTAACCAATACACTTGCTTCTGTATGCTAAATATTAAAAATTACAATATTGCATATTTGACATTCGAATCCACGGAAAGCTATTGACGAGGAAACAGTAATCTATTATTCTACCAGAGCCACATATCGAGCTATTTTAATCGCCTCCTGAATTCGTTATTTTAAATGTAATTACTTTGTCGTCATTTGTTTGACTAGTTTCTTTACTTTTCAGAATCTAAACTGAGTCCAGTTCCCAATTTCGACCCCAAGCTGGATACCAAAAAAGAAAAGCGAAAAAGAAAAGATTACTACAGAGGACAGGCAACTGAAATAACGAGATTAATTATTCAAAACATTCATCTCCAGGAAGAAAAAATTAAGTTGCAACAAAAGATAGACTCGGCATGGACATGTACATTAATGTGATATGTACTTGGGGGATTTCTTGTTACAAAAGTATGTAAGGTAAT
Source organism: Corbicula japonica (assembly GCA_038501625.1). Lineage (NCBI taxonomy): Eukaryota > Metazoa > Mollusca > Bivalvia > Venerida > Cyrenidae > Corbicula > Corbicula japonica. The sequence continues at coordinate 636,558 of JAZAYU010000091.1, read as the reverse complement.
ATCTTTGACCAGTTCCCAAAACTGTTTAATGTGCGCATGATAAAAAAGGCAAAGGCGCAAGCTTATCATTTTTTAATTCTTTTAAAACAAAAACTGTGAAATATGCATATAAGAAAAGGCGTAAGTAGAAAAAATACAGCAGTCATACATATCTTATAAAGATTTAGAATTCACAGGGCAATTGTTTTAGTGACACAAAATTAAAATATCTGACGCTTATCATTTTTTAACTGTGAAATATGCATATAAGAAAAGGCGTAATTAGAAAAAATACAGCAGTCATACATATCTTATAAAGATTTAGAATTCACAGGGCAATTGTTTTAGTGACACAAAATTAAAATATCTGACACCCGAACACTTTTCGAATAAGATAAACCGCGATGTTATTGCCCATGTACAGGCCAGTATCTAATGAGTGGGTATCTTTTCGTGTCTCTAACGTAACTAGCTGGTATAATTTCATGAAATAAAAAAAAAATTAACTGTGATGATGCCCGTAGGGTTTTTATGGATAACTCAGTTTTCTTCAGAGTTATTGCCCTTTATTAAATGAAAAATAAAAAAATCCGTCTGCAGTCACTTCTCGATAACTGTCCGGTAAAACTTCATTAAACTTGAAACATATATGAAACAACAAACTGTGATGATTCTCGTCAAGTTTGTTTTGGATCAGTCAGTTTTCTAAAGAGTTAATGCCCTTTATTTTATGACAAATTAAAAAAAAAGCCGCCATTTATCTTTAAAGCCGTTGAAGGGAAATAAAAGTAACTCCACAAAAATGGCAATTCAAAGTAGCACTTCTTGTGCAGTGTGTCGGTTATAAAAAGTCTACCAGTACATACAATCAGTACTGTTATCAGTTAAATTATCCCTTACCACTGTCATGCAGTTATAATAACGTTTATAAGGGCTATCTGATCAAGCTTTTGGGGGGTTGTCCCGGCTAGCTCAGTCGGAAGCGTTGCCGGAATTGCATGAATGATATACCGTTATTGCACTAAGACGACAAAGTATTTCCAAAGTTAAAAGCAACATTAAGTTTCATATTAAAGTCGTTTGAAAAGGCCATAACTAAAAAAGTGAAACAGGAGTAAATATTCTTGTTGTTACAAATTTATTTGTTCATGCCGAGTACATATTCTAGGTATTCATAAAAAGGACAAGTATTGAGTTAATAGGACAAGTACTGTTAGTTGCAACATAAGGTTTCATATTAAATTCATTTAAAATTGGCATAGCTCTTAAAATTGTGAAACAGGAGTCATCATTCTTGTTGTCACATATCGTTTTGTTTTATGCACAAAATATATTCCTGGTAAAAAGTTAATATTACAAGTAGGCCTACGTTCAAAGTTATAGGCATTTAGTTCCATATCAAAATAATTTGAAAGAGCCAGAACTTAGGGGAAACAGGAGTTGTTATCTTTCTCATTGCCAGAGATGGCTTTATTCACGATATATTTCAAGTATTAAGTTAATAGGACAGGGGGTTTCAAAGTATAAGATGATAGTGCCTCTAGCTGGGAGCGAACCCGCACCGTCACGGCGACAGCGCCTAGCCCTGCAATTCCTGCGACGCAACCAACTGAGCTAACCGGGACCACACCAAGAAAGGTTGATCGGGTAGCCCTGATTTACGTAACAATCATTGCATGACATCGGTAACGGGTTAATTTACTGATAACAGTACTCACAATATATGTACGGGGAGACTTTTTACGACCGCCACACTGCACAAATAGCGCTTCTGTGAATTTCAAATGATAGTGCCTCAAGCTGGGAGCGAACCCGCACCGTCACGGCGACAGCGCCTAGCACTGCTATTCCTGCGACGCAACCAACTGACCTAGCCTGGACAACCCCAAGAAAGGTTGATCGGATAGCCCTGATATACGTAACAATCATTGCATGACATCGGTAACGGGTTAATTTACTGATAACAGTACTGACTATATGTAGGGGGAGACTTTTTACGGCAGCCACACTGCACAAAAAGCGCTACTGTGAATTTCAAATGATAGTGCCTCTAGCTGGGAGCGAACCCGCACCGTCACAGCGCCTAGCCCTGGAATTCCTGCGACGCAACCAACTGAGCTAGCCGGGACAACCACAAGAAAGGTTGATCGGATAGCCCTGATATACCACGGGGGGGGGGGGGGGGGGATCGCGCACAACCGTTACCGCTGGTGAAGCGAGAAAATTGTTCTGCAAGCATCCGGTGACGGTTCTGCAGATGTTTATTTTGACTCGGAAAGGTAGGTGGTCAGCTTTGACTCGTTTTTATCAATATATTAAGCAATTCTTTGAAAAACGGGGAACGTGATTCGATGCGTGTTGGATTTATCTGCATTCTTGTATAATATGAGACCAAAATACGCAAACATGGTTGAGTTATGACGATCATTCCGCCTCTAAAATGAGCAAAATTTAATGTGAGGTGAAGCTTTTTTCGATTTTCAAGCAATATTTAGTTGTATTCTCGTCCTGTATCAATGGAAGAACAAAGTATTTGTTCCGTTTTGTATTCCCTGTGACTGGTTTAAATTTGTATGCTTTTTTTAAGGAAAATGCTGGCCAAAATTTAACGGTAGCGGTTGCGCTACTGATGTGACGGTTGTGCATTGACGATTGACTGGGATCACACGTTTAATGCACTTTTACCGGTTCGTTCACAGCATAATTTTTATACAAAATCGTAAAGATCGGCAAATAAGAAAGTTCAAAAAGGATGCCGAATGAATAGATGATATTGATTGTTAATAATACTGACTTGTTTACTTACCTTTTACATAATGTGAGCAGTATATTGATATACTTTGTTTTTCCGTGCACTGGTGCTAATCCTAGAATATCTATATGTGAATCATTATTCTGAAAAAAATTCAAATAAAAAAAAGATATTGCTTAATATTTTGATAAAAACGAGTCAAAGCTGACCGCCTACCTTTCCGGGTATACATAACAATCATTGCATGACATCGGTAACGGGTTAATTTACTGATAACAGTACTGACAAATTTAATTTGTTATTTAAGTTATTTGAAAGGGGCATAACAAAAAATGAAACAATATATATCATTCGTGTTGTATAACAATATTGTTTAAGTTATTCCCGATACAAATGAATTTAATATGAAACTGAATATTGCCTATAACATTGATAGTACTTGTCCTTTTAACTTAATACTTGGGTAATTTTTCTGCATGAACAAGTACATCTGTGAAAACAACAGTGATATCTCCTGATTTACTAATTTTTAATGATTGCTCACTTGAAATAATTTAACTTGAAACTCAATTTTGCATTAGCTGGAATATAAAAAAAATAATACCTGAGCAATTGATAATAGATAGCCGGTTGACTGACAGCGCAAGTAACCAATCACTGATAAGCCTCTTTGTTATCCGCCTTTTTTGTCAAACTGACTAATCTGTCGGACATCAAACTTTCGTACTTGTTTCAAAATTTTCACACGAAATAACAAAATACTGTCGATTTGCGAACAACTCACAATTTTTTCGGACGGATAATAAGGTGCTTTACTCTTCCATATTATGATCGATTTACCGTGGGTTAACAATAGGAAAATTAAAGACATATTGGTGTCAATGTTTTAGTAACTTTATCTTGAACAATTGACAATTATATAAAACTTATAAGATGCAGAAATTGTCAATAATTTCTTTAACTGTGTGTAGACCATGATAAGACGGTGCGATAAAAGCTAAGCAATTAAAGGATTAAACAGTCTGCAACTCGACGTATTAATACAGAAAGACCACTTTTAAGTGAAATAAATATAAAGCAATCTTTAATTGTCGAACGAACGCTATAATAAATCATGACTAACGTCCATACCGCTAAACGTACTTCCAGTGATTTGCTTTCCGCCGCATATTGTCCATATTTTCTGTTTTAAATATAATAATTTGTTGGGTCACTTTCATACTGTTTGGTACGAAGCAACAACATCAACAGCAACAGAAGCAGAAGAGAAGTCTAGATTATGATTTTGAAATAAATGTAATCTTTTGGACATACATCATTGGACGGCTATACGAGCAACATCAAACTAGGCTTTGTTTTTAACATTAGCTTTTCATTATTATAATTCCATCAAGATGTGGGAATCATTTGTATGTTTTGTTGACTATGGACTTATTGACAATGTTCTACGTTTTATTTTTGGTGGAGATGGATATTAGCTTTTGTCAGCGTAATTACATTTGAGCAAGACAGCTAAATTTTGTCAGGAGAAGGGGCATTTAAGTGGCAAAAGTGCTTTTACGGGGATTGGGCTGTTGCCGCCTGGTCATATTTGAGCAAGAACTTTTTTTGCGGTGGAAGGTGTGGGGGAGTAGGATTTAGGATAAAGCCGCCTTGTTTTATTTGAGACAAAGAGTTATTGTTGATCGGGGCCGAGCTTTTAGTCGCCTAATCAAGTTTAAGCGACAGAGCTATTGTTGGGGTGAGACTTTAGCCACTTATTGGACGGACGTTTGGCACTAAAAATTGTAGACCAGCATATACTTATTTCAAGTATGGGTTGCTTTTGTATATTGCCAATGAAATTCAGAGATCTCTTGTGCTTGGTATTTAGAAAATGAATAAGACTAAATTGAACTTGCAAACATTAACTTCATCCTTAGCTAAATACATTTCTTTACTAAAATCTAGGGGGCAATAAGTATTTCCCCCAAAATCCATTATTGAAATTTTAGCCAGTTTTCCCCATTTTATAAACTCTATTTTTTTCCGCCATAATTCGTTATTTTCATATCATCCAGGCAAAAGCCCGATATTAACGCTTGTTATTTTTGTTTCTTTCGTGACTACAAGCTGTATTTAAAGTAATTTACTCCAAAATTTTTTCTATGTTCGTGAGTGTACCGAATCGGGTAACCATTTGTTATGACCATCATCGGAAGAGTACTTCCCCTTGAGAACCGGTTTGCTGTCGGAATACAGGTCGGAGACTACTACATCATTTCACACTAGTGCTATAGACAGAGACACACACAATGAAAGTCAGCTGGATCTTTCGATACACTGAATTGAAGATATATATTAAGTTAAGGGGAGATAATTCAATTCAAACAGCTAACTTTCGAATTAAGGGATCCCCGAAAGGATTCATGTTCGTGGAAGTAAGATACATATGGGTGAGATAAGTAACCAACGAACAAACCTTCAGACATAAAGGAACAGATCTAAGCACCAGACACGGCGACATCGCCTAGCCAAGAGTGCTGTACATGGTTATGTTCCTCATCCTGACTGTTCTCCCCCAAACCGTTTCCTCCCCTTACAGTTCTCCCCCAAAGTGAAATTATGCAGATAGTTCTCCCCCCAATATTTTGTATATAATTTTCACAGGTATTTTAATCTCATTAACACCTAGTACCCTAGGTGTAGTTGTGTGGAGTAAGTTAATCAACTTTTGTTACTTTTAATTAAATATTTGACTGGATTGGAGTTGATATTAATTAATTAATATTTACAAGATATGATTATCTTGTATTATTCTAATCAAACTTTATATTTATTAATGAATAACTCATCACATCTTTGATTGTATTTCTTTATGATTTATTTTTCATTTATTTAGATCAACCTAGTCCTAAAATTCCTTCTTAAAATACTTAGCAAATTCTGCTATTTGCATTTAAGTACAGTCACAACCAATATTTGGTCAAATTGTGGGCCATATTCAGCTGCGCAGCCTTCAAAATGCATACTTTGAAAACTTTTGATGTTTAATTATAATTCAGCATTTAGAATTTTAGTTTAAAATGTGCTATCTTATCGTTTATTAAATAACAAACACATATTTGAATATAGGATATCAAAAAAGCCTTAAACATGTAAAAGATATTAACATTTGAAATGTAATCAGTATTTCATGATTTGACACATTAATAGTCATGTTTAAATTAAAAAAATAATTTTAATGAAAAACTCACGAACGTCATTACAAAAAATGATGGATCCGTCAGAGATATTATCAAAGAAGTTATTGAACAAATGAAAGATGAATTGTTTAAATCAGTGTCAAAACAAATTGATGTATTAGAGTCACGGCTATTTGACAAGGAAGTCGAAAATGACAACTTAAAGAAACAATTAGAACACATGAATATTCAATTAAAAAACAATATAACAGAAAACGAACAACTGAGAGACGAATTAAACGTTACAAAACAAAAAGTTGAACGAGACTACAACATACACGAACAATACAGTCGTCGAAATAACATCAGAATTAATGGTATTCTGCAAACAAACGACAAAGAATCTGCTGAACAAACATGCGCTGAAGTGTGCAAACAACTTAATGCTAAAATCAAAATTACAGGTTTCTCGCTTACACCACAACATATTGATGTCGCGCACAGATTGGGCAAAGTCAAAGACGGCAAACGACAGATTATTGTACGTTTCCAGTCGAGAATGATACGTGATAAAATTATGGCACACAAAAAACTTTTAAAAGGTACTGGCATTTTTATCACGGATGATCTGACGCAACTTAATAACCACGTGCTGTCTTGCGTTAGAAATAAATGTCCCGATGAAGTGGAATCAGCATGGTCACACAACGGGAAAATTCTTTATGAAAATAAACAAGGAAATATTCATGAGGTTAAATTCGAGGACTACCAACACTGGATTGACCTGGCCTGGCCTCAGAGAACCAGCAAAAGTGACAACTCTATACCAGATCGCGATTTAAACACACATAATTAAAGATGTGCAGTATATTTTGTACGCAATAGTAAATACCGGCAAATACCGGTTTTGTACAGTGTATATACCAGTACAAAGCGTGAACAAGATATAGGTTAAACTATAGAACAGAGTCTAAACAAAATCTTTGCAACGCACTTTTCTATGTAAAACTATCATTTACTGTTGCTGCTAAGATAAGAAAGCTCAAAATAATCTTCATATACATCTTTGGTCTAAATTCTTATTAAATATAAGCAGACATATCCTTTTTTCAGTCTGTATGTGGCGGGTACATGAGGGATCTGTTTACTTTCGCTTTACACTGTTCTTATCGAATTACAGAAATGTCAGCTGACGAAAGTGGACATATCTTTCTTTCGGTCTAGTTACGGCAAGCACACAAAAAGATCTGTCTACTTTCGCACTACGCTGCTCGTATCCAATAACAGAAATGTCATTTGTTCTAAAATTGTTGTCAAAACAGCCTGTGTATCTCTTATAGTTAACAAATAAACAACATGTATTATGATACTATTATGCAAAACTATAGCAGTTTAAAGTTTATTTTGGCATAATTAGATATTCTATGTAATAGCCTATTTACCATAATTTGCCATTAAAATGTTTTTGTTGTTTTTCTAACTTAAACATTGTTTAACATGCGGCTTAAAGTTTGTTTTAGCATAATAGATATTCTATGTAATAGCCTATTTACCAGAATTTGCTGTAAAAATGTTTTTGTTGTTTTTCTAATATAAAGACTGCATAATAAGCGGTATAAGTTTATTTTTGGCATAATTAGATATTCTATTCTATGTAATAGTCTATTTACCAGAATGTCCTGTTAAAAGGTTTTTGTTGTTTTTCTAAGTTGAACATTGTTTAATATGCGGTTTAAAATTTGTCTTGGCATAATTACCTATTCTATGTAATATGGATCTGGTAAACAGATAAAATTAGGTGTACAACTGTAAACATTGTAATATTTAAAATAAAAAATCACTAAAAAATAGCCTTAATGATATTCCAAAAACTTCTTTCATATATATGTTATTTAGCATTTAACTTTTTCAATGTCTACTTTAAGATGTTTAAATCTTGTTAACCTGTTAATCGAAATTCTTGTATCCGGTTGTCTGATTTTTTTTAAATTTAAAATTAGTTTGTGTATGTGTAACGAATGTAATGTATGCAATTTATCACTATTTCGGTAATATGTTTGTATTATTACCCACATATAATTATTATCAATCCTTCTCACCTTCCTGTACTATGACACTGGTTGTTTTCAAAACCTTCAACCATCTATTTCTGATAATATTTTCTTGTCCTGCCTGTTGCAAAAATGCCTTCATACTCACCATTTTTATGACTTTTATCTTGATAACGTATGCTAGTTAATTTCTGTACTTTCAATGTGAAGGGGCTTGCGTCGAAGGAAAAAAGATTAAAAGTTTTTGAGTTTTTGAAACAGCAAAATTTTACAATATGCTTTCTACAGGAACTACATTGTACTGAACAAGATAAAGAATTTTGGCGAAAACAATGGAAGGGTGATATCTATTTAAGTGGTTCTCGGTCAAACAGCAGAGGTATAGGGATTTTAATAAATGAAAAATTAAACTTTAAAGTCAATGAATATAAAGAAATATTGGTAGGTAGAATTCAAATGCTGAATATTGACATTTCTGGTAATGAATATATTCTCATAAATATATATGGACCAAATTCGGAAGATGTAACTTTTTTTAATACAATTGATCAAACCTTATCCGCATACGATAACAAAGCTATCATATTAGGGGGAGACTTTAATGTTGTAATAGATTATAATATAGACAAACTTAACGGCAAAAATAACACAAATATTACAAACTCTAAAAAAGTTAGCAATATTATGGCAACTAACGATTTACATGATATTTGGCGGATTCAGCATCGAGATGAAAGATGCTATACATGGCACTCAAACCACAAACCACCAATATTCTGTAGATTGGACTATTTTTTAGTATCACAAAATTTAGTTAATAGCATAACAAATTCTAAAATATCAACAGGATATCGTTCTGACCACTCAATAGTTCATTTTAACCTTAGAACAGATACAATTCAAAGAGGGCCGGGATATTTTAAATTGAATAATAGCATTTTACTACACGATGAATACCAAGACAAAATTAGAAAAGCCATCTCAGACATTGTTGATTTCAATCGTGATACGAACCCAAAAATTTTATGGGAACTAATTAAAGGAAGCATAAGAGACACGTCGATAAAATACTCCGTAAAGCATAAACGAATTAAAAATACAGAAGAAACGAAATTAAAACATATTATCGAACAACTAGAAACGAAATTACAACAAGATCCACATAATGAAAAAGTTTTTAACGATTTACAACGTGAACGTGAAAATTTAAACTCAATTTACGACGAAAAATTTAAAGGAATACTACTAAGAGCAAAAGCAGAATGGATTGAAGGTGCGGAAAGAAATTCGAAATATTTTGCTAGTTTAGAAAAGAAGAGAGCCGAAGAAAAAATAATAAAATCTATTTCCTGCAATAACCAAGAATTATCAAACCAAGCTGAAATTTTAAAATATGTTGCTAATTTTTTTACCAATCTTTATGATAAGCAACCACAAAATGATAATTTTGACGAGTTTCTTACGGCCGATACCGCTGAAAAACTCACTTACGATCAACAAATCTTATGTGAAGGCCCCTTGAATGAAAATGAATGTCGTCTCTCTCTTAAGGACATGCAAAATATGAAAAGCCCCGGATCTGATGGACTAACGGTCGAATTTTACAAAATTTTTTGGAACGACATAAAAACATATCTAGTTAATGCTCTTAATTATTCATACGAAACCGGCGAACTTTCTGAATTACAAAAACAAAGTGTCATATCTCTTTTACCTAAAAAAGATAAAAACTTAGAAGAAATAAACAATTGGAGACCTATATCTTTACTTAATGTCGATTACAAAATTGCAACAAAATCAATAGCAAACAGGATTAAAAAGGTCATCCCAAATATAATAAATACAGATCAAACAGGTTTCATAAAAGGAAGATATATCGGCGAAAACGTAATAACAATAAACGAGATTATAGAAAAGGTAAATAAAGCAAATGAAAAAGGAATTATTTTCTTTTCCGACTTCCAAAAAGCATTTGACAGCTTAGATCATGATTTTATCTTTAAATGTCTCGACTTCTTCAACTTCGGGTCATCTTTTAAAAAATGGGTTAAACTGTTCTATTCAGATGTCAAAAGTTGTATATGTAATAATGGCTATACCTCTGAGTTTTTTCTTGTGAAAAGAGGAGTAAGACAAGGATGTCCCTTGTCTTCCTACCTTTTTATCATTTGTTTAGAGATACTCTCCATTGCAATAAACCAAAATAAAAATATAAAAGGAATAAACATATCAAATTTTGAAGTAAAACAAACACTTTTTGCTGACGACGCAAGCTTCTTCACTGATGGTTCAAAGAAATCATTTGAAGCTTTAATAAATACACTCGATAAATTTGGCTCGCTATCGGGTCTTAAACTTAATACTACAAAATGTATAGCTATGAAACTCGGCTCGCTACGAAACAGTGACATAACATTTTGCAATGAAAAACAATTCCAATGGACATCCGTTGAAGCAAAAACCTTAGGAATAATATTTAGTAATGACAAAGAACATACGATTAACGCTAATCTTGAACCTAAAATAATTTCATTTAAACATACTCTTTTGACATGGAAAAAGTGGCATCTTTCATTAATAGGAAAAATAGCCGTACTTAAAATGTTCGCACTCCCAAAACTCGCATATCCTCTAACTGTCTTAAACACACCACCCAAACAAATCATTAAAGAGCTCAATCAGTTAATGTATGAATTTTTATGGGACTCAAAACCTGACAAAATACAACGAAATATCATTATTCAAAACACAAAAAATGGTGGACTATGTATGACTGATATAGAATCATATACGACTTCGTTGAAAGCAAGTTGGGTTAAAAGATTATTGTCACAATCCAATGCAAAATGGCACTCAGCTTACCTACATGAACTTAATAAAAAAGGCGGACTTAACTTTTTTAAATTCAACTGTAACTCAAGTCACGCAAAAAATCTACGACTGGAATACGATTTTCTAACAGACATCATAACATCATGGTGTACCATACATTTCGAACCTAAACTTAATAATATCAAAGAACAAATAATATGGAATAACTCTTTACTAACAGATTATAACAGAAATCCACTGTTTAATAAACGATGGTTGGATAATGGCATTTTATATGTAAAAGATATATACAACTTCGATCAAAATCAGTTCTATTCTTTCCAAGAAATTCACATAAAATTTAGACTATCAGCCACAGAATTTATCAATTACATGTCAATTACAAAAATAATCAAACAAAGATGGAAATCTGATCTATTGGCCACAGATCCAAATAGAAACACAACTGTTACATATCTCGTAAACAAAATAACACCCAATACAAAAATTAATAAAATGCTTTATGAAATAGAAATTCTAAAGAAAAAGCCAAACGTAAATAAAACATTCAATAAATGGGAAAATGAATTAGGAAACTCCACTTTTAATTGGGAAAACATTCTATCTATTCCATATCTTTGCACTATTGATACAAAACTCAGAGCATTCCAATACAAGTTTTTAATGAAAATACTACCAAATAACGTGTACCTCTATAAATGTAAATTAAGTACCTCACAGTTGTGTGATTTCTGTGCAATGGCACCAGAAACAACTAAACACATGTTTTGGGAGTGCCAACATACACAGACATTTTGGAGAGATCTACAACATTATCTCAACCACAAAAGTATTACCATTAATTCGCTGTGTTATGAAACAGTCTCAATCGGTGTCACAGATCGCGCAAATAATAAATTGTATGCAATTGTAAACTTTATAATCATCTTAGCGAAATATTTTATATTTAAAAGTAAATATACAAATACTATACCATCACTAGAAACCTTCATTCCTTTCTTAAATCACAGAATCAATATTGAAGGCATTATAGCAAGTCTAAAAAATAAACAAGAACAATATAACGCAAAATGGAGACTCTTCTTAGCTTAACGACAAATGGCGGACACTCCTTTTTTTTCTTTTTTATCCTCTCCTCTTCCTATTCCATTTTTTCTCTTATGTCTATATCCCTTTTTTAAAACATCTTTGATCAAACAGTGCATCTAGCTTTACTTTATAGACATCGAATAACAGAAAACGTTATGTATTGAATATTTACTTTTCAGTTCATATGTACGCTTGTATAATTGATTATATCAAAGATGGAATAAAAAAAAAATAATTTTATGAAAAATCTTTTAAACTATTGGTGTTAACAACAGACTGAATCGTGATTTTTTACATATGATGATGTTTAATATGCTGTTAAACAATGCCTTCTTCAAAGTGTTGTTTGTAGATTTTACAGAATGATTGGTTAGCAGCATGACAATGATCTTACTTTGAAGATGTATAAGCTGGTCTGAGTCTTTTTTAATTCATGTGAGATCACACTTTAATATTTAACAAAAATAAATAGACAAGTCATTAATACTAAATACTATTTCAAATAATATAATTTTATTTAACTCCAACATTTTTGTTACCAAAAAATCATAGAAATTTTTGTTATGTTTTTAATTTTAATTTTCAAGTTTTTTTTTAAACTTTCAACTTGACTCTAAAGAAAACATAACTACAAAGGCACCTAACAGGTTTAAGACTAGGGGCTTCCTGTCATAAAACAACCTTATCACGAATCCTACCAAGTGTAACCATGTGTGACCATGACACATTAACAGTTTATTGGCACCTACCAGATAGAGTCCTTAGGATCTATAGATTTTTTGTATATTAATGAACATTCTTTAATATTTTAAACAATAATATAAGATAATTGTTTCTATGCAAACCTTTTTATAAAACAAGTAGCAAACACATTTAACTTATACTAACTCATTGTTAGTAATCTGAATTCAATAAATTATGTACAGACCAACTTGTATCTTTTGTCATTTATTTGAAATTACATGTGTTGTCCAGTTTACTTATTATGCAGATTATTTATTATGTTTGTCCGGCAATATTAAAAATTATAAATTCATATCAGTACAAATGAGATTACAAAAAGAATGCCCGAACACTTAGATTATAAAAACAGTTTGATTATACAAAAATAAAAGCCTTAACTATAATTCCTTTGTGTTAAAAAATGGGACAAATAGACTTAAATCCATAGTAGTTGACAATCAGTGTAGACCCTGAATTTTCTATGAAGAGTGCAGGATGTCTATCTATGTGTTTACTAATGTACTAATAACAGCATTTCAGACAAAGTAATTTTGGTCAAAGAAGCTTATATTCCTTACATGTATTAACTGTTTAATTTTAAACACAATTCACGTTATTCTGTCCTGTTTAACTAACCAAACGTGTATAAAACCATTCTCGGAGTCTCGAACATATATAAGCATTGTGTTTCTCGTTATGACGTATTACAATTTGTTCAGCCTCGTTCACGCAGTAGTGTACTTATGGACAAAAGTCTTGTTCGGTATGGGTTTCCATGACCTAGTTTAAACAGGTGAAGTTAAGACCTTGACATTTTTCCTACTTTATATCGCCTGTCTTTTGATCGTTGTCTGAATGCCCATAAGTGTCATCTTTCCATCGATACCAAATTTATTAGTGTGCGATGAAAAACAATAAATCTTTTGTAATATTTGTAGACCGGACAAGACTTTTGTTCATTAGCAAATATTACTACACACAGAAATCAAATAACAGTCAGTACTAGTAATGATATTTTACGGGCGAACTAATAATGATGTTCAGGTATTGAGAAGAGTTTATGTCCGCGCGTTTTATTAAATCGCCGAAACAATTAGATTGAGAAGATAATATTTTCTGTCTCACAGCAGAATTAGGATGTTTAAAAGAAAGTAAAAATATATATCGGCTGTAACAGGATGAACCTGTTATGTCATTAACGGCTATCCCCGGATTATTCCAGTATCAAGCTACATTCTAGATAACTAGATGAACATTCTGGGACATAGGTTGCTTTAAAACTTTAAATACAAGGCTCGGAAAAATGCCTAGTGCGAATTGACAGATCGCGAAAACATATTAATATACAATATGTTGGATAAAATGCTGCACAGAATTTATAATTCATAATTCTCACTGATTTACCTTTGAACAGAGTTTCAAAAGCATCTGTGTTTATCCGGAATAATCACATTTCATTTGTGATTTGAGCAGTAGGCCTATGAATAATTTCACAAGTTGTTGTACGGAAACAAGTTCTTCTCGATACAGACGACACGAAATGAGCGTAATTCATTTTAATTACAGTAATACCCAGTTTGATCCACTTCTTCTGCTGAGTATTAGACAACCGATGGTTTTCAGTAATATTGATTCTTTACTTTGAATTGAGGTTTGTACGGATCGTGTACGGATCTATTTACTAATGCATGACGCATGAACACTAGAGTTCTTTGACAGCGCTTTGTTTCCATTGGCTAGCATAATCCGTACAGCATTCTGATTGGCCGATTATGGTTTTGAAAATTCCGTAAAAGGGAATTTTGCCGTACAAGATTAATGCGCAAAAGTCTATAAATACTGCGAGAATCAGTCAGTCAGCAGCTTCCCAGCCGCTGGATCGGCACATTAGGTCACCTTAAAACAAAATCCGTACAAGTGTACGGATCCGCACAGAGAATCCGTACATAGGAACAGTTCTGAAAATAATAGAAGCGCACTCAACTACCGATGCCTTTGGGGTTAGACAAATCCGTACAAGTGGTGTAAATCCGTACAAGCTGTTGTACGGATCCGTACAGAAAATCCGTACACAGAAAATCCGTACAGGGAAACTGTTTTGGAAGTAATAGAAGCTTAAACCACTGATGTCTTTTGTATTGGACAAATCCCTACCAGTTATTTAAATCCGTACAACACTTATAATCCGTACAAGCTGTTGTACGGATCCGTACAGAAAATCCGTACACAGAAAATCGGTACAGAAAATCCGTACACAGAAAATCCGTACAGGGAAACTGTTTTGGAAATAATAGAAGCTTAAAACACTGATGCCTTTTGTATTGGACAAATCCCTACCAGCTATTTAAATCCGTACAGGTCTTATAATCCGTACAAGCTGTTGTACGGATCCGTACAGAAAATCCGTACAGAAAATCCGTACACAGTAAATCCGTACAGCGAACAGTTACCTTACCTGCAGTTCCAACGTAACAATCGTCTCATCCATGTGGACATAGTGATTTCAATAACAACAATACAGTGTTTAACATTTAATAACTATAGTAAACTTCATTCTTATTTATCGTGATATAGTGGTTTCAATAACAACAATACAGTCTTCAACATTTAATAACTTTAGTAAACTTTATTTCAATAATAACAAGGCAGTATTCGAACATTTGATAACAATAGTTAAATTTTCAATCTTTGCTAGCGTTTGCTTTACCTGCAATAAAAGTGTTTAAACGTTTCAATTGTGGTTACTTCTGGTAATTTCGCTGAATATGGTTCAATTCCGATAGTCCAAAATCCCTCTACCCTACCGTAAGAGTCTATCTTTAAGTGCATCTGCGGCGGCCTAGACACTTCGGTTACACGGCAATAACCACATCAAGAAAACACAACCTCCCCACATAGCCAAAAAAGCAGAAATGGAAAAAGAGCTTAAATATTATAGTGATCCTTTGGAAATAAAACAAACTATTTAAAAAAACCCTTATGGTTGAAACCTGCTTCTATAGTGCACAAACCTCACACTAAGCCATCCAGGTTCAAGCAAACACAAGTTGTCTGCCTTGGCGAAATAAATCAAACGCACCTATAAACTTGACAATGTTCTATGCAAAAGCACACAAACGAATTAAATTAAAGAAAGATAAAGAAATTGTTCAGCAAAAAAGGTAGGTACTCAATAACCTTAGTTGTCCGATATTGAATTGATAATATTAATAATTATATTGTTTACTCCTAGGGGAAACCCTTTACACTTAGTTATTTCAATTGGTATTCCTTTTTTTTAACTTACTCGTATGTTGTAAAACTTTTTTTTTTCTAAAATTCTCTTGATAATATACGGCGAAGTCACAAATCTTGTCATGATTTAATATATGGATGTTTCTGAAGTTTAAGAAAAAATATTTATCACACATGTGCACTTGTTCGCCTCACAACCACCTTATACATAGTTCACATATGCGACGATGCTCCAGAGAGAGCTCTGCATATTAACGGAAGAAGAAGAAGAAGATTAAAATCGGTTAATCACATGAAAACAAGTCAAAAGCTTTTGAAAAAAAAATAAGTATACACACTCTCATTTTGTAAATATATCCTGTTAGGATAAGAGTGCAATAAAGATAAAAGATCGGTATCAATTAGATTTTGAATTCCTTGAAAATTCATGATTCGATTATGAAACCACTTGAAACGTAAATTATTTGAATGATTATTAGAAATCAGCATTATTTCATAGAAAATGAGGGCGAAAACGAGTAGCTAAACATCTCTTTACTTTTAAAATATGACTGATAAAGTTATATTCTAAACAGGATCAATCAATGTGCCATATCCGTGATGAAGAACGCAATGTATTAATGTCAACTAGTTATATAAAATAGTGCTTAAAGTGCAAGACTTTATTACACACTTAACTTAAATTGGGACAAAACAACAACGACAACCTGAAAAATAACAGAAGTCATATCCACATATAAATCCTTTAATATTTAACGCGTAGTACTTTTCGCTTTCATGATGATTTAAACGTTCCATTTACAAGGAACTATTTTTGGGACGGACTATAAATGATGTCCACGTCAAAGTTTTTGACACAAAACGGGCAGGTAGTACGTTCCTGACTTAAAACTAGATGGGTGTTCAGCTGAACACTTGTGTTGCCCTCTGGTGCTATGTCGGAATAAAAATGCAAGTACAAAAAGGGGCATAACTCCATCAAAGAATTTGGCATCATCATGAGCGTGTTATCATAAGCAATATAATTTGAAAGTTTGATGTAAAAATATAACAAAGTTAGAGGCAACGTTAAGTTTTCGTGTAAAAATCCAAGTACAAAAAGGGGCATAACTACATCAAAGGTGACACTGACCTTGAGAATTTGCCATCATTTCTAGCGTATTGTCATAAGCAATATAATTTGAAAGTTTGATGAAAAAATATTAAGAAATGACAAAATTATAGCTTACGTTAAGTTTTCGTGTTGAATCCAAGTACAAAATGGGGCATAGCTCCATCAAATGTGACCTTAACCTTGAGAATTTGGCATCATCTCGAGCGTGTTGTCAAACGCAATTTAATTTGAAAATTTGATGACAAAATATTAAGAAATGACAAAATTATAGCCAACGTTAAGTTTTCGTGACGGACCGACGGACGGACGGACGGACGAACGGACGGACAAAGCGGTCCCTATGTATCGCCATTTCTTCGAAATGGCGACTCAAAAAGTAATGTTAACGCTATAGCCAATGTTAAGTTTTGTGTATAAATCCATGTACAAAAAGGGGCATAACTCCATCAAATGTGACCTTGACCTTGAGAATATGACATCATCTCGAGCGCGTTGTCATAAGCAATAAAATTTGAAAGTTTGATAAAGAAATATTAAGAAATGGCAAAGTTATAGCAAACGTTAAGTTTTCGTGACGACCGACCGACGGACGGACGGACAGACGAACGGACGGACAAAGCGGTCCCTATGTATCGCCATTTCTTCGAAATGGCGACTCAAAAAGTAATGTTAACGCTATAAATAAGTGAAAAATGCATATCAGGAATGGTCAAATGGGGTTGTCCCGGTTAGCTCAATTGGTTGCGTTGTCGGAATTGCAGGGCTAGGCGCTGTCGCCGTGACGGTGCGGGTTCGCTCCCAGGTTGAGGCAATAACATTTGAAATTCACAGTAGCGCTATTTGTGTGTTTGGCGGCCGTAAAAAGTCTCCCCGTACATATAGTCAGTACTTTTTTCAGTAAAATAACACGTTACCGATGTCCTGCAGTGATGATAACGTATATCAGGGCTTTCCGATCAATCTTTTTGGGGTTGTTCCGGTTAGCTCAATTGATTGTGTCGTCGGAATTGCAAGGCTATGCGCTGTGGCCGTGATGGTGCAGGTTCTCTCCCAGGTAGAGGCAATACCATTTTTAGAAGAAATGCAATAGAAGAAAGAATTGAGAGAACAAAACAACAAAGAAAACAGAAATTAAACGAGATAAAAACAACTCGAAACGGAATAAAACAATTCGAAACATTATGACTTTTAAATTACTGAAAAATGTTCTAACTACACAGATCAAAAAAAAATAAATTTGTCCGCATAGAAATGGAGTACAGTCTTCAAATTCGAAACATAACAAGATGCAACATTTTTACTTCTTTTTCTGAAATTTCCTTTTAAATCTCTTTATGCGTTCTTAAACCAATGACATTAACAGAGGTGAGGGCAAAACCAAAAGTCACAAAATTTACCGTAGCTTTTGCATAGAGGATATACTGAAAACGGCAAAAACTGCTTAAAAGTCTTCTGTGTAACATCTTAACAATCGCATTATTGCAGTGAAGCATAGAGTTGTTCAAAATTACTTAAAAATCCATATTTAAACAACGAGACATGAATTTTCGTTTTCGGAGAATATACCCACTACAGACAATTTTCTGACTTTTGGTTTTACCCCTACCTTGATCAAATGCCAGTGGTTTCTAAACGCTTGAAGATAATTTAATAATTGTTTCACACAAAGAAGTGGAAATTATGTACCTTATTATATTTCAAGTTTATAGTGTATATCCCGAATCCTTGATGAGAAATTTAGAAAATATGATCGGTGTAGTTAGAACATTGGTTAAGTGTAATTTTCCAATTTATAACACATTGCCTCGGTAGCACAGTGGTTTACGCGTCCGGCTTGCATAGGCCTAACTCTTTTTTCGACACGGGTTCGATTCACACTGACACAAGGCTTTATGGGAAATATTTTAGATAAAAATATATATATATATTTATATATATATTTTTTATATGAACTCATTGTTTACATGTTACGCCAATGTAAACACGACGATGTAAAGATTGCCAAAATTACTTTGTCCAATAAAATATTCAACATAACTTTATGAAGTAATTATGAACAATTATGAAAAATGTTATAATGATAATAGTATTGATGATAACCTTCCGCGGAAACCGAAAACTGGAAGGTTAGCTTTATACAAATGTGCAACTGCTTTAACATATTTTGGTTTATCTTTTATAAATAATAGTAATATTAGCACTTCACCGGATAAAGTTACTTCAAAGTTAACTGATAATAAAATACAAAAGAGCATTAGAAACAACCTGTTAAGACGATAACCTTCCATGAAAGGAAGGCTACCGTTCTTTGCTTATAGGTTTCGTTCAAAAACCCAGAAGTAATTAAATGTTATTAAGAGTTGGTTTTAAGACAAAATGCTTTAAAGATGAAAATACCTAATTTCTGTATGACTGATTTTTGCTCTGAGTTTAAAATTTTAAAACTTTAAACATGCTAGGCTAACTTTGTATTTAGTTGGTATATATTGATTTCTTATTTTTTTATATATAGAGAACATTCTAGTTCAAAGTGATACTTATCTTCAATAATGTTGCAAATAATTCGTTAATTCACTGGAGTTTTGCAGTTCTGGACCACCTGTCGGTTTCAATACGTATACTATTGGATGAAAGGCGTAGATCTAATTTACACACTGAAAGACAAAAATTATTTATTGTGAACATTTCTAGATAAGGCTGAAATTTGAATAATGCTATGTTTTTATAAAATAACGCTCTTGGCGATGTATTCAAACGGTCAATTTTGAACGAAATTATCTGAAAATAAATCATTTTGAACGTTTTGGTGCAACCACAATTCATAAAAACCCAAATGATGACAGCCAATGCCTAACCAAGTAAGCCTGCAAAAAATTATATACAAGTTTTATTTTGATTTAGGGCTTCGCATTGGATACCACTTAAATATGACCTGGCATGTTTTTCTTGTGCACATTGTTAATATTACGATTACGTACCTTGATGTGAAAACAGTTTTAGATTGAAGTTGATTTTTATAATGAAATATTTCACTTCCTTGATTAAGAAATGATTAATGTTATTAGCAAATTTTGAGTATTACTCTATTATTTGTCTTTTCAGTATTGAAGAGAATATCTCAAATAATGGTGACGTTGTTTTCACGCACGACGTTTATCTTGGAGTTGTCGTTTCATGACGATCAATGGTAGGTATGTTATACAGTCCATTCGCGATACTTCGCATCGCGATATTACGAAATGACGGTATACTACGAACGAAGCTGCTGGTCCCATTTGTATTCCTCCTTCATTCAATATAAAAAGATGCGATCGAACGCAATTCGATTTAACGAAAATGCAATTTAACGAATAATTATGACAGTCCCTTAAGTTTTTAACAGTGTAATAAACATGTGATTTACTAAATTTCGGTCAGGCAGGAGATATTTTTCCTCAAAAGTGATTTTTTTTTGTAAAAAAAATTCCATATGGGCGTTTCTGCCTGGCGCTTCTCATTTAAACTGTATTAGTAATGATAAGGGAAAGTGACGTCACATTCGAATAATCATAAGTGTGATGTTGAACAGAATCACGTGACTTTAAAACAATTAAAAGATATTATTACCGGGGGCCTGTTGTTGAATGATATCACATGTGAAGCCGTCATTAGTATCACATGTTTGGTCGTCATAGTTAGGTTTTTTTAAAAAATATTTCTTCATTATAAAACTTACGTGTGTTCATAAAATTCTAATGTGAATATGCCTTCTATAAAAAACCTAATGTCGCATTTATTTTCCAAGATTAGATCACACTTTTTTTTCGGAATAACCCGTCTTGATTTGCTATAAAAACTTTGCGTAGAAACTTAATAAATACTGATAAGTTGATATTGTTGTAAAGCTAGAGTTTCAACACTAATATGAATTTTAAAATTATTTTCCGTATTTCTCTATTCTTAAGTGCGGTTGCGTTTGAAGATCAAGTTGATCTTCCGGACGACGCAGAACGCGAGATAGACACTTGTAAACAGAAGGCAAAACAGGTTATTTAATTAACTTTTAATACACTTTTCGAAACACTGAAATATTTATTCATTTAGGATTACATTCATTTTCTTTTTCTTTCTTTTTTTTGTTATAGTTTTTTGGCTTTGTACAATCTTTTGAATAACGGATAAATGGAATGGAGTTCGACAGAATTAAGGTTGAATCCGTGCGTTTCAGGTAAGGTTGACCCAAGGATAAACTAAAGATTGAAAGCGAATTCCGCAATATTATTCTGAATTATGTTAACAAAATGTTAATATTCTTTTTCCTTGAAACGTTATTTAACTTTACGTATTGGGGAAGTGGTATTACGTTTCAGTCTGAACATTAGGACAACACTTCATCAAACGTAACTTTAGGACTGCGCTGAAGACACGTTTCGGGCAAATTATGAATCTGACCACTTTGCTAATGTTCCTATTGTAAATAATTGTATATTTTAATTGAAATCTAACTTAATGGATGGCTGTATGACTTTAAGGTTTGTATAAATTATTTCCTTCAGTTAAACGTTAAGTTATGTCATTAAACGTTGTAAGGATATTTACTGACCGAATATTGACATAAAACATCGGTAGAAATCAATTATAACAATAAATAGTTGGTACCAGTAAGATTAATGTACTTGTGTTAGTTTCTGAATGTTGATTCATTCAAGTACCATATTATTTAAACGTTTATTTTTATCATGCATGGTAATAGTTAATGCAATAATAATAATAATTATCTACCATTGCAGGGTTTGGCTCCCGATATGTACTGGCAGGGGCACTTAGCTTGCTTGAAAGAATATTACACCAACCTGCCTGCAAACAATTTGACGGATGATGATTGGACAATATTTAAAGAAGCTGAAAGAACCAGGTTGGTATTACACCAGCAAGTTGGTTGTACGTTGTCTACTTTATATTTATTTTGTGCATTTGCTGTTACTTTGAACCATGATATTGTTCCCATCTGTATTAACGCACTTTACATGTTATGCCTACATTATATAATTTATGTTAATTCATTGCATATTATTTTATCCACAACATTATTATGGGACGGGGGTTTGCACGAACAAGTACTATTCTACCAGAGAATACTTAGAAAATATTATCGGCTTTACTCTAAACAAAGCTTTTTTGCTGACAATAGCAATCATAACTCTCGATTGACTGTTTTTCCTTACCCCAACCACACCCGTCATTTTTGACATACTGTTGCTCAAAACTTTAAAAGTACTGTCTTTTTAGCAATTCATAATTCATTTTTATGGTGTTACAGACTGGGCTTTCATCGGCCGCCATCAGGGTTCAGAACACGTAGAGAGGTGAGAACACTGTCCGACAAGGAATGGAATGATGTGGCTCAGGTGTTCGTTGAAATGTACAAGGTTGGTTGATTTATGATAATAAGGCCACTTTAATGTATAATGTATAATTTAATTCATTTTCTCCAGTTTTTTGGAGAAAAGCACACGTATTAAGTTTAAATAGTTAAGATGTTTAAGTATTTTCTAATTTTCAAAAATATATCGACCGGAAGGCAATACATAACGTTAACAGGCAATACCAATGTAAGACATAAAGCCGAAATACAATTCCACAAGCAAGGCATCCATCCCCCAAAAAACAACAACAAAACAACAACAATAACAAAAACCGAACATGTATCTAACACGCCGTAATCTAGCACGACGCTGAAACTTTACAAAGTTGGCAAGATACAGAAATGACGCGAAATAATGCCGGGAAGAAGAAATTTGTCTTGCCAAAATAATGTCAAGACATTGCTTCGAGACACATTAATGCTACGCGAAACACGGCACGTGGGTGACACTTGGTAACAAATGCTGTTACGCCTAAACGTAAGCAAGATCTATGCCAAAAACCTTAACAAGACATTGCGTTGACACGTTAAAACCACTAAAATCCATATTGTTTACAAGTCGTATCTGATATAACAGTAATGTTTTAAACATTTCATACTCCCATAGATACTTTTTAGAAACTCGACACAATATTGAAATGAATGAATTCACACACAATTGAAAATAAAGAAATATCCTGAAATATATTATAACAAGCAATATGTAACGCCGGTACTCATACCAACTACATGTACCTTTCAGCAAGGAACCTTGAGAAAGTTTGGTCGTCTACATGGTACTGCTGTGAACAGCGCCCATCGAGGAGCTGGGTTCTTGGTCTGGCACAGGGTATTTCTAACGCAGTAAGTGAATGCTCTTCTTGAAGTGTCTATAATTGTTTGCACGATTGTTTTGTTATACTAAAAAACCAGCTTTTCTTATTATGACAGAGTAATTTTATTTCCTGATTTTATTTTTAATTCGGTGACCTTTTAATGTAACTTAAAATTGTTTCTAAATTATTCGAATATACAGCAACCAGTTGTAATAAATATATACGATAAAAGAGTTGCAGTGATAAGTATGACAATTATTTCTTTAGTTTTGAAGAAGAAATGCGAAAGATAAATCCTGCAGTCTCGTTACCATATTGGGACTATACTATAGACAACAACATTACAAAACCGACAGATTCTGTTCTGTGGACACCATGTTTCTTTGGAAACAACGTTGACGTGGTTTCAACAGGGAAAGTTGCCAACTTTTACAATCAACACGGAGCATTTGTGTCTAGAGACGCGGGGCAATCAGGTCGTCTAATTAATAAAGATGACATAGAAAACGTCTTGCAGTTTTGCCATTACAAGGTTACACATTTCTTATATTTATATTTTAAATAAAATAATATCATATTTTATTATTTATATTTGTATAAATATTGTGTTGTATCAATATGAGATTTTGTAATTCCACTTTCATCTTTTACAATGAAAATATAATTAAAATGCCTATAAAGAGAACAAATGCCGCATTTATTTAAAATGTACGTATTATTCTAAGCGTCGACGATGAAACGAACTGAAATATATTATCGTTTAAATTCAACGTAAACGTAAATTCCAAACTGATTAATAAATCACTTTGGAACAATTTCATTCTGTTGCTAAGTAGTGGAGACATATTTTAAAACTCCATTGTTTCTGTGGCTCAGGATATTACGACGGGTACCAAACAGAGAACAAGTAGGCACAATTTAGAACGTCTTCACGATGGTGTGCATAACTGGGTTGGGGGAGATATGGGCATCGTGGAAAACGCGGCCTTTGATCCCATATTCTACCTGCATCATGCCTTTATAGATTACATCTTCGAACAGTTCAGAAAGCACCAAGAGAGCAGGTTAGTATTTCAAGACAAAATTCCTTAGGGCTTCCATGTGAGAATGTCTATATTTTGTACAAGTTTATTTGTGTTAAAGGTAATGTATGCATATCGAGAATGTCCATATTCAGAACACACAGTCCTCTCCACACAGCCAATAATAAGAGAGGATAAGAGAGCATGATTAACAAGATGATCAGTTTTAAAAAGCACAAGAAACATTTCAAGCAATTTGAATGAGAACCCGACATCCTTGGAACGGTCAGCGGCAAAACAATCTCTTACTGGATGTTCAAACCAACCATCCTTACACTTGCCACAACAGGTTCTTTTATGAACAAACAAGTACATGTTGTTTGTAAGCAATAAGAATCTGAAATATTAATATTAATATCGACAACACGAGTACACTGAAATATTAATTAAATAACCAAAAACAAGAAATTCCGAAATTAAGACCACATTACGGACTTGGTAAAGTTGTAATGGATATAAGATGCAATTTGCTTTTGGAATAAAAATGGAAAATAATATTGAATTTTTGTTTAATAGCATTTTGGTCTCAATAACGAGGTGGTCAAAGTTAAACATTTTACTATTTTTATTAAATGCAATAACCTGAGTATAAAGACGCCGAATGTCAACTTAAATTCATAGAATATAAAAAAGTGACTGTCAAATACAATAACTAAAATATTAAATGATTGAATGTTGTAGCTGCTATGATGTGGATATAGAGACTGATTATCGTCCTTCATATGATTTATGTCGTTCATGCGTTGATGGAAAAACTCACGGTCATGGTCCAAATGATCCAATGTGGGGCTACAGACATCTGAAAAACATCGATGGCCTTTGGAGCAACTGGACAACAATGTTTTATGACTATGAAGAGGCACCGTCGTGCCCACACAGATGTCACGGAAAATATTTGTACTGTGATAAATATGCCGACCCCAGATATCCAGAAGGACTTTGCTTGACCCGAACGATTAACACATGTACTGTGTTATTTAAGAGTGCCTTCTTGACTCTGAATGAAGATCCTTTACAGCCACAAGTCTCTTCTTCAGCGGGAACCAGGATTCTTGGTTTCCAAGGCGACGGTAGGACTCGTGATATGACGGAAGAAGAATCGCTCCAAATTCTAAAACACCAGACAGGTAATTACAACATTATCGTGAATCATTTAACAAATTAACTAGTGCGTTATAATATGATTGGTACTTGTACACCAGTGTCATCTCTTCCAAATAATGTTTTATTTAATGCGTGTTCTTACATCAAAGTCCAGTCGTGCAAATATAGCCTTTTCCTTATTGGTATTTTCGCATTAAACCCAGTTCTTATACTGTGATATCATTTATATAGATCTGGTTTATTTTTCGCGTAAATCACGCAAGAAAAAGTGCGTAAAATCAACACTTAGCGATATCAAACGATCGAATATCTAATCATATAAGCTTGATACAAACATGGTAAATTATCTTCTTGGGTATTTGTTTATTACAGCTTTATCAGAAATACCCCAAGCCGGCGCCAAACAAACAAGTGAATACAATAACCTTGGCCTGGGAATCGGAATAGGAGTTCTAGTCGGTGTAGCATTCAGCGTTGTTGCTGTTGTGACTGTTGTTGGTTTTAATCGGAACCTCAAGAGGAACCGAACCAGATTGCTTGGAGAAGATCAAAGTCTTCTATATAGCGCCCGAACTTAGCCAGTGTACAAGGCAATGGTCAGATGTGAATAATCGATGATAATGAATAACGAATGCGAATCAACCTGAAACGAATTGTGCAGTAAGTTTGAGACAAGAAGACACAAACGTTCTGTACCTGTCGTCAATATACCAAAATGCAGCACATAAATTATCGTAAGATGCAATACATTGATATGGTATTCATTTCGTGTTTTTATCTAAATTCAAGCGGTTGAAAATTTTACTATGCTTTGTAAGTCCTGTTTTTGTTTTAAAGATGGAGTTTGTGTTAAAAACTCGTTAAAGACGGTTTTTGTTGTTTGTGTGTTGAACATCTTTGCTCTTATCATTTGGGACAACTATGTTTTGGCAAGTGGGCACTAACACAAGAACTTATATTAAAAAATTTCACTTTAACAGTATCAACTGAAACAACACAACTGTTTTTATACCCATATATGCACACTTAAATTCAATCTTCTACGATGAATTCTTATTAATCTAACGAATCAGAATTCCCGATGGTAAGCAGTGTGAGGTGTGGCCAAATTAAGAGCCGCTCACAATTTCTTTGACCAATTGTTTTTGACGTTTGACGTCGCCAAGAACGCACGTTTGGTCACGTTTTGCCAAACGCGTACCGTCATTCCTTTGTCGTCAACATGGCTGTTCTAATTATTATTATTATTATTATTATTATTATTATTATTAGTATTATTAATTACCAAACTTATATAGCGCCCTTTTCATATACACGTTCAAAGGCGCTTTACAATGATATAAACTAATAACTGATTACAAACAATACAATTAAAATACTAAAACAGCATTCAAATAAGAAGATCAGAAGACTTGATCTTGATCCATGATCTTCCAGGAGATCCCCCAAGCGTTTAAGACTGACTATGATGCAACTAGAAGTTGCCTGTATGTGACTAGAAGTCACCAAAAACGCAACAAGTAGTCGCCCGTTTGTAACTAGAAGTCACCTGAACGCGACAAGAAATCGCCTGTATGTGACTAGTAGTCACCTGAATGCAACAAGAAGTCGCTCCAGTGTGACTAGAAGTCAACTGAATGCAACAAGAAGTCGCTCCTATGTGACTAGAAGTCTACGACATACTAGGAACGAGGATATGAGACAATCATTTAAAATGTGGTATTAACCTAGTCGTTTGAAATTAAAATATTCTAGCGAAACTTATAAGATACTAAATAAAAAATAATGTGTTTTAGAATCAACATTCTTAAGTACTTGTAACTGTCTTAAAAGATATTAGCCGAAATAAAACAAATTGTAAAATTATGGTTGATATCACACAATAGTCACACAGTTTTCTAAAAATCACTGTCTCAGATTATCCACGATAAAATACTATTCATAGGCTTGTTTGAAATAGTGTGTTTTAGTGCACGTTTGAAAGAACACAATGAGCTTGAGTCTCTGACATCAGACGGCAGATCATTCCACAGTTTCGGAGCTGCATATTCAAATCGTCAGTCGCCATAGGTTACAGTTACTTTTTGGTATAACTAAAGTAAGTGCTTTGTTCTGAGATCGTAGATTCCTTCGTGGTTTGTAAACGCATAACATTTCTTCCATATATTCCGGCGATTTTCCGTTTAAAGCTTTGTAGGTATGTGTTAAAATTTTGAACTGGATTCTGTATTGCACCGGAAGCCAATGTAATTCTTTTAGTACAGGTGTAATATGATCGTACCGCGAAGCTCTGGAGATGATGCGGGCAGCTGTATTTTGAACAATCTGCAGTTTGTTGATTAATGTTTGAGGTACTCCATACAATAGTGCATTGCAGTAATCTAGGCGCGAAATGACCAATGAAATGACAAGTTGTTTAGATGCATCAATTGTCAGATATTTCCGAATTCTGCCTATTTGTCTAAGATGAACATAACATGATCTGCATACCGAATTGATGTGATCTTCCATGTTCATGTTTGAATCAAAGATGGCACCTAAATTTCTAACATTAACCGATTGATTTATTTTAGAGTCACCCACGGTTATCGATAGATCTTCAATGTGTTTGGAGTTATACGGAGATGAGAACATGATGACTTCTGTTTTATCAGTGTTAAGTTTGAGCATATTTGCATTCATCCATGAAATTATGTCTCGGAGACACAATTGAATGCGTTGTAATGTTTCTTCCTTAGAAATGTCATCTAATGGTTTGAAAGATAGATACAGCTGTGAGTCGTCGGCGTAGAGATGGTATTGCAGCCCGTGATCTTTGCAAATGGCACCAAGTGGTTTAGTGTACATAGTATAAAATTTTGGCCCTAAAACAGATCCCTGTGGGACACTAAAATTAAGTGTGACCGGCTTTGACAGCACACCGTTAATGTATACTGTCTGTTTTCTATCTTGAAGGTATGATGTTATCCATTCCAGTGGCTTTTCAGCAATTCCGAAAACATTTTCCAGTCTCTGTAACAAAGTCTTGTGATCAATTGTGTCAAAAGCTGCTGATAGATCTAGCATAACTAAGACTGTAACATTGCCTTGGTCAGGGATTTTAGGACATCGTTTTGGACTTTGATAAGTGCAGTCTCTGTCGAATGGAATTTGCGATAGGCTGACTGATACTTTTCTTCAAGTTGATTTGTTGTCACATGTTCATCAATGCGAGAGCTTACTACTCTTTCAAGTGTCTTCGATACAAATGATAAATTTGAAACAGGTCGATAGTTTTTTAAAATGTTTTGATCCAAAGTTGGTTTTTTCAGAAGAGGTTTAACATAAGACCTTTTAAACTCTGCGGGAACATTTCCTGTGCTGAGAGAGATGTTGATAATGTTAGAAATAAATGGTAAAAGTTCATCAAGGCACGATTTTAATAGCCATGTTGGTATAGGATCCAGTTCACATGATTTGTTTGAAGAGCTATTTATTATTTTCTTAATTTCTTCTTTTGATGCTGTTTCAAAGCGAGTCAGACTATTTTCAACACCCATCTGTTCTGTTTCTACTTCAACTGGGTTTAGAACTAATTTTGATTTTATTTCATCTCTGATGGTTTCTATTTTCTCAACAAAGAAATCACTAAACTCTTGTGGCAATTGATCAGTTTCTATATTTGTAGGTAAAGATGTCTCAGTTGGACCATTCATTAGGTTATTTGTAATTTGAAACAATTGTTTTTGATCTCGACCACAGGATGCTACCTTATCAGAACAATGGTTCACTTTAGCCTCTTCCAACATTTTATTTACTTTTGCACATTGATTTCTGTATATTTCGTGGTCTATAGTCAATTTAGACGATTGCCAATTTCTTTCTAACTTGCGCCGCAGATGTTTTGCGTCATGTAGCTCCTGTGTATACCATTGAAAAAAAAACGTAATAACATGAACACCTTTCATCATTTCTGTAATAATGAGAGTATTTAACTATTTATGTGTGGCGTTTGAATTGTTGTTTTGTGTTGCTTCATTTTTGGGTTTGATTGCAAACAGAATTTTAGGGATTTTAGGTGTAACTATTTTTCTTTACTGTTCTAACTTTTCTTAACGTATGTATAATAAAACATAAACTAACAGCATTGATTTGTGCAAAGTATGGTGGAACTTCATTTTGCCGTTTGAGAGATTTTAATATTTTTCTTTTTTTGTCTGTGACATAGCAATGACTAAATGAGCAACGCCTTAAGAAAAAAAATGACAACGGAACACTTGACAGTAAGTTGACTGAATTAGATAATTGTCATAGCACTTAAGTGAAGTGTATTCTACTTGATAAAACATCTATTCATCAAGCCAGCTACCAAATACTTATTATTTGCATATGCACAGTACGAGTTGCGTGTTTCTATTCTTGAGGTCACGTCATCAAGCTGAAATAGACAATACTCACTAGACCGAAGAGTTTCATATGACTTCTATTTTTAGAACAATTTTTTTGAGGGGAAATAGAAAATTAAAGAAAAAAATACTGATTCAGTTGTACATACTTGGCGATCTCCGGCAAGCTTCGTACGTACTTATTTGTAATATAATATGGCATCACTGATAATCTTGAGAAAAAAGAAGCAAAATGAAACACTGAAGATCATGTTCATATTAAATGATCATAAGTGAAGACTCAGATGTAATTGCTAAGACTTGCAACCAGTGAAGAACCAGCGCCTATACTGTTAATGATTCAGCTGATAGAACAATTAATAAACCTTATGCAAACTGAAAAGCAGATGAAGTATTATTATAGATTTTGAACACGGCACCAAAGGATGATCAAATAGTCTATGTAAAGATTCCCTTTTCCCTAATTTTGACATTTATTTAAATTGGTAATCACGAAATGCTCGTCCTGGACTGTTCAGTGATATCACTTTTTACTCTAAACAGGAACACCTTTCCCATACTGATTAATAACCCTTTCACAATGTTCATGATCCAACTGTGTGTTCCTTTATGGCTACCTTGCAATCATAAGGTCTTTGTTGATCTACAAAATTCTAAATAAACAATTAGCAGTTGTTTCTTTAACAAAATTATCGCTATTACCATTCATACCGCCGCCGTAAAAGCTTTAAAGAAGGGATCACTGACATCAGCTAAGAAATTCACTATGGAATCAGATTCGATATGAACATCGAGTTTCGATTATCTTTCGAAAATCGACAGTCTTAGTGTCTTTATCCTACAAACATATTATTGGGTTTAGTGCAGTGAATTACAAGTCCCTATGTTAGCGAAAATTCTAAGTGCAATGAATGGCATTTCTATGTTAAATCTAATCAAAACTGCTGAAAGCAAAGTTCGAGTAGCGAACAAATCCAGAACAAGTATTACTAAAACTAAGTTTATACACGCCTTTCGCTTATTACGAGTTCACATTATCAGGGTCTGTAAATCCAGAACGAGAGCTTCTGGCTAGAGTGTTAGGCAGAAAATGTATAGTGAATTCGTCCCGACAATACAATGGTTGATACTATCACTGGAAGAGCCAATACTTTGTTGAATTTTCACCAAACACATCGCCAACGATGTAGAACTTCAAATACACAGTACAAAGCAGCAATATAGCTTCATGTTATGATGCAGACAAAGGCGTTCATTACAAACTGTCAGACAGTTAGACATTTGGGATCTTGGAGGTTTATCTTGTGCACGTTTCGAACTGATATATATATCGTCTTATCGTAAATGCTAAAACATTAAGTGTTGCCAACACCTGTGTCACAATGTAAAATGATAGTGTAAATCGGCACACATGTACATTTCTTCCAATATCGAAAAGAACATAATGTAAAAACTGTGATAGACAAATGCAATTATCTGAAATAAGTAGAAAAAGCTGTTACAACCATTGTTTTATAGAGCCTTGTCGTTTTCGTAGTATAGGTACCAGTAATAGAAATCCGTTAAAGAATATAATCAAACAGGCTACACCAATTAGCACATATTTAAGAGCCAGAGCTGACATTGTATTGATGTCAATTTCCAAAGATAAACTTGCAGCTACCGTTTCATTCATTTCATCCAATTAAATGCTCCCGTTACATCTATAGTTTCACCGCTTGTATAATTTGGGTTCATAATTATCCGAAGTTGTATTTTAAAAAAAATTATAACGACGCTTCATACTGGAAATTACAAACACTTTATACTGATCAGTAATAACATAACAATTCCCAATGCTCATCCATCGTACGATGACATCTCTTCTGTTAAAAATGCCAAGAGATATAATATATGGTAAAGCATTATATAGCAAAGACAGATTCTGACGTCGTATGCGTTTCAAAAAAAATTCTCCGAACCGATAGTTATTCGGGAATTGCCGTCATTTAGGTGCATTCATCGCTTAAACGCGATCGGTTAATTTCACGTCGAAAATTTTCATAAAATCCAATTGTTATACTGCATAGCATGAAATAGCACCGGTAAATGCCATTATGTACCACTGAAATTTTACACACTTACGTGCACCGTCTGGTTGATTATACGGGGCCACTTCTAACACGTCATGTTGCAATCTACTGGCTACTCACCCTAGCCTCGGTTTGAGTGCAAATCAATATTTACATAGATATATGAATCGTGCCAAACATCCTAAAAGAAGTAGTAATTGATAAGGATCAATTAAATGTGATAGTGGACTTCTTACAGATAAAGGGCTGAATCGCCAGTGTATGAAAATCATTTGGTTTGTTTACAGAAGGCAAAGAACGAAGCTTCAAGCTTTCGTCAAACAGTCCAAATGCTATTCATAATCTGATGAAAGCAATAAATTGTCGATTCAACTCTTCTATGAATATTCTAACAATTCTCGTTTCTTTTCAAATTGGGAATAATTTATGGTAAAACGCTTCTTGGAATGTCTGCTAGAATTGTAAAGTTGACGAGAGAGCCAATGAATTCACATTTTTGTAGCAAAGCTCGTTAATTTGCTATCGTGAATTTCTGTGTTTTTATAATATTCAAAATGAAGTAACTTAAAGGCTTGTCGTGAACTAAACACCTTCGAGACGGATTCACGTTTTTCTTTGAACTATTTTTAGACATATTATTTGAAGAACTTTCCCTAAGAACTCGTTACATCCTTCAGAATGGTCCTTCTAATGCTGACTTTGTGTTTCAGCTAAGCTTTTATCTGAAACTCTTTGACAAATGAACAATTAAATTAATAACCTTTCATATCAAGCATATCAAACAAGACAATAAATTATATATAAAAATAATAATGACAAACTAATTACACATGTACATGTAAGATCAATGTATTAATGGCTTGTCATATCAAACATTTCAAACCCAAAAATGATTATCAAGCCATAAAAAAGCCACAAAAGAAATAATATAAAAATTACTTTCTGGTATATCATGTGATGAAAGCATGAACGTTTGAGTATCAAACCAATTATAATGCCTAAAAAGATCTAGTATAAGTAAACAACATTCCTTTCTGGTAGATCATTTAATGAAGACATTAAAATAGATAAAAAAATGGATCTTTGAACGCCATCGAACACGACAAAAAAGAAATTATTGAGCATGTTCATGGGCAGTGTTGGAAAGTCATATTTACTGTCCAAGCCGTCTAGCACCGGGTTGAGCGCAACTCAATATTTAGACCATTAAACAGTACAATTTCGATCCATCCCAAACGATGGAATGCATATGGCGGTGAACATGGAACCTTCAAGCGGTATTTTCAGATTAAAAGCATTCCATGTTAAGCGGCGTACGGTCCCCAGATAAAAGAATAGTTTTGCCCTAAACGAGAAAACAATGGCGGAACTAAACAGAATAGAGTTTTGTCAGGGGATCAGAGAATATAAATCCTGCATTTCACAGACAACGCCACAGGCAAAATTTAAAAAGCAGGAACTTTCCTTGGGGTGATTGAACAATATCTTAATATATATTGGCTGGATTATTGAAACCAACCATCTATTAACTGGTCGAAATTAAAAACAAAAGCACTTTTAGAAGTACTTTTAACATAGTACATAAGTATCGTGCTCGACGACCTTCAAAGGACGTAACTGATAACAGCACTGATTGAATGTACGGTTGACTTTTTACAACCGCCACACGGCACAAACAACGCTGCTAAGATATTGAAATAAATAAAAAGAGAAATTTGAAAGCCACCTAACACGACAAATATGAAAATACATGTATTGATTGTAATAAGCTTTAAAGATGGCTCACTTTGAGGTAATCAGAGGTAATGATGGGTCCTTCAAAACCTGATTAAAATGACTGTAATTTAATCATTACTAATAGAAATTTGCCTGTAATCCAGATTACTTTCTAATAACATTATGATTACAGTATTGGTTTAAAGGTTTGAAAAATAAAAGAAGGAAAAATACACAACAGTACTCTGATTTACTAAGTAACCAGAACCGATGGAGTTGGATAATCTGTTGATGTTGTTTTCTTATTTTAGAAAATATGGCTAAATGCTTGTTGAAGCACCATTGTCACATTTTAAACAAAACCAGATTAGCCGAGACAAATTCCATTTCAAAAACATACAGGTAAATTGTTATTTAATGTTTAATAAACTATTTAGAATAAAATCAAATCCATATAAAGTTTATTTTATGAAAACTAGAATAAATGCAGTAAAAACTGTATTTCATGCAACATCAACTTAAAAAGATTACAAAACTGACTAGAAAGTTGACTTTAAATCATTAATGAAATTTTCATTAATTTTTGAAATTTTGTCTAACTGTGCAAAATTCAGGGGAAGGGATTTTTTCAGACCAGATTTTATCCACTGTTCACAAATTTTTCAAGTTAGTTTTAGTATAGTTTTTGAAAACTAACCACTGGACTGTAATAATTATCCACCTTTTGTTATTTTAAAGAACTTCTGCGTAAGTGCCAATAAGCAATATCTGGGTCATCTCCTTGTCACACAGTAACCCAGGTGTTCGCAAATATGATTTTAACATTGTACCAGATAAAGCCTAAGACAATAGCTTTTGTGATCATAAGATAATGATGCTTAAAGGTGTGAATAACTTACTGGACCTATTCTTGTTAATTGGAAGTGGTTAACATGGTCATAAACGAGCGATAAATTCTAGGATATTGCTGGCAAAGAAATTTCTTAGTCTGATATTCCTGCCTCTGAGGCTCCACATGAAAGCCTGTTTCGGCAAAAGTGTTGATGGCAGTTTAAGCCCCAAATGCTCAATCAATTTTTAATGATAAAATGTGCACAGCTTTTATCTTTGTGGCCACAGCATGTTAGTATTTTAGCAAACAGGGGTATAAACTGATCTTCCATTTGGTAAGGAACATTTCAACCGTGAATATAATTATGGTCGATTTCAACTTGTTCTTGTTTGTTGATATGAGAACCTGTTGGGGAAAGTTTGAGGTTGGTGCATCCTAGAACTTGGTTTAAACCCCAAGTGGCAATGTGATTTGCCACTGAAGGTTCCAAGGATGTATCCCCTCCGGTTCTCTTTTTTCGTTAATTTTTTTGTGGCGTCTTATTTAAAGTGACATACTGTAACAAACAGGCTCTCTCTTTCTATCTTCTTTTTCGCTGCGTGGGGAGGCTGTGTTTTGTGAGTCTGGCGATTCCTGATATGCATAATTTACTTTTGTACAACTCTTGCTTTTAATAATTATTAATATAAAAATATAAGACGATTGTATGTATATCATTTATACTGTAAACAAACCTGCTAAGGTGAGTCAAGTTAAAGTTACAAGTGCCAATGTATGTGCAGACAATTCTATTTTGAGCTAATGCATAAATGTAAATGAAATGTAATCAGAATGTAATATGATTACTTTATCAAAGTAATTTAATAATTATAGTAAAAAATAGAGTAATTGTAATGTAATCGATTACTTGTTTTCAGCAAAGTAATTGTAATTTAATCATTACATTTTCCCAAGTAATCGCCCCAGGTCAGAGTTGCAGGCTCGGTTTTTTAGCCTGTTTATTGGCAGTAAGGTAAGACAAACCAAATTCAGTTTAACAATATTTTTCTTTCCTCTACTTTTAGGATTTTGCAGTATTTCAAACTTATATTAAATTAAGATCAGAAGTTTCCCCAATTCATATTTGGCGCGAGTACTGGTTTACAACCCAGGAAGCACTCATCGAGCGTGATGAGTACAATTTGAACTAACTTGTTTCACAATCGATGTACAATAAATAAAGTGTAAACTAACGTCATAAAATTGTCACAATGCTACTTCCTTAGTGGTGTCAATATGTAGAAATAGGGGTGAATATGACCATTTCTGTTCGCTTTGTAGACACTTTCTAGCAGACATTTCAACAATCGGATAATACAATTCTAAACTTTACATGTTCTAACTTTACTTTCAATGCAAAAGTTTGCAAAAAAACTTGGGGGAATATTGGAAGTTTGACTGATATTTTAATCATTCAGTGTTGTAAGTAAAACAGAACTGATAAACATACAATATTCAATATATAAAGGCTTTAGTTAAACATGAAGCCATTATGAAATAAATATAAAAATAAGGGAACTGAAGTCCAGACCTACTGTAAATGACGTTGCAATAGGAACTTATGTTGATGTTATCAGTGTTTGCACAATTGAATTTACTCAAAACAACAATTTACATGTCTTACAGAACCTTCAGTTTTTCTTCAAATTTTGTTCACACCCCATTCTTTATAAGTTTAAACCATCTACCGTGTCTACATCTTAATCACAATCCTTCATAAAAACTAAATACCACATTCAGAAAATCCAGCTGCCTCAAACTGCCAAAAAAACTGATGGAAGAAGAGCTTGAGTAAATAAATAAATCATTTTCGGTTTTCATATGAACAAAAACATACACGTTGCTTTTGTGAATGAATTCCGACCCACCGTTTGCTCGACAATGTGGTATGCAAAAGCACACACACAAACATAAGTAGCCAACACACAACACACTCCAAAACACTTGTTGACAAATACCTTGTCGTATTAGTGATTACAAACTGCAATTATATTTTAATGTTAATTAATTAATTGAATTAATTGCATCCGTACTAATCAACAGTATCATTAACAAAAGCCTTATTATTTAAAAAACTTTCTTTAAAAAGTTGAAACAATATACCGGAAGTAATATTTAAACTGCATGAATATAAATGTTTCTTTATTTTTTTCTATTCCGACTTTATTGTGTAATTACAATATTAATAATTACTGTTAAGTTCTTAAAACAATTCTTTATATCTTTCTCTTATCATGTTACAGTGAATTATGTCCAATCGTGAACATATTTTTCTTTCGGCCTTTTGGTTGCCATGTCAACCAGCGTTCTGCATGGAACACATTTATTTTGAGGATGTTAATGAAGAATAATCTTCTTACGTTTGGTTTAAATTTGCCTAGTGGTTTAGGAGAGGTATCGTTTGAAGGTAATTATTGATAGCTCTATTGAGCATTCTGTTAACAACAACAAGTAAGCATTTGTATTTTGAATATATTAAATGCGCCACTGAACATGGAATGATAATAATATGAAAATACCGCATTGAAGGTTCCATGTTCACCGTCATATGTATTCCTTCGTTTGGGATGGATCAAAATTGTCCTATAATTGGTGTAAATATTGAGTTGCGCTCAATCCGGGGCTAGGCGGCACGGGCAGTAATATGCATTTCCAATACTGTCCATGAACAAGCTCAATCAAACCGAGCCTGCATTATTTTCATATTTGTCGTGTTCGGTGTCTTTAAAAGTTCCCCTTTTATCTATTTCTATAAAAGACAGAATACATCTGTAGTGTGTAATATTAAAGAAACCTGTTAAAATTACTTTAATTATCTGATATTTTGAAAACTTAGTTCCGGAAACATTAAAAGTGCAGTAATTATTGTGAAACTACAGAGTTATGAGAAAAATATTCAGACTAAAAAAGTTGAGCACAATCCTGACCGCTTATACATCTTTTCCCCTAATGATGGCGAGTTTTTACCATGATATATCGTAGAACATGTTGGACCGCAATAGCATTATTATTATGAAACTATTTTATGGAAGTTATGGTTCTTGATTTCTGCCATGTCGTTCTGGCGTGTGAATTTGTTTAATTGGCCCCATTAGACGATCACGCCAGAAAGACAAATACGCCAATGCGACAATGAGGTAATTGTCGTTCTGGTGGGAACGTCAACACTCTTAGCAACTTTTATTCTGGCATGTTTTAACCTCGATAACACGCCAACTCGAATAATTCACAGTTGTCGTCTTTGCGCTGCCACATTGGAGAATCTCTTATTAGGCATGTATGTCGACATCACTATAGTCTGTTAATAGATCATTTATAAGGGATTGGAACTTGACTAAACCCTGGCAAAACTAATACGTTGTAATTGGCTTCAATAACTCGAGGCTATGAAATGGTCAATGTTTTAATGTGGAAAAGGCGACACGGCTGAAGAATGCTTCCGTTAATGATATAAAGACACTCGATACTGGTGCACAAAAGGAACTTTTAAAAACAAATACCTACTAAGGTGTGTCGTGAAAAATTGAGATTTAGCTTCCAGAAAAGGGGCGTGTTGGTTTAATTAACCGGCACTAGTTAGATAATTCATGTTAAAAAAGGATATTCACTTTAAAGGCATATCTAACTGATTTTTGTTCAATCTAAACAAACAAACAAATCACACAGTGTTGCAAAGAAAATAAAAATCTCCACTTGTAATGTTTAATGCGACTTTTATAATTCCAGTAGGAAGCCGGTATAGTATGATAACCTTCTAATGAGTAGACTGTATTTTAACATTTTAATATTCCCCCTTTACTTCTTTAGCGAGTTTTGTTTCTCAAATTGTTACCTGTGTTTGTTAAAATTTACTTCTAAAAATCAACCTAGTTGACTTGCATGTTTCTTTTACCAAGACATTTGATAAAGACATTTTATTTTCTTTAACTGTCTAATATAAAAATAAGAATTGTTTCTTTTAATATGATATTTAATAAAGCAGTTTTCTTTTTTACTGTCTAACATAAAAATAAATATTAAAAATGAAGTGGTTCGCAGATTTTGAATTTAAAAAACAACAACAACAAAGAAATACACGTGACGATGAAGGTCGTTGTAGAATATTATGATAGAAGCCTATCTATTTAATTGTTAGATTAACGAATGCTTTTTTACGAGTAATAAGGCTAAGAACTCGCCTTCTATTTGTTAAGTTAGTAAAAACAATCTTCACAACATATTGGTAAGAAATAATCTTCAGCAGTTGCCATTGTAGATTAGTTTACCATAAGAAAGAAGCAAAAGTAATCCAAGGCTTGATTACATGTAGTAGTACAAACACTTGTATGCCAAAATTTGACATATTATAAGAATAATGTGTCAATTAAAATTCTTCATATTGTCACAAGTTCAAAACAGTGAAAATCGTAAGTCATGTGTAGCCATAAACACATTAACATATATCTCCACCACGACGTGTCGGAAAAAGTCAATAAAAACATTAGAAACAAAAACAAATTGCGTTATTAAATGCAGAACTATAATTATGAACGCAGGTTAGCTCCACATCGCGGTTACTTATCCATTTTAATATACACTCACCCAAAGTTCTAATTGATCACTTTTTGTCCGCATTTTTTATTAGGAAGACATTGTCTTCACTCTTTATCTGTGATAAGTTGTTAACAACAGTATTCAAGATAAGCTTTTAGCTTAAAATAATTGACGTTGGAATACCTTGGTGTGAGTTATCCTCAAATTTGCTTAAAATGCATTTCATGCAACGAAAGTTCATGCAACCAGAAAACTTATTCGAATTGTTTACTGTTTTAAAAGACCCCACGTTAGTAGGAAAAACATAAAACCGTTTTAATCAGTATCATTTTGTTTTAATAAATCCCCTTTTAAGTACCCAAATTAATAGGAAAGAAACCGTTACGATATTTTTACATTATTCATTAAGTTTTCTACGTCATTCATAAATTTACTATCGCGTTACTATTTTTATTTCTACTATTATGTTAATAGATTTGACTATAATCTTGTTGTTTAGTTTATTTAAGGCATTGCTCCGTTCGTCATTGCTTTGTCATAGACAAAAAATAAAAATATCAAAATCTCTCAAAAGGCACAATGCAGTTCCATCAAACTTTGCACAAATCAATGGTATAAGTGTATGATTAGTTAACATTAAGATAAGAAAAGTTACAACAGTAAAGAAAAATAGTAAGACATAAAAACAATCCATAAAATTTCATTTGCAATTTTTCACAAAATCGAAGCAACAAAAAACAACAATTCAAATCCCACCATGAGAGGTATGATACTAACAACATTATCTAAGGTCATTGAAAAGAACTTTCAATTATGAAGAGAGAAATCAACATTTTTAAACACGCAATATACTTCGTGTTCACAGAAGTTGAGTTTCTAATTTCTTGTTTAGTAAATATTTAGTAAACTTTCATTTTTATTTTCAATACTACACCAGTGTGAGTTACGTACTGTTTTAGATTTAGAAACACTGCATTTAACTATATCATTGTCAAGAGTTGTGTGTAAAATGAAATCTTTTCAAGTATGAGGCCTTTTCAAGGCATCAGTAGAATTTAACTAATATAATTCTCTTAACAATCATCTGTGCACAAGATCATAAAACTAAATCTGGAGATCAGTCTCAAATCTCAAG
The DNA here is from genome assembly GCA_038501625.1 of Corbicula japonica. Lineage (NCBI taxonomy): Eukaryota > Metazoa > Mollusca > Bivalvia > Venerida > Cyrenidae > Corbicula > Corbicula japonica. The sequence goes on along the minus strand of JAZAYU010000091.1, from coordinate 596,503 downwards.
CACCTGATTGGCTGAAATGGCGACCAGTCGCCATTTCAGCCAATCAGATCCTTGAGATTTGAGACTGATCTCAAAAATAAGTTTTATGATCTTGGGCCCAGCACTACACTATGGTTAGTTTCTGAAACACGAGTAAGAGGTTTCACAATAGGTAGCACAGTGTTGCCACATGAAGTTATTGTGTAATGTTGTTTTGGCTGACTGTATTATATGAACATCTATTTTTACAATGACATGTCAAAATATTTTAAGTTCTGTTAAATGTATGTAGTCAAATAGTAGAGCTTTATATCAAATATAAATATTAAGATGAATTCGTGTTACCAAAAATCGACTCCCGTAGAGTCTTAATCCTACACACATATATAATTGGGTTAAGCAGCGAATTACAAGAACCTAAGTTAGTGACGATTCTAAGAACAACGAAAGGTACTTCTATTTTAAAACCCATCAACACAGCTGAAAACAAAGTCGGTGTTGAGAAAAAATCCAGAGCAATTATAATTAAAATCAACGTTATAATCGCTCTACGCTCATTCAATTTCCTCTGGGTAAAGTTCAAACTATCTGGCGCAGTAACTCTGGAATGAGAGCTCCAAACCAACTTTATGAGACACACAATGCACAGAGAATTCGTGCCGACAATGCATATGGCTGACACTATCACTGGTAGGGCCAATATTTTTGTCGAATGTTCACCAAAAACCTCTACGATGATGCAGTACTTCAAAAATATGTACCCATTTTCAATCGGTTTGTACATTGTAGCAATATAACTGAATGTCACGATGATGACCAAGACGTTGAACAACAGTTGTGCGACAGTTAGGTTTTTGGTGTCTGGAATGTTCATCTTATGCACATTTCGAACTGACATATACCGCCTTATTGTAAACGCTAAAATATTAACTGTTGACACTACTTGCGTTCCGATGTAAAATGATAGAGTAAATCGGCACACGTGTACATTTATTCCCATATCTGAAACAATGTATTGTATGAACTGTGAAAGCCCAACGCTAAAATCGTTAAATAGTAGAAACAAAAGCTGTTGGAACCACGGTTTTATTAAACTTTGTCTTTTCCTTACAACAGGCACTAGGATAAGGAATCCATTGAAGAACATTGTCAGACAAGCTAAACCTATCAAAACAAACTTGAGAACAGAAGCGACAGTGCTGCTGATATCCAGAGACGTGTTGGCGGACACAGTGTTTACCGTTGTGTTTATATCAAGTTCCACGTTTTCTTCTTTAAAATTAAAAGCGATCGTGCTGTTGATGTCCACAGATGGATTGGAGGATAATGTAACATTAGGTACCGTTGTGTTTATAATATCTAGTTTAGCGATGTCAAGTAGTTTCGCCATTTTTTCTTTTCCCTTATAATCCGAGTTTTTGTTTTTAAATTATCCTCACAATTTATTAAGGCCTTTCAAAATTGGTAAACGTCATGCACTGTAATTTTATCAGCGACACCTCTTACAGTTTTCAGGTAGAGTATTTTATATAATAGAGCCATATGATCGATCGCTCTTTAACAAATTACCAGAGAAATGACAAACGTATGCGAAAAGCTGAGCTGCCAATAAATACAGTCACCCGATAAGGTGTAGGTATTAAATATAACACTTATAGTCAAAAACATTCACGGCAGGCAACCGATTTATATAAATGATATTTGTTTAGCTGTCGAAGGCAGCAAATTCTAATATAATAAGGGTTTTTAATTTTTGCATGGGAGTATGATGACTTGTATAGACTGCTTTTTTCTTTTTTTTAATTCTAGCTATTTTTAGCAAATATGAACCTGTCTAATGCGAGGGTCTGCACTTTCGTGACTTCGGACAGCTAAGGTCAATCTTACAAAAAGTTAAAAAGTGCCTTGTTGTGTTTGTTGAGTATTTTTCTTTTCTGAAATACTGTGTAAATGCCTTAGAATTTCGGGTTTGAAAGTCGCAACAAGGCTACTACAATTCAACGTTGATCATACAGTTCTATAATTAAGCAAACTAGGATTTAATTTGGGGTTTTGTTTAAGGTAATTCGACACAAAGTAGCTGTACAGTCCCTCCGAGGGCCTTCTTAATCGGTTTGAGGAGCCTACTCAATCCCTCAGAGGCTTTCCTCAATCCCTGCAAGTACATTATCAATTTTATTTATCATCCGTCTTATAGCGCGTGTCTTTAGCAAACTGTGTTAAAACTGTATGAAATATGACAAAAGTGTCTGTTCTTATAGCCTTTGCAATCACTCTTGAATAGATCTGGTGCTTTCCTCAATCCCTCCGAGGGCCTATACCATCACTCCGAATGCCCTCCTCAACACCTCTGAGGGCCTGCACTTTGACTGTGAGGATCCGCCTCAATCCATTCGAGGGCCTGCACTTTCACTTTTGCATTCGTGACCTGTTACACAATACAATGAATAGTACTCTATACAATGCATCGTTAACTCCACACCCTATTGATTTCAAGCTATTTAGTCAAGATGGCGGTTATTGCCATCAGCCTCAAGAATTGAGCTTAAACCTTAATTTTTTGGCGATAGAACGTTTTCTCGTGAACATATTTTTCCATAAAATTAAAACAATCCATTTTGGACATATTTTGGCGTAAACATGCTTCATAGGGACATGTGGCTAGCAGATTTTGAAGAAAACAACAGATTTTCGCGAGGGAAAACAAAAAAAACCCACATCATACCTTGCAAGGTTTTGTTTCAATAACTTTTTGTTAGGACAGCTAGGAAGCTCAAATAAAAAACTGAGTCAAGCGTTAACATCGCAGAACCGAATGGGATATGTCATTAAAGGAAATATTTGAATATAGTGGTGTGCTTACCGTGTGAAAATACGGTTTCAGACAGGTATCAAATTTTCCCGATTTTTCCGCCATATTGGAAAGCAGCCACCAAATTCCTCGCTTAAAGTACGGCAACCACCATTTAGGCTGTACCCCCTGATATATAAGCCGTGCCATGTGAAAAATGTGTTTTCACAAATGTTGACTAATGAAATGATGTCATAAACATGAGCAGACAAAATTACTTAGTATGCATTTAGTTGTCATAATTTTTTTTAATTTGTGTAAAAAATAACCAAATAATTCGTTTAATTATAATTTGAGGTGTTTAGATTTTTCATGCAGGGAATGTGCGCAAAATCAAACCTCAGTGATGAGAATAATACGAATGCGTGAACTCAAGCAATAATGTCACTGATGCATTTTGCGAGTTTGATCCACGCGAAAATAAATAATGTCACAGTAGTAATGGTAAGACAAAAGAGAATTGTTGGTTCATTCCAACTTACATTTAAGAAATATTACAAAAGAATTTCTTTGGCATAGAGCGGCTCATATTCTAAAACTTCCAATATGAAGTGTTTCAAAGTGACTTCTAATTATGGGTAATTATTAGCTAACTGATTGTAAAATTGTTTCTTTTCTGGTGTTAAACATTGTTCTGGAAGTGTTTAAGAATTACTTTTGTTAATTTAAGCAATATTTATAATTTGTATCCGTTTACTCTATGGATGTGTAAATCCAGATCAGCCTGCAAGTTTGATTAGGATCTACACTGTCCACTTTTAGATTCATTTGGATGATTCTAACTAATAAGTTAATGGTGTACATCCGTATCAGAGTGAATGGTTTTGCAAGCTGATTTGTACTAACTCTCTTTATCCATGAGATAAAAGCCATATCATATGGAGTAATGAGTGAAACATGCCAAAAGAGTTAGTCATAATAATTTCCCTTTATCAACATAATGTCCAGGCTTCCATTGGTCAGTTTTGATTTTCATCCTTACTTCATCTATAGCAGCGTGAAGTTGGCCGCCAAGCAGCCAAGCAGCCAAGCAGCGTGAAGTTGGCCGCCAAGCAGCCAAGCAGCCAAGCAGCGTGAAATTGGCCGCCAAGCAGCCAAGCAGCGTGAAGTTGACCGCCAAGCAGCCAAGCAGCCAGGCAGCGTGAAGTTGGCCGCCAAACAGCCTAGCAGATACTTTGGCTGCTGTGAAACTTTGGCTGTTGAGCTGCTGTGGCGGCTGGAAAAAAGTTCGCTGCTGGGCTGCTGTGGCGGCTGGGATACTTTGGCTGCTGGGAAAAGTTAGCTGCTGGAATACTTTGGCTTCTGAGCTTCTGTGGCGGCTGGGAAAAGTTGGCTGCTGGGCTGCTGTGGCGGCTGGGAAATGTTGGCTGCTGGAATACTTTTGCTGCTGATCTGCTGTTGCGGCTGAGAAAAGTTGGCTGCTGGGCTGCTGTGGCGGGTGGGATATTTTGGCTGCTGGGAAAACTTGGCTGCTGGAATAGTTTGGCTGCTGCGCTGCTGTGGCGGCAGTGAAAAGTTATCTGCTGGGCTGCTGTGGCGGCTGGGATTCTTTGGCTGCTGGGAAAAGTTGGCTGCTGGAATAGTTTGGCTGCTGCGCTGCTGTGGCGGCTAGGAAAAGTTGGCTGCTGGGCTGCTGTGGCGGCTGGGAAAAGTTGGCTGCTGGAATACTTTGGCTGCTGAGCTGCTGTGCCGGCTCAGAAAAGTTGGCTGCTGGGTTGCTGTGGCGGCTGGGAAAAGTTGGCTGCTGGAATACTTTGGCTGCTGAGCTGTTGTGGCGGCTGTGATACTTTGGCTGCTGGGAAAAGTTGGCTGCTGGAATACTTCGGCTGCTGAGCTGCTGTGACGGCTGGGAAAAGTTGGCTGCTGGGCTGCTGTGGCGGCTAGGAAAAGTTGGCTGCTGGGCTGCTGTGGCGGCTGGGAAAAGTTGGCTGCTGGAATACTTTGGCTGCTGAGCTGTTGTGGCGGCTGTGATACTTTGGCTGCTGGGAATAGTTGGCCGCTGGAATAGTTTGGCTGCTGCGCTGCTGTGGCGGCAGTGAAAAGTTATCTGCTGGGCTGCTGTGGCGGCTGGGATTCTTTGGCTGCTGGGAAAAGTTGGCTGCTGGAATAGTTTGGCTGCTGAGCTGCTGTGGCGGCTAGGAAAAGTTGGCTGCTGGGCTGCTGTGGCGGCTAGGAAAAGTTGGCTGCTGGGCTGCTGTGGCGGCTGGGAAAAGTTGGCTGCTGGAATACTTTGGCTGCTGAGCTGTTGTGGCGGCTGTGATACTTTGGCTGCTGGGAAAAGTTGGCTGCTGGATTACTTTGGCTGCTGAGCTGCTGTGACGGCTGGGAAAAGTTGGATGCTGTGGCGGCTGGGATACTTTGGCTGCTGGGAAAAGTTTGCTGCTAGAATAGTTTGGCAGCTGCGCTGCTGTGGCGGCTGAGAAAAGTTGGCTGCTGGGCTGCTGTGGCGGCGGGGATTCTTTGGCTGCTGGGAAAAGTTGGCTGCTGGAATAGTTTCGCTGATGTGCTGCTGTTGCGGCTAGGAAAAGTTGGCTGCTGGGCTGCTGTGGCGGCTGGGATGCTTTGGCTGCTGGGAAAAGCTGGCTGCTGGAATACTTTGCCTGCTGAGCTGCTGTGACGGCTGGGAAAAGTTGGCTGCTGGGCTGTTGTGGCGGCTGGGATACTTTGGCTGCTGGGAAAAGTTGGCTGCTGGAATACTTTGGCTGCTGCGCTGCTGTGGCGGCTAGGAAAAGTTGGCTGCTGGGCTGCTGTGGCGGCTGGAAAAAGTTGGCTGCTGGAATACTTTGGCTGCTGAGCTGCTGTGACGGCTGGGAAAAGTTGGCTGCTGGGCTGCTGTGGCGGCTAGGAAAAGTTGGCTGCTGGGAAAAGTTGGCTGCTGGAATAGTTTGGCTGCTGAGCTGCTGTGGCGGCTGGGATTCTTTGGCTGCTGGGAAAAGTTGGCTGCTGGAATAGTTTGGCTGATGCGCTGCTGTGGCGGCTAGGAAAAGTTGGCTTCTGGGCTGCTGTGGCGGCTGGGATGCTTTGGCTGCTGGGAAAAGTTGGCTGCTGGAATACTTTGGCTGCTGCGCTACTTTGGCGGCTGGGAAAAGTTGGCTGCTGGGCTGCTGTGGCGGCTGGGAAAAGTTGGCTGCTGGAATACGTTGGCTGCTGAGCTGCTGTGACGGCTGGGAAAAGTTGGCTGCTGGGCTGTTGTGGCGGCTGGGATACCTTGGCTGCTGGGCAAAAGTTGGCTGCTGAGCTGCTGTGGCGGCTGGAAAAAGTTGGGTGCTGGGATGCTGTGGCGGCTGGGATACTTTGGCTGCTGTGAAAAGTTGGCGGCTGGAAAAGTTTTGCTGCTGCGCTGCTGTGGCGGCTTAAAAAAGTTGGCTGCTGGGCTGCTGTGGCGGCTGGGAAAAGTTGGCTGCTGGAATACTTTGGCTGCCGAGCTGCTGTGGCGGCTGAGAAAAGTTGGCTGCTGGGCTGCTGTGGCGGCTGGGATACTTTGGCTGCTGGGAAAAGTTGGCTGCTGGAATAGTTTGGCTGCTGCGCTGCTGTGGCGGCTGGGAAAAGTTGGCTGCTGGGCTGCTGTGGCGGCTGGGATACTTTGGCTGCTGGGAAAAGCTGACTGCTGGAAGAGTTTGGCTGCTGAGCTGCTGTGGCGGCTGGGAAATGTTTGCTTATGGGCTGCTGTGGCGGCTGGGATACTTTGGCTGCTGGGAAAAGTTGGCTGCTGGAATACTTTGGCTGCTGAGCTGCTGTGGCGGCTGGGAAAAGTTGGCTGCTGGGCTGTTGTGGCGGCTGGGATTCTTTGGCTGCTGGGAAAAGTTGGCTGCTGGAATACTTTGGCTGCTGAGCTGCTGTGGCAGCTAGGAAAAATTGGCTGCTGGGTTGCTGTGGCGGCTGAGATAATTTGGCTGCTGGGAAAAGTTGGCTGCTGGAATAGTTTGGCTGCTGAGCTGTTGTGGCGTCTGTGATACTTTGGCTGCTGGGAAAAGTTGGCTGCTGTAATACTTCGGCTGCTGAGCTGCTGTGACGGCTTGGAAAAGTTGGCTGCTGGGCTGCTGTGGCGGCAAGGAAAAGTTGGCTGCTGTGGCGGCTGGGAAAAGTTGGCTGCTGGAATACTTTGGCTGCTGAGCTGTTGTGGCGGCTGTGATACTTTGGCTGCTGGGAAAAGCTGGCTGCTGGAATACTTTGGCTGCTGAGCTGCTGTGACGGCTGGGAAAAGTTGGATGCTGGGCTGCTGTGGCGGCTGGGATACTTTGGCTGCTGGGAAAAGTTTGCTGCTAGAATAACGGAAGACTTTTGTCAGACGGACACGTAGGCGAATAAATGTTTCATAGCAGTAAGGGCTCAAGCACAGTAGATTATTTGTTACTATCTTACGACGACTTTTTTTTGTGACATACTGCAAGGTCGAAAAACTGGACGAATTTTCAGATCACTCCGCATTAACCATTCCTATTGGAAGAAAACCAACGCCTATAAGGCCACGTGATGCCGAAAGTAGTCCCGAGCAATGAATTAAATGGGATGACTCGCGCATAAATTCGTTTAGGGCGGGGTTATTATACAAAAGTATTAAGCTGAACGCCTTCGCAAATACGGTTAGCTATAAAAACATAAATAATACGGTGACATTATTTACTAACCTCATCAATGAAAACGGGATAAAAGTCTTTGTTTGTACAAAAATTTACAACTCCAATAATACATATACTCACAATAACAAACAAGTAAATATACAGGCAATATGGTTTGACCAAAGTTGTTATAATGCGAGAAAAGAATTTAAAAAGAAAAGAAATTTGTTTATGAGAAATAAAAGGACCTTACATATTGTTGTCAGTATCTTCTTAAACATTTGGGTATTTAAACTGTATTTGTTTTGCGATGATTCTTTTTTGTGTTTGATTGAAAATAGAATTTAAGGGATTTTTAAGGTTAAACTAATTTTCTTTACTGTTCTAACTTGTATTGACGCTTTTGTTTTCTCGTAGTTGTGAAATGAATGCATTTTTATGAAATCGAGTTAAAGTCAAATATCGTTGATTTAATATTTTTCTTTCACTTTTAGGTGTTTTTCGAATCTATTATAACATTTTTTTTTTCAAATAGTTCTAATCTGACATCGACAAATCAAATACACCTATTATTTTTTCTACATTCTCCTGGAACTGACCAACTCCAACAGACACATTTCATATGCGTTCGCTATAGCCCGTAAATTGATTCGCTCATTTTACTATGTTCTTTTGTTTGTATCGCGAATGTCAACATGGCTTGTACTATTTTATTTTCAAATCTCGCATTTTATTGCTGAAAAATAAAAGAGCATGAAATACCGGTAAAGTACTTTTTTTAAATGATGGCATGATGATTTTAAGTCTGAACCATCTGCTTCTAGGATGGTAGACTGACAAATATATTATAACATCACCTACGTGAAGTTTTAAACTTTTCGCTGCCAAACAGCTAGGCTGCTAGGCTGCCAGTCTACTCCGCTGTTAGGCTGCCGAATCAAAGTCTTCCTTCTGAATGAAACTGACGTAATAATTCGTTTAATCAAATTTCTTGTTGTTTTTTTGAACGTGTATTTCATATTTTTTTAAATTTCAATTAACTTAATTTTCTAAAATATGTACTAGAACATGAAATATCGAAAGAAATGCGCTAATTTAATGATATGATAATATAAAATAACGTTATAACATTACCTACGTTAAGTCTTAAACTTCTCGCTTTCCGGCTGCTAGGGTGCTTGACTGCTAGGATACTAGGCTACCCAATAGAAGTCTGACGTGAGAAATTTTTAAAAGCATTATTTAACTTCAATTAAGCGACAGCAGCCCAGCCGCTAAAGTATCCCAGCCGCCACAGCACCTCAGCAGCCAAAGTTTTCCAGCAGCCAACTTTTCCCAGCAGCCAAAGTATCCCAGCCGCCACAGCAGCCCAGCAGCCAACATTTCCTAGCCGCCACAGCAGCGAAGCAGCCAAACTATGCCAGCAGCCAACATTTCCCAGCCGCCAACTTTTCCCAGCAGCCAAAGTATCCCAGCCGCCACAGCAGCCCAGCAGCAAACTTTACCCAGCCGCCATAGCAGCTCAGCAGCCAAAGTATTCCAGCAGCCAGCTTTTCCCAACAGCCAAAGTATCCCAGCCGCCACAGCAGCCCAGCAGCCAACTTTTCTCAGCCGCCACAGCAGCGCAGCAGCCAAACTATACCAGCAGCCAACTTTTCCCAGCAGCCAAAGTATCCCAGCCGCCACAGCAGCCCAGCAGCCAACTTTTCCCAGCCGCCACAGCAGCTCAGCAGCCAAAGTATTCCAGCAGCCAACTTTTCCCAGCAGCCAAAGTATCCCAGCCACCACAGCAGCCCAGCAGCCAACTTTTCCCAGCGGCCAACTTTTCCCAGCAGCCAAAGTATCCCAGCCGCCACAGCAGCCCAGCAGACAACTTTTCTCAGCCGCTACAGCAGCGCAGCAGCCAAACTATTCCAGCAGCCAACTTTTCCCAGCAGCCAAAGTATCCCAGCCGCCACAGCAGCCCATCAGCCAACTTTTCCCAGCCGTCACAGCAGCTCAGCAGCCAAAGTATTCCAGCAGCCAAAGTATCCAAGCCACCACAGCAGCCCAGCAGCCAAGTTTTCCCAGCCGCCACAGCAGCTCAGCAGCCAAAGTATTCCAGCAGCCAACTTTTCCCAGCAGCCAAAGTATCCCAGCCGCTACAGCAGCCCAGCAGCCAACTGTTCTCAGCCGCCACAGCAGCGCAGCAGCCAAAGTATTCCAGCAGCCAACTTTTCCCAGCAGCCAAAGTATCCCAGCCGTCACAGCAGCCCAGCAGCCAACTTTTCCCAGCCGTCACAACAACTCAGCAGCCAAAGTATTCCAGCAGCCAACTTTTCCCAGCCGCCACAGCAGCCCAGCAGCCAACTTTTCCCAGCCACCACAGCAGCTCAGCAGCCAAACTATTCCAGCAGCCAACTTTTCCCAGCAGCCAAAGTATCCCAGCCGCCACAGCAGCCCAGCAGCCAACTTTTCCCAGCCGCCACAGCAGCTAAGCAGCCAAAGTATTCCAGCAGCCAACTTTTCCCAGCAGCCTAAGTATCCCAGCCGCCACAGCAGCCCAGCAGCCAACATTTCCCAGCCGTCACAGCAGCTCAGCAGCCAAAGTATTCCAGAAGCCAAAGTATCCCTGCCGCCACAGCAGCCCAGCAGCCAACTTTTCCTAGCCGCCACAGCAGCGCAGCAGCCAAACTATTCCAGCAGCCAACTTTTCCCAGCAGCCAAAGTATTCCAGCCGCCACAGCAGCCCAGCAGCCAACTTTTCTCAGCCGCCACAGCAGCGCAGCGGCCAAACTATTCCAGCAGCCAACTTTTCCCAGCAGCCAAATTATTCCAGCCGCCACAGCAGCCTAGCAGCCAACTTTTCTCAGCCGTCACAGCAGCTCAGCAGCCAAAGAATTCCAGCGGCCAACTTTTCCCAGCCGCCACAGCAGCCCAGCAGCCAAGTTTTCCCAGCCGCCACAGCAGCTCAGCAGCCAAAGTATTCCAACAGCCAACTTTTCCCAGGAGCCAAAGTATCCCGGCCGGCACAGCAGCCCAGCAGCAAACCTTTCACAACCGCCAACTTTTCCCAGCAGCCAAAGTATATCAGCCGCCACAGCAGCCCAGAAGCTTTTTTTCCCAACCGCCAACTTTTCCCAGCCGCCAAAGTATCCCAGCCGCCACAGCAGCCCAGCAGCCAACTTTTCTCAGCCGCCACAGCAGCGCAGCGGCCAAACTATTCCAGCAGCCAACTTTTCCCAGCAGCCAAAGTATCCCAGCCGCCACAGCAGCCCTGCAGCCAATTTTTTCCCAGCCGTCACAGCAGCTCAGCAGCCAAAGTATTCCAGCAGCCAACTTTTCCCAACAGCCAAAGTATCCCAGCCGCCACAACAGCCCAGCAGCCAACTTTTTCCAGCCGCCACAGCAGCTCAGCAGCCAAAGTATTCCAGCAGCCAACTTTTCCCAGCAGCCAAAGTATCCCAGCCGCCACAGCAGCCCAGCAGCCAACTTTTCCCAGCCGCTAACTTTTCCCAGCAGCCAAAGTATCCAAGCCGCCACAGCAGCCCAGCAGCCAACTTTTCTCAGCCGCCACAGCAGCGCAGCAGCCAAACTATTCCAGCTGCCAACTTTTCCCAGGAGCCAAAGTATCACAGCCGCCACAGCAGCCCAGCAGCCAACTTTTCCCAGCCGTCACAGCAGCTCAGCAGCCAAAGTATTCCAGCAGCCAACTTTTCCCAGCAGCCAAAGTATCACAGCCGCCACAACAGCCCAGCAGCCAACTTTTCCCAGCCGCCACAGCAGCTCAGCAGCCAAAGTATTCCAGCAGCCAACTTTTCCCAGCCGCCACAGCAGCCCAGCAGCCAACTTTTCCCAGCCGCCAAAGCAGCTCAGCAGCCAAAGTATTCCAGCAGCCAACTTTTCCCAGCAGCCAAAGTATCCCAGCCGCCACAGCAGCCCAGCAGCCAACTTTTCTCAGCCGCCACAGCAGCGCAGCAGCCAAACTATTCCAGCAGTCAACTTTTCCCAGCAGCCAAAGTATCCCAGCCGCCACAGCAGCCCAGCAGCCAACTTTTCCCAGCCGTCACAGCAGCTCAGCAGCCAAAATATTCCAGCAGCCAACTTTTCCCAGCCGCCACAGCAGCCCAGCCGCCAACTTTTCCCAGCCGCCACAGCAGCTCAGCAGCTAAAGTATTCCAGCAGCCAACTTTTCCCAGCAGCCAAAGTATCCCAGCCGCCACAGCAGCTAAGCAGCCAAAGTATTCCAGCAGCCAACTATTCCCAGCAGCCTAAGTATCTCAGCCACAGCAGCCCAGCAGCGAACTTTTTTCCAGCCGCCACAGCAGCTCAGCAGCAAAATTTTCACAGCAGCCAAAGTATCAGCTAGGCTGTTGGGCGGTCAACTTCACGCTGCCTGGCTGCTTGGCTGCTTGGCGGCCAACTTCACGCTGCTTGGCTGCTTGGCTGCTTGGCGGCCAACTTCACGCTGCTTGGCTGCTTAGCTGCTTGGCGGCCAACTTCACGCTGCTTGGCTGCTAGGCGGCCAACTTCACGAACATCCAAAATCATAGGTAGAAACCAAATACCAGTGTTAAATCTCAAACATTTGATTGATTCGAAAACTCTCCTGCTTAGCCGATCCAAAGGTAACTTGGTGTTATAAAATCGTCATAACTTCATAATTTTACTTACATTTCAGATTCAGTCAGTATCTTTTACATGTTCATGTTAAAAAATTCAAGCAAAATTTTGCAAATCTACTGGCTTGTTGGTACTTTTTATTTAGCTGTTATAATTGTATTTTGCAGTTAGATATAAATAAATGATTATTTAATCAGTACATCACGATTGGATCCGTTATGAAAGAAATATTTATAATGAAGACTATTTATAGTAGAACGCGGGTTTTACCTGGCTGGGTTTTACCAGTCTATAAAAACATTATGCTGTCATCTATTTCCGTCCTAGTTTCTGGGATTCCTAATTGACTTTTAGCACGTGCTTATAAATCTCTGCGTCAACACCTACTATGCAAAAGTCAGTGGCGTAGCTACTATTAGGCCCTGTAGGCCCGGGCCTACAAGTTGGACAAGAAAATGGCATTTACAAAAGTAAAAAAACAACAACAATAAAATCAGGAGGGGGATAGGGGATTGTGGCGTGTTCAAGCCGTTTGGTCGAACAAAGTGTGTCTTTGCTCAGTAAAGTTTGCATCGAATCAAATTCATAGTTAAAAAAAAATGTTTTGATAATTTTTCTTGAACGCGCATTTTGCTATTTTTAATCTCCAGTCGTTTCTGGCTTCTTTGGAGCTTCATCCACAAGACCCCCTTATTAACGGGCGACCGCTCTATAGAATACATAGAGGATATTTGTTTTTACCAGTGAAGATAGAAATATATAAGCTTAAGATTGGACTATGATGTACGTGAATATTCGCATGCGTAATTCGAAGGATTGGTTAGAATCCCACCAGAATCTAAATATAATTACCTGCAATACGTTACTAATACTGTTCCTAGAAGTTGTTACCGTTCAGTGTCGTTGGTGAGAAAAGGCAAGCTCTACTTTTTCGTTCTTTGGTAAAAAATAAAATACAAATGAAATTGATTGGTTGATTGATTTATTAATCCGTTGGCCGATTGGTTGATTGATTTATTAATTAAGTGATTAATGACGATGTTAAGATCAAACGGTGCCTAGAATAATAGATGGATTTAACGTAATAACGATGATAATGGTAAATTTTTTTTTAATGATTACGATGACGACAACAGCAACAACAAGAACAAAAGAAGTTTTTATTATAATTTTCATCATCATCTTATTTAGATGATTTTTGTAATACTTAATATGAAATATATAGAACGTTATCGACAACCTGACAGTAACGTGACAAAGTACATTTAAATATGGGTTTTCAGTAAAAGCTGTTACAAATTTTATATTGCCATGTTTTCTTGGTCAAAACTGATCAAAGGAAATGTTTTTATTTGCCCATTTGTACCATATAATATAATTCTTTAATCGGATAATATACATATAGTATCACGTGACAGTCTACATATCCATAATCAGTTATACCGGTAAATTATAAAGACGACCTATAAACGGTTATAATTATGTAGTAAATTAACACCACGATTTTTCTTAGTCTGTAGATCACAAGTCTCTGTTGTCGTGAAAGTCGGCCAAAATAAGTCGGAGATGTATCCCTCGTACTGCGACCGGATATGCGATCCGGGCTACAACATGGCTGATTCCTGCAAGAGAGAGTGTCCAGGTAAATTTGTATTCTTTGTATGTAAATTATTCTTTGTATATAAAATATGGAAGGTGGAACTTGTTTACAAATTTAGTATACAAGATTGTGATTCATTTTAGGCCGATTTAATTTTATATAATATCACTGAGAATAATTCGAAGAAAAGATGTTTAATTGATCACACACTTTCCGCTTCAAAGTATTGTAAAATTCCGGTCCCACATTGCAATTAAATTATAGGGATTTTGTTAAAAAAACTTGAGGTAGCTTTCAAAATACTGCAGACGCCAAAAAATCGAAATGAAAAAAACCCACAAAGTTTGCGTTCTTTGGAGAAATGCTGTTTTTTTTAAAATATAGAGAAACAAGTTACAATATTTAAATAATATTTGTTTGTTTAGAATAAGAATGCTTCTGAAGTAATGCGGGGATACACCGGGTACATTACATTTAATACTCTGCATTTTACGCTTAGAGAATTTGATGACGATTAATTAGCATACATGGAAAGATTTGGAAATTTCTTTTATTTTAACGTGGAAGTTGGTTACCTATGTTTATACTATTCTTGCACAGGCTATGTTTTCACCACCACTAGTCCATCAGTGACTTCCGGTTCTGGAGCTTCCTTACAGCATGGTCTCTCTACTTCCAATATTATCATTGCATGTTGTACCTTTGGTGCATGTGTTTTCCTTGTGGGAGTTGCATGGTTCTTAAGAAAGAGAATTAAAGCAATCTTGAACCAGATAAAATTTCGATTTGTAAAATTTCCCCAGGAAGAAACGGGAAACGGAAACAGAAGTTTGAGCACCAGTACAATCGTACCTGGCGGATTATCTATGGCTCCAGAAGAGGATCGTTTGATCACTGAAGAACATCATCCGTGTGAATCAGACGCTTTACTCATAGATTGCCCTACTTTTGTGGCTGAGCAGAATACAACTCTGCCGATAGATCCTGATCAGCCAGGGAGCGACCAGGGGGTCGCCCCGTTGCCCTATCCAAGTGAGTTTTCTACCGACAGGGAACGATCTAGCGGATATCTGTCAATGGATGACAAGAAAAATCACGAGGAGCAAAGTCTTTCGAAGGACGAACATATTACCAATGAAAATACTGTACGGAAAACAGTGGCTTGACTTTAAATACTTCTTACCGAAAAACGTTCGCCTGACGTCATCAAATTCACGGCTCATGTGGTGCTCAACAAGGAACTTGGCCTTAGTCGGTTAGTCGCTAATGTCAGATCAGCCATTACATCGACGATGGATACCCCGCACAACGGTCAAGTAGTTGCTTCTTTTCAGGTGCTATCCAAGAAACTACCCATGTCGTATAGCGCCCAGGGAAACCGGATAAGTACGACGAGGCGTATCTGAAGAAAATTAACTGACACTTGAGGCTAATTACTTGTAAATAGTCCGCCGGATGTTCCTACTCGGGCTATCAGACAATGGCCGACACTAAATAGTCCCAATTTTTTTGCCTTTTGGGGGCATTAAATGGCTAGTATGGTCTGAAAGGAACATGTTAAGTAAATGAGATGCTTTTACTGACACACTGACAGCATATTTATGTTTGGAAATGCAGTATATGAAAAAAGGCCCTGGTTTTAGGATGGCATATGTAAAACAGTTTTGAAGTTCACACAGAAGTGAAAAAAACAGACCACCGGTTTCAAGGCGTCAAATCTCTGTTAATTGATACAAGACCCTACTTTTCTTGCTGGAAATGGACAGTAGAAACAATGAGCTTCAAAAGCATGTAAGTTAGCCCTTATTCAAATGGTACCAGCTATGATTGCCAGCCTTTTGAAACATGTCATGTTTACTATAGTTTATATAGGGAAGTCTATTTACAGGTCTTACACCTTGATGTTTTCGCACCCTAAACCGGGTTACTAACCCCAGTGGCAAAATGCTTTACTACTGCCAGTTTCCAACTCTGTGATCCCATTTTTTCGCTTTTGTGATATATTTTGTTATTGCTTATGTGTCTTTTTTGGTTCTATTTTGACATAGGTTATTTGTATTGTGACCAATATCAATTAAGCATTATTTACATTCACATCCTTATTTGTTTGTCGGTTTTGTTGATACTTGACATTATGATTTATTAAATTCATTCAACATGATTCAATATCTCATCGTTTATGACCCTTGATCGGATTGACAAACTATTCTATTTTATTCCATTCTATTCTATTCTTTTTGAATTCTTTCTGAATTTCATCATGTTATAAATCTAATCCACGCTTTCCTGTATACATTTTGACGGTGTGTTGTGGAGGTTTTGTTTTCTGAATGGGATAAACCTATTTCACGCTTAACTTCACAGGATATACTTGGGTCAAATATCATAAAACTAAATCATGAGATCAGTCTCAATTCCAGCATCTGTAAATTCAAGCATCTGAATCAGATGCTTAAGATTTGAGACTGGTCTCAAATCTCAGTTTTATGATCATGGGCCCTGCTATCCCATGGCGAAAAGTGTAGATCTAGATCAGCCGGCAATCCGTGCCATCGGTTCAGGATCTAGAATGTTCGCTTTTACATCGTTCGATTATTGTGATCAAGAAGCGAACAATCTAGATCTAGATTAGACGGCACGGATGTGCCAGCTGATCTGGATCTACACTGGACACAAATGCGACAAAACCCGTATATATGGAGTAATGGTGTAAACGAATAGAACAAAACCAACAAGAATATTCCTGCGATTTGACGGGCACGGATGAGAACCATGTAGTGAACATGGCCCAAGATCATACAACTAGGATTGGAGACCAGTATCAGTTCTCAAACATCCGATTGGCTGATATGGCGACCAGTCCCATTTAAACCAATCAGGTGCTTGAGATTTGAGATTTGGTCTCCAGCTTTAGTTATATGGTTTTGTGCACAGTCACGTTAAGTCATTGTTAATATAATTAAGTTTGTATTTAAGCTTGGTCAATATTGTGTACTTTTATTAATAAAATAACATTTATCTAAAAATTCATTTATACAGAAGTTGAATCATTCAGGGAGTGCTAACTTAATCTGTCTTACTTAACTCATCCGTGTTGTTGGTTAAGAATCGGTTTAGACAGTTGTAATCAATCGAATTTCTGTTATGATTAATGTGCATTAATTATTTTAATATATTAAATATTTTTGTCACGGTTTCGTAATTGTTTTCGAAACAAGGGCCTGCCCATTCGAAAGATAAAGTAATAGGATCGGTTAATGTATGTGTTGTTTGATACTCGTAGATATGCGTTTAACATTTGATATCTTACCTGTTTATTTTTATTGCAATTTGCTCTTCAACTTAATGAATAACTTTAAAAGACATATTTCTTAACAAAACGTCGCATCGTGAAATTGTCTTCACTTCATTATAGTTGTCTTATTCTTTACTGGCTGCTAACCTTATCTGGTTTTCATAAAGCCTTTTAAATAATAACTTGCAAACCTTTCACTTTTTTTATTTCATTGCAATTTACATGTTTTACAAAACAAGAAGACAAATGTAGCTTTTTTTGATTTAGAATTAAAACGCGAGATCTTACTGAACTCGACACCATGTAATATTTTTTTAGAAATTCAGAAAAAGTTCCAACAAATTCGTATCATTTTAATGACACCAATAAGTTCCTAATTGTTTAAGTAGCCATTTTCATTGAAATCTAATAAAATCGTTAAAGCCGAAAATTCTACTCAAAATATTATTATATATTACACAAAACAATATTCCAGCTACCCAGACCTCATCGTACAGTGACATACATTCTCAATCCAAATTCAAATATCAGCATAGTGAAATTTTTAATGAACAGAAACCACAAGTAAAACCACTAAACCAAATTATATGCAATATGCTCTTACATAGAAGTACATGATTTAATGACTGAAATGTCCTCCCAAAAATAAAGAGGCCATTTGATTCAATAAATATTTTTAACCTGCAATTTCTTACAGCATTTCGCAAATTTTTTTAAAGGCGGTCATCATTTTCAGGTGTGTGTGTGTGTGTACAAAACAGTGCAATATCGTATGCATAGCAATGAAGTCAACAATTATTTTGTAGTATCTAAAAGGATTGGTTTAGGATCCCAATAATAAGTAAAAATATTTACATGCAAGTACAGGAACGGCAGTCATTTCGGATAAGTGGTTGAAAAACACAGGTAAGCTTTTATTTTTTATCGTGTTACTATTAATAAAAATGATGCCGACAACGAAGACGATGATAATAATGAAAGTGATGATTAACAGTATGATAACATTAAAAATAAAACATTATTGATAATTAAATAATATACACACGATAAGAATTAGGATACCGATGACAATTACGAAGACGGCAACAACCACTACAACGAAGATGTAGAATTATTTAATAACATTAATAAAAATTTATTGATTAATTTATTTTGCATTTATTTATTTGATAATAATAATAATAATAATAATAATAATAATAATAATAATAATAATAATAATAATAATAATAAAATAATAATAATAATAATAATAATAATAATAATAATAATAATAATAAATAATTGTTGTTGTTGTTGTTACTTTAAATAATTATTTATCTAATAATATAAATGTTGTTGTTGTTGCTTTATACATAATTAAAATTTTTATTTTAAATACCTGTATTACGTTTAACCCATTAGCTATATCTTCACGTGGATTCGCTTGTTGGTGTTCGTCGCTTGGTTCAATCCGTAAATGCCCATTTTTCTTTTGTTCCAGTAACGATCGCAGAGATGTCACCCACGTACTGTAACTACGTATGTGACCCCGTTAATAACATGGAAGCTTCCTGTAATAAATTATGTCCAGGTAAATTGTCTATTATTATGGCGTACGAAAACGCTCAAAAGTAAATTGAAGGTGCACCTACATACAAAATTACTTGCGCACTTGTAAATTGTGTCTATTAACCATGTTCATTGTGTAAATATCAGCTTAAAGCATAATTACCGTTCTCAGAAAAAACGCGATGTATTAACCTTTTCAATTACTAATAGATTCAATTAATTTTTAAATTAACTAGTCAGTCTTTTCAAGTTGAACTTAGAAAAAGGGAGTTTTATCTAGCGGTGTTTACCTAACTAGAATGGAATGCGGACATAAGATCAGTTCCTTAATCTCCCCTTTCCCACCCCTTTCGCTTACAAATAATTATAAACCGCGCATATGTTATTTATGAACTTTGTTCAGTGATCATGGTTAAGTGGAAATATAGCCTTCATTTATGGATGATAGATTAAATTTATGGAAAAAATGCTAAATCGAACTGTCACATTTTTGGATTTCTCTGTTTAAGCAGTATGTATGTATAGTTGTTTTTCTTGCATAGGTTTCTTTTTTACAACAACAACCCAGAACCCCGGGACAACACAAGCAGCGACAACACAGCCCCAGAGGTCTGAAGATCCTGACTCGAGTGCCCTTCAAGTGGTCATTCCGTGCTCTATCCTCGTCTTTATTATGCTCATTGTTGTGCTTGTTTGCTGTTGTAAAGAAAGACTGATCAAACTAAAGCAAAGTATTAAACATGGGTGTCTCAAGTTATCTGTGCAAGAAACGGGACAAGCAGAAAGTAGTATTTCCGACCACGTGATTCCGGGCGGAAGTGCTATTCCTGGTGGAGCCATTCCTAAAGTGCGTGTGCAAAATGAAGTTCTTCATCCGAGTGAAGAAAGCCTTTTACTCGAGAAAACCCAAACACACAGTTCTGCTGACACCAATGGGCATGATCCGAGTTCAACAAATTTATCTTCGGATGAGCTACGTGCATTTATTGACCACCATAAGCCGGAAGTCTCGATACCCAATCCTATTGGGTTATCAACCGGAACGCAACATTCAAGCGGATATCACTCCGCGTATAATCAAACAGGCAGTCACGAGGAAATAGTCCTTAAAACAATGAATCTTAATGAACATATAACTTCGTCCAATACTGAAGCAAAAACATTGTTTTGAATGATGAGCATCTCAGTATTAGGGACAGTGCCTAGTTAACGCATTGGCTCCTCTTGGACATACTGTTGGACCAGCATGCCATTCTAGATCCTAAGGTCATAAAACTAAGATTGGAGAACAGTCTGAAATCTTAAGGATCTGATTGGCTGAAATGGCCACCAGTCGCCATTTCAGCCAATCAGATGCTTGAGATATCTGACTGGTCTCAAGATTTTATTTTATGATCATTTGCGCATAGATCTGGTGGACACATAACTGAATAGAACGAGTGAAGGATTATTCAACGATTTTTGCTTTCCTATATACCGGTAGTACTGCTCTTGTATAATAAAGCAAATAATTGGTATGGATCCCATACAATTTTCCGCCTCAAACCTGGGTTTTTCAACCTTGGAAATTGTCACGTGATTGTTACATTAATTTCTATAGTATTTAAACGTGCATGTTTCATGTTTGTATAAATATAATATTAAAACATGTTTAGCATTTAAAGCATGTTTGTATGTAATAATTTATAGTATTAAAACATGTTAAGCAATATTGATGTGTGTATAATATAGTGTTTTACTTGACTTTTGTCATTATTGTTTTAAGTGATAAAATATCACATAAAAAAGACATATTATTTCAATTAATTGTTTAATATTATACAACTATATTCTTGGATGCTTCACGTTAATTTGTTATGTCCATCCGTTCCAACAGGTTTCCTAATGTAACTAGTAATGCAAACTTGGTAATAAAACTGAACAGAGGAACGCGTTATTATTATCAGCAGCAGCAGCAGCAGCAGCAGCAGCAGCAGCAATACCAGCAGCAATAACATCATCATCACCATCGTCGTTATCATCATCATCATCATTCGGATCTAGACTGTAAGGTCTAAGGTATAGTTATAAAATATGTTACTAATATTTAAGGTTGTTTTTTATTCAGAGAGAATTATAATAAATGATTATATTTTGTGTAATTAAAACAGCGGTAGCATGAGCAATTTAAATCGGAGGCCCCATATGTATTAATTTTTAGTAACACTTGGGGTTTTTCTGTTCTAAAAATAAACCACAGGTAAAAATTAACACAACGTCATTCCGTAGGTTCATAGCTTTTTTCTGTGTGGAATGGGATTCCTTTCTGTTCACGACAGGTCGTGACCTTGCAAAATCTGTATACTGGGTACTTATAAAGTTTGAGATAATTCCACCTGGTGACCGAACTTGCGTATCCGTTTTTGCCAACCAGTAATTCATTACTTAGTAATTGAGTATGTCTATATTCGTATAAATTTTGATACATGTATTCACAAGATACGCCCAAGCAATCACGTATAAATGTTTTCTGGACGAATTATGGGTCATGTATTATATTTATTATTTAACTATTAATAGATGATGTTTAATATGTTCATCTAGTTTGACCCAAGAGAGATAAGAGGGTTACTAAAAAAAGTTCAGAAAAGATGTTGTTTTGGTAAATACGTGCTTTTTGTTACTTATGCATTCAAAATTATTGTTTTAGAAATAAAATGTATTGTTATGAACGTTTTTATGGGTAGAAACCTTAGTTTTTGAAGTGAAATTGTTAAGTGATTTTGACGGGGTAGAAGAACTTTTTGAACATCCCTTTCGGATGTTATGTTTGATTGCTCTCCCTTTGTTCTGTAAATTCTTCATTATAACTCATGTTACTACAGCAACTATCTCTTCCACTATTTTCTAGCTAGTTTACATTATATTTAAAAGGAAAACTTTTCAATTCTTTTGTTTTCAAATCATTCATTACATTTACTGCAAACTTGTAAATGTTCAGCAAACAAATTTCATCATAAATCCCATTCCATACTAATTCCGGTATACTTCATTTCAAACTGCACTCCTTGTATACAACGCGTTCCACAACTACATGTAATATACAAGTACATGATTCAACGTTCAATACTCTTTGCCAATAAAAGACAACAATATAGTAGCACTTTCAAATTCTTTCTTTGTTTAAAAACAATCCATCACCTGCATGAACTCTTACACCCAACATCTAACTTCTTTTAAATGTCGTCCACATATAACACATCGGTGTTATACGTTTCTTGTTCTATAACTGCTTACAACAATAAACTTTCAATTCGCATAAAAGAAAACACCGACTCATCGATCTATTTATATAATCTATATATATACATGTATATAATTATATTTATAGTTAAGGGGAGATAATTCAATTCAATATCTATATTTATATACTCAATTATAAATAGCTTGACATTGAACTTAACATGGTTCCCGTTCATTACTCAACGATCTATATATAAAACCGGGCCACATGGTTCTCAGCATTCGCTAAAAACCTCTATTTAAAGCCGGGCCACATATCCCTTGCGCCGGACTAATTGTACTAAAGTAAATATAATCAAGTAATAGTTACATAGTAATAAAATGAACTAAAGCGAATAAGTACAATACGACTAAACCAACTAAAAAGTTTTTGCTCGAAAATCAGTTCAAGGTATTATGAGTGTTCCAGTCTTATGCTTTGAAGGAAACCAAATGATTTTAAGCTTTGTTCGATGTACGTGATTTTTTACGTATACAGCTTATCCTAACAGATCGGAATGTTTATGATTCGGAGGGTTGGCATATAACAGGATCCCAGGATAGTGTGTGTAAATATTTCCTTCAAAGACTAGCTTGGATACAATATGACGCTTCTAAATGATTATCCCATATACATATAAAAGAAATACAAATGTACATCATCTAGGAATTATATGTTTTTCAAGACGGTATTGAGTAGCGTATATATATTAATGCTACTTAGTCTGGATATATATTAACAGTCTTGTTGTATTGTGTCCAGGATAGTTGCGCATGCGTGGTGACGTCATATTGCGATTAAGAACTAAATAAATAACTTTATTGCAGGAATCAAAAACTTTGCATTGCTAATCTTTATAATTTAAAAGAAGTTGCATATAGATTTGTGTTTAACAATTTTATCATTACGAAGAATGAAACATAACTGAATTTGCATGCCCCCTAGTGTGGAATAAAGTAGGTCATCTGACTTGCAGGTGTTGTAAAAAAACGAGTGAACATTGTTAGTGACTGCTGACCTTGTTGCAATCTATCGAAAGTTTGTTTTTAATATTCGATCGGAATGTTTTCCTACTGAGTAAAACATAGTTGTCCATGTTAGTGACATGCTATCTTTCCGTTCCATTGATTCGTTGTGTTAAATCGTTATCTTGGGAAATTGTGAAATCGATACCGGATGTTTACACAATTTAAAATAACTAATAAACTTGGCTGAATTATGGATTTAAAATGGTATTGAATGACTGATATTCAGTTTGTAAGGATTGATTAAGTGAACATCTTATTGTAAAACAAGATTATACTGAAGCATGGATATTAACTTGATGGCTAATCAAGAATCTTTGCTGAAAATTCATCCAGGTCGAGAATGTTGAAAAAGAGCTGTTTTTACGTTTTTATATGGACAGTGTCGCTGTGCATATAGGAACATATAAGATAGCAAGTGCATCTTTGTTGTCTGGCCAACAAATTAACATGAAGAAGGAACCTCTTCTGAAAGTAAAGTCACTGCTAGTTGAAGCTTACCCTAGACCAAGTCCATATTGTTTAACACATGAAGTGAGACTGGCTCATAATCCAAAGGTAGGAAGATTTTTTTCGTTATTGGCTAATTTGGTAAAGAGATTGTCACTTACATTTATTTCACTTAGAAAATTCTATAATTCACTGGAAAACATAAAGTAAATAGTAGTCTACATCACATACATTGATCTATAGTATAAGTTTGTTTTGTGTTTAAGGATTCTGCATTTAAAATTATTATGCCCCCACAAAGTGGGAGGCATACTGGTAGAGTTGCACTTGCCGTACAAACGTACGTCCCCAAATCTTGTGGCATCAACTTCTCATAAACAATAAGGCGGATTTCTTTCAAACTTGCACAGATGATCAAGCAGGATGTGTAGATGATCAGATTTTTACCTACGATCATTGTAGTAAAAACTTTTACTAGAGTTATAATAAACCCTTTGTTATTAAAAATTAACTTGCAGCAGTGGGGACATAAGTGTCCGAGGATTTGTGATTACATCAAGAAATAAAATTAATTCTTGATGTATTCTGGAATGTTTTATAATGTATTTTGCCAAAAAAATAATTTTGTCTTAATAAATTTAATATATTTTATGTTTTGTGAAAAGATGTGTTTAATTTATTTTCCGAACAACTTCAACAAGTTGCTTTGAAAATCTGTAATACATGTAACTTTATAGTAACTTTTGTATATTGTCCCAAAACATCTTTCATAATACATGTATGTGCAGTTTTATTGACAGTTTCAAGATGTATTTGTATGAGTTTTTGTGTGGCCTGATCTATGGCAAGCAGAATTAATCCGTGGTTATCGACCCATCTATGGTTATTGGTGATACCTGAGTATAACCATAGTTATAATCAAGGGGTGATGATCAGATGGTCACAAGTCATATATTGTTTCAGTTAACTTATTATTTACAGAATTGCTTAACATATTCATTTAAATTAATTTTCATAATTGAAATAAACATTTGCTTCATATTTAAATTGCAAAGATATAATATCTCTTTATTCTTGAAAAGTTTGACCACTTTTCCTCAGTTCTTCTGTGTCAAAATGACCCCAAGCTCAGAAATAGGTGGGGTAAAAAGTGGAAAAATTTAAATGTGCTGGCATCAGAAAGCAAGAATCTGCATTAATTGAAATCACTGTAACCGCTGTTAACGCCGAGAACAATGGTTTTTAGTCAGTAACTATAGGTTACGTTGATGTCCATAGTAACTTATTGACAATTACTAAGGTTATTGGCCGGTAAGGTTCCAATGTTAACACGTGTAAACGGTAACGTTTCGTTTTCGGGCCGTAAACATTAACAGAATCTTAAACCGTTTATACGCACGGTCACATGATTGTAAAGGCGGCAAAATATTTGCTGAAAAAACGGCAACGATGCACTTAGAAAAAATTAATTTTATTTACACCACTAAGTGAAAATATTAATTTTATGTACACCACTAAGTAAACAATTGTATTTTAATATGTAATTCACATTGTTGAGGTATAAAAAACTCTCGCATTGTTATGGGTTTCCGCAATGTCCAGGGATTTCAATAGTTTCTGAAAACCAGGGGTCATCATTCTGATCCCTGTTGAGAATGTTCATGGGGTCATTATCAGATTGTCACTAGTCATATCTTGTATTTAGTGAACTTTACTACTTATAAACCTGCTTTATCTTCATTTTAATTTATTTTCAGTGGTTAAATAAGCGTCAACTTCTTTTTTTTAAATGGAATGTACACAAAAGTTTTCTTTATTCTTGCAAAAGTTGACCACTTTTCTCCTGCTCATCAAAATGATTCCAAGTTCAGAATGAGAAGGGGTCAAAAGTGGAAAAAAAAATCAAATTTCCTAGCATAAAATGCAAGAATCTGCATCAGCTGAAATCCTGGATGTTGTGACCATGTCAGTGAGTGTAGCAAAATGACGGATTCAGAATTTCACAGGATACCCCCGGAAGTTTAGCTATCCAATAAGATCCCGTTTTAATGGAGTTGCATAGTTATTTACAACTTACAAAGTTCAGTGAAACTTGTCACAATGTTATCAGGTTTGCATGATATAAACAACGTTTAAACAGCATCTTTCGTTTTAATATGGTCCGTGTAAACGTTTGTAAACGTTGGAGCCTTATTGGCTGATATCTAGGATTTTCACCACTAACTATGGTTATTGGACGGTAACCCTAGTTATTGTCAATAGCTATCGTTATCAGATCAATATCTATAGTTGGTCTCTAACCATGGATATCGGACCAATTGTGCAAGCCACTTGCCATAGTGATTTTTGGGTCTCTTAAAATGATGCAACATTAAAGAATGCAGGATGTACTCATCATGTAGTGTTTTTATAATGCATTTTTCATCTCACCAGTGTTTAGATTTCTGTTATGAAAATATTACAAACTCAATCAGATTTTAACTGCATTTCATTTATTATTTTTAACAGCATTGAAATAAGTAAGGTTATGATTTAAAATGAATTATGAATCGGACCGATATCCATAGTTATTGGTTTATAACTATAGATATTGGATTATTTGGGCAAACCGAATGTCAAAGTGAAACAGATATAATGGCAAGACAACAACCTAGCATATTGATTTATATCTAGAGTTTTGTGCCAAGTGCACATTTGATATCCATAGTTTTTAGTGAAAACAATAGATTAATATTGCTCGTTAACCACAGTTTACTCAAAGAACTATGGTTTTCGGTCGGTAACTATAGTTTTTGCCAATATCCATAGTTATTAATCCGACATCCATTGACAATAACTATGGTAATCAGTCGATATTAGTGTTGGGATATGGGTTGCAAATCACAATCAATAATAAGTTTGAATCGGTTACCACTTCCGATGTGATTTCACTGTTTATAATCGGTTTATAAATCAAATCTGTGTTACATTAACAAATGGTTTCTGACTTGTAGCTTACATATTATCCGTTGTTTGTGTGTGTTTGCTGCTACTTTCTACATGAAGGTTGGTGTTCCAAGGACAATAATAAAACTGTTCCGCTGGTTTTCTTATTTCATATGCACTAAAACAGGATGGATGAACAATGCTTATTAAAGAATACCCAACCCAAAACATGTTGTAAATAGCACTAAATGCCTAAAAGGCCCTACAAATATTTTCAGTCATGAATAGTACAAACTATTAATATTGATCAACATAATTATGTCCGATTGTGCAGTATTTTACAGGCAGAGGTGAAGATCAGTTTAAATTGATTATGAGAGAATGACATTGATTATTGGCATTGGGAGGCTTTTAAACATAGTTAATCTATGTCTTCTGATCATCGGTACATAATCACTAGCCGATATCTAGGGTTTTCACCAATACCTATGGTTATCGGGCGGTAATCCTAGTTATTGTCAATAACTATGGTTATCAGATCGATATCTATAGTAATTGGTAGATAACCATGGATATGGGTTCAATTGTGCAAACCGCTTGCCCTACTGATCTCTGAGTCTCTTAATTATGCAACATTGATGATTGCAGGATGTACATGTGGCACATCATTTAGTGTTTTTATAATGCATTTTTCACCTCACCGGTGTTTAGATCTCTGCCATGTTATGCAAAAATTACAAACTCAATCGGATCTTAGCTGAATTTCAGTTATTATTTTTAACAGCATTGAAATAAGCAAGATTGTGATTTAAAATGAATTATGAATCGGACCGATATCCATAGTTATTGGTCGATAACTATAGATATTGGATTATTTGGGCAAACCGCATGTCAAAGTGAAACAGATACAATGGCAAGACAACCTTGGATATTGATTTATATCTAGAGTTTTGTGCCAAGTGCACATTAGATCTGATGTCCATAGTTATTAGTGAAAACTCTAGTTAAATATTGCTCATTATCCACGGTTAACTCCAAGAACTATGGTTTACAGTTGGTAAATATAGTTTTCGCCACTGTCCATAGTTATTGGTCTGACATCCATTGACAATAAGTATGGTTATCAGCAGATATCTAGGGTTTTCACCAATAACTATGGTTATCGGGTGGTAACCCTAGTTATTGTCAATAACTATGGTTATATGATCAATATCTGTAGTTATTGGTTGATAACCGTGGGTATGGGATCAATTGTGCAAACCGCTTGCCCTACTGATCTCTGAGTCTCTTAACATGATCCAACATGAAAGAATGCAGGATGTACATGTATGTGTGCTCATCATGTTTTATTTTAGATGCATTTTTCACCTCACCAGTATTTAGATTTCTATCAATATTACAAACTCAATCAGATTTTAGCTGCATTTTAGTTTTTATTATTAACAGCATTGAAATAAGCAAGGTTATGAAATAAAATGAATTGATAAGCAGCTGATAACTTCTAGGCATTCAATTTTATAAATTACCTCCCTTTGAAAATGCAAAATTGATACAAAGGTTAATTGTGTTGCTATTATTCGCTCTGAGTACCAACTGCATTGTGGTTTGTGATCGGGATGAGATGCTTGGAGTGTGTTCAATAAATAAAAATGCATTATTTGAAGGTAATTTAGCATGTATTAGTTTTATTATTAAATATTTCTCTGGAAATTCACAATATATAGTGTATTGGATATTTTACATAAATATATGAAACTTTCTGTAAACAAAGAATTATTTTTAAGATTATTTAACAGAATGAAACACACCTTCATGTTTTTGTCCAATCATGAGCTATTCAGTAAGAAATTCCAGAAAATAAGTCTTAAAAAGATTACCCTATCATGTAAAAAAGGTTCCAAAGACTTAAGTTAAGTTCACCTGAACTAGAGGATGCCTGAATGTCTTCAAGACATAATATCACTTTTGTCAATTCTGTGGTAAAGTAAATTGATATGTTTTTAAATTATATATTTTGTAAACACTTTTATTACAAAAGCATTGGGGAAGAAGTTGTATTCTAAAGGGTATGGTAATTGAAACCCATAGTAGTGGTTAAAAATCATAAAATTCATAGAATATTGAATTGTTCTTCAAAATCAACAAAACATACATGTATCATACTTGATAGGCAAATAACATGTGGTGAAAACACTATTAAAAGTGAAAATAATGAATATTTGTAAGAACAAGTGTGATATTGATAGGGAAGGTTTGAAATCAGAATGCATGTTGGATTGCTTTCTTTCAAAATTTCATGGAAACAAATCAACAAATAAGCTAGATATTGCAATACAATTCTATGAGAAATTGTTCAGTTGTCTCTGAATAATAGACCGTCTGTAAAACAGTAAGTTACTGTTTTGCTTTTTCTTGTTCCAATTAAAAAGGGAACTAACTATGTTCCGGTGCAGTAGGTTCACTAAGTAATAATTTTGCATATGTGAACGACGGAGTTATGGTTACTGTGAACTAGATAACTTCTCTACTATTAGGCAAGTTTCTTTTATTCTCAGTTTCTATTTTTAGTAACTGAATGGAAAGTTTTGTCCTAAGAATGGAAAAGGAACTGCGCAGGCACAATTTGTTTGCTTTGGGGGATGCGTCGATTACATATATTCGAAACCTAGTGGGCGGTAATTGATCGTTAACTTTAAGGTATGAAATGTAATAATAATAATAATAATAATAATAATAATAATAATAATATTTATATAACAAAACAAATATAACACATAATAATAATAATAAGTGTGGAATATAATAGTTTAACCGGTAATAACGTTTTTCCTTAGCCAAATCAACATCTACGGCTTTCATCAATAATTGAACACTTTTCGAACAAGATATTCCGAGCTAATAGCTATCATGCTAACTTCAAAGTTGGAGAGCTGGATTTTCAGGTCAGAGTACACTAAATATAAAAGCCTGGTGCGGATTGGACAATTTTGTCTAGGGACGATTCGGGCTTAATTTATTTTCAAAGATTCATTGGCCAAAACTATAGAGAATAGAAATAATTTTTTGTTTTCAAAAATGTAAAATGACTTTAATTATATACTTAAAAATAAAAATGATTATTTAAAACACTGTTTGAAAGGTGATTTGTGTCACTTTAAAGAAGTTGGTACTTTCCTTATTTTGGGTTAGAGGTTTGTTTACATTCTGGGGGTGGTTACTTTCGGTTTAAAATGCTGAGAGAATGAGTTGGTGAAGGCACCAATTCTTGGTCATTTTTGCATTTCTCAAGAGTGCCACTATGCAAATCTGGGGTAGTTTTGGAACAAGTCGTGTAAATAAAATCACAGGAGGACCAAATCTTATAATGTAAGTCTATGGGAAACTATTTAGTGGTCTCTGACCTTTCAGGTACCTGCTGGGCACTCTACCAGTTATGGCCTCGTGGTGCGAATACTTTTGTGACCCAGATAATCAAATGAAACCGACCTGTGACGACCAATGTCCCGGTAAGTTACCTTACATAGCTTATATATGCATTTTCTGGAAATGTTTCAAGGTCTGGGCTTGCTGGGTGTATCCAAAGAGGGTTCGCTTGGGTTATTCGAACCGTCTTTTTGGGCAGCAATATTTAATTTTCATCATGGGGATTTTGGCCAGGAAGTTGGAAAGTACAAGTCAACGCCCCATTCAAGATATCTTGCATCTAGCAATCGCTACCGAATAGCAGCTCCGCTCGCATGATTTTCCGAAAACAAAATTACATGTAGAGGGGGTAGGTTGGGGGAGGGATTCGACAGCACTTATATCCTGAGGGACGAGAAATACATGCAGCTACTTTATCGTGGGTTTTTTTGTTGTTTTTTTTTGTTAGGGACTTGGGCGAACGAAATAACCCAAAGCCACAAACAAACATTTATTTGAAAACACGAAATTTGGAAGGCGCCGACATGACAAATTTACGTGTATCTTTGTCGTTTTTCTAGTTGGCTGGTATAACATTTACAATGTCGCATTGTGTTGTCTACTTTTGATGTTTTTTGCCAAGCCAACACGAAAACATAATTACGGAAACGTATATTGGCCTCGCTTTGTTTTATACAGTAACGAAATTGTGTGGCAAAACTGACAGTAATCTACTTGACTGTCTCTTCCAAGACCTGGATAATCAATAATAATAAGTTTTGATTTACACAAATTCAGTATACATAGTTTTCTCTTACAGGATATGTGTACACAGTATCAACTTTCACCACGCCTGCACGCTCGAATGCAAATACGGTGACCTTCATAATGATCCCAGTTTCCGTCATATTGTTACTGATTGTGTTATTTTGTTTGTTAAAAAAGAAGATTCGCGTGTGTCTATCAAAAATGCACGATAAAAATTTGAAATTTCCACAACAAGTTGAAGATGGTCAAGCGACTGGGCGCATGATTGAACTGAATGATGTACATGATTTATCAAAGTTATGATATTTAGCCGATAATTTTAAAATTAATAGTTAAGAAATAAGTTTTTAATTTCACCGTATTTAAGTTACATTATTTTGTAAAATGTGCAATATCCACAACCGGAAACCGTGCAAAAGCGAGGAACATAGTGCGACCTCGGTCAAAATCGATAGACGACAAATGCTGCCGGGCGCAAACACGACAACACAAACAATGTTGCATTGACTACGGTGCCATATCATAGGACTCGTTTAATACTTTGTAGAATGTTTATTTATTTAAGTATGAACTTGCTCTAACATGTTAAGCAAGATGACGAAATGGAGCTGATTTACTTCCAGATGCAATAAGAATGCTTGTCTTAATGAATGGCAAACAGTGCAGACCCTGATAGGGGATCTGGGTCTACATTGGTCGCATTGGTCATAAGCCCTATTTTGTATGGTGCGTTACATATTTGTATCGGCCTTTCAACTTCTGTTAATGAAGATGTATTTAAATAAAAAGGGAAAACGAGTCTTAATTCTTAAATGCACAGGTTATAAATATTTGGGAAACCAAAAAACAACAAAATATAAATTTAACTCTTAAAAACCAAGATGTTACTAAAAATAGTTTCTATTCTACAGTAAATCACTTTAGTCACTATGAGATGGCGCAGCGCGAGGTCTACTTTAACAGGATTTGAAAATGAACATTTTAATATTTGTAGTAATTAGTGGATTTGCAATAATCCACATTGACGGGAAATCAATACGTAAGTACATTTAAAATATTAACATCTTGGAATAAATTTTAAATAGAATGCGTAATATTTTAATGTAATGTTAGCTTTAGTCGTGCAGTTGCTGGATCGATATTATTATTATTATTATTATTATTATTATTATTTTTATTATGACGACGACGACAACGATGATGATGATGATGATGATTTTTATTATTATAATTCTCGTCATCATTGTCTATTTATTTATTTATTTGTTTATTTGTTGTTATTTTTTAGGATCGGCGAAGAACGCGATAAACTGTGAAGTGCTGTGTAGCACAGGTTATACAGAATCGTGCCCCATATATTGTCCAGGTATGTACTTTATAAATCCTCCATCGTAGCCCTTTTTGCTATTTTATCCCAACCTCCATTTCCAATACCCGACCGGGTAATAATCTTTTTAAATAAAACATATCTTTTACACCTGAAAATCGCACTCTCTTACACTATCGGCTCATTTCATTCACCTCTGTTAAAGGCTGGGACTACTTTCAACTACTAATACTTTAACTCAAAAAATAGTTCATCAATTACATTTAACATGGCTTGGGTTTCTTTGGTTTTAATGAAAGGTAGTGAAGATATCTGAATATCTGTCATTTGTTTAGCGACAAGCTTTCATTTTCATATTTATGACTGTATAAAATGAGGCTGTCGAGATATGTCATAAATCTTGACATTGAGCCTTTCGTGAGTGTAAGGAACGACAACTCTGCGAAGGAGATTGCTGAAATCGATATATGTTTAATGGCGTATGTTTTTAAGAAGTGGGAACCCACAATCTTAAATGACCTCATTTGCATAGAAACGAGGATTTTGCTTTTGTGTTACCCTTTGAAACACTAGTTTTAAAGTATTTGGAATTGCAACGTTTTCTTCTATTTTAGAAGATATTTTTCGAAAAAAGTTCATCTTAATTTTATCAAATAAAACATTTCTAAAATATTTTTTCAAAATTTTGAAGATGACGAAATCGAAACTTGATTACAATTTTAGAACACTGGAGACTTTAAAATACCTCATTGAAAAGCGTCTTTTGATTTAGCAACTTTATTTTAAAACAATCGAATATTGTAAAGTTACTTACAACTCAACATTCCTGATATTTTAAGTCCGTAAAAATTTTAAGTCCGTTTACTGAAAACGAGACTGTGTTTGGGCTGTTTGTTTTTCACAACGAGGCCAGCGTACTTATAGGCCTGCGACCACTATATTATTATGTTCTGCTTCTAATATAACAAAAAAACCACATTATTTAAATTTTTGTTGTTGCCCTTTCTGTGTGTGAGGGGAGTGGGGCGGGGGGGGGGGGGGGGGGGGGCTATTTACGGACTGTCTCTTCCCTACTCGACAGGCACTTTTGACGGACAGCTGTGTATGAAATGAAAGTTGGCTATTTTATGGTCAAAATTGTTGAAAAGGTATGGAAAATGTCTTTATTTTACTTAATACATAATATAAATTTGGGAACAGTGCAGAAATGTACGCTTGTATAAACAAAACTGGGTGAAGGATGTTTTACTGCTGAATGAACCCTTGTCTATGTAGCCCCACAGAAAGGCGGCATCCGAATTTTTACGTTATTAAAAATATATTAATGAATAAGTTCAAAAACAAATTGATATTTTTACATAGAAACAACCCTCTCATTATCGCCGTTTACTTGTATTTATTGTTGTTTTGTTTCTTTCCTACTAAATTCAACATTAAGGTATAGAAAATATAAATAACACATAGTTGTACATGTTTTTTTGCAGATTACAAATCCCAACAGAAGGAAATCCCTAGTTTCCGGTCAGAAGATTCTGCTCCCAAGCCTCCAGTGGATACTTCGCAGGGTACACAACATTCTGTCAAGAACTTAACGTGGATAATTGTCGCGACCATCGTTACTGTAGGTTCCGTTTTCTTAGTAGTTGGAATTATAATCCGGTATAGAGCGTCATTTTACAGGTCAGCGTACACTATTGCGTTTCCCTATATGTTCTATATAGAGTCTTGGGAGTCTCCTTGATTTATTTATTCTTAGACAATATCAGGCATGGTCTTCTGATAAAGTTTGAATATAAATCTACATAAAAACATAGATTCCATACCACCATGACCGTAGGTTTCTACCTCAAATTTCACTATGAAGACTACCACCCTTGCCTATTGACTAAATTTACTTGTAGCTAACCTGTTTATAGGCATTATTTTAAAAGTAATTTTTTTCTTATCCAAAATGTTTTGGATAATGATTTTTGGTTCCAACAGCTGCAGAAATACACAATTTCTGTTTTTTAGAAGGAGTTTTATTTTTTCTTTACCTATATTGGCCAATCAGCTAATGTTTCTATAGAGTCTTAGGGTTTCCCCTAACTTTTTTTTTTAACCAACCGGGAAGCAGCTTTTATTTAGTGTACGCTGATCTTAAGCCTCACATATTATTTTTAGTTATATTTAAACATTGTATAAAATGAAGAAATAAATAATTCTAAAAACTAAAATCCATGTTTTGTTTGTTTTTGTCAAAATCTGAACTCACAGCCCTTCTTCAAGTGTAAGCAGTTAGTGACAGTTCAGCCACATTAAAAACACTATAAACAGATTATAAACATTCATAACAAAAAAAATCAGGAAAAATAGAGTATTCCAGTTTGTGTTATAAAACTTGACCACTGAAGACTTACACACAGGCATGACATTTTAAACAAGTAATTTTTTGGCTTGGCCTTAAATGCTCCTATTCAGAGTTATTTCTGTATCCCCACCCCATGTAAAAGATACAAAAAAAAGACATTTTCTGGCTATTATTTGAACAAATTTTCACTACCTGCAAGATCAAATTCCTGAATTTTACATTAAAAGCAGCTATAAACATATTTATTCTTGGAAACACAGTCTATTTAATATCATTCTGCACTTTAAATACACAGCCATGACTTTTGTTGAAACCAAGACATGGTGAAAATCCAAAAGAAAATGACATTTTGATGCATTTGGAGTGGAAATCATTCATTTCATGAGACTGTTTTTCACTAAATTCTTCCAGTTGTCATATAAAATGTGTTTTTATGCATGAAAATAAACAATACACCTTGACTGGACACTGCTATTTACTCAGGGGCTTGTTTTTGCCCTGCAATGCCTCTAGGATGTCACTCCTCATAGGTAATCCTATATCAAAATCCCATGAAATAAAGAATTATCAGATCCAAATGCTTTAAAAATAGTCAATATGCATGAAATTATTAAATTATTATGTAATTCAATTGCTCTGATTGTATAATAAAGCATATTTCATCAAATGATTTTTCTGTTTAATTTCCTTTGTTGAAAGGGAGACAACTCATGTTCCCTAAATTACTCTAATTTGCTATAACTTACAATTTTGTAGGTATAAATATAATAAACATATTTCTGCTATAATTATTTTCAAAAAATCTCAAGCTGGTGCTACATTTTTGAAAGCAAAAGTGTCAAGCAGACAATATTTAAGGCCCCATGTTAAACAATTTCTAATAAACATATATGCCAGATTTAGTTCTGTCATAGAATCAATGGTTTTCTGGGACCAGACTCCCAAAAGAAAACCAGTTAACCACTTTTACAGAGAAATACTGCTATTTTCTGTTAAAAACAAAATTTAAAACTATTGTATTCCTCAATCATAGTAGCAAATCAGTAAGTGAAATCCTTTACACAGTCAGAGATCTATTTAACATACCCGGTGGCATTTTATAGTCAAACTTATCGCAGCTTCCAGGAACCGACTTAAAATTATTTGTTCGCGAAATAATTTACTGCTTCGCAACTGAAATCCAACTCATACCGAACAAAAGTCACACATAAAATTCATTTTTTTCTCATTTTGCCTTTATTCTATTACCAGTTTTAATATACAGCCACTCTACACTGTCCAACATTAGGCATCAAAAACATATCTAACAAATCTGAGACTTACTGAAATATTAAGAAAGACTTTTAAAAGGGGAAAAACACAGTTTTTGTGTCTAAAAGGCAAATCTAATTCATAATAAAGTCATTTTTTCCTAACCAGAATTAAATCAAAGCCACACTTTTGATCCAAATATACCTTATAGTGACCACCACCTCTAAGCTTCAACAAATGCAAGCATTATTCTCAAAATCTAACAACATTTTTATACCAAATAAGCAAATGCATAACAAAAAATGCACTCCCATGTATAGTTTTACAACAATCCTACCTTAAAAAGTGACTATTTCTATACTTTTCATGGGAAATATCATAAAGTGCAGGTCTCAACAAAGCTACAACACCATCTCCCATTCTGAAGATAGTGAATAAGGCTATTTTCAACATTATCTTAATTCAGAGGCCCCTTTATTAACAATTTACAACCAGGCTCCTTCTAACTGCTGCAAAGGTGTGTAGAAATTCTTTAGATTTGTCAATATTCACAAAATTAACAAATTGTATACAAAATTAGTTTCAAACAAGGCGCTCAATAGATCACATACATCCAGAGTCTTGCTGCCTTTAGGTCAGCGTACACTATTGCGTTTCCCTATATGTTCTATATAGAGTCTTGGGAGTCTCTTTGATTTATTTATTCTTAGACAATATCAGGCATGGTCTTCTGATAAAGTTTGAATATAAATCTACATAAAAACATAGATTCCATACCACCATGACCGTAGGTTTCTACCTCAAATTTCACTATGAAGACTACCACCCTTGCCTATTGACTCAATTTACTTGTAGCTAACCTGTTTATAGGCATTATTTTAAAAGTAATTTTTTTCTTATCCAAAATGTTTTGGATAATGATTTTTGGTTCCAACAGCTGCAGAAATACACAATTTCTGTTTTTTAGAAGGAGTTTTATTTTTTCTTTACCTATATTGGCCAATCAGCTAATGTTTCTATAGAGTCTTACGGGTTTCCCCTAACTTTTTTTTTAACCAACCGGGAAGCAGCTTTTATTTAGTGTACGCTGATCTTTACAGGATCAGAGAAAGCATATGTAAAAGACAGGTTCCGGTCGTTGCCGGATTGTGTCGTTTATTTCGACATCCGATTCCGGCTGTAGACAACAGTCCCGCTCCGCTGGCATTAGGGCACCAAGAGATACCGATGCTGAATTCAACTGATGGTTCATAGAGTAGAAAAGATGAAAATATGTTATCAATGATTAAAAGAGGAAAAAAGTAAAAAGGCATACTTCGGAATAAATATCTGGTTGTGAGAACGCGTTGTGATACATTCGAGCTTTCATTTTATTTTATTGTTTGTGTTAATTAAGAGAATGAAAATTTTGTGTGGTATTTATTTCATCAAACTTTTAACAAAGAAGTCATCTGTTTTAACCATAAGCGATTGGTTGCTTCTATATACAAAATAGGAACTAACGTGATCATGAATCTCTATATCACGTGATCAATGTACTCTCTAGGCAAAAATTCCATTGTTTACCCAAGAATTTCATTGAAATATTTTTATACAAGGCCCATATTACAACAGCAAGAACAAGCTTTAATAGTTGATAAAATAAGAAAAAATATTGTTTGGAGAGCATTATAAAACAATAACGGTATAAAAGAAACATATCTGAAACATTTAAATGGGCATATGATAGGCTGTATGATACCAAATATAACAATCTTCTACTGTTTTCGTATCTGGTGTGTTTTTATTGTTTAGAGATTACATTTAAATCCCCACATTGTTAATTTTTTCTATTTTTATTTGAAATAAAATGATGATGTATATTTCTTACCTGTCTCATCGTTATTTGTTAGTACTTGTAAATACTTACTTTTTTTATAAAATGCTCAACTTTCAGTCTTTCTTTGATGCAGTTCTTATATAATACATGATAAGTTTCAAACATGGTTTTGCCTAATAAATCGTGTTTTCATACTTTAAGAGTTTTATATGTTTTTATTATATATTTTCCCCATTAAATATTAAGCCCATCAAGATTGTTGTTTTCGCCACCCCTTTTTTTTAAAACAAAACTTGAAAGTTTCTGTTAAAGTCCAAGTTGCAAACAGTATAATTGAAGAATGCAACGTCCATTTTGTTTGCATACTTTTTGTAATTTAAAAGAAAATCGACCATTTCGTGCATGACAAATCAGTTGCGGTACCTACTTTCCCGCTGGCTTATTAACTCGCTTGTTCATAACTGTCATGACAAAAATGGAAGAACTTCTATGTCAATGCAGATGATATTATATTGATAAATGACACTAAGTATTTAAATATATGTG
The DNA here is from genome assembly GCA_038501625.1 of Corbicula japonica. NCBI lineage: Eukaryota > Metazoa > Mollusca > Bivalvia > Venerida > Cyrenidae > Corbicula > Corbicula japonica. The sequence goes on along the minus strand of JAZAYU010000091.1, from coordinate 558,941 downwards.
CCATTCGCATACCGAAACGAACTAGGAATGCATAATAGTTCTGTTCTTGACATTTTATACAGAAAGAATTTTTATAGGTAAATTAATATCAAAAATCAAAATAAGCCAGAATAGCCCATACAATTTTAATGGAAAATTTGAAAATATTTGCTAGATACAGAAAGTTATTATTATTGGAATACACTTACTATTATTGGAAGAAAATCTTTTGTGCAGCTGCAAGAAGTCTCCCCGGGTATTCAATCAGTGCTGCTATCAGTTACGTATTTTGGTATTTTGAAGGTCGTTGAGCCGATTCTTATGTATATTAAATGTACTCCAAAAATACTTTTGTTTCAATATTTTGACCTGTTTAATCAGGTCGGTTTCAATATCTCAACTAGTAAAGTTTGAGATATTGTCGAACCGCCCTGGTGGTCTCTGTGGCACGGCGTGGACAGTAATATTCATTTATACTGCCTATGAGCAGGCGAAATCAAACCGAGCTTTGGATATCATATTTATCGTGTTCGGTGGTTTAAAAAGTTACCTGTCATTTTAATTATTTAGTTTGCTTTTAAAAGATTAGTGAATTGAGCATATGCAGTATTAATGTGTGTGGTATTAAATCAAAGCTCAACTATCCTGAATTTATAGAACTAATAAATAAATTTGACATTGTTGGTGTACAAGAAAGTAAGCTAGACAACCTTGACAATATATGTGTACCAGGTTTCTCTGTATTTGTAAATAACAGAACAGAAACCTCAAGATACAGATCAGGAGGCATTGCAATTTTAATAAAAGAAAAATACTCCCCATATGTCCAAATCCTAAAAATTGTCCTGTGGTTCTCCATAGATATCTTTAAAAATGATATGAATAAGCCATTGATCTTTGGAGTGGTGTATATCCCACCAATTAGAAGCAAATATGCACATCCTGATCCATATCTTGAACTGCATAGAGTTGTTAAATACATAGGTTCTGATATACTATTATTTGGAGAGTTTAACTCCAGGGTAAGCAACAAACAAGAATTCACAGTACCTGACCATTATATTTTACATTTGATGGGTAATGATGACCTAATTTTTGAACATAATGAGGTTTTAAACACTCTTGTTGAAGCTAATATACCACTAGATAGAAAATCACTTGATACGGACATTAATGAATATGGAAACAACCTTATTGAATTTTGTTCAAATAATGATATTTTCATTATAAATGGTAGAATTGGTACTGATAGAGTAAATCCAAAAACAACATGTAAAGGGAAAAGTACAATAGACTATTTTTTTAAGTACAGCCAATATCTTTAAATATATTGTTGATTGTAAAGTACTAGAGTTTTCAAGCATTTTTTCTGATGCTCATAACCCAGTAACTCTAAAACTGTCTCTTATAAAAGAAAAAGTAGAAACCGGACACGAGAATAAAATATGTACAAAAAATGAACCTATTACAAAATCATGGTCAGATAAAAATGAACATACATTATTTGAAAGTAACTTGAACATACAGAATATAGCCTCAATTGTAGAGGAGATACAAAATATAACTAGTCAAAACGAAGTAACAAAAGATGACATAAATAGAGTAATCACCAAAATAAATGATGTTTTCATTAATTGTTGTGAAAAAACGTTTGGTAAGTCACACTGTAAAACGCCTGTTAGTAAGGTCAATGCTAAGAAGCAAGTCTGGTTTGATAGAGAATGCAATATAGCGAGAAATAAATATCATATAGCTAAGAGAAACTATAATAAATATAAAACAGATCATAATAAAAAGATGCTTAAAGACATAAGTAAAATATATAAAAATACTGTAAACAAAGCAGTAAGACGATATAAAAGCCAGAAAACAGACAATTTACGTAATCTAAAATCAAACAACCCCAAACAATACTGGAAAATTATAAACTCTATCGAGAAGGCAAAAAATAAATCTCAAGCAAGCATAAATAGTTTATATACATATTTTAGAGACACAAATAGTAATAATAATACTGAAGAAAATTATATGCCACAAATTAACCAAACATTTAACGAAATAAATGAAGAAATAAATATACCGATTACACAAGAAGAGATTTTAGAAACAATAAAAAAGCTTAAAAATAATAAAAGTCCAGGAATTGATAATATTATAAATGAACACATTAAATCTACTACACAGACAATGCTCCCTGTATATGAACAACTATTTAATCTTATTTTTAACCATGGATTATACCCTGAAGATTGGACAAAAGGTAACATTCTACCAATATATAAAAATAAAGGTGATGCAAAAAACCCTGAAAATTATAGACCCATAACTCTTTTGAGCTGCCTTGGAAAATTATTTACAGCAATTATTAACAACAGATTAAAACACTTCGCTGATAAGTATGAAATACTTACAAAATGCCAATCTGGTTTTAGAGAAAATCACTCCACAACCGATAATTTATTTGTTTTACAAGCACTTATAGATATCCTACAAGCAACTAAAACCAAACTATTTTGTATATTTATTGATTTTAAACAGGCATTTGACACTGTCTGGAGAACAGGGCTGTGGTCAAAACTGCTTCAATATAATATTAATGGAAAATGTTTTAATATAGTAAAAGATATGTACAAGAATATTAAATCACGAATCAAAACGCATGAAGGAGCATCAGATTATTTCCCTTGTCTAACCGGGGTCCGTCAGGGAGAAAATCTGCCCCTTTCTTATTTTCCATATTTTTAAATGACCTTGAAACGTTTTTTATAGAAAGATGATACAGTGATTCCAGCTAATAATAGTAAAGATCTTCAAAAAAACCTGCAATTATTTGAAAATTATTGTGAAACCTGGAAACTAACTGTTAACGTAAGCAAAACTAAAGTGATGGTATTCGGTAGCAGAGGAAACACATTCCAAAATCAGTTTAAATGGAAAAATGAAATTATCGAAGTTGTTGACAGTTATTAATATCTTGGTTTATTCTTCTCACGAACAAAAAGCTATGTTAAAGCGAAGAAGCACTTAATAGATCAAGCTAACAAAGCAATGTTTTCTTTACTAAAAAAATCACGAAATCTTAATTTACCAATCGATTTACAAATAGATCTCTTCAATAAAACAATTAAACCTATTTTGTTGTACGGCTGTGAATTATGGGGAATCGGTAACATTGAAACGATTGAACGCGTTCAACTTAAATACTATAAAATTATTCTAAATCTTAAAAAATGTACTCCTTCACACATGATATATGGTGAACTAGGTGTAGAACCTTTATATATTGATATTCAAAGTAGATTAATTAATTTCTGGGCCAGAATCGCTGATATTAATTATAATAAGCTCTCAAACCAAATGTACTTCATTATATTTGGATTAAATGAACAAAATAAGATTAAGTCAAAATGGATTCAATATGTAAAATCTCTATTATTTACCAATGGATACGGTAATATCTGGGAAAACCAGCACATAATTAATATAAAATGGCTTAAAGCAACATTTAAGCAGAAGCTACATGATCAATGGTTACAAACTTGGAATCAACATTTAGATCGAGCCACTAGCAGTATAAACTACAAGATTCTAAAAAATAGTTTTGGTTTGAACAAATATTTTAAGATTTTACCCAACTATTGGATTAAAATTATTACATCTTTCCGTACAAGAAATCATAGATTACCTGTTGAAATAGGTAGATGGACGGGTACACCATTACATGATAGAAAATGTCTATTATGTAACAAAAATGATATAGGAGATGAGTTCCATTATGTTTTAATATGTCCATTCTTTGATGAGGACAGAAAACTTTACATAAATAAATATTATTATAAATATCCAAATATCATCAAATATGCATCGTTGTTTGAAAACACAAATAAATTTATTCTCATTAAACTATGTAAATTCTTAGAGATAATAATGAAAGTAGCTAAGGTAAATCCATAGCTACATAAATCATATTAGCTAAAAGTAAACTGTTTGTGTTCATGTCTGTTAGCTAAATTAAGTATAATCAGCTCAAATTTTACTTGGACAGACATAAAATTGGTTTCTCAGTCGGGTCCTTAAATGTTAAGGGTATTTTAAACCATATCGAAATTATGGTAGAATATTGTATTTTGCTTTCTTTAAAGTGATAAATATCAACATTTATATATGTACTAATAAAAGAATGTATGTTATAAGATGTTAAGGGTATTTTAAACCATATCGAAATTATGGTCGAATATTGTATTTTGCTTTCTTCAAAGTGATAAATGTCAACATTTATATATGTACTAATAAAAGAATGTTTGTTAAAAATATATGAAAACAATTATATTGTATGACGTACCATTTTGTCATCAATGTATAGTGTTAAATCCTATGTGTACCTGTTATACTAAAGGTAAACTTTTCTATCATTGCAACTAATTACAAAAAATTCAATTTCTTTATGACTGTATATCCACATGCTGTTATTACGTGCATTATGCTTTGTAGCACCCAATTAAGTGAATCTTATTACGGTATACACACCTGTTTATGATCACACAATTTCATGTAAATCATAGTTACGCATAGACTAATTCATCTAAATGTTAAATTTTGTTTGCCTTTTTTCTTAAAATGTTTTTACTTACCTAACGAACCAAACTTCTCTTCATCAGCGTAAAATAAATCCAAATCTTTAAATTTCCTACATGGAATCACCATTATAATATTTTAACACAGAACTAGAAAACACTCGTTAAATCCAATGGAATAAATTTTGTCTTTATTTTTCACAAAAATACTCATTAACTGATTTTATTTTTCGAAGTACTAACCCGTTCCCCTTTTTTTCCCGTTTGACTAAATGGAACGATTTTTTCCCGTCTTATTTTACCACAAAAACACGCACACATTTGTTGACACTTTTAACTCTTGACCGTCTAATCCCCTATTCATTTGACTTTTACGGATGGACACACGTGTCACTTTCAGTCCCTTTTTATTCTAATCAGACTAATCATATAGGAAATAACATCCTTGTATAAACAAATGAAATAGTTTATGAAATGTATACAAATGAGCTCATTGAAATATTTATTGTAGTATTTGATTTAAATATTTTGTTTGCGTACTTGAAAACATGTAAACCCTATTGAAATGATAATCATATGTGCATGCAACAGAAAATACATTCTTTAACAATAATAATTTCTATTCCAAACTTTAATTTTTACACTCAGATAAATTTCAATTAAAGATGCTATAAACTAAAAACTTTAAGAATACAGTACGACGACAAAACATTAAACCTAAAAAGCGTTGTCCTCTGCAAGCTGCCATGCGCATGTGATTATTATTTGATTATGTATATTTATGTACTGTTAATTTTGTTATATAACAAACTGAGAGATAATATGAATAAAACTTGAAACTTGAGAAGTTAATGCATTGCTCCGTTTGTCATTGCTATGTCATTGACAAAAAGGAAATATATTAAATTTTCTCAAACGTCATAATGCATTTCCCTCAAACTTTGCACAAATCAATAATATATGTGTATGATTATTTTACATACGTTAAGAAGAGTAAGAACAATAAAGAAAAAAGTTAGACCTAAAAATCCCTAAAATTCTATTAGCAATTTAATATGAAAAAAACAACGAAGCAACAAAACAACAATTTAAATGCCAACATGGTTGAAATGATACTGACAATATATCTAAGTTTCTTGAAAAGAACTGTCAATTATGAAGAGAGACATCAACATTTTTAGTCATCCATTTTCGCGACCAGGAAATTGAAAGTAAAACACACTTTTACAATAATTCACAGTGTATACATTTGTTAGACAAAAGGTCCGTAGATATTGTTGTCAGTAACTCGTTACTCACGAAGATATTTAAATTGATATTATATAATTTTAGCGTTGATTCGTTTTGTGATAAATTGCAAAGAGAATGCTAGGACATTTTTCGGTCTAACTATTTTTCTTTACGTTTCTACCTTTTCTTAGGATATGTAAATTAAACATATATTTATAAAATTGGTTTGAGCAAAGTTTGAGGGAACTGCATTGACGTTTGAGAGATTTTGATATTTTTCTTTTTTTTGTCTATGACATAGCAATGACCAACGGAGCAATCCCTTAAAGATTTAGGTCCGAAAATTTTAAGACTGAAAAGTAATGAAAAAACATGAAACACGGTTGATTGTGTATAAGTTAAAAGGGCCGGTTTACTATGTATGTTTATATAAGGATGCTTTTACAGTATTGAGGATGAACTACATAAAATTGTCTAATACAGATTTTATGAATGCTTTTACCATAAAGTCGCATTCAACAAGCTTAAGAAATTAATAGAACCCCCGTATTTGTTTCCATTATTATAAGGAAACGAAATGGAAAGCTAAATGGAAATTTATACTCAGAATGCAACTTTAAACCAAGCTGCAATTTAATTTCCATTGAGCAATTAAAACTTAAGCTTTACCAGGTATTTCAATTAAGGTACCGTAATAACGTAATAGTCTTTAATATCTGTTACAATTTAGCTTTATATCTTAAAAACAAGTACTGAGTGTGTCTGGTATTTTTGAATTAAAGCCCCAGTCCTAAACTTAAGTAAGAATAATATACTATTGAAAAATCATATTTGTCCATATAGACTCCAATATATAAACTCTCTAACAGAACACAAAAGGTCCGATCGAATTCTTTCTTATAGACGGGATTTTCAATGATAATGTTAAATTATAGTTAACGAACTTTTAAGAAGCTAAATATAATTGAGTTATATTTAGCACCTATTTTTGACGAAGCGACCACTTCATGCGAGATCTCGATTTCTGTGACGTTTCGGAAATCCTACTTTCGCATCTAGTCGCGCGGACCAAATTTATTTCAGTAAATTAAAATTTTATTATCCCGAACTAATGCTGCAAATTTGTGCCTATAGTTCCAAATACATGTAATATTTCATACAAGAGCGGGTGATATTGAAGTGATGCCGCTTTAAGTCAAAAGTGTAAAACATGCAAACTGTTCATTAATTTTTGATAAACGTTTTAGGTATCACTCTTTCAAATAACGTGAACATGAACCACGATGTTTGTTACAACTAGAAAATTATTTGTTCCTTTGATAAAATACTTGTAATATGTCCTCTTTATTAATAAAGTTATATCTGCTGTGAATTATGCACCTCCTTTTTTTCCAGTCGCCATTTCAGCCAATCAGATGCTTGTGATTTGAGACTGGTTTCCGATCTGAGCTTTATAACCTTCAGTCCTGATGTTTATGAATCTTCACTACGGGATAAGCTGTATTATAAATTCATAAGTATTTTCCTAAAATTTAATTTCATTTTGGCCGCGTTTTTCTTTTTGCAACAGTTGTCACCTCAAGCTTGGCATATATATCCACTTCTTGCTGAAGAACTTATGTTGTGTACCGTACTAGAAGTCAGATATTTTGCAACTGAAACAATACTGCTAGGTTTTCCCCTTTATGTAAATATTACACATATCATTGTATTAAATTACATGTAGATCAGTCAGTTCAATCTATCATGTGTTGAATTCCTATTGGTGAAACAATTTTATCGATCGCTACAGGTAATAAATATTTTTAAAAAGTTATCTTTTTAATTACCATTTTCAAAGGCAATAGAGAAAATTAAAACATTTATTTAGATTTTTATTTCCAAAACTATACAGTTTAAACATTTAGGCAATATATAGTGCAGTTTTGATTCGGTTCATTACAGCTTTAACAAGATTTTAAAAGATTTTACGGTGAGGTAAGCGAGGACTTGAAATATGATACATAAACTAAAATGGTGTCAACCGCTTTGCACTTTGTACTTACATAAATACAACCCAAATATTAGAAAAAAGTGGAATAAAAGATACATGAATTTCAAAAAAGATCTGGATGTACACAGGTAAGTAGTATTTGGGTTTGCTGTGAAATCTGTAACATGCGAGATATAAATATTACAGACTAGCTGTAATCTACGTTCATTATTTGCCATGAATGGGTTCCAAGCTGAGACTGTGTCTATTTTTATCGCCTTATTGTTCTTGATACTTATATTTTATTATTGTATTACCCATTATAAAACAAAGACTACTTGATCAATATTATCAACAATGGTATAGCAACATAAATAATTCACAAAGACTTATAACATACAGCAGATTTAAGCACTCCTTTAATTTAGAACCATATCTTGAAATAATACATGAGAAAAAAATTTAAAATAGCTCTTAGCAGGTTCCGATTGTCATCGCATCAGTTAGAAATAGAAAGAGATCGATATTCTAATATACCAAGAGACGAAAGAAAATGCAACTTCTGTAATCTTAATTTTATTGAAAATGAGTACCACTTTCTATTAGTTTGTCCTTTGTACACCAGTATTCGTCAAAAATATTTGAAATCTTATTACAACAGTTGGTCAACTTTAAACAAATTTGATAGATTAATGAGTAGTTGTAACAAAAAAGAAATTATTAACCTTTCTAAGTATATATATTTTGCTAGTCGCTAACGACAAAATCTTGAAACTGACTGAAAGATCTGTGGAACATAAAACATTATTTTATTTAAAAGTGAGATATTTATTGCGTCTGTATTTTAAACTTTTGTAACACCATTTTATTTGATAAAGAAAAACAATTAATGCCTCTCTGAATACGCTTCTCGTTTTTGATAGTATAACACATGTCATTCCATTCCTTCACCTGTATTTTGTAGGCTAGAAGCAATGTTTTTTGCTTAATGCTTAATAAATGTTGTTGTTGTTGTTGTTGTTGTTGTTGTATTCCATAAAGTTTTTAAAGAGGAGTGTACAAGTGAACAGAAACTTTATCACCTTTCATAAAAACCTGACAGTATTTCACAGATTACCGCGAGTTTGTTAATTGGTTATTAAGATGTGTACTTTAGATCTGCAAACTATAGTTTCTGTTGTATTTGTGTTTGCTAGATTTTTAGTGCACACATTCGTGTGTGCTCGTAAACAATTTTAAATACATTTATAAGCACAAATCAATATATTGCTTTACTTTTACCAGCAATCAGTAAACTTTCTAGAATCATTTCTGAAATCTTGGCCTACTTTTTGCCTTATACAATGTTTGCGTCCTATTGAGTCCGATCTTAAATAGATGATACTTTGAAAACCACCGAACGCGACAAAAATCTAAATGTTTCAGGCTGGGTTTGATTGAGCCTGTTCATTGGCAGTAGTGGAAATGCATATTACTGATTACGTCGCCTAGCCTCGGATTGAGCGCTACGCAATATTCACAGAAATATATATGTATCATATTGCTACACGACCTTCAAATATTGTAATAAATAACAACACTAATTGAATGTACAGGTACACTTTTTAGCCGCAACTGTTATCAAAGACTTTCGATTTTGTCGGGTAACACTCTGTTTGTTCTATTATGAAATAATGAAAAATTGTCAAGCTAGGTTATTTTCGATACGATCTTTTGACCGCTTATAAGTAGTTACCTTTTCCATGACATATAAGCTAACCTTAGTGATATAAAAGGGGAAATAGGACTCAGAGCTTTGAAGCAAAGTGGTATTTTCACACATTGCATGTTGTGAAGACAGATTTGTATAAATTAAAGGGTATATATTTCCAGACGGCTTTCGGAGTCTTGGACCGCGTTCCAATATAAATATACATATACATATAATTATGTAAACCGCAACCAAGAATTCTATATTACAAATCCTTCATTAGCAGGGACACTTTTTAGAGATGAGATATAATATTTAATTGCCTTTTAAAACTATAACTGCTACTGTAACAATATTTTAAGCTATTGTCTTAATGTAACCCGATTGTTATATTTTGTTTTTTTGAAGATATTGTCTTTATGCAACCCGAATGTTTTTTTAAAGATATTATCTTAATGTAGCCAAAAGTGTTTTTTTCAAACATATTGTCTTAATGTACACCCACTTCATGTATCATTATATATGTTTGTTTGTATTGCTATAAGCATGGTAAAATGTATATGCAAATAAATATTCATATCGTATCGTAACGTTCACACCAGAAGAAGCTATTTTTAAACATAGATGGATTGCACCGAAGTACACTCAACCATTCAATTGCATTGATTGCATTGAAAGATCAAGGACCAGGAAGTTGGCAATACAAACCAATTAAAACATAATTATTTATAGTACTCAGCTTGCTGCTTTGTTAATCCCACCGGTTAATGCAGATTATTATTCTATGTTGTGAGGTGACATTCTGGTATATAATAAAAGTTGAGAGATTAAAATAAAATAAATGGAAAATGGTTTGTCAATTAAATCAATATGTTTGCAGATAGTTTAATACGAGAATGCTACTTTACGTATTAGTTAGAGTCCAAATAGAGAAATCTACATGAAATAGACACGGCAAAGGAGGGAGCGGTAGCGACCGACTGGCGTGTCTATTTCATGTAGATTTCTCTATTTGTACTCTAACTGACTTAGTGTTTACGCTAGTTTTCCCCAAAGTTTGTTCTATAACAATAGTTTCTATAGACTGCTTCTACACGAAATAGAAAGGAGATATTTTAAAAAATAAAGCATTGTGATTGGTTGAAAAACTAGGGTAAACACTAAATATATGTGATATCATTAATTTCTAAATGTATTGTGTTACGTTAATGTAGCCGTTGCTTGGTTCATTAGATATGACCATTAACCAACGAATATTGATTCTCTAGAGATTTTGTTTACTCACAAGGTAAGACTAAAACATAAAGAGGTATTTATACATTCATTAAATAGGTATGATATAATTACAGAATTGAACTTAAAATATAGGAATAACCATGCCGTAATTTTGAAGTTTGCGACGGTATACACAGATTTTAATGGTGGCAAATATTTTTAACGGCGAAGGCGCAGCCTGAGCCGTTAAAATGATTTAAGACCATTAAAATCTGTGTATACCGTCGCAAACTTCAAAATTACGGCATGGTTATTCCTATTCTAACGCTCTTCCATACTACCCTCAATCGAACCCCCGTTTTTATGTTTTAAGCGAGAAAGAAAATGCCCGCCAAAAATCCGGTAAACAGCTCTCTTGCTGGGTACATTATTACCGACAGTAAACAAGGAATTTTACCGTCGCAAATTTTCGCCATCTGACCAATCAGATTGCTCGAAATTTATTTAGTGCGTTAGAATAAGGATTTTATTAAGCAATTTACGTATATAGAGTATTTATAAAACAATTAGGCATCTTACGAGGGTCTGCGATGTATATTTACCAAAATTGATAAACAACACAAAAGTATTTTTGTTGCAGCTTTACAGTACAATTTTAATTCTACAGAGCGCCCTAAGAATAGGTTTTTAAGCTGGAAAAAGGTTTTCTCGTGGTTAAGGATTGCAAGCAGATAGTGTGAACAGGTGACAAGGTTATAAAACTGAGTATAGAAATCAGTCTCAAATCTCAAGCATCTGATTGACTGAAATAGCGACAAGTCGCTATTTCAGCCAATCAGATGCTTGAGATTTGAAACTGGTTTCCATGCTCTGTTTTATAACCTTAGACACTGAACTCACTAACATAACCTTTCACTCACTGAACCAAAAAAAAAAAGAAACATTTCTACCTTCCTGAACTTAACTCGGTGAGTAGACGAACACAGACATTCACAAAAACGCAGATTCAGAAATTTTATAGTATAATTATATAAGAATATAATTATATAAGAATATTTAATATAACCATTCAATTCAATTGTGTTCTTTTGACAGGAAACAGATGGGGTGAAGATTGAAAATTGGTTCGCACTCGGTCTAGATCGAAAAGACTTTCCATTCCCTAATGACGACCTAGGTGAACGTTCGTTTGAAAGAAAAAAAACTGTGCGTCGTATTGTTATAATTTAGCGTTACCTGGTACAAACATGTATACAGAGACAGGAACACCTGACGGGCAAATTTCGTTTAATGTTGTCTTAGGTCAAAATGAACATGTTTCTCGGCTGGAGCGGCTATTGCGCAGAAGAAACATAATTGTGCTTATCTCAGCTCTATTTTTAATCTTGTGGACGTTGCTCGCAATATTTGGTTCTTACAACATGGCGTCCAGAAGTCACAAAGATGCTGTTTTATTTGTGGACGGTTGGGGTGATTTGACGGTGATAACGTTCGAGCGGTATAACGCCACCGAAGAAATAAATTCTGCACAAAATGCTACGACACAGTTGGTGCTGAAGATCAAACCATTAGATTGATTATATACTTAACAACAAGTTCAATCGTTCAAAAAAGCTAGCCGTTCATTAAGCAACTTCGAAATAACGGTCTATTTTTTGCATGCCATACCAAAAATATTTATAACCTAAGTCATATGTATTCACCCTTATAAAGAAACTGTATTCAAATAGACGAATAGGATTTTTAAAAACCACCTAATGCTACCAATATGAAAATATTGCAGATTCGGTTTAATGGAATCTGTTCATTGGAAGTAATGGAAATGCGAGATGGCGATAGTCTAACCCTCTTGCAGATAAATTAATAATTTACTTGGAAGTAGCATTACAGATTCATTACAATGTCAGTTTTTTTTGTGACAGGGAGTGATAGAAAGCTGCAAACATAAATATGAAAATATATTAGAAGAGCTGTCTTATATGTCCAACAAAGTAATGTCACAGAGCGGGAGAAAATGAGCACTCTGATTAGGACTTGAGTCCCGGATTTCTCGTTTACAAGGAGAATTTAACCTTCAAACGGTTTTATCCGACCCACTTACACATATCTGTGACGGTGATTAGATTTGTGAAGAAAAAAAGTAGCGGAAGCTTTAATAGTATGACAACGGAAATTTAAAGTACCTCCTGAAATGAAATAAAAACTTTTATGTTTTTTTTTCGTAAAAAAGTTTGTCGGCATAAATAATGGTCCAAATTTAGTCAACGTTCAGTGTGACATTGTGCACGTAGGAAGTATTACTGAGTACGAAGCGCAATCGTTAGCAAGAGTAAAGGGCTGGGTGAAATTTTGCCCCAATTGTGACACAATTAAGACTGTGGTGACATATAAACAAATTCTGTGGGCAAACAGCAAGCCATTACATAAATATCATTTCTCTTTCTTATTTAGCACTTTTTGTGTCGCCTGCGATAGCAGGTAGACACATAGGGATCCTATTGTCCGGCGACGTCGTCGTCGTCGTTGTTGTCGGCGTCGGCAGTGCCGTCGTCCGGTAGTCCACCAACTTTAATATGAAACTTAATGTTGCTTATAACTTTGAAAGTACTTGTCCTATTAAGTTAATACTTGGATTATTTCATCTGCATGAACAATACCATCTGTGACAATAAGAATGATAACTCCTGTTTCAGTATTTTTTTAGTTATGCCCCTTTCTAATGACTTTAATATAGAACTTTAAATGAAACTTAATGTTGCCAATAACTTTGAAAGTACTTGTCCTATTCACTTCATACTTGAAATATATCATCAGCATGAACAACGCCGTCTATGACAACAAGAATAATAACTCCTGTTTCAGTACTTTTTGAGTTATGCCCCTTTTAAATGACTTTAATATGGAACTTTAATATGAAACTTAATGTTGCTTATAACTTTGAAAGTACTTGTCCTATTAACTTAATACTTGGAATATATCATCTGCATGAACAACGCCATCTGTGGCAATAAGAATGATAACTCCTGTTTCATTATTTTTTGAGTTATGCCCCTTTCAAATTACTTTAATTTGAACTTTAATATGAAACTTAATGTTGCCTTTAACTTTGAAAGTACTTGTCCTATTCAGTTCATTATTGAAATATATCATCAGCATGAACAACGCCATCTGTGACACCAAGAATGATAACTCCAGTTTCAATATTTTTGAGTTATGCCCCTTTCAAATAAAACTTTAACATGAAACTTAATGTTGCCTATAAATTTGAAAGTACTTGTCATATTCACTTAAAACTTGGAACATATCATCTGCATGAACAACAACATCGGTTACAATAACAATCATAACTCCTGTTTGACTATTTTATGAGTTATGTGCCTTACACATGGAACTTAAACATCAAACTTAATGTCGCCTATAACTTTGAAAGTACTTGTCCTATTCACTTCATACTTTGAATATATCATCAGCATGAACAACGCCATCTGTGACAGCAAGAATGGTAACTCCAGTTTCAATAATTTTTTGAGTTGTGCCCCATTCAAATAAAACTTTTAAATGAGATTTAATGTTGCTCATAACTTTGAAAGTACTTGTCCTTTTCACTTAAAATAAGGACCATAACTTCTGTTTGAATATTTTTTGAGTTATGCCCCTTTCAAATGCAACTTTAACACGGAACCAAATGTTGACATTATCTTTTAAAATACTTGTCCTGTTCACTTAATATACAGAATATATCATCTTCATGAACATCATCATCACTAACAACAAGAATGATAACTCCTTTTTATGAATGTCCCTTTCACACGAAACTTTATGTTGTCTATATTTTTTAAAGTACTTAATACTTTAAATATTTCATCTTCATGAATAACAACATTGGATACAACAACATAACTCCTGTTTAACTATTTTTGAGTTATGTCCCTTTCAAAGCATATAACTTTGAAAGTATTTGTCCTATTCACTTAATACTTGGATTATATCATCTGCATGAACAATGACATTGGTGACAAAAAGAATGAAAACTCCTGTTTAAATATTTTATGAGTTATGCCCCTTTCAAATGCAACTTTAACATGGAACATAATGTTGCCTGTAAAATTGACAGTACTTGTTCAGTTCACTTAATTCTTTGAATATTTCATCTGCATGCACATACCAACTGGTGAAGAATGATAACTTAGGTTTCACCGTTTTTTAGTTATTCCACTTTCAAATGCAATTTAGGTGACTCATGTGTTTTGTGGTGTAGTATTGAAATCAACTTGAATAAAATCATTTTATTATATATGAATAAACATAGGCCACATTTCAACTTTTTGCCAGCAGGCGACACATGTGTTCCGCGGAACACAACATTCTAGTTGTTTAAAAGTATGTATTTGTTTTCAATTTCCGACGTGAAATATCTATACTCGCCCTCGCAACACATATTTTCTTGTAGGTCTTTATTGAATGATGCTGTTTATAAATAAGCTTATAACTGTGAAAATGTCACTATCAACCTCCATCATGATGCTTTACACTTGTTTCTTTAAAGACGTACCCTCAACTAAACAAGCTCGGGATATCTTCATTCGTTGAGAATAACTTACACAATGATAAGCATCAGTGTCCAATGTTATAAAACTGAGCATGGAAACCAGTCTCATTTCAGCCAATCAGATGCTTGAGATTTGAGACTGGTTTCCAAACTCAGTTTTATAACCTTCAGACCAGATCAATCAAATGTGTTTGTCAGTAGTCTGTTCACGGCAGGTAACAAAATATTTTTGTAGGCTTGACACCATTTTTACTCTTTTGTAAAAATAACCATGCATTAATCAACTGTAGATCCGAGTGAAAATGTCACAAACAGCTGCAGAAGGTGGACACACCGAGTACTTTGTGTTAAACTGTTAAATTTATTGGTGACCGCAATGATCTCTCCTAAAACAATGTTCACACATGTATAGCGCTACAAATTCAAAAGTTGAATATACAATACTAAGTTAAATGATGTAATGAAAAATATTAGTTTCAGATTTCATAATGTGGTTTGTTGTATGTTTTATTCCAAGGTAGATAGTTATATCCCTAACGTATTTGCTAAGTATAAAAGAGCCAGTATTTTCATTTCACTATATCATCTTTTTAACCAATAAAAACGCACACCTTTCATAATATTATACATTTTTTTAAATCCGAAAATCGAAGAAAATAATGGATTGATGGGGAATTTTGAAGTGATATGTGAAAATCCTCTTCGTTCAGCATAAGGATCAGTGGAGTCTGGTCAAGTACCTGGTGAGTGTAGTTGGGCTGTTTTACCAGATACCTATCTCTCTGTACTATAATCTATCTCAACTGTTAGTTCGGCTCAATTTCGGCCATAAAGTGAAGAAATATTGCATCGCATACTAAACAAAATCAAACATGAATATATTCATTTTTTGAAGACTGCCAGTTTGCAGAAAACATCCAAGATGTCGAGCCTTTTGACATATAGCCGTTTACCTAGTTATATAAGAATTTATGTTGTAAAAATACATAATTTTTGAGGTTGTGCGTCAATCGTAGAAAGCTTAAGTAAATTATAATATCTGCATATACTTAAGATAACTTAACATTTATTTATGTTTCATGGAGTCCGCCATCTTCAACCTGATCTGTGGACACCAGCAAGAGATATTAGTCTTGGAACTATCAGTAATGCGTGCCGATAAAATGTGTAACCCTTTTCAAAAGCTGAATTAGCATTACTTGTCTGCTAAAGCATGTACTTTTTTAAAAAGTTATAATTTTCAAACCAATATTCTGATAAATCAGAGTGCTACTGATCTTTATTGAAATGTTTGATATAATCACAATCAAATTACAGAGCGATCACAATAATGTTACAGAAAGCAGTGAACGTTAAACAAACATTTTGAGTGACGGGTGCGCCTAAACCAACGATGATCGTGTTTCCTGCTACATTTCTGTAATCAGGAATCCACCAAAGCTAGAATACCTATCTCCCCAATAATTCTCATCAGGCCGCAAAATATTCTGCACTGCAACATCGTCACCTGTATAAATAGAAAAAAAATTAAAACACTCTACCTGTTAACGCTACCTTCATAAGAAGTATGATGTAATTTTCATCTTTAATAGGTTAGTAATACACGTGTTGTGAATATATGAAAAATTTGAATGTAAGATTGTTAAATTGTTCTTTAACTAGTCTCAAAGTTTCTTCGCACCATGAGTAACATCGGGAAAAAAGATGGGTATGACAGGTGTATAAATCGCAAGACTGCATTTTACATTAATCGATACATTGTTTTGTATAGCCTAGCTGTTCTGTGCTAAACTATATTTGAGACCAACACTGCTTAGTAAGTATAGACTTAATATAATTTGAGATTATGCCAATCTTTACCCGCCTACCTCTTTTAAGCTGTATGGTTACACTCTGACTAGACGAACCATGTCTGCCGTCGGTCCCTCGCTCATTTAGGTGTGCAACTTCATTTCCGTTGACAACAATGGCAGCCCAGAATTCCATATTTTGTCTCGACAACAACGTAGCGGTGATTAAGTAAAGACCACTGACAGGAGCAGTAAACACCCCATGATGTTTGTTGTAGGCATTACCAATGTTGGTTTTCACGTCTTCAAATATAATGTTCTGGTGAAGTCCAACGTGGTCTTGAAAAGAGGTGCTCATTGTCGCGAAAAAGGCAATATTTCCTGTCGTCTGTCTTGGAATAAGAGACCTTTCGTGAGTTTCTGAAACAAATGTTGTGCCATAAAATATGAATAATAATATGAACAAATATTTGGCATACTACTAGTATTAAAGGTAGACAATTCAGTAACATCATGACTGAAGAACGAATTTTCAAAACGTTGATCGCTGAATCGTTTATCTAGGGATTTTTTTGGAATAAAAGTGAAACATGCATATATTTAACTGCCACACTTCAAAAACACAGCCTCTCTACACAGTCAAAACGTAGAGAGGAAAAAAATACTAATGTTGTATTACACTGAAGCTGAATTGTTATCTGGATTTTAACAATTAGAGAAACCATGGATGAACATGTTGCTGCACTTAATCAATGTTTTTACTACACCGATCAAAACATTTTAATTTCTACACATGGAAATGGAGTTGGAGTACACTCTTCAAATTTTAAAACTAAAACAGATATATCCTTTTTCTTCTTTTTATGAAAAGACTATTAAAATCCCCTAGTGCATACGTAAGCAAAGGGCATGAATATAAAGTTAGTTCCCGTTTCCCGGTTCCTTATTCCTTTTTCAGCGTTAAGTTGGTTCCTGTTTCCCGTTTCCTTTTTCCTTTTTCGAAAAAGGAATAGGGAACTGATACATACAGTTCCCGGTTCCTTATTCCTTTTTCAGCGTTAAGTTGGTTCCTGTTTCCCGTTTCCTTTTTCCTTTTTCGAAAAAGGAATAGGGAACTGATACATACAGTTCCCGGTTCCTTATTCCTTTTTCAGCGTTAAGTTGGTTCCTGTTTCCCGTTTCCTTTTTCAAAAAAGGAAACAGGAACTGACACGTACAGTTCCCTATTCCTTTTTCGTAAAAGGAAACATGAACTGACAAGTACAGTTCCCTATTCCTTTTTCGTAAAAGGAAACAAGAACCGACACCTACAGTTCCCTATTCATTTTTTATTACACTAAACTTGAACTGATGCATACAGTTCCTTAAAAATTTTTCAAAGAAGAGAATTTAATATGATGTGAATATAAATGAATTTGTACCGTTATGATTAAGTAAGTTAAGAAATCAGTACCCTGTATCATTCTCGAGATGGCGATAAAGAAAGTAACTCAAGGTATGTATTTTATTGTTGTTGTTGTTGCTGCTGCTGTTGCTATTGTTGTTGTTGTTGCTGTTTCTGCTTACTTATCTGTCCTCTGTATAGACAGGCTACATACTACTTGGTTAATTTGATGAAAGCGAACATTGGTTCAGCGATTGATGGCTTCGTTTTCGGCTAGCGTGGCAGTTTTACACTATAAATTGTTAGAAATATACGACCTTATTGGCGTTTACAAAACCAAATAGATAAATAAAACTGCTTAATACATTTTTTCTGACATATTTTTTGTTATTCCATAATTTTTTATATCCCTTTCAGGGGCTTCAAATTGCCTTTCTTACTGTGCTTAGGTTGTCCTTTTTCTGATATGCAAATATATCCTGTTAATACAGTTAAGCTTATGATAAGAATTTTAAATAAACCATGAAATAATTCCATTTCGCGGGGACGAATTTTCGCTCAAAATCCATAAATGATAATTGCGAACGGGCTTACATTCGTTCTATCCAGACATACTATTACATGGTGCCATTCCGCCGAGTTTTGAATTCGTGCATTTTTCCAAAGCCGAAATACGCGAATTTATTGACAGGAAACATTTACTTGTTCCAAGAATTTTCTGTGTAAAAGAGAAATGTTCAAAAGGAAAGATGATTTGAACAGTGATTCGATCTGCGTTAAGAAAATCGTTACTGTTGTTCTGAACAAGGGGGAGATAACTTCAACAATGATTGATAATGTCTGTATGAAATCTGTACAAAAAACTTCAGTTCTTTTTTCGAATCTGAATAAGGAATAAGGAACCAGTTCCCGTTTCCTAATTCGAATCTGAATAGGAATAAGGAACCAGTTCCCGTTTCCTTATTCGAGCGAATAAGGAACCGGCAAATATAATGAAATGTAGTTGATTGTTTGTTTTCCCTGAGCAGTTTCTAGATAAAACCCGTTGTTCTGAACAAGGGGGAGATAACTTCAACAATGATTGATAATGTGTGTATGAAATCTGTACAAAAACTTCAGTTCCTTTTTCGAAGCTGAATAAGGAATAAGGAACCAGTTCCCGTTTTCTTATTCGAATCTGAATAAGGAATAAGGAACCAGTTCCCGTTTCCTCATTCGAGCGAATAAGGAACTGGCAAATAAAATGAAATGTAGTTGATTGTTTGTTTTCTCCGAGCAGGTTCTATAAAAAGCCGTTGTTATGAACAAGGGGGAGATAACTTCAACAAAGGCTGATAATGTGTGAATGAAATCTGTACAAAAACTTCGGTTCCTTTTTCGAATCTGATTAAGGAATAAGGAACCAGTTCCCGTTTCCTTATTCGAATCTGAATAAGGAATAAGGAACCAGTTCCCGTTTCCTTATTCGAGCGAATAATGAACTGGCAAATATAATGAAATATAGTTGATTGTTTGTTTTCTCCGAACAGTTTCTAGATAAAAGCCGTTGTTCTGAACAAGGGGGAGATAACTTCAACAATGATTGATAACGTGTGTATGAAATCTGTACAAAAACATCAGTTCCTTTTTCGAATCTGAATAAGGAATAAGGAACCAGTTCCCGTGTCCTTATTCGAATCTGAATAAGGAATAAGGAACCAGTTCCCGTTTCCTTATTCGGGCGAATAAGGAACTGGCAAATATAATGAAATGTAGTTGATTGTTTGTTTTCTCCGAGCAGTTTCTAGATAAAACCGTTGTTATGAACAAGGAAGGGGGAGATAACTTCAACAATAATTGATAATGTGTGTATGAAATCTGTACAAAAACTTCAGTTCCTTTTTCTTATCTAAATAAGGAATAAGGAACCAGTTCCCGTTTCCTTATTCGAATCTGAATAAGGAATAAGGAACCAGTTCCCGTTTCCTTATTCGAGCGAATAAGGAACTGGCAAATATAATGAAATGAAGTCGATTGTTTGTTTTCCCTGAGCAGTTTCTAGATATATGCCGTTGTTCTGAACAAGGGGGAGATAACTTCAACAATGATTGATAACATGTGTATGAAATCTGTACTAAAACATCAGTTCCTTTTTCGAATCTGAATAAGGAATAAGGGACCAGTTCCCATTTCCTTATTCGAATCTGAATAGGAATAAGGAACCAGTTCCCGTTTCCTTATTTGAGCGAATAAGGAACTGGCAAATATAATGAAATGCAGTTGATTGTTTGTTTTCCCTGAGCAGTTTCTAGATTAAACCCGTTGTTCTGAACAAGGGGGAGATAACTTCAACAATGATTGATAATGTGTGTATGAAATCTGTATAAAAACTACAGTTCCTTTTTCGAATCTGAATAAGGAATAAGGAACCAGTTCCCGTTTCCTTATTCGAATCTGAATAAGGAATAAGGAACCAGTTCCCGTTTCCTTATTCGAGCGAATAAGGAACTGGCAAATATAATGAAATATAGTTTGTTTTCTCCAAACAGTTTCTAGATAAAACCCGTTGTTCTGAACAAGGGGGAGATAACTTCAACAATGATTGATAATGTGTATATGAAATCTGTACAAAATCTTCAGTTCCTTTTTCGAATCTGAATAAGGAATAAGGAACCAGTTCCCGTTTCCTTATTCGAGCGAATAAGGAACTGGCAAATATAATGAAATGTAGTTGATTGTTTGTTTTCTCCGAGCAGTTTCTAGATAAATACCATTGTTCTGAACAAGGGGGAGATAACTTCAACAATGATTGATAATTTGAATCTGAATAAGGAATAAGGAACCAGTTCCCGTTTCCTTATTCGAATCTGAATAAGGAATAAGGAACCAGTTCCCGTTTCCTTATTCGAGCGAATAAGGAACTGGCAAATATAATGAGATTTAGTTGATTGTTTGCTTTCTCCGAACAGTTTCTAGATAAAAGCCGTTGTTATGAACAATGGGGAGATAACTTCAACAATAATTGATAATGTGTGTATGAAATCTGTACAAAAACTTCAGTTCCTTTTTCATATCTGAATAAGGAATAAGGAACCAGTTCCCGTTTCCTTATTCGAATCTGAATTGGCAAATATAATTAAATGTTTGTTTTCTCAAAGCAGTTTGTAGATAAAACCCGTTGTTCTGAACAAGGGGGAAAAAGTTGTATGAACAGTTCCTGTTTCCTTATTTGAGCGAATAAGACACTGGCAAATATGTTCAATTTTAGTTGAATTTTTTATTACCAAATCGGCCTTTAGGTAAATCCGTTGATCTGACTATAGGTGATATAGCTTTAACAATGATTGTTTTATGTGTGAGAAAGCTGTTCTGATTCTGATACCTCAGGTCCTTTTTGGAATCTTTATAAGAAATATGGAACTAGTTCCCGTTTACTTACTGTGTCATATAAGGACCTGAAACAATGAAATCAAAATTCTTAAGAAAAAGATTACTGATTCGCATGGCGCGAGTCATTCATATCAGAGCTTTAACCAGTTCCGGGGTAGTAGACATCAACGTCGGGAGACGGGCTTGCGGAATAATTACGGTAGACATGTGACATGCTGGAACTGTTGCCGTTCAAACCACGCTTCGAGGGAATGTCGTTATATTATGAATTAGAGTTGCAGCGATAGACATCCTTACATTCAATGCAACTTTTTTAATATTTTAAGTGATGTCTGCTGCGAATGTAATACTATTTCTTGTACTTGTTTATATAAAAATGATCTTCAATTTAATACCGATAGCCCAGAAAGAGTCACCCTTACTTATTATCAATGTAATAATGTGGTTAATACAATTTATGATATATCTATAAATCCAGTATTTACTGTTGATTGTCATGAATCTCAGTCTATTTCTAATACATGTTTACCTAATAATAGTTCTCATAAAACGTATGTTAGTGAACAAGCAAGTGATAAAAGTCGAATTAATTATCAACGTGATTATTCTACTCATGACAATTCTGATATATCTATTAATTCAGACTCTTCTGTTAGCTGTTGTGAAGACGACCATCAAGAATCCACGTTTAGTTTTAAAGCTAAAGGTTTGCACGTCGCCTGTCTTAATATACAACATTTACTTCCTAAACTGGACGAAGTTAAATTATTATTGCACGAACCATTTTCATCGGATATTTTAGGCCTTTGTGAAACCTTTTTAACTGAAAACATTATTAATTCGGACGTTTCTATTGCAAATTTTGTGTTTGAGAGAAAAGATCGAAAATGCAAAAAAGGAGGAGGGTTACTTATTTACATAGCAGAACATATTTCCTATCGCAGAATATATGATTTTGAAACAGACGACATTGAGTCGATTTGGATACAATTAAGTTTTCATAATAATAAGTTTTTACTAAATTTTGTTTACCGCCCACCAGATAGCACACAAGAGTGGATCGATAAATATGAACAACAACTAATTAAAGCTGAGGCACTTAACTTGGAAACTCATGTATTAGGTGATTTCAATATAGAGTTTTTACCTCCAAATACGTTTAAAAATGAAAAGTGGAGTAGTGTAATGCAGGACTTAGGGTTTTCTCAATTAATTCAAAGCCCAACGCGTATAACGTCCCGATCCTCCACTATAATCGATCATCTGTATACAAATGAAAATGAGAATATTATAGAAATTCTAGTTCCTAAAATAAGCATAAGTGATCACTATCCGGTTGCCTTTACTAGAAGACTTGTTCATGCGCGCGACCAGAACAGCAGTCATAAAACAATTATATACAGATCTTTCGCAAATTTTGTTGAGTCCGATTTCATTTCAGATCTTTATAAATGTGACTTTGCTGCTCTAGAATCAATAAGCAACCCTAATGTAGTCTTAGATATTTTGTATAATGATATACATATTTTGTTAAAAAAAACATGCACCAATAAAAAAGAAACGCGTAAAAAGATTACATCAACCAGACTGGTACACAGATGATATTAAACATGCACGGCGAATTCGTGATAAATTTAAAGCTTGCAATAATGAATTACAATATAAAATTTGGAGAAACAAATGTACCTCTCTTATTCGAAAAAGTAAGAAAAACTTTTACAATTCGGCTGTTGAAAATAAGAAAGAACCCAATTTATTATGGAAAAATTTAAAATGTATTTCTGACAATAGCTCAAATATAAATAATTTGCCGTCAACTCTTCATGTAGGTGAAAGATCATTAAATAATCCAGATGAAATTGTTAATGCTCTCAATCAGCATTTTGTTAATATCTCAAATAAAATAAATAGAGTTGACTTTAAAGCAGAAAATTTTATTGACTTGAAGAACCAACTTAATGAAAAGCTAGGCTCATTGGAGTTTGATATAAATTTCATTACGCCATTTGAAGTAAGTAAAATAATTCATCACTTGCATGCAAATAAATCAACAGGATTAGATGGTATCAGCCCTAAAATAATTAAAATATGCAAAGACGTGATATCTCCAATTTTAGCTAATATTATTAACTTGTGTATTAGCCAGGGCATATTTCCTGACATATTCAAGTTTGCAAGGGTTATTCCAATTCATAAAGGTTCAGATAAGGATGATCCTAGTAACTACAGACCTATTTCAATCTTACCATCCCTATCAAAAATTTTTGAAAGGCACATTGCCACACAATTACAAAACTATTTTCACGTTACCAACATTTTACATCCTAATCAATCTGGATTAAAAAAAAATCATTCATGTCAAACAGCTTTAATTCGAATAGTTGACACTTGGGTTAATGCGATAGACTGTAATGAGTTGGTAGGAACAGTATTTATAGATCTTAAAAAGGCGTTTGATCTTGTTGATCATCAAATTCTTTTACATAAATTAAAACTTTATCATTTTCCCAATAACGCTATCAACCTTTTTGCTTCTTATCTGTCCAATAGAATGCAATTAGTTAAACATGGTGAATGGAGATCTGATTTTCTACCAATAACAACTGGAGTACCTCAAGGCTCAGTAATTGGTCCACTATTGTTCATACTGTACATTAATGACATATCTTTAAATATTTCTTCACCAATTGACATGTATGCAGATGATGCAACTCTTCATGTAAATGATCGAAATATTCAAGTTATAGAACAAAACCTACAGAATGATCTTAATGTGATTGACACTTGGTGCCACAAAAACAACATGGCAGTAAATCCGTCTAAGACTACTTGTATGGTTATAACATCTAAAAGACAAGCTAATCGTGAAACTTATTTGAAACTATTTATCAACCATGTTCAAATTAAAAATGTTAAATGCCAAAAGTTACTTGGAATTTATGTAGACAATACACTAAGATGGAAAGAACATATAAATAAAACGTGCTCAAAAGTAGTGTCTAAAATTTCATTATTAAAGAGAATATCCTATTTTCTTACATCTGAAATGAAACAATTATTTTATAATGCGTATATTGTGCCTATACTTGATTATGGATGCGTCATTTGGAGCCATGCTAATACATCAGCATTGAATAGAATTATAAAATTACAAAAGCGTACTGCGCGAATAATTCTGCACAAACCTATACAAACGCAAACAAAGGAGTTATTCACAACGTTAAAATGGCTATCATTCTTTAGCAGATGTAAATATCATTCAGGGTTAATAGAGTTCTTTCACATTGTTACCTCCCCTTAGCGCTCTCTAAAATTGAAGAGCATATTTAGTCGATAAATGCACGCGAGGGGGCATCGTTTACTATTGTTAAGTGGGCAGGGTACAGTTTCGCACTTTGGTCCCGGTGGATTTTTTAAATATTTGGGATACCCTTGAATTTAATGCATTAAAATCATTGTTTAAATTTAAAATGTGAGATTCTTTTATAATTATGTATAGTTTGTGCAATAAGAAATCTGATCATGGTGGCTAAAATGCATGGATGGTAGCTTTGTATGTTCTGAGTTGAATAGTAACCGGATGAAAACACAGTCTGCTCGGTTGAATCTGAGAATAATTTGACGGTGAGGTATTTCAATGACAAATGCTGAAAAATCAAGCTGGATGGGAGACACTTTCCATCTGCTTGGGGAATTGGGCACAGATAAAATATTAACAGGAAAGGGGTTTTATTTCAAAAGTTCGTGCAGGAAATATTTTGCAGGCTTTCAAATATGTAGGATTTTAGCCAAATTTGCACTGGAAAAACAGGGGTAGGGGTGAGCTTATATGTCTTATTAAATCCTGAAGGATAATTACTGTAGACCAGTTGCTTGTTGTTTGCATGAAGCCACCCCCCTCCAACACAGAAAATACAACAACACAATTTTAGCAGTACAAAATTTGTATTTTCAGTAAAAAAGAGTTCGCGCGCAGTCACAGACTCTGAAAGCCGCCTCAGAAACTGTACCCTGCGCCCTTAATATGACTAAGTGATTATAAAATTAAGAAAATGTTGATTAATCATTTCAAATTTATAAATAAGTAAGTTCAGACAAACAACGAAGAATAAAAAAAACGTTATGATCATTTACAAGCACATCAAGAAAGTTTATGCGCATTTTAAACATTGTTTATCGCGGTATTTTCAGGACGCGAGTATCCAACGGATTTGTTTGGGTTTTTTATGAAAATACACACGTGAATTGTGTTTATTAAAAATAAATCTGTATAATTGACAATTCAGACGAACATTATCGGACATTTTACCGTTTTACGGCATGTTTTTTTGTAACGCTATAATTTATATTGGAATGAGACATAATTATATTCTTACTAGCTCGTCGGCGACTATGTTGATATGTGTTTTGCTTTTGAGAAAAAAATATTACGTATTTACATAATAGGATGATTCCAGCTACAACCCGAGAAATCGTTCAATTGATTGAACTAAACGAATATTGCCGGACGGCAGGCCAACCAAAACCTATTTTACAAAATCCAGAGAGTTTTGTTGTTTTTTTTTTAATGAAAACTATTTTGATGTTGAAGTTCGTAATTGTTGTCGCTGAAGGTTTTGAAATAGATCTATAATATTTTCATTTCTGTTTAAAATAAAAATGACCATGGACCAAAACAAATGAACGGGACTGCGATATTCAGGTCCGAGTTTAGTTTTATGACACTTAGCTGTTGCGTACATGTGTGCCCGAGGCAGCGTGTCACTATCACGTAATCTCTCAATAAACAGGAAATTGTGGAGCCGTGACCAAGACCAAGTTTCTTAATATTAATTAATATAATTGTAAAACCCATTATAAATTCAGTTAAATTTATGTTTCATTAATTATCCTTTTCAATATTTTTAAATCCTGAGATTTTGCCTGAAAATCCTTAGATCCGGAGAAGAACCTTACGGTCCGGAGATTTCAGATAAAATCCTGAGAATTTGAAGGTCTGCGGACATTTTATCTTCTTTCTACATCATTCCCGTAACACGTAGATATTCATGAAATGCGACTTAAACTAATGTCTATTGACTATGGCTGACGATTTTATAAAAAAAAGATGTTTATAATAACATGAGTAACTTAATAAGCTTAACGGGCGTTGAATACAACGACGATACATTGCTGAATTCATCCGTTTACCTCCAATTTAGAGAGATCATGTAACATAAAATATATTTCTTGAAGTAAACGCATTTTGTCAGAAAAACTCGATACGCTTATATATGTGTCTGTGGAAAATATACAGTAACGTGTAATCCACAATGTATTTGTTTTCATATAAGACTTCCCGATTCAAAGTGGCAACCACGTCTTTGATTGTTTTACGCTTTTCACAGTCACATATTGCCGACCAGACGTTTTAAGCCTATTATATTCGGAAATTCTAAAACTCGAATTTATTATGCTTTATCATAATTATTATTATAATTTATCATTAGCTTTAAGACGACACCGCGATCATGTCTGTTCATTTTGTTAGCAATGACACAGTTAAATGCCCCCTCACTTGTCGGTTTAGGATAAAACCTATATTTTCCGCACCTAACGTGGCGTACGACGCATGCGCACAACAATGTGAAAGACCTCTATTGTATAAAAAGCCTTAAATAAACTTGCACCTGATTATATCACAAACATATTGCCTGTAGCTAATAACGAATCATACAACTTGAGATCATCTTCTAGGAAAGACATACAACATATCCGTCCCCGAACTAATGTATTACGAAATTCTTTTAGATTTACGGGAATGAACATTTGGAACTCAACTCCTTTGCATATTCGATCTTCAAACAATATTGTTCTATTCAAAAAGAAACTTAAATCTTATCTTTTACAAAATGATCTTTTTTAAGCTACTTTTTTCTCAGGTTCATGGAATGCTCGCATACCTCAACCTTTGTTAGCATTCTTATTATTACTACGTGTATTTAATCTATATAAATGAACTGGGATACTAATACATGTAATCCGTTGTAGTTGAATTGTTCTACACTATACGTAACGTTTTTAATACCTTGGTTTTTGAATATGTTCACTTGATTATACATTGCCTGTGTAAGAACACCGCAACACAATATTTTGTATCATATGTCTTCACAGTTTATATTCTAATTTTCGATATATCTAACACCTACTATTGTCTGTCTGCTGTAATTTTTTTTTTTTGGAGTGTGTCTGTGTTTGTGTGTGCGTGCGTGTGTGCGTGTGTTTGTATGCGTGGATGTGTTATTTCTTTCATTGTTAATTGTTATAGAAGACCCAATTGAAAATAAGTTTACATTAAATTTTGTTTTATGTACACTTAATTGGAATTCTTCTTAAAATAAATATTTTATTATTATTATTATTATTATAAGGAACTGACAAATATTGGCTGCCTTTCATTAAGAATTTACGATAGTGTCGTATCGTAAACTGCGATACCATTTACGAACAATTTACGAAAGTGACAAACGCGTTTCATAAAGACCTAGGTCCCGGTAAGTCTTAAAACAGCCGTTTCCGGGCGCGAGGTTTTTAGCGCGCTCATGTCAAACACAAAAATGGCGACTTCCATGAAACTGAAATTTCTTTAATTTAGCTATTTTGATGAAACTTCCGTCGTTTTCTACATGTAGATAATATAATAATGGAGGACAATGATCATTAAACTTCATTCCTCCTGGGTTCCAGACCCTGCTGTCCGAGAAAACACGTGAAATAACCGGTATGTTAAAGTAAGCTACAACACTGAAAACAAGGTAGGCTATATAACAATAGCCTGAATAGGATTATAAGTGTTTACATAATTTGAAAATCGGTCTTGTAAACAATAAATTGTTATAATTGGCTTTTTCAAACATAATTTTATCTGGCAATGTCAAAAATTATAATGTCGAGCAGTGCAAATTATTGATCAGCCTGATAGGGGTGGGGTCAATGGGTTAAATGATCGTTCTGAATAATGAATTGTACACCCTAGTATTATGAAGGTGATGAGGTGTGAAAAGAAAATAATCGTCTTAAAGCGTGGTAATATGTTCATTGTTAGGTTGTAGCAGAACATTCTGACCTGACAATAGGTTGTCCCGGAGAAATATTCATCATTCAGCATTTCGTCTGATCAGGATCTGCACTGGTCCCGTTAACTATGGAATCTTAACTATGAAACTGTGTATAATATTGCGAAGTTTATTTTTTCAGCTGTAAAAGAAAGACAATAATATTTTGAAAATTAAATTGTTAACATTTAGTTTAATTATGCCTCTCAGATAAATGTCTACCACTTAATATGTATGTGTTTGCTATAAGCACTTTGTGTTTAATGCAATAAATGTGATTGTTGTTTAAAGCCAACAGTGCAGATCCTGATCAGACGGCTTACACATACAGTTGACAGTTCTAATCTTCTGTTCACTGATTTAAAAATAATCTAGAAACAACAGCAGCAAGCAGTAAAATTATAATAATTATTTTATACATGTAATAATCAGTTGGTCTGATCAATTCAAATGGTCTTTGGAAACTAACTATGAAAACCTGTCATGAAACTGATGTCTTTAATTTTCCTTACATCTTTGTTGTGTCAAAAACAAGTTTAGGATTGGAAGATTGGAATCACATTATAGCATACCTGAAACTTTTTATTGCAATGACTGGTGGTTTTATTAACACCTATATAGTATATGTATCTTGTATTTAAATTTTTACTTCAGTTAAGAAGAAAAGACAGTTGGAAGGACGAGTCCCTGCAGCTGACCTTATTATAGTTGCTGTTTAATTCACAAGATCTGGTTACATACATGGACGAACATTTTATTGACTCCAAGGTATTTCTGATGATCATTTATGTTTCTAAAACTTAAGTGACCTCAATACCGTAAATTGGGATATTTTGGCGTCGTGATATTTTGTCCATTTGCCCCATAATACCTGTGTTTTATTTTGGCCAGTTTAATTTTGGCCATTTATCATTGTGTGGCAAAAAATAAACACATATATGTTTTTTTATCACTTGTAATGCATAAAATATTTTAAGATCGACATTTTCAGAACATTTATTGCAGCACACAATAATCCAACAAACTGAATGAAATACAGTAATTAAATTAAAAATTATGAGATTTATCTGGTTGGTTTGATAAGCGATAAATAGTGGTCAGCGTCGATGACGTGTGAAAGTCAATCTGTATTGTTGTTATGTTTGCACTAAATGGGCTGAATTTTCACCTGTGACATATTTTAGTGTGTTTAATTTTGGCCTTTTCATCATGGTGGCCAATTAGGCAAATTATTAAACAAGGCCAAAATAAACCAATTTACGGTATGTGGTTGATATTTCTCAAAAATATATGATTCATTGTAAGATAATTAATTAAGTTTGATAGATTGAATTTTTCAGTTATTCTACAGTTATTTATTTAATTTTTAACAGTCACTTACATGTATGTCTAGAAGTTTTGAAAAAAAACAACATACATTATAACACTTTACTCATTATATACAGGTTTTGTCGCATGTTCATACAGTGTGCGAGGGTTGTCCCAATAAATCGTAGACTTTTTGAATAAAAAGAAAACTACTAAACACATCTTTAAGCAAATTTCACAGTTAGTTAAGACATCATTTGGTAACAGGTATGCTGAATTTCAACGAAAAATCTTTTAAAATAAAGAAATTACACACACTTTATTAAACCGAGATAGCGATTGGCGGTGCTAGTCAAAAAGCGCCATGATTTTGAATTCAATAATTTACTTTACAGTTAATACATTACACAGTGCCATTTTAGCGGCTAATTGTTAATGTTGCCTTAATTGGTGATAATTCTGAAATCAATATGCAAAGTTTCAAAAAGTTGCCATAATTTGTATAAGAGTAGTGCTGGTTTCATGCTAATGAGTAAATATTAACTTCTAATAAAAATCGCGAAGTTTGAAGAAGCTGCGGCACACATTTCGATCATCCAATATTGTGATAAAAGCGAATTGACGCCAAAAGACACGATTAAGGAATAAAAACAAGTTAAAAAGCATTCTCATTTCTAGAGCCTTAGTATACAAAAGTGGCACAGAAAGTTTTTGCATGGCGAAACAGAAATAATACTCGGAATCAGTCATCCCCCGTACTCGCTAGACCTTGCTCCAGTAGACGTTGTGTACTTTTGGGCTCATAGGTCGCAAATCTCAGATCTCTGATGAGATCAGAAAGCTTGGCCTTCAACAAAATTCTTGAAATAATGTAACAGAGTGTTACATTAATTTATTTAATAGTCCGGTGATCAGACACAGTGAGTGTATCAAAATGCTGAAGAGTACTTCAGGAAGGAGTAACGGTATGCTGTGTGAGCATTTTAATGACGTTGCGATGTGCGCCGCTGGTCGACAGGTCGAATTGTTAAAATGTTTCCGATTTCTTTGTGGTAGTCTATTTTTCTTTGATATTTCATCTACAAATTACCAATTCATGTTTTAACTAACTGTGAAAGTTGCATAAATATGTGTTCAGTAGTTTTCTTTTCATTCAGATAGTCTACGATTTATTGGGACAACCTTCGTATATCCAGATCAGCTGGCACATCTGTAGCTTCTGATCAGGATCTAAACTGTTCGCATTTCAATCAGAAACAACCTAATGAATTAAACAGCAAACAAAGTAAATCATGATCAGACAATTTCTATATGTATCGGCTGATCTTGATCTACACTGTCCATCTGTGAATAACAACAGCCAGATCGCATGGAGTAAAGGGTTAAATTTCAGTATTAATACTATTTTGTTAATTGTCATTCCTTTAATATAAATAATGAATGTAATACATGAAAAATCTCTCATGTGCCACATTTATTTATTTAACTTGTATAATAATTCTTATAGAAATGTGTTACAGAGTCATCAAACCATTTGCCTCCATTAAATTTTGGCAATAATAGTAAAGCCACATGTATTTCACTATTTGGAATAGCCCTGAGCTTAATGATTTAACTCTGTTAACAACGTTAAACTGCTAATGCCAGTGCTTATTTATAATTTATATAGTGAATGGGTTTTTTTAATTTATGATGTATTTTTAAATGTTAATCTTTAAATGCCTACTGAAACAGTTATTCTCTTCCAAAAAAATTTTATTGTTAACCCCCTTTTCAGTTTAATAAATATGGTACATTAAGGAATTAACAGGGTTATTTGAAATAATTTTCCTCTCATCATTTACTTGATAATGTAGATGTATATCAGTATTGGTTTATCTTCAAACTGAAGTTAATACAATTTGAAGACTGGCTCATATGTACTGACATTATTTCCTTATTATTAATTTAAATGTTTTCATTTTCAGATTTATGAATGGTGAGAAGGAAAGAGCAGCTAGAAACAGATAGTTAAAACATTCCCCTTGACATGGATGACTGTATTTAATTGTAAAATGTTACTGAGAATAAAGAATTATGAAAACAAGTTCAAATTGAATTTCTAGACAAAAAAAGGGATACACAGTATAGCCATGTGGTTTCTCTATTAACTGTAACCGGGTGACATTAATGCCTCTTTAGTCTGAATGATACATGATTATCTGTCAGATGCTTGTTTTCACTTTCTCATATTAATTGGATAACAGTAACTGTCCCTGGTATTACAGTCACTTTTAAGTGTTTGTGCGCTGTTCCTGCATGTCTGCAAAGGCTTTAATGAAACTTGGCAAACTAATGTAACAAAGGGCTTCTGGCCATGTAACAGGAATGTTGTGGTTGGACTAAATTTGCATGAGTTATGGCCGATGTGCTATTTTTATATATACAATTTATATTGCACAGAGTGCATCTTAAGATGGGACGCATTATGTTAGGGCATTGTCCATCCATCCAGGTGTCTGTTGTTTTCAGGATGACCACAGCTGTCCTAAAGTCAGCGATACTTGGGTAATGTCATTTAGTCGATGGTCTAGGTCACATGATCAAATATGACAAATGGCAACGTTTGTCAGGACAATAGCTGGACATTGTTTGTGCCTACAGTCAACACTCCTGGTGTGTTGAAAGCCCTTGATTGGAGAATGATTTCTACTGATATTGAGATCACTACGTTAAAGGTCATGATAACCAAATCAAATCAAAGTTATGATTTTTCACCAAAGCTCATTTTTTGTGTCGCCCTTTCAAAGAAATGACGATACATAGGAATCGCTTTGTCTGTCCTTTGACTGTCTGTACATCTGTCCGTCACGAAAAAATAACATTCGCTATAACTTTGCCATTTCTTAATATTTCTTTATGAAACGTTCAAATTATATAGCTTATGAAAACACACTCATGATGATGCCAAATTCTTTAGGTCAAGGTCACATTTGATGGAGTTATGCCCCTTTTTGTACTTGGATTTTGACCTGAAAACA
Source organism: Corbicula japonica (assembly GCA_038501625.1). Classification (NCBI taxonomy): domain Eukaryota; kingdom Metazoa; phylum Mollusca; class Bivalvia; order Venerida; family Cyrenidae; genus Corbicula; species Corbicula japonica. The sequence continues at coordinate 525,767 of JAZAYU010000091.1, read as the reverse complement.
TAACATTGACTAAAACTTTGCCATTTTTCAATATTTCTTCATGAAACTTTCAAATGATATTGTTTATGACAACATGCTCATGGTGATGCTGAATTCTTTAGGTCAAGTTCACATTTGATGGAGTTATGCCCCTTTTTGTACTTGATTTTTACATGAAAACTTAACGTTTGCAATAACCTTGCCATTTCTTATCATTTCTTAAATTAAATAAATTATATTGCATATGACAAAAAGCTCATGATAGTGCCAAATTCTTTAGGTCAAGGTCACATTTGTTGGAGTTATGCCCCTTTTTGTACTTGTATGTTGGCATGAAAACTTAATGTTGGCTGTAATCTTGCCATTTCTCAACATTTCTTCATGAAACTTTTAAATTATTTTGCTCAAAACAACATACTCGTGATGATGACAAGTTGTTTTGGCCAAGAAGGAGTTATGCCCCGTTTTGAACTTGCATTTTTTCCGACATTGTACCAGAGGGCGATACAAGTGTTCAACTGAACACCCATCTAGTTATATACCAGTATTCAATAACAAAAATGGGGTTTATACTTTAAATATGTCTTATCATCAACTGTTTGGACTTAAACCTCTGCTGTTCCTTATATTTTTTAACTTCTCTTTTCGATATATTCTTGACGAGAGCATAACTCGTAACATGTATTATGATCTTAGTTGAACTTGACTAAAGGCATTCCAAATTGGTAGCCGGAATTGGGAAATCTAAACAAGATAAAAGCCAGTATGCGATCTTTTAAATTTCATGACAATTAACAGTTTACTCCCTCAATATATATATGGGTTTATTGCATATATGCAACAGTGTTTCCAGATCAGCTTGCAAATTTGTGCGATCTGATGTCTACACTGTTCACTTCTTGTTCAGAAATAACCCAATGTATCACAAAATGCAAAGTGTAGATCCAAACCAGATGGCAAGTGTACATCTTGATCAGATGGCAAATGTAGACCTAGATTACATGGTGCTGATGACAGCAATATCCAATGGTTAATATCTTCTTTAAACTTAAATTGGTTCATTAAGTGAAATATGAATATCAGTAATTAACAGTAATTTGATAACATGAACAAAACATCTTTTTGTTAAATTTCTGGTTCTTTTAAATATAATTTATTTAGCATGTTTCGTTCCAACATCTTTTGGAGGTAGCCTTGATTCTGAGACAGAAATTAAAAAAAGAACAATGATGTAGAAAAAACCAAACTTAATATTGTACAGTGCAAAACAGTTGTAGCTGTATAAAAAATGCAGTTTAACTGTTTTGCACTCAACTCACAATTTGTTTACTTTGTGTTTTACTAAAGTTTAGCCAGAATGGTTCAGGTGTGATAGTTCAATAAATATTACAAGAAAACATGGTTAAGCTTTTCATGTTTGTCATTCTAAGAAATAAAAAAGATTAAAAATATTTATTACTGAACATATATATTACTAAACCAAATCTTATACAGTAAGCCTTTTTTGCTATGAAAATGAATTCATACATAACTGTCATTATACATGTATATATCACATGTATCAATAATCAACCGTATACAAATGGTTATGTGTTTTGACAATTGTTGATTTGTGTAAGAGTTTGTTGATTATTCACTGCTCCTTATGTCAAATGCATGTGAAGGTTGTTACAGTTGATTCTACTTTGATAGCTGCATGTTCCAATGTTCATTATTCTTTGTTTTTGTTTTTGGAAAAGAAATAAACTTGATGTTATATTTTGCTTTAAATTTCGATATCACAACATATCTTCAGCATTTCAATATAAGTTTAGGCTTAAAAGAACAAAAGCAAAATAACCAAATGCACCATCGTTGGGTCCCAAGCCCTGTGTGAGAAAGCAGGAGCGACTTTTTTGTTCACATATTAATACTTATAATAATGTCTCCCTGATCTTTCATTTTAAAAAGAATTCTTTGAAATCCGCCCTCCAATTAAAAAAAAGATTACTACTTATTGCAGTTATTTCTTCTTTTCGGTGGTCAAGTCAAAATAACGACCACGTTAATAAATCACAATATCAATTTTATTCATATATTTATTAATAATTTCATTCATTTATGATTGATACATAAGCCATTTTTCTTATCAAAATACAATTTGACTTATTTTCCAAAAAATGCCTAACTGCAGAGTAATTCACACTTTTTCCCTATATATTCTATGCATAAAAGCTGCGCATTTTCTATATGTTTATATTGGCTGGGTTAAAAGCTGCGTTTTATACAGGCCCCTTTATTACTAGCTGTTTTAGTGTTGTACCTTTTTTTCTTAACGTATCAGAAATAACTGTTGAAAGAAATTATATCTCCTTTGTTGATTGTTAAGCGATAATGAGACAAATCAAGGAGAGAAGGCGAATGTGCTCTATATAAGATAATATTTGTCAGTTCCTTATACGACAGAGTAAGTAAACTAGTTCCATAATTATTTCTTATTAAAAATTCCAAAAGGAACTGAGGTACATTGTATCAGAATCAGAACAGCTTTCTCAAACATATAACTATCATTGTTGAAGTCATATAACCAATATTCAGATCAACGGATTATACCCAAAAGCCGATCTGGTAATAACAAATTCAACTACAATTGATCATACTTGCCAGTTCCTTATTCGCTCGAATAAGGAAAGGGGAACTGGTTCCTTATTCCTAATTCAGATTCGAATAAGGAAACGGGAACTGATTCCTTTTTCCTTATTCCGATTCGAAAAAGGAACTGAAGTTTTTGTACAGATTTCATACACACATTATCAATCATTGTCGACGTTATCTTCCCCTTGTTTAGAAAAACGGGTTTTATCTAGAAACTGCTCTGAGAAAACAAGCAATCTACAACATTTCATTATATTTGCCAGTTCCTTATTCGCTCGAATAAGCAAACGGGAACTGGTTACTTATTCTTTATTCAGATTCGAATAAGGAAACGGGAACTGGTTCCTTATTCCTTATTCAGATTCGAAAAAGGAACTGAAGTTTTTTGTTCAGATCTCATACACACATTATCAATCATTATTAAAGTTATCCCCCCCGCCTTGTTAAAAACAATGGCTTTATCTAGAAACTCCTCGGAGAAAACAACCAACCTTATTTCATTATATTTGCCAGTTCCTTATTCGCGCGAATAAGGAAACGGGAACTGGTTCCTTATTCCTTATTCAGATTTATGATTGATACATAAGCCATTTTTCTTATCAAAATACATTTTGACTTATTTTCCAAAAAATGCCTAACTGCAGAGTAATTCACACGTTTTCCCTATATATTCTACGCGTAAAAGCTGCGCATTTTCTATATGTTTATATTGGCTGGGTTAAAAGCTGCGTTTTATACAGGCCCCTTTATTACTAGCTGTTTTAGTGTTGTACCTTTTTTTCTTAACGTATCAGAAATAACTGTTGAAAGACATTATATCTCCTTTGTTTATTGTTTAGCGATAATGAGACAAATCAAGGAGAGAAGGCGAATGTGCTCTATATAAGATAATATTTGTCAGTTCCTTATACGACAGAGTAAGTAAACTAGTTCCATAATTATTTCTTATTAAATTTCCAAAAAGGAACTGAGGTACATTGTATTAGAATCAGAACAGCTTTCTCAAACATATAACTATCATTGTTGAAGTCATATAACCAATATTCAGATCAACGGATTATACCTAAAAGCCGATCTGTTAATAACAACTACAATTGATCATACTTGCCAGTTCCTTTTTCGCTCGAATAAGAAAACGGGAACTGGTTCCCTATTCCTTATTCAGATTCGAATAAGGAAACGGGAACTGGTTCCTTATTCCTTATTCAGATTTGAAAAAGGAACTGAAGTTTTTTGTTCAGAACTCATACACACATTATTAATCAGTGTTAAAGTTATCTCCCCCTTGTTAAGAATAATGGCTTTTATCTAAAAACTGCTCGGAGAAAACAAACAATCAATCACATTTCATTATATTTGCCATTTCCTTATTCGCGTGAATAAGGAAACGGGAACTGGTTCCTTATTCCTTATTCAGATTCGAATAAGGAAACGGGAACTGGTTCCTTATTCCTTATTCAGATTCCAATAAGGAACTGAAGTTTTTTGTTCAGATCTCATACACACATTATCAATCATTCTTAAAGTTATCTCCCCCTTGTTAAAACAATGGCTTTTATCTAGAAACTCCTCGGAGAAAACAACCAACCTTATTTCATTATATTTGCCAGTTCCTTATTCGCGCGAATAAGGAAACGGGAACTGGTTCCTTATTCCTTATTCAGATTTGAAAAAGGAAACGGGAACTGGTTCCTTATTCCTTATTCAGATTCGAAAAAGGAACTGAAGATTTTTGTTCAGATCGCATACACACATTATCAATCATAGTTGAAGTTATCGCCCCCTTGTTCATAACAGCGGCTTTTATCTAGAAACTGCTTGGAGAAAACCAACAATCAACCATATTTCATTATATTTGCCAGTTCCTTTTTCCATCGGATAAGGGAACGGGAACTGGTTCCTTATTCCTTATTAAGATTCGAAAAAGGAACTGAAGTTTTGTACAGATTTCATACACACATTATTAATCATTGTTGAAGTTATCTCCCCCTTGTTCATAACAGCGGATCTTATCTAGAAACTGATCACGGAAAGCAAACAATCAACTTCATTTCACTATATTTGCCAGTTCCTTATTCGCTCGAATAAAGAAATGGGAACTGGTTCCTTATTCCTTATTAAGATTCGAATAAGGAAACGGGAACTGGTTCCTTATTTCTTATTCAGATTCGAAAAAGGAACTGAAGTTTTATGTTCAGATCTCATACACACATTATCAATCATTCTTAAAGTTATCTCCCCCTTGTTAAAAACAATGGCTTTTATCTAGAAACTCCTCGGAGCAAACAACCAACCTTATTTCATTATATTTGCCAGTTCCTTATTCGCGCGAATAAGGAAACGGGAACTGGTTCCTTATTCCTTATTCAGATTTGAATAAGGAAACGGGAACTGGTTCCTTATTCCTTATTCAGATTTGAAAAAGGAACTGAAGTTTTTTGTTCAGATCTCATACACACATTATCAATCATTGTTGAAGTTATCGCCCCATTGTTCATAACAGCGGCTTTTATCTAGAAACTGCTCGGAGAAAACCAAAAATCAACCATATTTCATAATATTTGCCAGTTCCTTTTTTCGCGCGGATAAGGAAACGGGAACTGGTTCCTTATTCCTTATTCAGATTCGAAAAAGGAACTGAAGTTTTGTACAGATTTCATACACACATTATTAATCATTGTTGAAGTTATCTCCCCCTTGTTCATAACAGCGGCTCTTATCTAGAAACTGGTCACGGAAAGCGAACAATCAACTTCATTTCACTTTATTTGCAAGTTCCTTATTCGCTCGAATAAAGAAATGGGAACTGGTTCCTTATTCCTTATTAAGATTCGAATAAGGAAACGGGAACTGGTTCCTTATTCCTTATTCAGATTCGAAAAAGGAACTGAAGTTTTTTGTTCAGATCTCATACACACATTATCAATCAGTGTTAAAGTTATCTCCCCCTTGTTAAGAACAATGGCTTTTATCTAGAAACTGCTAGGATGAAACAATCAACTACATTTCATTATTTTTGCCAGTTCTTTATTCGCGCGAATAAGGAAACAGGAACTGGTTCCTTATTCCTTATTCAGATTCGAATATGGAAACGGGAACTGGTTCCTTATTCCTTATTCAGATTCGAAAAAGGAACTGTAGTTTTTTGTTCAGATCTCATAAACACATTATCAATCAGTGTTAAAGTTATTTCCCCCTTTTTAAGAACAATGGCTTTTAGCGAGAAACTGCTCGGAGGAAACAACCAATCAACCATATTTCATTATATTTGCCAGTTCCTTATTCGCGCGAATAAGGAAACGGGAACTGGTACCTTATTCCTTATTCAGATTCGAATAAGGAAACGGGAACTGGTTCCTTATTCCTTATTCAGATTCAAAAAAGGAACAGAAGTTTTGTACAGATTTCATACACACATTATCAATCATTGTTGAAGTTATCTCCCCCTTGTTCATAACAGCAGCTTTTATCTAAAAACTGCTCGGAGAAAACAAACAGTCAACTACATTTCATTATATTGGCCAGTTCCTTATTCGCTCGAATAAGGAAACGGGAACTGGTTCCTTATTCCTTATTCAGATTCGAATAAGGAAACGGGAACTGGTTCCTTATTCCTTATTCCGATTCGAGAAAGGAACTGAAGTTTTTTGTTCAGATCTCATACACAAATTATCAATCATTCTTAAAGTGATCTCCCCCTTGTTAAAAACAATGGCTTTTATCTAGAAACTCCTAGGAGAAAACAACCAACCTTATTTCATTATATTTGCCAGTTCCTTATTCGCGCGAATACGGAAACGGGAACTGGTTCCTTATTCCTTATTCAGATTTGAATAAGGAAACGGGAACTGGTTCCTTATTCCTTATTCAGATTTGAAAAAGGAACTGAAGTTTTTTGTTCAGATCTCATAAACACATTATCAATCAGTGTTAAAGTTATCTCCCCCTTTTTAAGAACAATGGCTTTTATCGAGAAACTCCTCGGAGGAAACAACCAATCAACCATATTTCATTATATTTTTGCCAGTTCCTTATTCGCGCGAAAAAGGAAACGGGAACTGGTTCCTTATTCCTTATTCAGATTCGAATAAGGAAACGGGAACTGGTTTCTTATTCCTTATTCAGATTCGAAAAAGATACTGAAGTTTTTTGTTCAGATCTCATACACACATTATAAATCTGTGTTAAAGTTATCTCCCCCTTGTTAAGAATAATGGCTTTTATCTAGAAACTGCTCAGGGAAAACAAACAATCAACCATATTTCATTATATTTGCCAGTTCCTTATTCGCGCGAATAAGGAAACGGGAACTGGTTCCTTATTCCTTATTCAGATTCGAATAAGGAAACGGGAACTGGGTCCTTATTCCTTATTCAGATTTGAAAAAGGAACTGAAGTTTTTTGTTCAGAACTCATACGCACATTATCAATAAGTGTTAAAGTTATCTCCCCCTTGTTAAGAATAATGGCTTTTATCTAAAAACTGCTCGGAGAAAACAAACAATCAACCACATTTCATTATATTGGCCAGTTCCTTATTCGCGTGAATAAGGAAACGGGAACTGGTTCCTTATTCCTTATTCAGATTCGAATAAGGAAACGGGAACTGGTTCCTTATTCCTTATTCAGATTCGAAAAAGGATCTGAAGTTTTTTGTTAAGATCTCATACACACATTATCAATCATTCTTAAAGTTATCTCCCCCTTGTTAAAAACAATGGCTTTTATCTAGAAACTCCTCGGAGAAAACAACCAACCTTATTTCATTATATTTGCCAGTTCCTTATTCGCGCGAATAAGGAAACGGGAACTGGTTCCTTATTCCTTATTCAGATTCGAATAAGGAAACGGAAACTGGTTCCTTATTCCTTTTTCAGATTCGAAAAAGGAACTGAAGTTTTTTGTTCAGATCTCATAAACACATTATCAATCAGTGTTAAAGTTATCTCCCCCTTTTTAAGAACAATGGCTTTTATCGAGAAACTGCTCGGAGGAAACAACCAATCAACCATATTTCATTATATTTGCCAGTTCCTTATTCGCGCGAATAAGGAAACGGGAACTGGTTCCTTATTCCTTATTCAGATTCGAATAAAGAAACGGGAACTGGTTCCTTATTCCTTATTCAGATTCGAAAAAGGAACTGAAGTTTTGTACAGATTTCATACACACATTATGAATCAATGTTGAAGTTATCTCCCCCTTGTTCATAACAGCAGCTTTTATCTAAAAACTGCTCGGAGAAAACAAACAATCAACCACATTTCATTATATTGGCCAGTTCCTTATTCGCGTGAATAAGGAAACGGGAACTGGTTCCTTATTCCTTATTCAGATTCGAATAAGGAAACGGGAACTGGTTCCTTATTCCTTATCGAGATTCGAAAAAAGAACTGAAGTTTTTTGTTCAGATCTCATACACAAATTATCAATCATTCTTAAAGTGATCTCCCCCTTGTTAAAAACAATGGCTTTTATCTAGAAACTCCTCGGAGAAAACAACCAACCTTATTTCATTATATTTGCCAGTTCCTTATTCGCGCGAATAAGGAAACGGGAACTGGTTCCTTATTCCTTATTCAGATTTGAATAAGGAAACGGGAACTTGTTCCTTATTCCTTATTCAGATTTGAAAAAGGAACTGAAGTTTTTTGTTCAGATCTCATACACACATTATCAATCATTGTTGAAGTTATCGCCCCATTGTTCATAACAGCGGCTATTATCTAGAAACTGCTCGGAGAAAACCAAAAATCAACCATATTTCATAATATTTGCAAGTTCCTTTTTTCGCGCGGATAAGGAAACGGGAACTGGTTCCTTATTCCTTATTCAGATTCGAAAAAGGAACTGAAGTTTTGTACAGATTTCATACACACATTATTAATCATTCTTGAAGTTATCTCCCCTTGTTCATAACATCGGCTCTTATCTAGAAACTGCTCACGGAAAGCGAACAATCAACTTCATTTCACTATGTTTGCCAGTTCCTTATTCGCTCGAATAAAGAAATGGGAACTGGTTCCTTATTCCTTATTAAGATTCGAATAAGGAAACGGGAACTGGTTCCTTATTCCTTATTCAGATTCGAAAAAAGGAACTGAAGTTTTTTGTTCAGATCTCATACACACATAATCAATCAGTATTAAAGTTATCTCCCCCTTGTTAAGAACAATGGCCTTTATCTAGAAACTGCTAGGATGAAACAAACAATTAACTACATTTCATTATTTTTGCCAGTTCTTTATTCGCGCGAATAAGGAAACGGGAACTGGTTCCTTATTCCTTATTCCGATTCGAATAAGGAAACGGGAACTGGTTCCTTATTCCTTATTCAGATTCGAAAAAGGAACTGTAGTTTTTTGTTCAGATCTCATAAACACATTATCAATCAGTGTTAAAGTTATCTCCCCCTTTTTAAGTACATTGGCTTTTATCGAGAAACTGCTCGGAGGAAACAACCAATCAACCATATTTCATTATATTTGCCAGTTCCTTATTCGCGCAAATAAGGAAACGGGAACTGGTTCCTTATTCCTTATTCAGATTCGAATAAGGAAACGGGAACTGGTTCCTTATTCCTTATTCAGATTCGAAAAAGGAACAGAAGTTTTGTACAGATTTCATACACACATTATCAATCATTGTTGAAGTTATCTCCCCCTTGTTAATAACAGCAGCTTTTATCTAAAAACTGCTCGGAGAAAACAAACAGTCAACTACATTTCATTATATTTGCCAGTTCCTTATTCGCTCGAATAAGGAAACGGGAACTGGTTCCTTATTCCTTATTCAGATTCGAATAAGGAAACGGGAACTGGTTCCTTATTCCTTATTCAGATTCGAAAAAGGAACTGAAGTTTTTTGTTCAGATCTCATACACAAATTATCAATCATTCTTAAAGTGATCTCCCCCTTGTTAAAAACAATGGCTTTTATCTAGAAACTCCTCGGAGAAAACAACCAACCTTATTTCATTATATTTGCCAGTTCCTTATTCGCGCGAATAAGGAAACGGAAACTGGTTCCTTATTCCTTATTCAGATTTGAATAAGGAAACGGGAACTGGTTCCTTATTCCTTATTCAGATTCGAATAAGGAAACGGGAACTGGGTCCTAATTCCTTATTCAGATTTGAAAAAGGAACTGAAGTTTTTTTGTTAAGAACTCATACGCACATTATCAATCAGTGTTAAAGTTATCTCCCCCTTGTCAAGAATAATGGCTTTTATCTAAAAACTGCTCGGGAAAAACAAACAATCAACCACATTTCATTATATTGGCCGGTTCCTTATTCGCGTGAATAAGGAAACGGGAACTGGTTCCTTATTCCTAATTAAGATTCGAATAAGGAAACAGGAACTGGTTCCTTATTCCTTATTCAGATTCGAAAAAGGAACTGAAGTTTTTTGTTAAGATCTCATACACACATTATCAATCATTCTTAAAGTTATCTCCCCCTTGTTAAAAACAATGGCTTTTATCTAGAAACTCCTCGGAGAAAACAACCAACCTTATTTCATTATATTTGCCAGTTCCTTATTCGCGCGAATAAGGAAACGGGAACTGGTTCCTTATTCCTTATTCAGAATCGAATAAGGAAACGGGAACTGGTTCCTTATTCCTTATTCAGATTCGAAAAAGGAACTGAAGTTTTTTGTTCAGATCTCATAAACACATTATCAATCAGTGTTAAAGTTATCTCCCCCTTTTTAAGAACAATGGCTTTTATCGAGAAACTGCTCGGAGGAAACAACCAATCAACCATATTTCATTATATTTGCCAGTTCCTTATTCGCGAGAATAAGGAAACGGGAACTGGTTCCTTATTCCTTATTCAGATTCGAATAAGGAAACGGGAACTGGTTTCTTATTCCTTATTCAGATTCGAAAAAGGAACTGAAGTTGTGTACAGATTTCATACACACATTATGAATCAATGTTGAAGTTATCTCCCCCTTGTTCATAACAGCAGCTTTTATATAAAAACTGCTCGGAGAAAACAAACAATCAACCACATTTCATTATATTGGCCAGTTCCTTATTCGCGTGAATAAGGAAACGGGAACTGGTTCCTTATTCCTTATTCAGATTCGAATAAGGAAACGGGAACTGGTTCCTTATTCCTTATCCAGATTCGAAAAAGGAACTGAAGTTTTTTGTTCAGATCTCATACACAAATTATCAATCATTCTTAAAGTGATCTCCCCCTTGTTAAAAACAATGGCTTTTATCTAGAAACTCCTCGGAGAAAACAACCAACCTTATTTCATTATATTTGCCAGTTCCTTATTCGCGCGAATAAGGAAACGGGAACTGGTTCCTTATTCCTTATTCAGATTTGAATAAGGAAACGGGAACTGGTTCCTTATTCCTTATTCAGATTTGAAAAAGGAACTGAAGTTTTTTGTTCAGATCTCATACACACATTATCAATCATTGTTGAAGTTATCGCCCCATTGTTCATAACAGCGGCTTTTATCTAGAAACTGCTCGGAGAAAACCAAAAATCAACCATATTTCATAATATTTGCAAGTTCCTGTTTTCGCGCGGATAAGGAAACGGGAACTGGTTCCTTATTCCTTATTCAGATTCGAAAAAGGAACTGAAGTTTTGTACAGATTTCATACACACATTATTAATCATTGTTGAAGTTATCTCCCCCTTGTTCATAACAGCGGGTCTTATCTAGAAACTGCTCACGGAAAGCGAACAATCAGCTTCATTTCACTATATTTGCCAGTTCCTTATTCGCTCGAATAAAGAAATGGGAACTGGTTCCTTATTCCTTATTAAGATTCGAATAAGGAAACGGGAACTGGTTCCTTATTCCTTATTCAGATTCGAAAAAGGAACTGAAGTTTTTTGTTCAGATCTCATACACACATTATCAATCAGTATTAAAGTTATCTCCCCCTTGTTAAGAACAATGGCTTTTATCTAGAAACTGCTAGGATGAAACAAACAATCAACTACATTTCACTATTTTCGCCAGTTCTTTATTCGCGCGAATAAGGAAACGGGAACTGGTTCCTTATTCCTTATTCAGATTCGAATAAGGAAACGGGAACTGGTTCCTTATTCCTTATTCAGATTCGAAAAAGGAACTGTAGTTTTTTGTTCAGATCTCATAAACACATTATCAATCAGTGTTAAAGTTATCTCCCCCTTTTTAAGAACAATGGCTTTTATCGAGAAACTGCTCGGAGGAAACAACCAATCAACCATATTTCATTATATTTTTGCCAGTTCCTTATTCGGGCGAATAAGGAAACGGAAACTGGTTCCTTATTCCTTATTCAGATTCGAATAAGGAAACGGGAACTGGTTCCTTATTCCTTATTCAGATTCGAGAAAGGAACTGAAATTTTTTGTTGAGATCTCATACACACATTATCAATCATCTCATACACACATTATCAATCAGTGTTAAAGTTATCTCCCCCTTGTTAAGAATAATGGCTTTTATCTAGAAACTGCTCGGAGAAAACAAACAATCAACTACATTTCATTATATTTGCCAGTTCCTTTTTCGCGCGAATAAGGAAACGGGAACTGGTTCCTTATTCTTTATTCAGATTCGAATAAGGAAACGGGAACTGGTTTCTAATTCCTTATTCAGATTCGAAAAAGATACTGAAGTTTTTTGTTCAGATCTCATACACACATTATAAATCAGTGTTAAAGTTATCCCCCCCTTGTTAAGAATAATGGCTTTTATCTAGAATCTGCTCAGGGAAAACAAACAATCAACCATATTTCATTATATTTGCCAGTTCCTTATTCGCGCGAATAAGGAAACGGGAACTGGTTCCTTATTCCTTATTCCGATTCGAATAAGGAAACTGGAACTGGGTCCTTATTCCTTATTCAGATTTGAAAAAGGAACTGAAGTTTTTTTGTTCAGAACTCATACGCACATTATCAATCAGTGTTAAAGTTATCTCCCCCTTGTTAAGAATAATGGCTTTTAGCTAAAAACTGCACGGAGAAGACAAACAATCAACCACATTTCATTATATTGGCCAGTTCCTTATTCGCGTGAATAAGGAAACGGGAACTGGTTCCTTATTCCTTATTCCGATTCGAATAAGGAAACGGCAACTGGTTCCTTATTCCTTATTCAGATTCGAAAAAGGAACTGAAGTTTTTTGTTAAGATCTCATACACACATTATCAATCATTCTTAAAGTTATCTCCCCCTTGTTAAAAACAATGGCTTTTATCTAGAAACTCCTCGGAGAAAAAAACCAACCTTATTTCATTATATTTGCCAGTTCCTTATTCGCACGAATAAGGAAATGGGAACTGGTTCCTTATTCCTTATTCAGATTCGAATAAGGAAACGGGAACTGGTTCCTTATTCCTTATTCAGATTCGAAAAAGGAACTGAAGTTTTTTGTTCAGATCTCATAAACACATTATCAATCAGTGTTAAAGTTATCTCCCCCTTTTTAAGAACAATGGCTTTTATCGAGAAACTGCTCGGAGGAAACAACCAATCAACCATATTTCATTATATTTTTGCCAGTTCCTTATTCGGGCGAATACGGAAACGGGAACTGGTTCCTTATTCCTTATTCAGATTCGAATAAGGAAACGGGAACTGCTTCCTTATTCCTTATTCAGATTCGAAAAAGGAACTGAAATTTTTTGTTGAGATCTCATACACACATTATCAATCAGTGTTAAAGTTATCTCCCCCTTGTTAAGAATAATGGCTTTTATCTAGAAACTGCTCGGAGAAAACAAACAATCAACTACATTTCATTATATTTGCCAGTTCCTTTTTCGCGCGAATAAGGAAACGGGAACTGGTTCCTTATTCCTTATTCAGATTCGAATAAGGAAACGGGAACTGGTTTCTTATTCCTTATTCAGATTCGAAAAAGATACTGAAGTTTTTTGTTCAGATCTCATACACACATTATAAATCAGTGTTAAAGTTATCTCCCCCTTGTTAAGAATAATGGCTTTTATCTAGAATCTGCTCAGGGAAAACAAACAATCAACCATATTTCATTATATTTGCCAGTTCCTTATTCGCGCGAATAAGGAAACGGGAACTGGTTCCTTATTCCTTATTCCGATTCGAATAAGGAAACGGGAACTGGGTCCTTATTCCTTATTCAGATTTGAAAAAGGAACTGAAGTTTTTTGTTCAGAACTCATACGCACATTATCAATCAGTGTTAAAGTTATCTCCCCCTTGTTAAGAATAATGGCTTTTATCTAAAAACTGCTCGGAGAAAACAAACAATCAACCACATTTCATTATATTGGCCAGTTCCTTATTCGCGTGAATAAGGAAACGGGAACTGGTTCCTTATTCCTTATTCAGATTCGAATAAGGAAACGGCAACTGGTTCCTTATTCCTTATTCAGATTCGAAAAAGGAACTGAAGTTTTTTGTTAAGATCTCATACACACATTATCAATCATTCTTAAAGTTCTCTCCCCCTTGTTAAAAACAATGGCTTTTATCTAGAAACTCCTCGGAGAAAAAAACCAACCTTATTTCATTATATTTGCCAGTTCCTTATTCGCACGAATAAGGAAACGGGAACTGGTTCCTTATTCCTTATTCAGATTCGAATAAGGAAACGGGAACTGGTTCCTTATTCCTTATTCAGATTCGAAAAAGGAACTGAAGTTTTTTGTTCAGATCTCATAAACACATTATCAATCAGTGTTAAAGTTATCTCCCCCTTTTTAAGAACAATGGCTTTTATCGAGAAACTGCTCGGAGGAAACAATCAATCAACCATATTTCATTATATTTGCCAGTTCCTTATTCGCGCGAATAAGGAAACGGGAACTGGTTCCTTATTCCTTATTCAGATTCGAATAAGGAAACGGGAACTGGTTCCTTATTCCTTATTCAGATTCGAAAAAGGAACTGAAGTTTTGTACAGATTTCATACACACATTATGAATCAATGTTGAAGTTATCTCCCCCTTGTTCATAACAGCAGCTTTTATCTTAAAACTGCTCGGAGAAAACAAACAATCAACCACATTTCATTATATTGGCCATTTCCTTATTCGCGTGAATACTGAAACGGGAACTGGTTCCTTATTCCTTATTCAGATTCGAATAAGGAAACGGGAACTGGTTCCTTATTCCTTATCCAGATTCGAAAAAGGAACTGAAGTTTTTTGTTCAGATCTCATACACAAATTATCAATCATTCTGAAAGTGATCTCCCCCTTGTTAAAAACAATGGCTTTTATCTAGAAACTTCTCGAAGAAAACAACCAACCTTATTTCATTATATTTGCCAGTTCCTTATTCGCACGAATAAGGAAACGGGAACTGGTTCCTTATTCCTTATTCAGATTTGAATAAGGAAACGGGAACTGGTTCCTTATTCCTTATTCAGATTTGAAAAAGGAACTGAAGTTTTTTGTTCAGATCTCATACACACATTATCAATCATTGTTGAAGTTATCGCCCCATTGTTCATAACAGCGGCTTTTATCTAGAAACTGCTCGGAGAAAACCAAAAATCAACCATATTTCATAATATTTGCAAGTTCCTTTTTTCGCGCGGATAAGGAAACGGGAACTGGTTCCTTATTCCTTATTCAGATTCGAAAAAGGAACTGAAGTTTTGTACAGATTTCATACACACAATATTAATCATTGTTGAAGTTATCTCCCCCTTGTTCATAACAGCGGCTCTTATCTAGAAACTGCTCACGGAAAGCGAACAATCAACTTCATTTCACTATATTTGCCAGTTCCTTATTCGCTCGAATAAAGAAATGGGAACTGGTTCCTTATTCCTTATTAAGATTCGAATAAGGAAACGGGAACTGGTTCCTTATTTCTTATTCAGATTCGAAAAAGGAACTGAAGTTTTATGTTCAGATCTCATACACACATTATCAATCATTCTTAAAGTTATCTCCCCCTTGTTAAAAACAATGGCTTTTATCTAGAAACTCCTCGGAGCAAACAACCAACCTTATTTCATTATATTTGCCAGTTCCTTATTCGCGCGAATAAGGAAACGGGAACTGGTTCCTTATTCCTTATTCAGATTTGAATAAGGAAACGGGAACTGGTTCCTTATTCCTTATTCAGATTTGAAAAAGGAACTGAAGTTTTTTGTTCAGATCTCATACACACATTATCAATCATTGTTGAAGTTAAAAAGGAACTGAAGTTTTTTGTTCAGATCTCATACACACATTATCAATCATTGTTGAAGTTATCGCCCCATTGTTCATAACAGCGGCTTTTATCTAGAAACTGCTCGGAGAAAACCAAAAATCAACCATATTTCATAATATTTGCCAGTTCCTTTTTTCGCGCGGATAAGGAAACGGGAACTGGTTCCTTATTCCTTATTCAGATTCGAAAAAGGAACTGAAGTTTTGTACAGATTTCATACACACATTATTAATCATTGTTGAAGTTATCTCCCCCTTGTTCATAACAGCGGCTCTTATCTAGAAACTGGTCACGGAAAGCGAACAATCAACTTCATTTCACTATATTTGCAAGTTCCTTATTCGCTCGAATAAAGAAATGGGAACTGGTTCCTTATTCCTTATTAAGATTCGAATAAGGAAACGGGAACTGGTTCCTTATTCCTTATTCAGATTCGAAAAAGGAACTGAAGTTTTTTGTTCAGATCTCATACACACATTATCAATCAGTGTTAAAGTTATCTCGCCCTTGTTAAGAACAATGGCTTTTATCTAGAAACTGCTAGGATGAAACAAACAATCAACTACATTTCATTATTTTTGCCAGTTCTTTATTCGCGCGAATAAGGAAACAGGAACTGGTTCCTTATTCCTTATTCAGATTCGAATATGGAAACGGGAACTGGTTCCTTATTCCTTATTCAGATTCGAAAAAGGAACTGTAGTTTTTTGTTCAGATCTCATAAACACATTATCAATCAGTGTTAAAGTTATTTCCCCCTTTTTAAGAACAATGGCTTTTAGCGAGAAACTGCTCGGAGGAAACAACCAATCAACCATATTTCATTATATTTGCCAGTTCCTTATTCGCGCGAATAAGGAAACGGGAACTGGTACCTTATTCCTTATTCAGATTTGAATAAGGAAACGGGAACTGGTTCCTTATTCCTTATTCAGATTCAAAAAAGGAACAGAAGTTTTGTACAGATTTCATACACACATTATCAATCATTGTTGAAGTTATCTCCCCCTTGTTCATAACAGCAGCTTTTATCTAAAAACTGCTCGGAGAAAACAAACAGTCAACTACATTTCATTATATTGGCCAGTTCCTTATTCGCTCGAATAAGGAAACGGGAACTGGTTCCTTATTCCTTATTCAGATTCGAATAAGGAAACGGGAACTGGTTCCTTATTCCTTATTCAGATTCGAGAAAGGAACTGAAGTTTTTTGTTCAGATCTCATACACAAATTATCAATCATTCTTAAAGTGATCTCCCCCTTGTTAAAAACAATGGCTTTTATCTAGAAACTCCTAGGAGAAAACAACCAACCTTATTTCATTATATTTGCCAGTTCCTTATTCGCGAGAATACGGAAACGGGAACTGGTTCCTTATTCCTTATTCAGATTTGAATAAGGAAACGGGAACTGGTTCCTTATTCCTTATTCAGATTTGAAAAAGGAACTGAAGTTTTTTGTTCAGATCTCATAAACACATTATCAATCAGTGTTAAAGTTATCTCCCCCTTTTTAAGAACAATGGCTTTTATCGAGAAACTCCTCGGAGGAAACAACCAATCAACCATATTTCATTATATTTTTGCCAGTTCCTTATTCGCGCGAAAAAGGAAACGGGAACTGGTTCCTTATTCCTTATTCAGATTCGAATAAGGAAACGGGAACTGGTTTCTTATTCCTTATTCAGATTCGAAAAAGATACTGAAGTTTTTTGTTCAGATCTCATACACACATTATAAATCTGTGTTAAAGTTATCTCCCCCTTGTTAAGAATAATGGCTTTTATCTAGAAACTGCTCAGGGAAAACAAACAATCAACCATATTTCATTATATTTGCCAGTTCCTTATTCGCGCGAATAAGGAAACGGGAACTGGTTCCTTATTCCTTATTCAGATTCGAATAAGGAAACGGGAACTGGGTCCTTATTCCTTATTCAGATTTGAAAAAGGAACTGAAGTTTTTTGTTCAGAACTCATACGCACATTATCAATAAGTGTTAAAGTTATCTCCCCCTTGTTAAGAATAATGGCTTTTATCTAAAAACTGCTCGGAGAAAACAAACAATCAACCACATTTCATTATATTGGCCAGTTCCTTATTCGCGTGAATAAGGAAACGGGAACTGGTTCCTTATTCCTTATTCAGATTCGAATAAGGAAACGGGAACTGGTTCCTTATTCCTTATTCAGATTCGAAAAAGGATCTGAAGTATTTTGTTAAGATCTCATACACACATTATCAATCATTCTTAAAGTTATCTCCCCCTTGTTAAAAACAATGGCTTTTATCTAGAAACTCCTCGGAGAAAACAACCAACCTTATTTCATTATATTTGCCAGTTCCTTATTCGCGCGAATAAGGAAACGGGAACTGGTTCCTTATTCCTTATTCAGATTCGAATAAGGAAACGGAAACTGGTTCCTTATTCCTTATTCAGATTCGAAAAAGGAACTGAAGTCTTTTGTTCAGATCTCATAAACACATTATCAATCAGTGTTAAAGTTATCTCCCCCTTTTTAAGAACAATGGCTTTTATCGAGAAACTGCTCGGAGGAAACAACCAATCAACCATATTTCATTATATTTGCCAGTTCCTTATTCGCGCGAATAAGGAAACGGGAACTGGTTCCTTATTCCTTATTCAGATTCGAATAAAGAAACGGGAACTGGTTCCTTATTCCTTATTCAGATTCGAAAAAGGAACTGAAGTTTTGTACAGATTTCATACACACATTATGAATCAATGTTGAAGTTATCTCCCCCTTGTTCAAAACAGCAGCTTTTATCTAAAAACTGCTCGGAGAAAACAAACAATCAACTACATTTCATTATATTGGCCAGTTCCTTTTTCGCGTGAATAAGGAAACGGGAACTGGTTCCTTATTCCTTATTCAGATTCGAATAAGGAAACGGGAACTGGTTCCTTATTCCTTATCGAGATTCGAAAAAGGAACTGAAGTTTTTTGTTCAGATCTCATACACAAATTATCAATCATTCTTAAAGTGATCTCCCCCTTGTTAAAAACAATGGCTTTTATCTAGAAACTCCTCGGAGAAAACAACCAACCTTATTTCATTATATTTGCCAGTTCCTTATTCGCGCGAATAAGGAAACGGGAACTGGTTCCTTATTCCTTATTCAGATTTGAATAAGGAAACGGGAACTTGTTCCTTATTCCTTATTCAGATTTGAAAAAGGAACTGAAGTTTTTTGTTCAGATCTCATACACACATTATCAATCATTGTTGAAGTTATCGCCGAATTGTTCATAACAGCGGCTATTATCTAGAAACTGCTCGGAGAAAACCAAAAATCAACCATATTTCATAATATTTGCAAGTTCCTTTTTTCGCGCGGATAAGGAAACGGGAACTGGTTCCTTATTCCTTATTCAGATTCGAAAAAGGAACTGAAGTTTTGTACAGATTTCATACACACATTATTAATCATTCTTGAAGTTATCTCCCCTTGTTCATATCATCGGCTCTTATCTAGAAACTGCTCACGGAAAGCGAACAATCAACTTCATTTCACTATGTTTGCCTGTTCCTTATTCGCTCGAATAAAGAAATGGGAACTGGTTCCTTATTCCTTATTAAGATTCGAATAAGGAAACGGGAACTGGTTCCTTATTCCTTATTCAGATTCGAAAAAGGAACTGAAGTTTCTTGTTCAGATCTCATACACACATAATCAATCAGTATTAAAGTTATCTCCCCCTTGTTAAGAACAATGGCCTTTATCTAGAAACTGCTAGGATGAAACAAACAATCAACTACATTTCATTATTTTTGCCAGTTCTTTATTCGCGCGAATAAGGAAACGGGAACTGGTTCCTTATTCCTTATTCCGATTCGAATAAGGAAACGGGAACTGGTTCCTTATTCCTTATTCAGATTCGAAAAAGGAACTGTAGTTTTTTGTTCAGATCTCATAAACACATTATCAATCAGTGTTAAAGTTATCTCCCCCTTTTTAAGTACATTGGCTTTTATCGAGAAACTGCTCGGAGGAAACAACCAATCAACCATATTTCATTATATTTGCCAGTTCCTTATTCGCGCAAATAAGGAAACGGGAACTGGTTCCTTATTCCTTATTCAGATTCGAATAAGGAAACGGGAACTGTTTCCTTATTCCTTATTCAGATTCGAAAAAGGAACAGAAGTTTTGTACAGATTTCATACACACATTATCAATCATTGATGAAGTTATCTCCCCCTTGTTAATAACAGCAGCTTTTATCTAAAAACTGCTCGGAGAAAACAAACAATCAACCACATTTCATTATATTGGCCAGTTCCTTATTCGCGTGAATAAGGAAACGGGAACTGGTTCCTTATTCCTTATTCAGATTCGAATAAGGAAACAGGAACTGGTTCCTTATTCCTTATTCAGATTCGAAAAAGGAACTGAAGTTTTTTGTTAAGATCTCATACACACATTATCAATCATTCTTAAAGTTATCTCCCCCTTGTTAAAAACAATGGCTTTTATCTAGAAACTCCTCGGAGAAAACAACCAACCTTATTTCATTATATTTGCCAGTTCCTTATTCGCGCGAATAAGGAAACGGGAACTGGTTCCTTATTCCTTATTCAGAATCGAATAAGGAAACGGGAACTGGTTCCTTATTCCTTATTCAGATTCGAAAAAGGAACTGAAGTTTTTTGTTCAGATCTCATAAACACATTATCAATCAGTGTTAAAGTTATCTCCCCCTTTTTAAGAACAATGGCTTTTATCGAGAAACTGCTCGGAGGAAACAACCAATCAACCATATTTCATTATATTTGCCAGTTCCTTATTCGCGAGAATAAGGAAACGGGAACTGGTTCCTTATTCCTTATTCAGATTCGAATAAGGAAACGGGAACTGGTTCCTTATTCCTTATTCAGATTCGAAAAAGGAACTGAAGTTGTGTACAGATTTCATACACACATTATGAATCAATGTTGAAGTTATCTCCCCCTTGTTCATAACAGCAGCTTTTATCTAAAAACTGCTCGGAGAAAACAAACAATCAACCACATTTCATTATATTGGCCAGTTCCTTATTCGCGTGAATAAGGAAACGGGAACTGGTTCCTTATTCCTTATTCAGATTCGAATAAGGAAACGGGAACTGGTTCCTTATTCCTTATCCAGATTCGAAAAAGGAACTGAAGTTTTTTGTTCAGATCTCATACACAAATTATCAATCATTCTTAAAGTGATCTCCCCCTTGTTAAAAACAATGGCTTTTATCTAGAAACTCCTCGGAGAAAACAACCAACCTTATTTCATTATATTTGCCAGTTCCTTATTCGCGCGAATAAGGAAACGGGAACTGGTTCCTTATTCCTTATTCAGATTTGAATAAGGAAACGGGAACTGGTTCCTTATTCCTTATTCAGATTTGAAAAAGGAACTGAAGTTTTTTGTTCAGATCTCATACACACATTATCAATCATTGTTGAAGTTATCGCCCCATTGTTCATAACAGCGGCTTTTATCTAGAAACTGCTCGGAGAAAACCAAAAATCAACCATATTTCATAATATTTGCAAGTTCCTGTTTTCGCGCGGATAAGGAAACGGGAACTGGTTCCTTATTCCTTATTCAGATTCGAAAAAGGAACTGAAGTTTTGTACAGATTTCATACACACATTATTAATCATTGTTGAAGTTATCTCCCCCTTGTTCATAACAGCGGCTCTTATATAGAAACTGCTCACGGAAAGCGAACAATCAACTTCATTTCACTATATTTGCCAGTTCCTTATTCGCTCGAATAAAGAAATGGGAACTGGTTCCTTATTCCTTATTAAGATTCGAATAAGGAAACGGGAACTGGTTCCTTATTCCTTATTCAGATTCGAAAAAGGAACTGAAGTTTTTTGTTCAGATCTCATACACACATTATCAATCAGTATTAAAGTTATCTCCCCCTTGTTAAGAACAATGGCTTTTATCTAGAAACTGCTAGGATGAAACAAACAATCAACTACATTTCACTATTTTTGCCAGTTCTTTATTCGCGCGAATAAGGAAACGGGAACTGGTTCCTTATTCCTTATTCAGATTCGAATAAGGAAACGGGAACTGGTTCCTTATTCCTTATTCAGATTCGAAAAAGGAACTGTAGTTTTTTGTTCAGATCTCATAAACACATTATCAATCAGTGTTAAAGTTATCTCCCCCTTTTTAAGAACAATGGCTTTTATCGAGAAACTGCTCGGAGGAAACAACCAATCAACCATATTTCATAATATTTTTGCCAGTTCCTTATTCGGGCGAATAAGGAAACGGGAACTGGTTCCTTATTCCTTATTCAGATTCGAATAAGGAAACGGGAACTGGTTCCTTATTCCTTATTCAGATTCGAGAAAGGAACTGAAATTTTTTGTTGAGATCTCATACACACATTATCAATCAGTGTTAAAGTTATCTCCCCCTTGTTAAGAATAATGGCTTTTATCTAGAAACTGCTCGGAGAAAACAAACAATCAACTACATTTCATTATATTTGCCAGTTCCTTTTTCGCGCGAATAAGGAAACGGGAACTGGTTCCTTATTCTTTATTCAGATTCGAATAAGGAAACGGGAACTGGTTTCTAATTCCTTATTCAGATTCGAAAAAGATACTGAAGTTTTTTGTTCAGATCTCATACACACATTATAAATCAGTGTTAAAGTTATCTCCCCCTTGTTAAGAATAATGGCTTTTATCTAGAATCTGCTCAGGGAAAACAAACAATCAACCATATTTCATTATATTTGCCAGTTCCTTATTCGCGCGAATAAGGAAACGGGAACTGGTTCCTTATTCCTTATTCCGATTCGAATAAGGAAACTGGAACTGGGTCCTTATTCCTTATTCAGATTTGAAAAAGGAACTGAAGTTTTTTGTTCAGAACTCATACGCACATTATCAATCAGTGTTAAAGTTATCTCCCCCTTGTTAAGAATAATGGCTTTTATCTAAAAACTGCTCGGAGAAAACAAACAATCAACCACATTTCATTATATTGGCCAGTTCCTTATTCGCGTGAATAAGGAAACGGGAACTGGTTCCTTATTCCTTATTCCGATTCGAATAAGGAAACGGGAACTGGTTCCTTATTCCTTATTCAGATTCGAAAAAGGAACTGAAGTTTTTTGTTAAGATCTCATACACACATTATCAATCATTCTTAAAGTTATCTCCCCCTTGTTAAAAACAATGGCTTTTATCTAGAAACTCCTCGGAGAAAAAAACCAACCTTATTTCATTATATTTGCCAGTTCCTTATTCGCACGAATAAGGAAACGGGAACTGGTTCCTTATTCCTTATTCAGATTCGAATAAGGAAACGGGAACTGGTTCCTTATTCCTTATTCAGATTCGAAAAAGGAACTGAAGTTTTTTGTTCAGATCTCATAAACACATTATCAATCAGTGTTAAAGTTATCTCCCCCTTTTTAAGAACAATGGCTTTTATCGAGAAACTGCTCGGAGGAAACAACCAATCAACCATATTTCATTATATTTTTGCCAGTTCCTTATTCGGGCGAATACGGAAATGGGAACTGGTTCCTTATTCCTTATTCAGATTCGAATAAGGAAACGGGAACTGCTTCCTTATTCCTTATTCAGATTCGAAAAAGGAACTGAAATTTTTTGTTGAGATCTCATACACACATTATCAATCAGTGTTAAAGTTATCTCCCCCTTGTTAAGAATAATGGCTTTTATCTAGAAACTGCTCGGAGAAAACAAACAATCAACTACATTTCATTATATTTGCCAGTTCCTTTTTCGCGCGAATAAGGAAACGGGAACTGGTTCCTTATTCTTTATTCAGATTCGAATAAGGAAACGGGAACTGGTTTCTTATTCCTTATTCAGATTCGAAAAAGATACTGAAGTTTTTTGTTCAGATCTCATACACACATTATAAATCAGTGTTAAAGTTATCTCCCCCTTGTTAAGAATAATGGCTTTTATCTAGAATCTGCTCAGGGAAAACAAACAATCAACCATATTTCGTTATATTTGCCAGTTCCTTATTCGCGCGAATAAGGAAACGGGAACTGGTTCCTTATTCCTTATTCCGATTCGAATAAGGAAACGGGAACTGGGTCCTTATTCCTTATTCAGATTTGAAAAAGGAACTGAAGTTTTTTGTTCAGAACTCATACGCACATTATCAATCAGTGTTAAAGTTATCTCCCCCTTGTTAAGAATAATGGCTTTTATCTAAAAACTGCTCGGAGAAAACAAACAATCAACCACATTTCATTATATTGGCCAGTTCCTTATTCGCGTGAATAAGGAAACGGGAACTGGTTCCTTATTCCTTATTCAGATTCGAAAAAGGAAACGGGAACTGGTTCCTTATTCCTTATTCAGATTCGAAAAAGGAACTGAAGTTTTTTGTTAAGATCTCATACACACATTATCAATCATTGTTGAAGTTATCGCCCCATTGTTCATAACAGCGGCTTTTATCTAGAAACTGCTCGGAGAAAACCAAAAATCAACCATATTTCATAATATTTGCAAGTTCCTTTTTTCGCGCGGATAAGGAAACGGGAACTGGTTCCTTATTCCTTATTCAGATTCGAAAAAGGAACTGAAGTTTTGTACAGATTTCATACACACAATATTAATCATTGTTGAAGTTATCTCCCCCTTGTTCATAACAGCGGCTCTTATCTAGAAACTGCTCACGGAAAGCGAACAATCAACTTCATTTCACTATATTTGCCAGTTCCTTATTCGCTCGAATAAAGAAATGGGAACTGGTTCCTTATTCCTTATTAAGATTCGAATAAGGAAACGGGAACTGGTTCCTTATTCCTTATTCAGATTCGAAAAAGGAACTGAAGTTTTTTGTTCAGATCTCATACACACATTATCAATCAGTATTAAAGTTATCTCCCCCTTGTTAAGAACAATGGCTTTTATCTAGAAACTGCTAGGATGAAACAAACAATCAACTACATTTCATTATTTTTGCCAGTTCTTTATTCGCGCGAATAAGGAAACGGGAACTGGTTCCTTATTCCTTATTCAGATTCGAATAAGGAAACGGGAACTGTTTCCTTATTCCTTATTCAGATTCGAAAAAGGAACTGAAGTTTTTTGTTCAGATCTCATAAACACATTATCAATCAGTGTTAAAGTTATCTCCCCCTTTTTAAGAACAATGGCTTTTATCGAGAAACTGCTCGGAGGAAACAACCAATCAACCATATTTCATTATATTTGCCAGTTCCTTATTCGCGCGAATAAGGAAACGGGAACTGGTTCCTTATTCCTTATTCAGATTCGAATAAGGAAACGGGAACTGTTTCCTTATTCCTTATTCAGATTCGAAAAAGGAACAGAAGTTTTGTACAGATTTCATACACACATTATGAATCAATGTTGAAGTTATCTCCCCCTTGTTCATAACAGCAGCTTTTATCTAAAAACTGCTCGGAGAAAACAAACAATCAACTACATTTCATTATATTGGCCAGTTCCTTATTCGCGTGAATAAGGAAACGGGAACTGGTTCCTTATTCCTTATTCAGATTCGAATAAGGAAACGGGAACTGGTTCCTTATTCCTTATTCAGATTCGAAAAAGGAACTGAAGTTTTTTGTTCAGATCTCATACACAAATTATCAATCATTCTTAAAGTGATCTCCCCCTTGTTGAAAACAATGGCTTTTATCTAGAAACACCTCGGAGAAAACAACCAACCTTATTTCATTATATTTGCCAGTTCCTTATTCGCGCGAATAAGGAAACGGGAACTGGTTCCTTATTCCGTATTCAGATTTGAATAAGGAAACGGGAACCGGTTCCTTATTCCTTATTCAGATTTGAAAAAGGAACTGAAGTTTTTTGTTCAGATCTCATAAACACATTATCAATCAGTGTTAAAGTTATCTCCCCCTTTTTAAGAACAATGGCTTTTATCGAGAAACTGCTCGGAGGAAACAACCAATCAACCATATTTCATTTAATTTTTGCCAGTTCCTTATTCGCGCGAATAAGGAAACGGGAACTGGTTCCTTATTCCTTATTCAGATTCGAAAAAGATACTGAAGTTTTTTGTTCTGATCTCATACACACATTATAAATCAGTGTTAAAGTTATCTCCCCCTTGTTAAGAATAATGGCTTTTATCTAGAAACTGCTCAGGGAAAACAAACAATCAACCATATTTCATTATATTTGCCAGTTCCTTATTCGCGCGAATAAGGAAACGGGAACTGGTTCCTTATTCCTTATTCAGATTCGAATAAGGAAACGGGAACTGGGTCCTTATTCCTTATTCAGATTTGAAAAAGGAACTGAAGTTTTTTGTTCAGAACTCATACGCACATTATCAATCAGTGTTAAAGTTATCTCCCCCTTGTTAAGAATAATGGCTTTTATCTAAAAACTGCTCGGAGAAAACAAACAATCAACCACATTTCATTATATTGGCCAGTTCCTTATTCGCGTGAATAAGGAAACGGGAACTGGTTCCTTATTCCTTATTCAGATTCGAATAAGGAAACGGGAACTGGTTCCTTATTCCTTATTCAGATTCGAAAAAGGAACTGAAGTTTTTTGTTAAGATCTCATACACACATTATCAATCATTGTTGAAGTTATCGCCCCATTGTTCATAACAGCGGCTTTTATCTAGAAACTGCTCGGAGAAAACCAAAAATCAACCATATTTCATAATATTTGCAAGTTCCTTTTTTCGCGCGGATAAGGAAACGGGAACTGGTTCCTTATTCCTTATTCAGATTCGAAAAAGGAACTGAAGTTTTGTACAGATTTCATACACACAATATTAATCATTGTTGAAGTTATCTTCCCCTTGTTCATAACAGCGGCTCTTATCTAGAAACTGCTCACGGAAAGCGAACAATCAACTTCATTTCACTATATTTGCCAGTTCCTTATTCGCTCGAATAAAGAAATGGGAACTGGTTCCTTATTCCTTATTAAGATTCGAATAAGGAAACGGGAACTGGTTCCTTATTCCTTATTCAGATTCGAAAAAGGAACTGAAGTTTTTTGTTCAGATCTCATACACACATTATCAATCAGTATTAAAGTTATCTCCCCCTTGTTAAGAACAATGGCTTTTATCTAGAAACTGCTAGGATGAAACAAACAATCAACTACATTTCATTATTTTTGCCAGTTCTTTATTCGCGCGAATAAGGAAACGGGAACTGGTTCCTTATTCCTTATTCAGATTCGAATAAGGAAACGGGAACTGGTTCCTTATTCCTTATTCAGATTCGAAAAAGGAACTGAAGTTTTTTGTTCAGATCTCATAAACACATTATCAATCAGTGTTAAAGTTATCTCCCCCTTTTTAAGAACAATGGCTTTTATCGAGAAACTGCTCGGAGGAAACAACCAATCAACCATATTTCATTATATTTGCCAGTTCCTTATTCGCGCGAATAAGGAAACGGGAACTGGTTCCTTATTCCTTATTCAGATTCGAATAAGGAAACGGGAACTGGTTCCTTATTCCTTATTCAGATTCGAAAAAGGAACAGAAGTTTTGTACAGATTTCATACACACATTATGAATCAATGTTGAAGTTATCTCCCCCTTGTTCATAACAGCAGCTTTTATCTAAAAACTGCTCGGAGAAAACAAACAATCAACTACATTTCATTATATTGGCCAGTTCCTTATTCGCGTGAATAAGGAAACGGGAACTGGTTCCTTATTCCTTATTCAGATTCGAATAAGGAAACGGGAACTGGTTCCTTATTCCTTATTCAGATTCGAAAAAGGAACTGAAGTTTTTTGTTCAGATCTCATACACAAATTATCAATCATTCTTAAAGTGATCTCCCCCTTGTTGAAAACAATGGCTTTTATCTAGAAACTCCTCGGAGAAAACAACCAACCTTATTTCATTATATTTGCCAGTTCCTTATTCGCGCGAATAAGGAAACGGGAACTGGTTCCTTATTCCTTATTCAGATTTGAATAAGGAAACGGGAACCGGTTCCTTATTCCTTATTCAGATTTGAAAAAGGAACTGAAGTTTTTTGTTCAGATCTCATAAACACATTATCAATCAGTGTTAAAGTTATCTCCCCCTTTTTAAGAACAATGGCTTTTTTCGAGAAACTGCTCGGAGGAAACAACCAATCAACCATATTTCATTTAATTTTTGCCAGTTCCTTATTCGCGCGAATAAGGAAACGGGAACTGGTTCCTTATTCCTTATTCAGATTCGAAAAAGATACTGAAGTTTTTTGTTCTGATCTCATACACACATTATAAATCAGTGTTAAAGTTATCTCCCCCTTGTTAAGAATAATGGCTTTTATCTAGAAACTGCTCAGGGAAAACAATCAACCATATTTCATTATATTTGCCAGTTCCTTATTCGCGCGAATAAGGAAACGGGAACTGGTTCCTTATTCCTTATTCAGATTCGAATAAGGAAACGGGAACTGGGTCCTTATTCCTTATTCAGATTTGAAAAAGGAACTGAAGTTTTTTGTTCAGAACTCATACGCACATTATCAATCAGTGTTAAAGTTATCTCCCCCTTGTTAAGAATAATGGCTTTTATCTAAAAACTGCTCGGAGAAAACAAACAATCAACCACATTTCATTATATTGGCCAGTTCCTTATTCGCGTGAATAAGGAAACGGGAACTGGTTCCTTATTCCTTATTCAGATTCGAATAAGGAAACGGGATCTGGTTCCTTATTCCTTATTCAGATTCGAAAAAGGAACTGAAGTTTTTTGTTAAGATCTCATACACACATTATCAATTATTCTTAAAGTTATCTCCCCCTTGTTTAAAACAATGGCTTTTATCTAAAAAACTCCTCGGAGAAAACAACCAACCTTATTTCATTATATTTGCCAGTTCCTTATTCGCGCGAATAAGGAAACGGGAACTGGTTCCTTATTCCTTATTCAGATTCGAATAAGGAAACGGGAACTGGTTCCTTATTCCTTATTCAGATTCGAAAAAGGAACTGAAGTTTTTTGTTCAGATCTCATAAACACATTATCAATCAGTGTTAAAGTTATCTCCCCCTTTTTAAGAACAATGGCTTTTATCGAGAAACTGCTCGGAGGAAACAACCAATCAACCATATTTCATTATATTTGCCAGTTCCTTATTCGCGCGAATAAGGAAACGGGAACAGGTTCCTTATTCCTTATTCAGATTCGAATAAGGAAACGGGAACTGGTTCCTTATTCCTTTTTCCTTATTCAGATTCGAATAAGGAAACGGGAACTGGTTCCTTATTCCTTATTCAGATTCGAAAAAGGAACTGCAGTTTTGTACAGATTTCATACACACATTATCAATCAATGTTGAAGTTATCTCCCCCTTGTTCATAACAGCAGCTTTTATCTAAAAACTGCTCGGAGAAAACAAACAATCAACCACATTTCATTATATTGGCCTGTTCCTTATTCGCGTGAATAAGGAAACGGGAACTGGTTCATTATTCCTTATTCAGATTCGAATAAGGAAACGGGAACTGGTTCCTTATTCCTTATCCAGATTCGAAAAAGGAACTGAAGTTTTTTGTTCAGATCTCATACACAAATTATCAATCATTCTTAAAGTGATCTCCCCCTTGTTAAAAACAATGACTTTTATCTACAAACTCCTCGGAGAAAACAACCAACCTTATTTCATTATATTTGCCAGTTCCTTATTCGCGCGAATAAGGAAACGGGAACTGGTTCCTTATTCCTTATTCAGATTTGAATAAGGAAACGGGAACTGGTTCCTTATTCCTTATTCAGATTTGAATAAGGAAACGGGAACTGGTTCCTTATTCCTTATTCAGATTTGAAAAAGGAACTGAAGTTTTTTGTTCAGATCTCATACACACATTATCAATCATTGTTGAAGTTATCGCCCCATTGTTCATAACAGCGGCTTTTATCTAGAAACTGCTCGGAGAAAACCAAAAATCAACCATATTTCATAATATTTGCAAGTTCCTTTTTTCGCGCGGATAAGGAAACGGGAACTGGTTCCTTATTCCTTATTCAGATTCGAAAAAGGAACTGAAGTTTTGTACAGATTTCATACACACATTATTAATCATTGTTGAAGTTATCTCCCCCTTGTTCATAACAGCGGCTCTTATCTAGAAACTGCTCACGGAAAGCGAACAATCAACTTCATTTCACTATATTTGCCAGTTCCTTATTCGCTCGAATAAAGAAATGGGAACTGGTTCCTTATTCCTTATTAAGATTCGAATAAGGAAACGGGAACTGGTTCCTTATTCCTTATTCAGATTCGAAAAAGGAACTGAAGTTTTTTGTTCAGATCTCATACACACATTATCAATCAGTATTAAAGTTATCTCCCCCTTGTTAAGAACAATGGCTTTTATCTAGAAACTGCTAGGATGAAACAAACAATCAACTACATTTCACTATTTTTGCCAGTTCTTTATTCGCGCGAATAAGGAAACGGGAACTGGTTCCTTATTCCTTATTCAGATTCGAATAAGGAAACGGGAACTGGTTCCTTATTCCTTATTCAGATTCGAAAAATGAACTGTAGTTTTTTGTTCAGATCTCATAAACACATTATCAATCAGTGTTAAAGTTATCTCCCCCTTTTTAAGAACAATGGCTTTTATAGAGAAACTGCTCGGAGGAAACAACCAATCAACCATATTTCATTATATTTGCCAGTTCCTTATTCGCGCGAATAAGGAAACGGGAACTGGTTCCTTATTCCTTATTCAGATTCGAATAAGGAAACGGGAACTGGTTCCTTATTCCTTATTCAGATTCGAAAAAGGAACTGAAGTTTTTTGTTCAGATCTCATAAACACATTATCAATCAGTGTTAAAGTTATCTCCCCCTTGTTAAGAATAATGGCTTTTATCTAGAAACTGCTCGGAGAAAACAAACAATCAACTACATTTCATTATATTTGCCAGTTCCTTTTTCGCGCGAATAAGGAAACGGGAACTGGTTCCTTATTCCTTATTCAGATTCGAAAAAGAAACTGGAGGTTATAGTAACGATTTTCTTAACGCAGATCAAATCATCTTCCCTTTCGAACATTTCTCTTTCACACAGAAAATTCTTGGAAAAAGTTAATGTTTACTTTTCATAAATTTCGCGCAAGGAAAAATGCATGAATTCAAAACTCAGCGGAATAGCACCATGTAATGTGATGTCTGTATCTGGATAGAACGAATGTATGCCCGTTCGCAATTATCATTTGTGAATTTTGAGCGAAAATTCGTCCCCGCGAAATGAAATTATTTCATGTTTTATTTAAAATTCTTATTATGAGCTTAACTGTATAAACAGGTTATATCTGCATATCAGAAAAAGGACAGCCTAAACACAGTAAGAGCGGCAATTTGAAGCCCTTGAAAAAGATATCAAAATTATGGAATTACAAAAAAAAGTTTTGTTAAAGCCAATAAGGTCGTATATTTCTAACAATTTATAGTGTAAAACTGCCACGCTAGCCGACATTATGAGGACAGATAAGTAAGCAGAAACAACAACAACAATAGCAACAGCAGCAGCAGCAAAACAACTGTTTGTATCAGTTCCTATTCCTTTTTCGAAAAAGGAAAAAGGAAACGGGAAACAGGAACTAAGTTAACGCTGAAAAAGGAATAAGGAACCGCGAACCGGGAACTGTATGTATCAGTTCCCTATTCCTTTTTCGAAAAAGGAAACGGGAAACAGGAACTAACTTAACGCTGAAAAAGGAATAAGGAACCGGGAAACGGGAACTATATTTCTCAGTTCCCTATTCCTTTTTCGAAAAAGGAAAAAGGAAACGGGAAACAGGAACCAACTTAACGCTGAAAAAGGAATAAGGAACCGGGAAACGGGAAGCTATTTGTTTATCAGCTTTGCGATTTCTTATAGAAAAAAATAGTAAAGGTAAAAAGCACAAACATCACGGGCGTAGCCAGCCTTTTTAAAGGTGCAGGCCCATACAAAGGGGTTCTAATGGGCGGTTGCCCCTTGGTACGGGGGTCTGGGGGCGAAGTCCACCGGAAGCCGGAAACAAGTGGAGATTAAAAATAGCCAAATGCGCGTTCAAAAGTTATTTTAAGGACAATTATCAAAACAAAAAAAAACAACTTTGAATTTGATTGACATTTAAAAACCGGCTTCCGACTCAGGTCTTTATTGCACTTTTGGGACTTTTAAAAATATCATTTTCTTGTCCATCTTGTAGGCCCGGGCCTACAGGGCCTAATAGTAGCTACGCTACTGAACATAGTTACTTCTGCTAAACAACAAAACTAACTGACAGTAACTTTGCTCTTACCTATTTCTCTAGGCAGATTGTTGTAATGTGTACATCGAGCTTTAAGTTCCTTTATGACTTGCTCCTGAGCTTGAATACGTAACTCCTGATCCTTTATGACATCATTCAGCTTCTTGTTTATTGAAGTTTGCACATCAAACTGTTCATTCACCTTTATTCTGAAGTCTGCGAACTCTCGTCTAATTGTTTTTAGATCGTTGTTCTCGGCATCAGCGAAACTCGTAAAAATACAAGCTAGCAGTAAAATCAACATCATTGTGGAAAGGATCATCTAAACGAAAATATCCTTATCAATTAGGTTAGAAAGTATGCCGTTATGTTGTAATCTCAAGTCATGAAAACGGCTATATTTATAAAATTGACCTGAGCGAAATACACATCACTACAACACTGTGTAACATGAGTTTTTCAGATGCCATTTGAACATCTTTAGAGTGTTTTTAAATAAGTCTTTCAATTGCATACATATTTTTGTTTGATATTTCTGGCTGTAAATTATAGAACAATATAATTTACATTTATTACGTATATTTTTATACACTCCACAAAGATAAATTGTCACACAACCTTGTTTGTATCTGTGCTAAAGACAAATGCTAATTTTCAAGATAATTATGGTTTTGATTTCGTCATTAGACCATTCTATTTTCAGTATAATTATGGATTTAATATCGTCTTGAGAAAATTCTATCTATTGTGTATTCGACCCAAAAACTACTGTGATGAATGTGAAGCACTGAGCCAAAAAGTTCTGACACTATAAGGTGCTAAATACATAGTTGCATTGCCAGTTTAAAACCTCGATGTTTTATAATGGGATTTGTAATGTTCGGTTTTACAACTTGAAGTTTGTGCAAATAAACATGAATTGATGAATACATTTGCATAAACACGATAAAATAATTATTATTCTAAATTTTATTCCAACTTTTCGGTTAATACCTTCTGGTAATAATATAGTTTAAGCGTTCCTCGCTTGAACGGGTTACAAGAGGAATAATCCGATACGTCTCAGGTCGGTAGACGGTCTTTTATAATCCAATACGTTTCAGGTCGGTAGACGGTCTTTTAGCTTAACAACCCTTTTCGTTTCCGGATTTGTATAAAACAAAAGGTTTTATTTTGGCGTTGTTAAAATTGGGAAATTTATAGTTTTGAAGTTTGTTGAATATTTTTTTTTGAAATGATTAAACGGTGTTCACTGTTACAGGAAACTTTTATTTTGTAGGTTGATGCCTCGAATTTACGAGGATATTTGATGATAGGAAGGTGGTCGTTCGGAGACCATGGCATGTTTATCGAATAAATTACCTTTAGCGTTTGATTTTGGTGAATATGTTCACAATTATGGCAAACCAAGCGTTTCATTTGTAATTTAGTAATAAATGGAAAAATATTACAACCAAATGTCCTATCGTCAAAAATACTAGCATGTTCGCTTTGTCTCGTGCTTAATATTAAAATTATCATAGTATGATTACTCTAAGTCATAGTATGTTATCCCAAACCCGGATGGTCTCAAGTTCAGCAGATGGCTTATACTTATCTTCAAGGCTTGGGGGCTTATAGTCTCCAAAAGGATCAAGAACAAGTTCCAGAGTGGAGCCTTCTGTTGAGACAGTCAAGTACCGAACTAGTCCGGCTGGTATCCCGGATCCCCGGTACGGTAAGGTGCGGTTGGGACGGCGGGAATTCGAAGACTCGAAGCGAGGCCACACAAGAAGCAAGTAGCTGTCAAAGTAAGGTCACCAGGTGTTTGGTAAGTCCCGTCCCCCTCCCTGGCCGCGAGTAGTAGTTTACATGTATTTCAAATAGGGCGAATACTTCATTGGCGACGAGGCAAAACAAGAAAGTTCCATCACCAGCTGTAAACAAGTTCTGAAGACCGCGGGGTTACCAGACCAGACCGTAAACGGCGGAAGTGGGCGGAAAACTTCATATGAAAGAGCGGTGAGAGCGGGCACACAAGCTCACAGAAAATACAAGTAGAAGGGTTGAATTAGACTGATAAATTATTCTGGGCTTCTAGCTCGTGTATTTATCATTTTCAACATAAAGTTTCTGGAGAAAAGTACAAAGCAGGCGCCGGGGAGGTGAAGTTACAGGGACATAGAGCTTCAGCAAAGATTAAAGACAGGCTTTAAAAGTCTTTAAGACTTATAAGCATACATTTGCCAGGACAGGTTAGTTGTCTTCTAGACCATCCTGTGCAGTAAATAACATAAACGTATTAAGGCAGTTACGTTGTTTATTTTATTTTCATTCGAATCAGATGTAAGCATTCGGAACCAGGCTGATCATTCGGATG
The DNA here is from genome assembly GCA_038501625.1 of Corbicula japonica. Classification (NCBI taxonomy): domain Eukaryota; kingdom Metazoa; phylum Mollusca; class Bivalvia; order Venerida; family Cyrenidae; genus Corbicula; species Corbicula japonica. Next base: position 491,366 of record JAZAYU010000091.1, on the reverse strand, counting down.
AAAACTAGAGTAAATAAAGCCAGCATTGTGTAGTTAATGCGCAGATAAGGTTCAGTGAAATATTTATTTTGTGTCTGGGTGACCTTTTTGACTATTTTAACTCACTGTTCATTGAATACACAAGTAACTGTAATTAAAGAGTTTGCAAGAAAACTTCAAAGTGCAGAAGTGTCAGCAAAGTTCAAAGTCACATACATAAAGGCATACAAAATGTCTATCAAGGTGAACTCGGCAAGCATTGATGAACTGAAAACAATTCCGGGGTTAAGTGAAGAGGAGGCAATATGCATTTTTAACCTCCGCAAACACAATGGTGTAATAAAGAAAGAAATGCTTTCAATGTTGATGATGGGGGACCATTCCAGAGAAATCATAAATAAACTAGATTTCACTGAAAGCAAAGATAAAAATGTGCCGATGACAAAGGGTCTAACTGGTGGTTCTACCACTAGTAAATCCACAGCAACAGCTTTACCATTCATGCCAAAATTCAGAAGCACAGCAAATCCATTATCATCATTAGCATTGTCAGATCATGCCCAGTTTTCTTTTAGATCCAGGGGAAGAAAAGTGACAAGTATGCACCAGGATGCAAAACAAAACCTCGCGCAGACCAAGGACCAAAAATTTAAGGTGGAGGGGGAAAGGTTGTGTAAGGAGAGCTTACATAAAAGTAGTTCAAGTAAGCAACATGGGCGTACAGAAAAGATATCAGGAATGAAACGTCGTAGCTCCAGTCGTGGTCATCATAAAGAATACCATGTCAGGTCAAGGTCATTTAGTTCATCAAGGTCAAGAAATAGGTCTTCTAGATCCAAATCTATAGAGAGGTCATTAAGTTCAAGCTCTAGAAATAGGTCTTCTAGATCTAGCTCTAGTGACAGACAACTCAGAGACAGATCGTCTTCTAGACGAAAGTCAAGAAAGTCCAGGCACTCCCAAACAGATTCAAGTGGGTCTAAATCAAGATCCAGAAATCATCAACAAAGACACAAACATCGTAGTTCCTCATGTGAAAGTGCAGAAGATGATAAGTATCACAAAAGGTCTTTCAGACCCAGTAAACACGATACAAGAGGTCATCCAAGTAAACACCCAGAGAATTTGAGGTATGATGGAAAGTCAAGTTGGTCATCTTTCAAGCAGCTGTTTGAAAGTTACAGGGAAGTTCTTCATTGGTCTGACCAAGAATGCCAAGATTATCTTCTTTGGAGCCTTGAAGGAAAAGCATTAGACTTTTATGCAATTACAAAAGAGAAAGGACAGAAGCAGTCTTTTCGCAGAACCATGAAGAAACTCCAGAGACGTTTTGGTTGGAAGGAGCTACTTGAGACTTCCAGAGTAAAGTTTCAACAAGCTGTTCAGAAACCTGAAGAATCACTTGAGGTTTGGGCGGATAGAGTGCTTACCTTATCGATACCAGCCTTTAGAGACCTGCCAGAAAGTTACAGACTTAAAGAGGCTATATCAAGGTTTTGTCAGGGATGCATGGACAAAGAGTCAGCGAAGTATTCCTGTTTCAAGCACCCAAAAAGTGTGGAGGCAGCTTTAGACCTTGTAAAACACCACCAGTACATTACAGAGGCAGTGGATGGCAAAAAGCTAAAGCGATTAGCAAAGGCTGATGTGTTGATCAACAATGTCAACTCGCCAGAGTCTGTGCTAGAAGAAATTTTAGATAAGGTTGTAGAAGAAATGACCTTGAAGTTTCGAGAAATAAGTACTTGTTAACAAGTTGACTCATATGAGGAGAGTTCAGACTAGTAAGTTGAGACTATGAACAGAAAGCAGTAAAACATCCTGTGTTATAGTACAGAGGGCAATACTGAATATAAAGAACGACAGTGAAGACACTTTTAGACAGAATTTCAACAGATGAAAATACTTTTCTTTGTTAGCGGTTTAAATCTGGAGATTGGTCTCCGACCTGGGAAGCGCGTGGTTTGGTCTGTTCCAGTTTCGGAAGCACTAATGTGTCCGTTCTGGGAAGTGCGTGGCTGGGCCTGTTCCAGTTTCGGAACCACTAAAGTAGTATGCTAGAGACATTATTACGTGATCAAGCGGTTTAGCACAAGGAGTTTCAAATCCTTGCGATCATGACAGGCGTATGCAAGGTCAACCTAAGGAAAAGTATGACGCAGTCAGGCGGTTTTGCACAGCGATTTCCGGATCTTTGAACTGTGTTAAGCTTAGGGCAAGTTAAACAGGTTCAGGCAGTTTAGCACAAGGATATCTATATCCTTGGAACTGTGTTTAGCTTAGTGACAAGGCCAACAAGTTCAAGCGGTTTTGCACAGGGATTTCTGCATCCTTGGAACTTTGTCTTGCATAGGCAAATTTTGACTCACAGTTAAGAAAAGTGATATTTAGAAGTGGTTACCACTGTAACAGATAGAATGTGGTACAGTGAAATTAAGGTATCACCAGTAAAAGAAATGACCTAAAGACAGGAGTGTGTCAAGGTTCTAAGGCTCAGTTAAAGAAATATATATTAAGTTTTTGGTCACTGCTAGTCAAGCACAGGATGTACATTTCGGATACAGACTACTGATCCTAGCCCACAGTGTACACTCGAAAGTCCGACCCTACTTCCGATAGCGCTGACTATACACATAGCCATCACGAAGGAGCTGGTTAAAAAGCGGGTAAGACATTGAATGAAGAGTAATTATTTAATTATTTTAGTTTAAATACTTAGACTAGCAAGAAATAGAGTGCGTCGAGTTATAAAATGAACGTGATACACCGTTAACTTCGAAAAAATACGATCGATCACCAAAATTTACAAAAAAAATGTCAATTGTGTCACTTCAAACGTTCATTTCAAAGCTTTATTTACATTGTTTGGCCGAAATTCGTTTTACTATGTGAAGTGTATTCATTACTGTATCACTTCATGTAGTTAAATCTTGTCCCAACCCACTAGTTTTCGAAAAACTCGAATTTTCATTTGCACTGGTAGTGTGACAAGATGGTACGGCTACTAGCCAATTGACAGTACGGCTACTAGCGTTTTTTTTTCTAAAAAAAGGTACGGCTACTAGTCTACCCCGAATCATTCAGTGGTCTGAGAAATAAGCATTAATGGCGAATTTATTTAATGAAATTATATGTATACAACGGTGTATCACGTTCATTTTATAACTCGACGCACTCTATTTCTTGCTAGTCTAAGTATTTAAAGTAAAAGAATTAAATAATTAATCTTTATTCAGTTTTTACCCGCTTTTTTAACCAGCTCCTTCGTAATGGCTATGTGAATAGTCAGCGCTATCGGAAGTAGGGTCGGACTTGCGAGTGTACACTGTGTAGCCAGCTCTATAAAGTGGACAGGGATTTCCGGATTAGACCTGGTGGCCTTGGGTCACATCAGGGATTTAGGTGGCTTTTAGTCACATAAAGGCAATTTCAAGTCAGATACAGGTGACTTTTAGTCACATTTGGGCAACTTCCTGTGCATTCAGGTGACTTCTAGTCAAATAGGAGCGACTTCAAATCGCATAAGGGTGACTTCTTGTCACGTACGGGCGACTTCTTGTCGCGTTTAGGTGACTTCTAGTCACTTATGGGCGACTTCTTGTTGTGTTAAGGAATTATCATCAGATCACATTCGGGCAACTTCTAGTTGCATCATAGTCAGTCTCAGTACTAATATGTGCATTCCAAACAATGCAGGTTAATGTTCTTCAAGTCACATAAAGATCCAGGTGATTGAAGATAAAGTTACAGATGCCAGAGATGGAATGTTTGAGGTGTAAGACCTGTAAATAGACTTCCCTATATAAACTATAGTAAACATGACATGTTTCAAAAGGCTGGCAATCATAGCTGGTACCATTTTAATAAGGGCTAACTTACATGCTTTTAAAGCTAATTGTTTCTACTGTCCATTTCCAGCAAGAAAAGTAGGGGTCATGTATCAATTAACAGAGATTTGACACCTTGAAACCGGTGTTCTGTTTTTTCACTTCTGTGTGAAATTCAAAACTGTTTTACATATGCCGTCCTAAAACCAGGGCCTTTTTTCATATACTGCATTTCCAAACATAAATTTGCTATCAGTGTGTCAATAAAAGCATCTCATTTACTTAACATGTTCCTTTCAGGCCATACTAGCCATTTAATGCCCCCAAAAGGCAAAAAAATTGGGACTATTTAGTGTCAGCCATTGTCTGACTAGCCCGAGTAGGAACATCCGCTGGACTATTTACAAGTAATTAGCCTTGATGACAGGCGACTGATGTGTTCGATGCAAGATTCAGATGGCTTCTAGCTGTCTTAAAGGCTTGGAAGATCTCCTGGGAGAACATGGATAAAGATCAAGTCTTCTGATGGTAATGTTGGACTTCTAGTCCTTTCAAGCAAAAAAGGGGGCTTCTAGTTCCCTTAAGGTAAAGTTGGACTAGTCCTTTCAAGAAAAAAAAGAGACTTCTAGTTTCCTTAGGGTAAAGTTTTTAGGTTTTTCGCAAAATTCTCCTGACTGGACTGAAGGCTTTCATCATAAAGTCGGGGGGAGTGTTGTGACAGTCAAGTACCGAACAAGTCCGGCTGGTATCCCGGATCCCCGGTACGGTAAGGTGCTGTTGGGACGGCGGGAATTCGAAGACACAAGAAGCAAGTAGCTGTCAAAGTATGGTCACCAGGTGTTTGGTAAGTCCCGCCCCCCTCCCTGGCCGCGAGTAGTAGTTTACATGTATTTCAAATAGGGCGAATACTTCACTTCTTGAAGTAAGAAAACAGGACTTCTAGTTCTATCCAGCAACAGAGGACTTTAAGTTCCATAAAGGTAATCTTTCATTTGAGATATGTTGCAACATCCTTTTGAATGGCCTGAAAGCTTTCTTCATAAAGCGGGGGAAGTGTTGTGACAGTCTATTTACGATCGGACCAGTATGGTATCCCGTGTCCCGGGTACAGTAAGGTGCGGTCAGAGGGGCGTTTAGCAAGGAGACGAATTGCGCGCGCCTCAGAGGTGTGCAGCAAAAAAAAAACTCTCCAAGAATTTGGTAAGCCCCGTCTCCTCCCTGGCCGCGAGTAGTTGATCATTTTTGTGTCGCCTGCGATAGCAGGAAGACACATAGGGATCCTATAATAGGGATATTATATATCCTAAAGTACTTGACCTATTCACTTCATACTTGGAATATATCATCAGCATGAACAATGCCATCTGTGACGACAAGAATGATAACTCTAGTTTCAATATTTTTTTTTAGTTATGCCCCTTTCAAATGCAACTTTAACCTGAAACTTAATGTTGCCTATAACTTTGAAAGTACATGAACTTGTCGTATTCACTTCATACTTGCAATATATCATCAGCATGAATAATGCCATCTGTGACGACAAGAAAGATAACTCCAATTTCAATATTTTTTGAGTTATGCCCCCTTTCAAATGCAACTTTAACCTGACTTAATGTTGCCTATAACTTTGAAAGTACTTGTCCTATTCACTTCGTACTTGGAATATATCATCAGCACGAACAGTGCCATCTGTGACGACAAGATTGATAACTCCGGTTTCAATATTTTTTGAGTTATGCCCCTTTCAAATGCAGCGTTAACCTGAAACTTAATGTTGCCTATAACTTTGAAAGTACTTGTCCTATTCACTTCTTACTTGGAATATATTATCAGCATGAACAATGCCATTTGTGACGACAAGAATGATAACTCCAGTTTCAATATTTTTTGAGTTATGTCCCTTTCAAATGCAACTTAAACATGAAACTTAGTGTTGCCTCTAAAATGGAAAGTACTTGTTCAATTAATTCACTTAATACTTTGAATAATTCATCTGCATTTACAAACCAATTTTTGAAGATGATAACTCAGGTTTCACCATTATTTTAGTTATTCCCCTTTTAAATGCAATTTAGATGACACATGTGTTCTGTGGTGTAGTATTGAAATCAACTTAAATAATATATTTTTATATTATATATGATTGAACATTGGCCCACATTTCAACTTTTTCCATGCAGGCGACACATGTATTCCGCGGAACACAACATTCTAGTTATATTTAAATTAGAGATTCACTATAAGAGTAATAGTTCGTTTGTAACAGTCAATTAATACATATGATTTGAATAACTAAATTATATTTATATAACCTTGATATTACAAATAATGAAGATTTAAATTTTTAAGAGGTCGTCTTGTCTATTTCAGATCTATAAAAGGGGCATATACGTTGATTGTTTTTGGTCATGTTTTCGGGAATAGGCAAGTGGCAGCAGGGTATCTGCCAAGGTTGTTGCACACATTTCGAAGGTTGTATTTATTTTATTTTTAAAGTATATTGATATGGAAGATAAGTATCATTTGGAAAATATTTGTTGTTGTTAAGTAATTGACTGAACTTCTAAGTTGTTTGTATTTTGATTGCCCATAAAAACAGTGGTTTATTTTTAATTTGGCCTCTGTTGGTAATCACATTGAAAATATTTGTTGTTGTTCAGTAATTGGCTGAACAAGTTGTTTGTATTTTGATTGCCCGTAAAGACAGTGGTTTATTTGGCCTTGAAAAAAAGAAGAGGAACCCCCCTTTTTCAAATCCGGTTCTTTACAGAACAATAGGTTTTATTTGGTCAGCTGTAAAGTTGTAATATTTATACTTCTGAAGTTAAATTTTGTAGAATATTTTCTTATAAGATGATATCTTTGTGTTCACTGTTACAGGAAATTTACAATTTGTAGGCTGATGCCGCCAAGAAACGATGATATTTTAGGATTGAATAGGGTCGATGGGTTGGTGCATGCTTTGTTTCTCAAATTTGCTTATTCTTTTTTATTATTTTATGAAAGGAATAAAACGATTCGGCAATGGATGCCATAATCCTCAAAAATGCCTTGGATACGTGGAATGTACAATGAGAATATCAGTGGCGGATCCGGAAGGCGTTCCCCAACCCGCCCCCGTCCCGTTTTGTAGGGAGGGGAAATAAATGTCCGTTTTGTACTTTTGTTAATTTTGGCGATGTGATTGTCCTTTTTTATGAGGTCTTCTTGTTTATTTCAGATCTACAGGAGCTTATTTGGTCAAAGTTTCAGGAATAGGCAGCAGGGGATCTGTCAAACGGTTTTTGCACACATTCTGAAGGTTGTAATTATTATTAAATAATTTTAATACTTAAAAAATGAACAAGTTGTTTGTATATTTGATTGCTTATTGATGGTGGTTTATTTGGCCACTGTTGTAATCATATTGAACATATTTGTTGTTTGTATTTTTGATTGCCCATTGACGGTGATTTATTTGGCCACTGTGGTAATCATTTTGAACATATTTGTTGTTGTTCAGAAATTGGCTGAATAAGTTGTTGTATTTTTGATTGCCCGTTGACAGTGGTTTATTTGGCCACTGTGGTAATCATATTGTGTTCAGTAATTGACTGAACAAGTTGTTTGTATTTTTGATTGCCCGTTGACAGTGGTTTATTTGGCCACTGTGGTAATCATATTGTGTTCACCAATTGGCTGAACAAGTTGTTTGTATTTTTGATTGCCCATTGACAGTGGTTTATTTTGCCACTGTGGTAATCATATTGTGTTCAGTAATTGACTGAACTAGTTGTTTGTATTTTTGATTGCCCGTTGACAGTGGTTTATTTGGCCACTGTGGAAATCATATTGAACGTATTTGTTGTTGTTCCGTAATTGACTGAGCAAGTTGTTTGTATTTTGACTGCCCATTAACAGTGATTTATTTTGGCTTTGTTGGTAATCACATTGAATTGACATGCTGTTGCTCAGTATTAAACTGAACTATTTGAATTCTATAATTTATCCGGCTGCTTTACTCTGCCGGTGAGGACTAGTGTAAAATTTGTTTGGCTGTTTTAATTGGTTGAAATTTGTTTTTAAGCTGGAATTTTTTATTTTATAGATGCCGAAGGGAAAACGTCGTCGCGTAGAGGGCCAGGAAGCGCTCTCTTCTCTCGCTGGGGCATCAGACTCTCAGCAGTGAAATTTTTTTTTTACTTTTAGGTTTGCGATTTTAATTGATTTTAAACATGCTGAACTTTTTATAGATGCTTAAATGAAAAAGTCATCACAATGAGGTAGAGGATGCGGCCTTTCCTCTCTAGCTGGGGCACCAGAGAGTTCAACTGCAGAGAATGTCTCGAGCGGGGTGGTCTTATTGTTTGATGATCAACTGGATGATGCGACCAGGCGGGTGGCGAAGCACTTGGGGGCTGGCCAGAATGACGAAGTCCGCTTTTGGAGGGACCTAGAGTTTGGATCTCAGATCTACAGGAGGGGCAGATAAGTCGGTTGTATTTGGTCATATTTTCTGGAATAGGCAAGTGGCAGCAGGATATCTGGCAAGGTTGTTTCACCGTTTTGAGGGTGGTATTTATATTAAAAAGATGAAAAGGGAACTTTGAAAGCCATCGAACACGACAAATATGAAAATATTGCAGACTCGGTTTGATTGAGCCTGTTCATGAACAGTAATGGAAATGCTAATTACTGCCCACTTTTATTATTTGACAATATATTGATGTGGAAGATTAACACATTGAACATACTTGTTGTTAAGTAATGGACTTAACTAGTTGCTTGTATTGTGATTGCCCATAGAGAGTGGTTTATTTGGCCTTTGTTGGTAATCACATTGAAAATATTTATTGTTGTCCAGAAATTGACTGAACTAGTTGTTTGTATTTAGTTGTAGTTTTGTTAGGTTAGGCCTCTGTTGGTAATTACATTGAAAATATTTGATATTGTTCAGCAGTTGACTGAACAAGCTGTTTGTATTTTGATTGCCCGTGTACAGTGGTTGATTTGGCCTCTGTTGGTTATCACATTGAATATACTTATTGTTGTTCAAAAATTGACAGAACGAGTTGTTTGTATTGTTCATTTCCCATTGACAGTGGTTTATTTTGCCACTGTTGTTAATGATGTTGAACAAACTTGCACCGTTGTTTAATATTTTAAAGAATTGGCACCTATTATTTGTCAGACTGCTTTCGTACCACAGTAATAATTTTTGTTAACTTTGAGGTTCGTGATTTGAATTTATCCTAAACATGCCGAAATTCTTTTTATAGAGGCGATCTCTTACAATTAAGGCACCAGAGTTCAACTGCAGAGAATGTCCCGAACGGGCGGTCTCATTGTCTGATATTCAACTGGAAGTTGTGGCCAGGCGGGTGGCGAAGCAATTGGGGGCTAGCAAGAATGACGAAAGTTCGCTTTTGGATGGACCTAGAGATTGAATCTCATGTAACATTTTTGCACGGGCGAGCAGTGCATATCTACATCAGCATCTTTTGGATGGACCTAGGGATTGAATCTCAGGTGAGCAACACAGTCTCAACAAAAGTCTTGGGTTTCACTTGACTAATGCAGTAAAAATGTATATGGCGAATTTATTGAATTGGTTAGTCTTTTTCCGTCTTTTAAAGACAGCGATGTCAAATATGTTTTGATTGTTGATGGTAATATTCAACTGAAAAGTAAGAAAGCTAAAGCTCCCCCCCCCCTTTTTTTAATATTAACACATGGACAGATGTTTTTCTGGTCTATGTCAGCATTTATTGTTCAGTTCACACAAATGATGTTCAGGTTCTACTTAAGTATATGTAAATTGTCAGGATTGCTGCATCCAAGGCTGGTTAACATATGACGAACAGTTCAGGTACAACAAGGCACGTAACCCTAACATGCCTTGCTGCAAAGTAGACCAAGAATTACTATTATTGTATGTTCACTACTCGCCAAGGATGAAGTCTTTGCAGGGATCTCTCTCACAAGAAAGAAAATGCTATGATTTTAACTATAAAGGTTTATGTTCAAAGGAAACTTGCGTTTATTCACACATACGGGTGCATTATAACAAGGAGCATCCCAGTTAATTTTGCAAGGAATTGCAAACGATCAGAATACCCAGTCCACTGGACCAGCTCACTAAACTTGTTGTACACTGTTCGATGACTAAAAAGGGCTTCAGGTAACATTCGAATTTTGGCAGCTGTTGATTACAGTATCGTCTGCGTCTGTCTGTCGCAATCTGATTCGTTGCCTTTTAAGGCTTTTTTTTCTTTTATCATATTTCGGCTTTTAAAGTCTAAAAAGTTAGATAACTACACATGTTACAAAGGTGGCAGATTTATTCGATATCCATAAATTCCTCAGTCATATTCAGGTCTGTTTTAACATGAGGATCTACCATTCTTAAGTTATACCATTCTCTGTTTAGGTTACAACAGGCCCTTCATTTATTCGTCATTATTTCAACAGACTCGAGAGTATGGGCCGTGGCTCTACTTTGACAATAGAGATTTTTGCTGAACACTAATAATTTTTGTTTCTGTCTTGCCCAGAAGTTATTTTCTACTATTTCGGTGGCGACATGGCATAATTACGTACGGATTATGCCATGTGGCGGTTAAGTTGTCGCCACCAGCCTTTCGCAATATAATTAATAAGAAGAGAACCAAGTGCGCTTCTGGTCCCAGGGCTACTTTCTTCTCTATCTTAATTGAGTTTGTTGTAATTAGCAAATTATTCTGATAAATTGTTGGAGCCATGGCCCTTACTCACATTCAAAATAAAACAAAACAACAAAACATTTACTTCAGTGTTTGTATTGTTCTTTAAGGATTATTTCCGCTTGTAATATAGTTTAAGCGTTCCTTGTTTGAACGGGTTACAAGAGGAATAATCCGATGCGTCTCAGGTCAGTAGACGGTCTTTTATAATCCAATACGTCTCAGGTCGGTAGACGGTCTTTTAGCTTAACCCCCCTTTTCGTTTCCGGATTTGTATAAAACAAAAGGTTTTATTTGGCCGTTGTTAAAATTGGAAAATTTATAGTTTTGAAGTTATTGTTTGTTGAATATTTTGTTTCCCGCCCACCACACCCTTCAGGTCAAGTTTAGTAAAATATTAATCAGCACTGTATCTTGTTTTCTTGTTGCGTTGTGCTGCTTTGTTTTCTGATTTTTTTTTTCAGGAAGAAAACAAACAAGATGCAAACGTCACGGCTCCTGGAATTGTACGTCTGCTTGAGGAAGTTTGCTTTGAAATGCTGGAATCCGTGGGAAGTTTTGTGTATTGACTTCAGTTTGTTCGGAAAACTGTTTAAACTCATATTTCTTTACTTTTTCAAAGACATAGTCTCTGGAGAGCGGTTAAGTTGTCGCCACCAGCCTTTCGCAATATAATTAATAAGAAGAGAACCAAGTGTGCTTCTGGTCCCAGGGCTACTTTCTTTTCTATCTTAATTGAGTTTGTTGTAATTAGCAAATTATTCTGATAAATTGTTGGAGCCATGGCCCTTACTCCCATTCAAAATAAAACAAAACAACAAAACATTTACTTCAGTGTTTGTATTGTTCTTTAAGGATTATTTCCGCTTGTAATCAAATAAACGTTTGTAATGTTTATTGTATTGTGTTTTTTTTTCACTCAAAAACGTTGATGTTAGGCCAAAAAACTGGCAATATATAAATATCACATCCCATTGGGGGAAACAGTACGAAATGTTAACCCGAGAGAAGTAGTCAACCGAGGCGTTAGCCGAGGTTGACATTACCTTCTCAAGGGTTAACATTTCGTACTGTTTCCCCCAATGGGATGTGATATTTATTTTATTACACCGAACATTTGTTTTTTAGAGATCTTGACTATGACCAAATTTCGTTTGGGAACAAAATCAAGCGCCGGAAGTCCAAAATCAATAATGCTCAATAAGCGGCTACAAATAATGATCAAAATGCGTTTATCTCCCTTGGTCAATTACGCGTGCGTAGAAGTTAATTTGTAATCGGATTTCCAAGATATTTATTTTTAGATCCACGCGAGGGTGACATGATGCTGTCGCATATGTGACAGTAACGATTATCTCCATGTGACGTCACATTACGCTATATAGTAAACTAATCACGTGAGGTGTAATAATATAATTTGTTTGCTGATTTTGTCATTTGATGCTATCTACGCGACATTGGTCACACCGTTCAACCCGATAAGATGAATGCCGTGGGTAAGACGACGGCAGTTGCTTGTGTACATGAACGTTTTTCGGCGAAACTGAGTATTGGCCTGATTTTTACATTTTCCGGCTATATCTTAGCAGACAAAAATATACATATTGATTCCCTGTTTGTTAAGAACTCTACTGACGAAATCTTGACGCACACATGATGTTATTTACAGAGAAATTGCAGAAAAAGTGTGCAATTTTTTGACAAAATATGTCATTTGACGAATCGGTCGCAAATATCCTTTTTAATTACCAACTCTGAAATATTTGAAATATACCATGATAAAGTTCAATTATTTCCCTGTAATTATTTGAAACCACAGCTTCCAATTCGCTTTCTCTAGCAAGATATTTACTTTTAAACTTGGTACGTCGTAGTGATTTTGGTAACGACAACGGCCGTTAACACTAAAACATTGGTACAGTTGAATGCAGTTTCGTCAGTGGATTGGATAACGTTCACGGCCGTCAAGTGAACTTATTTTCAACGTCGCTGTTGTCTGCTTTATGCATAAAGTGTATCAGACTCTAGTGTTAACAAATCTAGGCTACTCCTTGTTGTGTATAAATCAAGATAATTATTGAAAAGTATGTTTACCTAAAGAAAATCATTTATAACAAAACACCTGATTTCCAGGTTGAATAATATTACCTAACGTTTTGTTGTTGATGCAATTTTAGAACTGTAATAATTTTAAGTATTCAATTATTTCGTACACTTGTCAAAAGAGAAGTACAAGCGTCTGTACTCATTCAAATGAAAACAATATAATATTTTATCTAACTTTGTACAAATTCTTATATTATTTACTATATATACTTTACGAACTTTACATTTAATGCATTTGCACAGCCGCCTGCAGACGAGAAAAAAATGTTGCACCGCATATTATTTCAGCTCGAACTTTATCTGGGGACGAACCATACCGAGTACGTAATATTATAGTTTTAAAATTCGGAAATAAATGTTATTATTCTTTATTTTCATTTGGTAGCCATTACTCTTTAAGAATATTCGAAGTGCAGGCGGTCTTGATTTACTTCTGATTAATAAATAAAATTATATAGACAACGAAAGTAAGTAAAATTCAACTCAGAATGAAGTATTTGAAGTTCTTTTGCTTCATATTTGTAACAGACGAAAAACAACTATTTTTATGCTACTAAGTTTTGCCGTCGGACCGTTCCAAGGCGGTAACCCCTCGGGTTCTCGCTTTCGTTAATTGTTTGTGGCGTCTATATTGAAATTGATTATTGTAATACCATGTTCTCTTTTCGTCTCTGCTGTTTGGCTGTATGGGGAAGCTGTGTCTGATGGATGTGGCCATCCCTGATATGCATATTTCACTGTTTTATATATCATTGTCGTCACCTTTGCTTCGCTGACAATACGGCTAAGACGTCATGGTCATATCTCTAGAATATAGTTTAAATACAAGGAATCGTAATCTCTGTCAGATCAAACTCAATTTGTAAAACAGTATTTTAAAAACTTTCATAAATATGTCATTTTCAACAGCTGTTTAAGGAAAAAATATACAACAAAATTGGCAATGTGCGCGTTAAAAAAACATCGGTCAAATCACGATGCAATAAAAAACATTTAATTATGTTCTCGGGTCCAGTGTTAATCATTATAAATACAAAGCTAATTTACGCTTGACGGCCGTTTACGTTATCCAATCCACTGACGAAACTGCATTCAACTGTACCAATATTTAAGTGTTAACGGCCGTTGTCGTTACCAAAATCTCCACGACGTACCAAGTTTAAAAGTAAATATCTTTCTAGAGAAAGCGAATTGGAAGCTGTGGTTTCAAATAATTACAGGGAAATAATTGAACTTTATCATGGTATATTTCAAATATTTCAGATTTGGTAATGAAAAAGAATATTTGCGACCGATTCGTCAAATGACATATTTTGTCAAAAAATTGCACACTTTTTCTGAAATTTCTTTGTAAATAATATCCTGTGTGCGTCAAGATTTTGTCAGTAGAGTCCTTAACAAACAGGGAATCAATATGTATATTTTTGTCTGCTTAGATATTGCCGGAAAATGTAAAAATCAGGCCAATACTCAGTTTCGCCGAAAAACGTTCATGTACACAAGCAACTGCCGTCGTCTTACCCACGGCATTCATCTTATCGGGTTGAACGGTGTGTTGGTGCAATTAAATTTATAGCTAATGATGCGAAGTCCACTAAAAAATTAATTAATGTTACAATTAACTGTAGAATGACACTCATTTGTGGCAAGTAAAAATACTACTTGACAAAATAACAGTGGAAACTCCAGGGAATGCAAATATCTTGGGGAATGTGATCAATAATATGTTTATTTGGAATTAGTTAGATCAGTATCTGTCAATCTAAAAAACTATTGAAAAAAAGTTATTTGGTTGCGGGAAATTAAAAGTTGAATTTTTGTTCTTTCTTTAATTCAAAGGGAGGTAATTTACAAAAAAAGATATTCAAGTTACTGTTCCTTATTTATTTGCATAAGTGGATTTTTTATTGTGTTTTTCTGTCTATATATTTAAACTTCTAAAATTGACTGTCAAATAATCTGTTTGAGACTTTGAAATTAATGATAATATCATTATTAAGGAAAGAGGAGATAATATTGACCTCAGTGAAAAATCAACAACATCTTCCCGCTTTATCAAATGTCCAGATATGTACAAGTACCACAAAATAAATTAAGGATAAAATAAATAATCTATCAACACACTTTCTTTTTAATTAAAAAAGGGTAAGTTTTTACTTTTGCTCAGTAGTTAAAATTCCCCTTTCTCTAGATGCGCCGGTTTACGGGAATGCTGTGTTCGTGCTGAAATAATCACTCGTACTATAAACGTTTGGTAAAGATAAATGAATTATATGATAAAGGGACACAATTTAGGATGATGTGCTCCATTTTCTTTTTTAACATCAACATAAATGTAGACTTTACTGCCTTTAACAAATATAACTGACAACTGTTTCAAAGCATGTGCTATCAAAATTCGTTTCTATTAACATTATCATTGTTTTGTTTTCTAAACTAGGGCATCCTTTTGCTATTGTCCTATTAAAATTTTTGACAAAAAGAAAAACAGCGGATTAAAAATAGAACACGAACTGTCATTGTTTGAAAAGAGTGAGTTTCATTTAAGACATATTGAACTTTCTAAAGGTTATACTTATTAAGCTTAAACTAAAAAAACAATTTGCCAGTTGTGGTTTTAAAACCAGGTTCTATGGTGCAGCAACAAGTTCTCATACTACCAAACAATTACAAGTTGTCTTGGTGAATTAGCTCCAACCCACCCTTCAACTCAACAATTTTATCTCGGTTAAGTCTTTTTTGTCGTTTTGTATTTTTCATATGATCGAACAAATATAACTTACAACACATTTTCTAAGTGATATAAAATGTATAATAACAGATGAGAAATAATAAGAAAGTGGTAACAGATAATCAATAGACTACTCCTTACAGACTACGTACATCCTTGTAACCTTATTGTACTGTTTTCTTTACGAATATAGGGCATTCATTTGAGATTATTTCGAAAGAACTGTTTATTTCAAAACTTTTACACGGTCTGTCATTTTTGGAAACATTCTCATTGAAGACTTACTTAACTTATTGGATAAGGAAAAACGTTTTATGCTGACATTCACTACACACTTTACCATGTTGATTTTACTGTTAATTTTCATTACGACGAGTTTTGCTAATGAGGTTGAACAAAATTCAGTTTATTTAACAAGAAAGGAGTTTGAAGATTTCAAAGCAACGATCAAGAAAACGCTTAGCGCGCAAAGTGCAACCATAGATATTCTGAAGACACATATACAACACCAGGACCATGTCATACACGAACTTAAATCTCACAATGCTGATCCAAAGTCAGTTCTTACAGGTCAAGGTAAGAAACGTTTAATATGTAATTTTCTTACCTGTTTCTGTTTTCTGTATATAGTATTCCTAACATTTTTTCAATATTTTTATACAGTTGTTTTCAATATTCCAGCTAATATAGCTTAGGAAATTGTTTTATCACCCGTGGGATATATCTCATGCACTAAAAGTTTTGGCACATGCGTTTTCCCTGTGATTCGCAAGATTTTTCTCTCAGATACCATGTAAACATGCTATTATGGTTTAGTTTCGCCTATTGTTAGCTCATTGGGGTAAAACTATTTTGTCTGAGGATCATACGCCTCTATTTAAGGAATGGCCTTAAAACTAAAAAATACGCAACTGAAGGTTCCATGTTCACCGTCATCGTTTGGGATGCGTCAAAACTGGTACTGTTGTCTTGATTGTGTAACTATTGAGTTGCGCTCAACATGGCGCCATGGACAGTAATATGTTGTTCCATAACTCCCTACGAACAGCCTCAGTAAAGCTTGGCCTAAAGAAATTTCATATTTGTCGTGTTCGGTTGCTTTGAACAGTTTCCTTTTTATCTTGTTGTGTGTTTACATAACGAAATAAAGAAATAATATTGTTAAAAGCTTTGTAAATTTATTAAGGTCTTATAATGTTTAACATATCATGTTTTGACAGAAGTCCACGAAAGATCACTGACGTCTAGGCAATCAGGAAATAATGTCGTTGCATTTTTCGCTATAATGACCATCCCAAATCAAGACCACGTTGGAATCAAACAGAACCTTGTATTTGAAGACGTGAAAACTAACATTGGTGGTGCATACAACAATCATCTAGGCGTGTTCATCGCTCCCGTCAGCGGCCTGTACTTGATCACCTCTACAATATTGTCAAGACAAAACATGGAATTCTGGGCCGCCATTGTTGTCAACGGAACAGAAGTTGTACATCTTAATGAGCGAGGGACTGACGGCAGACATGGTTCGGCAAGTCAGTCTGTTACCATTAAACTGAAAAAAGGTAAGTAATGGTTCTTTAGTTTTGGTGTTTTTGGCATGCAACAATGAAGCATCGTTCAACAGATTCAAGAGCTCGTGGGCATATGTTTCTTACAAGGTTTTTGAGAGATGATGACTATTAATACAAATCGGAAATCCCATCATTCCATTTTATTTAATGCTAGCACTTCTCTGTATCTGAGGTATGTGACTCGATGAATTTGTATACCACTTGCTTCTATTTTCAATCACATATAATAATTTTAATCAATATAATTATGTGACTGTTTTCTGTCCAATACGAATACACTCAACCAAAGTTCTAATTGGTCATTCATTGGATATGTTTATAATGTATGTTAGTTTCGTTTCTTCCCTACGTCAAGAGAGGTTGTGGAAAGAACTATTTTGTCTTCAAATCAATTGTCTAAATGTCTTTTTAATCTTTATTGATTGCTTTCTTAAATAAATCCAATACCATTTACTTACACCGCAGGGTAAAAATTAGAACAGTCTTTAATTGAAAGGGAGGTAATTTTAAAATTGGATACTTTGAAAGGGGTTTATTTAAACAAATCTGCTATAGATTAATAATGTTTTCTGTTTTTCCTACTAATTAGGGGTCCTAATTACAACAAAACAAGAAATGCACTTTCGGCAAAATTAAGGATAACTCTTGCCAAACTGTTCCAAAGTCATTTATTACAAGATTAAAGATTAAATTGAAGATTGTTGTTGGCATGTGATAATAAAAAATGAGTGATTTCATGGTCTTTCTAATAAAAAATTGCGGACAAAAAGTGACCAATTAGAACTTTTGTTGAGTGTAGTAACTTCGTTCATATGAAAGATAATTGTTCTAATGAACCCTGCCATTACTTGTATTGTGAAAAAATTATGGAGTTTGTTTTCGAATAGTTGACTACCATGTTTGAAACCAACACAAATAAATAGACATAGTATGTTATATATTTTTCTTCAAGGTGACGACGTTTCAGTACAGAATATATTGCATTCGGATGAAGCGTACTGGGGAGATATGTACTCTAGCTTCGGTGGTTTCCTTATCACAGAAATAGAGGATGAGGTCATCGTAGTTGGCTGAGATGTTGAACGTCCAACAGTTTCGGTTGTTCGGTTTTGCATTGTAGTTACAACACCTTAATAAACAAAAACATAAATTATCCTTTAGTCGTATCTTAAAACTTCGAAACGATAGAAAAAATACAATCTTACGATAAATAAGAAATTCAAAACCTTTTTTGAGAGGGCAAATACCCATATTATTATTATTATTATTATTATTATTATTATTATTATTATTATTATTATTATTATTATTATTATTATGTCGTCATGGATATGAGATAGTGTAAAATTGCATGTTTTGCTATTGCTGCTCATAAGAAATAATTACCTCTCTTTATTGGGTAAATCTCAAGTTTTGACCTTTTAAGCTGACATTTTTACTTGACCTTGGAATTAAGGTCTTAGTTCTTAAACACGTCAAGCTTCCTCATTCAGGTAAGCACGTTTGTGAAGTTTCGCCGAAGTCCCTTCATTAAAGGCACAGTCCGGACATGTGATTTCTTGAACAAATTTTGACCTTTAACACCAATTTAGACAAGAAAGATATGCTCTGGATTATCATTTAAAGTTTTTCACACATTCTGACATGAATAAATGCGACATTGACCTTTGAGATTCGGTCATTGCATTTAAATGCGACACTTTATCTTATTGGGCCATTTTTGTGATGTTTAGTTGATTTATTTTGAGGAGTTGCAAACATATACTTAAGAAATTTGTATGTACAGACGGAAAAATGGATGAACATTCAGATATACAGTGTACGAGCAAGTCTATCAAAATATTCAGTCCCGACCTTTAGGGGTTATTGACATTTAAACATTTCAGCGCCTGTTTCAATATATAATAAAAACACAAAAAACAACAAAAAACAAACTTTTTTGATACACAAAATAACGGCAGTAGTCGTAAGATTGGAAACGGGAAGTCAAATTATTTTATACAAGTTTATTACCAGGAACATTCTTTTTGGAAAATGTTATCTTCAAGCATTTCTAAAATCAATTATAAACAAATTCTCTGAAGAATTTTTGGGAACATTATTATTTGAACTTCAGGTTCTTATGACATATGAAAATTCAATTATTAATAGTCTGAGAAACATTGTTATATGCATTATTATGCAGTTTTCAGTTGACTTTGATAATAAGGTATATTTCCAGAAAACACCGTACCTGACCCAACCTGTGCTACATTTTTATCTTGGAAAGAACTGTTCTAAACAACATAATATTTCCAGTCTGTTCATCTGTTAATTTTGTCAGACAGCCTTATCTATTTTAGGACAGATAATACAAGTATTTAGATAATATGAAAAAGGGCAATAGCCGGTTGCCTTTGATGTCTGCTTTTGAATTTGATAGGGGAAAGGATGCAGATAAAACAAACTGCAGCAGGTTTCGTACTCTTCGTCTTAGAATCACAAAAGAAAATATTAAGTTAGCCCTATTTGGGTCTTTCAAGCATTGTATAATAACGTATACAGTTAAATTATTTTTAAACAACCCTCTCCTGAACATACAATAATATTTAAAATAATGATTAAACCTTTGCTTAATGGATACGCATTTTATTGCAAAGTCGACCAGAGAACTTCCGCATCTATGCAATCTGATCAGGATCAACAGTTTTACTCTAGTCTCTTCTTGGTCATATATAACATTAATTTATACCGTAATCACCCTAAGTATTGGGACAGCTAAAAAATTATTTTTTTTTCTTGTCCCAATATTTTGGGTGGCAAAAAAATATTTGTTAAAAAAGTGTCCCAATATTTTGGATGGGTTTGTATGCTTGCACCGGCAATATCTCAAGACATGATAGGACGTTTTCACGGAACGTATACGGATCGACCGTTATATATAATAATACGAAATCAAACAATTTGTTTTTGTATTTAGTTTGTGTCTACAGTTTGGAGAATCAAATTATTTATTTTTGTGCCAAAACTTGTCGAACATTATTTAATTAAGTGGCAATTGAACTTCAGAAAGCATTTTCCTTTGATGACTTACACATTCCAACTCTAAACAGGTGGTTTAATCGGGACGTTTTCACACCTTTGTCGGTCATAGAAAAGACTGTTTTGATAAGAATTTACTTCAATACTTAGGACTGACACTTGTCTCAGGCAATTATCTGCACCTATACTTTGAATACAGGTATATAATTGAAATGAAAATGATAGCCGTTATTAATACAGAGGAGCGTAAGTTTAATAAAAAGGTTCATCTATAGGTACTTTATATAACCTATTTTTTCTTATTCTTGTTCGATGTCTCAGTCAACGTTTAAAGAAGTTTTGTTGAAAATACACGTCATACTAAGGTAAACTATACAAAGCATAGTAAATATTGAAGAAAAACACGTCACGACTTTCATAATTACCGAGCGCTGATCTAATGTCCAAAAATGTAGGAACAAAAATACCGTTTCTGAAAGTATCCCAAAACTTAGTGACAGCGAAAAATACACCGCAAAATACTAATCCTAAAAGTTACCAAAAATTTAGGGACGCAAAAAAACAATTATTTTTGTGAAAATAAGGGTGTCCCAATATTTAGGGTGTCCCAATACTTAGGGTGATTACGGTAATTCGAAAGAGAACAGTGCGGCTCCAGATCAGCCAGTAAGTCTGTGCAATATGATATGGATCTACATTAGTCTCTTCTTGATTAAGACTAACGTAGTGAATGAAAAAGTAACCAGGGATAAGTGATAGTATTATTTACTATTTTGGCATTCTTACGTAAATGCCAGTATAAATACAGTGAAACCTGCCTTAGCAGCCACCTGCGAATAGCAACCAACTGTCTTAAACAGCCAGTTTGAATAGGACCTACTGACATTATGTTCAGATTTTTAACTGTCTTTACAGCCACCTGTCTTCAGCAGCCACTTTTTGTCACTCCCTTGGGTGACTGCTATAGACAGGTTTGACTGTACACCAAACATAATTCACTTACAATATTACTAGTTATATTTCTTACAGCAATTAATACCATCTTGGTATCTCTTGTGACCCGCGCCATCTGTTTTCACTGTCACGAAGAACATTTGCCGAAAACCGTTTTCAATGTTCTGTTGTATTATTGCGATGCGTATGTTCTGTTGATCTGTTGATAAAAGCGATGCGTATGTTCTGTTAATCTCTTGATAAAGGCGATGCGTATGTTCTGTTGATCTGTTGATAAAAGCGATGACTAGGTCCTGTTGATCTGTTGATAAAGGCGATGCGTATTTTCTGTTAATCTGTTGATAAATGCGGTGTTGATGCTCAGTTGATAAATGCGTTGCTTAAGAAACTACAAAAGCTAAATCAAACGTATGGTAAAATCACTAAATTTATACTACAAAAACAATCGGTTATCGAACTATATGTAACTTATGTTCATTCTTCCAATCACAAATACCAAAATTCGAACGTATAATTCTAATGTTATACAAAAAAATGGAAACTGAAAACAACTTATACATGCAGTTGTAGTTATAATTCCGGTATAACTCTTTGTTTGAGAACTGAAATACAGTCTTTCATATCTCTCGTTTAACACATACGTTCTTACAATCGACAAGGGAATATTAGTTAAGCAACATTTTCATAATGATGTTAATTTTAATGTTAGCTTATTTTACGACGAGTTTTGCGGAGGATTCGGATTTGAAAGCTATTCGCAGAGAGTTCGCAGAGTTCAAAGCAAATGTCGGCGAAAAACTTGACGCGCAAAACGCAATCATTGACAAACTGAATGAAGTCATCAAAAATCAAGGGAAACATATTCAAGCCCAGGATCAAATCATACAAGAACTTAGAAATGGTGGTTCTTTCATCAACACAACGGCAAGAGACAGAAGTAATGTTTTTTCATTATGGTTCTGGTGTGTGGCTTGGGTAAATATTACGTTGGTATCATTTTGGTAGGGTTTATTAATTTTCGCCATTTTCCCCCTCCCCCTACAAGTGCATAAATCGGGTGTGGACTTCCAGCTTTCTACGGCTGAGGAAGACATTGTTTTATCTCTGGGCGGGTTACTGTGCAGTAGCCAACAACCTTACACAAGGTAGGTGGATCGTTTCGTTAGACTACAGATTCAGATTCCGAGAACACGAACTCAATACGACGATTGTCGACCAAAGACATTTACCACTTTAAGTCTTCAGTTTCTTCTTAATGACCTGGAGTTCTTTGAATCAGTCTGACCTGTTAAACTAAAAGCTGTTAAAGCTATCTCTGAAATTTTAATGCATGAAAACAAAACTCATTTCGTCAATATTTGGTTAAAAGATTATTTATACAACCTTTAATATGTCCAGTATCGAGTATAGAGTGGACTCTCCCAAAGCTATTCTCGTTACCCTTAACACGTACACTATTTAAAAACTGAACTGACAAATAATTCAAATGGTCTAAAGCTTTCAGTTTGGGGCCACATTATTAACATGAATAATTGGATTTTGTGAACAATAGTTTTATTTTTACTTGAACTTAGCGGAAATTATTTCGATCTGTGAATATTCCAAGTACACCTTTTCGGACGTTCAGATTATCAATCTCCTTCGCAGAGTTGTCGTTCTTTACACATGTAATGTGCTGATAGTGTAAGAGAGTGTCAGGTTATATGTACCATAACTTCGTTGAATGGCTGGTGTTAAAAACGTTACTTTAATGACCGGCATATTTTAGTGACACTGATAAGATTTATTTCCACTTTTAAGTTATTAAATCTACATTTAAATGCATTAGAAATGTAACCGGTGTCAGGTCTTTATTCTCGTCCTCTGAAAATGTTTTATGGCATAACAACATAAAATAACAAACCTTACAAAGTTATAAAATGTGTGCTATTACTTCTCGGAGTACCTATTTTGGACTGTTTTTAGACACATTATAGATGCCTGATCAGCGAAATTACACGTATCACCAATTCAAACAAGTAAAAAATTGCTGCTAATGCAGCAAAAGGAGTACACGGCCTAAAAAGCGAGTTGTTTGTGTCAAACCATTCCATATTAACTATTTGTAAAACTGTTTGTAATGTGTATAATGCCTATTTGATTATTTGGTTGTTTTAGCTATCGTTATCTAACTTGGTTAGGGGAAATGAGAAAATCAGGGAAACTATTCAGCGCATATATCGTGGGTGGGTTGAGCGCAACACGGTTGTAAGTCACTTTTTAAAAAAGTTTTTCAGTATTAACAAAAAACTAAATTGTTATTCTCATATTTGAATGTTTATTCTTTTCTGTTTATATACATATAAACTTATAAAGAAGAAATGTTAAAAAATAATTTCCAAAAGAGATATTTATAAATATATGACTTGCAACCGTTTTCCACTTAAAATTTGACATCAATGAGAACAATGATTTTTTATTGCAAAAGATATCTTTGAATACAACTATATATTCAAAACATTCTGGTTTTAAGCCGTTCATAGTTCATGGTAACCGGTAAGGGGACTTCTGTTAATCAAACCCCAGTAATGACAATTTGAATTCATGTTTATATTTTATATTTTATAAATTATGTACATATAAAGACTGAGTTACAACTCTATTCCACTTACAACTCATCCCAGTTAAGTCAATGCCTTTGTGTGCAACATGGTTTTAATTTGAGTTACAACCGTATTGCACACAAAATTTATTCAATATGAGATTTAGCCTTAGGACTTATTTGCAATATTAAGTGTTTTTTTTTTTAAATATAATTTTCTGCGTTTGAACGTAGTGAATTAGAAGAAAATTAATTCCCCCTGTCGGTGTCCGATGGATTGCTAGACGGCTCTTTATTTTTTATTTGCACGGGCTTTTCGGGTTTTTGTAACCGCGTGGTCATTCAGCGCTTGGACAGCCGACAATGACAGACGAAAAAATTAATTTTCATATAAAAGACTTAGATTCCGTATAGTACTTCAATCCAGTTGGAGATTGACGTAGGGGGAAAAATTTTTCTTTAATCATATTATGTACAATGTATTAATATAAAATGTGCCTTATAGTGCAAAAAACTCATTTTTCAAAAAAGTGGAGTTACAATCCTATTGCGCTTAACCCACGATTATTTATTCTAATCAGGGTCGAACTATGATTTTACTTTTTGGGCTACGTTTGCCTTAATCTTAAAATCATTCTAAAGAGACATCACACGCGCGGTCAAGAGCGATTTTACACATGGACCGCGGAGGAGATGATTTTGGCTGCCTAACAGTGGCATGTTGAATGATTTTAGGGGCGGATCAAGAGTCGTTGTTTTGTTTGTTTGTTTGTTCTTGTTGTTGTTTTTTTGTTGTTGTTTTATTTAATTTATTTTTTTTTTGGGGGGGGGGGGGAGGAAGGGGGGTCGGTGGTGTGATCGAACCCCGTTTGATGCAGAATTATTTAAATTTCATGGAGTTGCTAATTTTGGAAATTATCATGTAACTATCATAAGACTTCCCCTAACGAACCCCTTTCTAAAAATCTAGCACCGAACCTGTTCTTTGAATACGACATTGTTTTCCATATTCTGTGTAGCACTACTTATTCCATACATTTAACTGGTATTACCTCCCTACTCAACCAGGGCTTTAATACACTGAGGAAATCCCGCAACATATCGCCATTACCTGGATGCTGACACTTGACTTTATGTATTATGTATTAGGCAAGCCGACAACGATTTTCATGCAAAAAAAACGAAGATCTGATGGTAGGAGTATATTGTTAATGGCATCGAATAGGCGCCCAAGAACAATTATGTTTGAGCCGTGGCCGCCGGGGTTAGCGGTCTCTGCTTCTGCGGTCACAGCTCCTATGCGCTTACATCACCTACCTTCTTATTCAAGAAATTGCTAAAGCAGTGTAGCGGTGATCTATCCATGTTTATTCATTTCGGCTGATAACAACAGCAATCTACATCATGCTTTACCTCTTTTGTCTGTACCCTTCCCTTCTAAGGCATAAGCCTTTCTGTCATCAAGTTGACAGATGTTGGGTAGTTTAGGCCTATGCCTGTCTTGTACAGTTTAGACACAAATAGCGTAGGTTTGAATCTAAAGGGGAATATAATTAGCAAGATTCGAAGTAACATAACTTTGAAATGCTGTGCGATTTTAAAGAAATTTGATGAGGAGAAGGTGCTCCTAAAAGCCATTTACTTAAGAACGAAATCAGTTCTCTGATGCGGTGCCTGTTTACATAAAATTTGCCCTTGTTCACATTAGCAAAAAAACGAAACCACAATACCAAATTTCAACAGAAATCGACACCATGCATGATGCATCATTTGCATTTAATTTACATGTAGATACAAATTTAGGCCAATGACTATTAGTAAGTACAATGATTTGTGCATTTAATAATTGGTGCTTCATTTACGTTTAATTTAGTTGCAAATTTAAGCCCATACCTGTTAGTTATCTCAATGCTTTGTTCCAAGTCGCATATTGAAAAGTAAACTAAATGAAATTATTTCCGTTTCGAATAATACGAACTTGACGGTAATTGTCAGTGTGGAGGGAAAAGGTGCGTGTATCTCGTGCGATTAGGCTATTTAAGTATTGGTTTTATCTGTGTACACCATTCGAGGCGTTTCTATTCAGTGGTAAACATGTCGGCAAGGAGAAGAACACATTTATGTAGCAGATTACTCGGAGAGTTGCCAACGCTTTTTTAAAACTTGATGCAGTGAACTGAAGGTTTCAAGTTTGAGACAGAATAGGCAGCACAGAGTGTCAGAATAAAGCTTTATAGACGCATTAAAAGATGACGTGGCAGTCAACAAGGACATGTGGCAACAGGGAGTTTTCTCCAATAGAAAGTCATTGGTTGCAGTCAGAAGTAGGGCACTTCGCCAGTAGTTGCGCCGCTGCTGATTTAACAGGAACCGAAGCGATGGGAGCCAAAAACTAAGATTTTTGTGATAAGTACCTTTTTATTGCATCGGCTTTTGTTAAATTAGAAAACCGGGTATCTTCTTTGGTTTGAAAATATTGTAACTGTTGTGGACCATTTTGTAAAAGGAAGATTGAAATGCTGCTTGGCTTTTTGTATAGAAATCATTTAAGTCGGAAAAGAAGTTATAGACATCGGTTATTTCAGTTTGCGGTA
The DNA here is from genome assembly GCA_038501625.1 of Corbicula japonica. Lineage (NCBI taxonomy): Eukaryota > Metazoa > Mollusca > Bivalvia > Venerida > Cyrenidae > Corbicula > Corbicula japonica. The sequence goes on along the minus strand of JAZAYU010000091.1, from coordinate 465,298 downwards.
AATTGAAATCGTGATTTGGCATGAGGGAAGCAAGACCAGTAATTCTAAAATAGCTGTTTTTCATATTGAATGAAGTGTTGTAATAGAGGCCGAATATAATTGTAATTATGAGTTAAGAAGTGAATGTACATTTTAACAAGAGAACTTAATGTTACATTTATTTTAAACATGTAAACAGCGATGTTAGCGAGCTGTATGTTAAGCCGATAATTTGTTAACAGTGATAGTGAAAATACTAATTTTTTTTACTTACAGTCATGCCGTTTAACAATCAGATGATTTTCATAAAAACATGACTAGTAATGACGGATATATTTACCGTTATAAGTTCAGTTGCACATGGAAAGCGTGTACAATATACAGTATACTCCTTTCTCTTTAAGGATATAATTAAGTTTGGTTTTGCGTTTTCATTTGATTCATGAAACATAGCCTACGACTCTCACATTAAATACAGTCAGTTGTAAGAAATGGTAAATTTGGAGAATATGCCATTTGATCTGTTTGTAATATTGAGACCATAATGTAAACCATGTGTATAATATTTACAGATACATGTAGTTCTTCCGGTACGATCACGTAATGGTTGCTTTTGTACGTATTTGTTACTCTTGCTTACATGGTTTTTATTTATATTAATATAGGACGTCTTTCATACTGAAAGGAGGTTGCAAGTGCTTTTCCACGCCAGCTTTGGAGATCCTGATGCTGTTGTCTAAGGTCAAGGACGCTTTGTATTCTGGAAGGGAAGAATCTAAAGTTTGTAATTTTACTTTAACGTTCATAAATTTTCAACAATGGTTAAAATTAAACCATTTATACAGTCTGTAATTTTCGCCGGTAACGAGAGCCATGTAAGTATCGAAGATTAATCGGAAAAAAGGTTAGTTAATCAAAAATAAACCTGATATTTTGATTGTGGAATCATATAGCAGACGTTTGTTAATCCGTGTAAGGATGATTGGTTGAAAATGTGTCTCTCTGGATGTATTCGTTAGAAAGCTATTACATTTTTATTACATATTACTGAAATGGCTAAACCTTAATTTAAACTTCGCTTTGGAAGGCAGTTTCTTATGAGATTTCAGAGATGTGATTTGATCTATTTTAGCACTTGCTGTTTTCTTTAGAATACGTCAAGTACTTGGTGTATATTCGCTTTGGAAAGCAGTTTCTTATGAGATTTCAGAGTTGTGAATTAATCAATTTTAGCATTTGCTGTTTTCTTTAGAATACGTGAAGTACTGGGTATCTAAGGGTCGGACATTAAGTTTTTCTGAATTTTTTGTGGACTTTTATATTTTACATTTCTAATTGAAAACAGATGTTTTAGACTTTTCTAGTGATATTTAAATAAAAATCGGAATTAAATTTTATAGATCTCTGAATGTTTGGTAAATACATGTATTGCAATGAAGGCTTTCTTATTCAATCTTTGATGACTTTTCAAAGCAAAAACTGAGATTTTCAATGTATGATAAGAATAACTTTGGATTACATTTGCTTTCGGTCCGGAGAAGCTACGGTGAGTGCAAATAATAAGATTAGTGAGAGACACTCAGTGATAAATGCGAAAGACAGCTTGTACACAGACTTTTAGTATCGCTGAGTTTGGATTTGTAATGTTGAAGTATTGTGTCTTTTAATTTAAGCATTATTGAGAAAATGCTACCAATTTTAATATCATCTACTTAGAAAGTTTTGTTTTTGAATAGAATATTATAGGAAGTTACATGGTTAAAAGTAACGATCGTTAAATGTAAATGTTATTCTAGAGTTATTTTATTTCAATATAACACTTAGTGCTTTTGTTGTCAGATACTGTGCCTATATGTGTTGCTTTTTGTTCGACACACGGCCCAATGTGCCAGTGTTGTGTGGCTCCCGGTGCCCAGTTTTATGTTGTATGTACGAGAACACGGCCCCCGGTGCCGATGGTGTGTGGCTACCGGTGCTAGCTGTGTTGTGTATGAGCTGTTGACGTTTATTTGCAATGTAATTAATGTAACATGTGAATTATTCCTTGTTTTGTTGTGTTAATTTAAAGCCAGTTATTTTTGTCGTCTTGTATACGTTTGAAATAACGGTCCTTTGTGTTATTGTTGTGTGGTTTTATGTTGAAATTGTGCATGGTGTTTACATACAGATGACGTTGATTGTGTTGTTTTTTTTGGTGTGTTTGATATGTCTCTTGTATTTATTGCTGTGTGATCCGTGTTTTCTGTGTTGTATTTGTGTTTGATGCTCCGTCCCTGATGCTGTTGTGTCAAAGCAGTTCATGTGGTTTATGAATATTCAGTTGATATAAGATCCTTTTATTTTTGTAAATAATGCATTTATGGCTTTTGAGATGATGTAATTAACAGCATTGTATTCAATCTTTAATGGTATTTTTGTAAAGCCAAAGCTGAAAATTTCGGTGTAATGATAAGAATAACTTTGGATTTAATTTCGGTCCGGAAAGGTTTACGATTAGTGCAAATGATGAAACCAGTGAGATACTCTCAGTGACATGGCAAATGTGAAAGACACTTTGCAGGCAGACTTTTAGTATCGTTGAGTCTGGATTTGAAATGTAGTAAAGTTTATTGTTTGAATTATGCATCGCTGAGAAAATGCTACCAATTTTAATGTCAACGATTAAGAAATTATTATTTTAATGAATAGAATATTTTGGGAAGTTACATTGTTAAATAGTAAAGAATATTAAATATTAATGTTTTTCTAGAGATGCTTTATTTCAAGATCAAACTGAGTGCTACTGATGTGTGATACCGTGCTTATATGTGTTGTATTTGACACACGGCCCCCGGTGCCAAAGTTTATGTTGTATGTGTTTCAGAACACGGCCCCCGGTGCCGTTGTTGTGTGGCCCCCGGTGCCAAGTATTTTTTGTTTTATGTGTTTGAGAACACGGCCCCCGGTGCCGTTGTTGTGTGGCCCCCGGTGCCAAGTATTTTGTGTTTTATGTGTTTGAGAACACGGCCCCCGGTGCCGTTGTTGTGTGGCCCCCGGTGCCAAGTATTTTGTGTTTTATGTGTTTGAGAACACGGCCCCCGGTGCCGTTGTTGTGTGGCCCCCGGTGCCAAGTGTTTTGTGTTTTATGTGTTTGAGAACACGGCCCCCGGTGCCGTTGTTGTGTGGCCCCCGGTGCCAAGTATTTTGTGTTTGATGTGTTTGAGATCACGGCCCCCGGTGCCGTTGTTGTGTGGCCCCCGGTGCCAAATATGTTGTATACGAACTGTTGCTGTTTGTTTGCAGTGTCAGTTATGTAGTCTTTGCAGTTTTCTTGTTTGTTGAGTAAAAGTAGCCAGTTCTTGCTGTCGCGTTGTATACGAACTGTTGCTGTTTGTTTGCCGTATCAGTTATGTAGCCTGTGCAGTTTTCTTGTTTGTTGAGTAAAATTGTAGTCAGTTCTTGTTATGGTCTTATATATATGTTAATGTGTCTGCTTTTTTACGCACACAGATGCCGTTGGTTTGTGATTAAGCCTTGTGTTAATTGTATAATATGTGTTTAATATGTTCCCTGAACTCAATGTTGTGTGGTTCGTGGTTTCTGTGTTGTATTTGTGTTTGATACACGTTCTCTGGTGCCGTTGTGTATCAAATAAGTACATTTGTAGTTAATGTGGTTTTTGAATATTCAGTTTCTTTGTAGATTGATGACACGATCCTGAGACCTACTTTGGTGTAGACCTGTTGTTAACAAAACAAGTGCTACACATTGTTTTTTGACAGTGGCTGAGGTGTCCGTGATGGTTCCAGATTATTTGGTGAAGTTATATATGAGTAAATTTGTTTTCGTTTTTTGTTGATAGTATGAAGTACAATCTTTTCAAAGGTTGAAACGACGCATGCAAGTTACAAAAAGTGTGACAATTTAAGATTTTTATAAATGTAAATGCCTTTCAACTGCAGTGCTCATATGTTGTCTCTCTTTGTTTGATTCGATATTACCGCTGAATACAACGACCTATTCCTAGTTTTTGTTTGTGTTTTTTACGTATAATGAGATAAGGAAATAATTGATTTACTCACGTTAAAGTGAGTAAAATTACTATTATTGCGAAAGTAAAATACTTATTTAATATGAGAAATGTATCCAACCGATTAACAGTCACTTAATTATCCGACAGATGTCAAAACTGGTACAGAAAGCTATAAATAATATTGTCCAAAACATGATCTACAGCTTTAGAGAACCTTCGTCTGGATCCACTTTTATTCGAATGTGATAACCATAAATGGTTAAAGACCACTTATTAATGTTGATCCGGCATGTAAACACTTTTACTGAAAGTCAGAATTGATTGAGAACAATGGAAATTGAAATGTAAAAAAGAAAATGATGTTGGGAAAATATATGATTTGAGTAGTAAGCCGAAAAAATCGTAAAATTGGATACTTTCACATTCCGTGGTTAAATTAGTAGCACGTATTTTGACAGATTGTAGACAGAAGTTCCGCGACTTGGGCTAAAATGCCGAAAACGTTTACCGTTTATGCTATGATATGAGTCGGATTTTAACATGTTTTTAAGTTGGTTCTAAATATAAGATTTTAAAGGCTTGACCCAATAGCAAATTCGAAATTTGATGAATTGCTAAAGTGGGAGTCTATTCGATTTTCATTACACGGCCAGAAGTGGGAGTCTATAGGATTTGATTTATTTAGTGCTCAAAGGTGCGCGTATGTTTTGCACCTTTGAGCTCAATTTTGATTTCATTCATGGGCACGTTCATGTAAATCTCAGTAATAGACGATCTAATTATTCACAAATAACAACACTGTAAGCTTTGTTTTAACAGGGGAAAAATATCAAAATTTAATATTTAAAGTATACAGATGATTGAGCTTCATTTACAAGCCGACGAAACAATTCCAACAGAAACAGGAGATAAAAAAACAAACATTTATTTTTGCAAGTTTGTGTTTCAGAAAATTTTTTACCAATGGCGAAACAGTACTTGTCTTATTTGCGTTTATATATCGACGCTAAAGGTAATCCATATAAGCAAGCCTACAGAATTTCCATAGTTTATCAATCATGTAAAGGTTATAATCTGGAAGTATTCCATGTGAGTGATAAGAAATTGCCGGCAAAGTCGGAATACTTTATTGCTGAGTCGGGACTGGCCAGTTCGCGCCGCTCCCCGGTAAATCAAAGTCGATCTGCATCTATCTGCTTGAGATGACAGAAAATGCTACTGCATCTCATTAAGAGATCGGTTTATAAATTGCCGACAGCCAAGATTAAGTTCTTTCTTTAGTCCACAGACCAGGTCGAAGATAATGAATTCCATGAAACACAATTATTCCAAGTGTTCTAAAGTTTAAACTGATATTTATTCACTTAAGCTTTCTATCCAAAAGTTCAAACGGTTCATCTACATACTTTTTGTGTTTATTTGCATCATTTCTCCAAATATTATCCAAGTGAAATGGTAAAACTGCGAGATTTTCAACAGACTAGCAGTCTTGAGATATACATTTGTCAGCTTTGTTTGGTATGCATTATTTATTTTTTTGTTGGAGATAAATTCGAGCAGTCAAAATAGAAGCTATTTGAACGAAAAAGGCACGTGTAAAATGCATTAAGATTCATATTAAAGTCTTTTAACAGGGGCATTACTAAAAATATTGAAACAGGGGTTATCGATCTTGTTGTCAGAGTGCTTTGTTTATGCAAATGAGGATATATTTCAAGTATTTTGTTAATAGGACAAGGACTTTCAATGTAATAGGCAACTTTAAATTCGATATTTAACTTTTAAGTTATTTGATATGGGCATAACAAAATATAATATAACAAGAGTGATCATTTTTGTTGTCGGAGATGGCTTTATTCACGCAGAAGATATTTTTTAATTATTAAGTTGATATGTCAAACACTTACGAACTTCTAGGCAACATTAAGTTTCACATTTAAGTTTATGGGCTACAGGAAAACGCAGCCGCCGACGCCGCCGCCGACGGACAATGGGAGCCATACGTGTCTACCTGCTATTGCAGGTGACACAATGATAAGCGCTGTCATAGAATGGATTTAACATCATTTAAAATTGAAACAAAAACGTTTGACGAGAGCAAGCGAGCATATTTATTACAGGGCGGTAACTCTGGGCTTAATAAATGCCAACATTCTAACGAAATTTTTCTAGAGAAGTTTACACTTCAGAGCCGTCTAGTGTTAAAATGGCATGCTATTGACCGACAAGCTTTTTGGAAAGCTAAAACTTGTAAGGAGTTTATAACGAAAATCATACTACATAACTTAAAACTTTATAATACTGCATTATTACTGCAAAATTAAAGTGACTCCTATTCTATGTAATAATAATATGTAATTGTCTTTATATTGTGCTACAATATACGTACATTAATTAGGACCTTTGAGTACTCGATAACTACAGAAGAAGGTTGCTAGCAGCATTGGGTTGGGAATAACTGATTGGTTTTGTGCAAATGGGAATATTAATACCTGTAACACAATAACTTCCCTTTGCAGATATTGATAAAATGTTTCCGAGGCCCCGACAAACAGCAGACAAAGTTGTTGCCTTCTTTGCGACATTATCCAATTCCCAAAGAGAACACCTTGGAGCCCGCCAGAACATAATATTTGCAAACGTCAGAACCAACATAGGAGGTGGATATAACAATCACCACGGGGTGTTCGTCGCTCCCGTTAGCGGGCTATATCTTATAACTGCTACTCTGTTGACTGGACACAACGTGGAAATCTGGGCTTACATTGTTATCAACGGATCGGAAGTGGCACGCCTTAATGAGAGAGGAACTGATGGCAGACATGGTTCGACAAGTCATGCTGTAACTATTCAGCTCCAAATAGGTAACCATTGTGTCCTTGATTCATAGGATATGGTTAAAAGTGATTGACGGAATCTTTGTTCTCTTGTCTGATCCACATGATGCATGTCAAACTAAAAAAAAATTTCTGTTCTTATCTTGAATATGCGAACAATGAAATGTCTAAGTTATGCCGGCTGGTAGAAAGGTGCGATTACTTATAAACATGTTTATCCAAAACCATATTAATATCTATAAAATATTTTTATTTTAACAAATATCTAGCTTCTACTACAGCACAAATCAATCATTCGACGAATCCATTTTACGTTTATCTCAATTTGACTAACGAGCCGTTGAGTTAACTTTTGTTTCAGGAGACTATGTTGCAGTGCAGAATGATCACCCTGATGGTTTGTACTGGGGAGATGGATTTTCGAGCTTTGGTGGATTCCTCATTGCAGCAATGTAGCGCAAAAACACGATAGTAGTTGGTTGAATGAAGGTTCATCTCTCTTTTTTGAGGGCTGATTGTGTAAAAGCCATGAATTAAGTTGTACGTAAATAACAATAAAAACAACAAATAAATCTGAGAACTGGTTGTCGTTAACGGAAACAGCAAAATCAGCAAATTTTTTCAGACTTGGTATTGCAAACGGCGGCATATGATAACACTTCTGTTTAAATGGTTTAGAAAAAGCATCAGCGATTATTACTCTATAAGAAAAGCACGGCAATTACTCGTTTTAAAACTAGCCAAATATACTCGGCAAAAATAAAAAGTACCTACTTGTTATGCTTATATTCTCATTAACATATTTTCATTTAATTAGGAACACTTTAAAAGGTGTTTAATTAATTAATCTCAGTTGTTTTTAAGTTTAATTGTCCGTGAACTTCATCTTCCACGCCTAGACCTGAGCAAATGCCCATCAGATGACAATTAATAATGGATTACAAAACTCTATATATTCATTATAAAGGGAGGTAATTGGAAATGCTTGGGATTTCTAGCGTTGTTTATCGAGGACGAGTTGTTTTATCAATGAATGTTTTGTGCTTTTATAAGACATTAAGAACTGGAGAAATTGATTTAATTCTAATAAATGTTAATATTGTTTAGAATCACTTACATTTTCCTAAAACCCTAAAAACAGCAAAGGGAAAGATAACTAAGTTGTGACTGCAAATTTTCAAGAACATTTTATTTCTTTGTAAAGATTACAGAAATGCACATTTGTGCAGAGAAAATATTTTCTGTTTTATTCTTTTAATTTTCCAAAATTACAGGTAGAAAAGTGGGTACTTTTTATTTTTGCTGAGTATATATCCTGTCTAGTTTTGAAATACAACACACTTCTGAAATATGGTATTATGGTAACCCCTAGGTTTACAAATATGACATATTGAACATTTTCGATACGTTTTACTTGATATTCTTCACGTCGTTTGACAACAAAATATCTGAAGTGCTGTAACGGATCATTAACTACAGGGTTGTTCTTTGATGACACTATTCACTTTATTGAGACTGGAACACCTTTAGCCCACAGGTTAATCAAACACTTATGACTAATATTTCTAAGTGTTCCATATAATATTCGATATAATATTCTTAAATAATATATACTGAAAGGATAAAGAAACGCAGGGTAACAATTGGATAGGCAGGTTCGAAAGCTCATGCTCCACGACGGTTTACACTGAGGCAGTGGAGACAAGTTTTATTCACTTTCGACACATGTTAAGGTGTATCATGACCTAATAACTCAATACACAAAGTTTCACTTTATTTGGAGAACGCGTTCTTAATATATCGGAACAAATGTTACCCTGCGTTTCTTTATCCTTTCAGTATATTTACTTCGTGTCGAAATTATAAGAACACAAACAAATCATGTCTTTTGAATCAAAGATAACTCAATGACCTGTATAAATCAGTGGTGCTTTACTTACGAAACTGGAAATATCAGTACTGGAAGCTAGGCAACACAGAGCCGCCGAGTTGGGACCGGGAGATTACCTAGTAGCGTCTGTCGGCAATGTAACTGCACTTTGTTGTACCGAAGAATAATAATCACCTTGTAGAAATGAATGTCTCAATCATATTTAACAGGGTACGTCAGCGGTGCAAATTTATATTATTGTTTTCTACATAATACAGTCAATTTCTTTTTTTAAATTCCAGTTATTCGTCTAGGAAACCATTGCAGCGTCCCACTAATACCTAGCACTTTTTCCCATCTCTAGATAATTTTACATGATTTAGGTCACAAATGCAAACGAGACAGTACTAAACTCTAAGAACTGTATAACGAAGATGGGTATTACTGGGAATGATTTCTAGATCGGGCTGAAGGTTATAAAACTGAGATTGGAAACCAGTCTCAAATTTAAAGCATCTGATTGGCTGAAATGGCGACTGGTCGCCATTTCAGCCAATCAGTTGCTTGAGATTTGAGAATGGTTTCCATGCTCAGTTTATAACCTTGGGCACAGTGTGCTTTGTTGAACCGAAATTTTCACACAAACGAATTCGTCACACGTGTGAAAAATTCGTACGAAAACTTCACATATTTGTCAAAATTTCGTACGAAAATGGCCAAAAATGTGCTGAGAAAATTTCGAGGCCTATTTTCTAACCACCACTAGGTATCAACGAATTTTTCACATAATTATGTGACACATTCCTACGTCTTGCACACGTGACTATGATATGAAGTTAATCCTGAAAACTATAATTATTACTGTTAGCTCTTATGGATTTACATGATTTCTCAGCATTTGAAAATATCTCTAGCTCCTCGGTTATTGTGAATTTTGATGCATGGAATCGCTCCTTTGCTCGGGAAAGCATAATTTAAACAAGATGCAACAATAAAGGACCTATAAATCGTATTGCATTATATAGGAAGTCAGTATAGATATTTTCCTAGTTCAATCATAGGTAGATGCAATATAATTTTGTAAAATGAGAACTTGTAAGAATGTAATCTTTACGTAATCTTAATTTTCGCCAAGCAAACGTCACGCGACGAATCGCAATTTTGCGTGTTGTATCGTAAAGTGACGATGTTGTATTGCAATTAAGCAATATCGTATCGCGTTATGACATGTCGTGCGCTGGGCGACGCACGGCAATGCGATACGACATGGCGACATTTCCGAATTTCGTATCGGATTGTCATGCGCTGTTTCGCCATGTTGCGATGTCTTATCGCACTTCCGCTGTCGCTAGTCGCATATATGGTATTTACGGAGAGATGTCGTTTTAGAATTTATTAAGTGGTTGTATTTCAATATTATGGAACTAAACCGCAGTCGATCAGTCTGACACTATTTGACAGACCGGACACATCAATTTGTAAGGATGACCTTCAAACATCGACATTTTCAAATAAATACCTCCGGCAGCGTTTCGGGCCATTAAATTTATGACGCTGTGTATACCCGGAGGCGGCCCTGCAGTGGGATCAAACCACAACATGTCGATGTAAATAACCACTGACAAAATGTCAAATTAAAGGGAAGTAACGCATCTAGGAAACGGAGCCAGGCTCATGGTAAGGACCAGAATAAGTAACTACCCTGAAGTGGTGACGGGAAATGTCACGCGACAACTCGATATCGCATCATTGTGATATTACACACGACATTCTCAAACGAAGTTATGAGTATTTCAAAACTTTATGATATTCAAATATCATTATTATATTTCCTGACAATTATGTGATTAGTGTAATCTTATTGAAAATGGTAGCAGAGCTTGTGAATCGAGCGAGCCTCTCCTTAAATTAATTAGTTTCACTTAATATGTTCTAAATTACTTTGAATATATAGTGGGCAAAGCTTCGAATTCCCGCCAAAACTAATAAGTAAACAAATCTTAATAAATAAGTACACCAATTTTGACTACTTTCCATTGATTTTTTGGATGAATATCACGTTGTAGTCTAATCCAAAGGTTGACATTATTTCAGCCGTTTGATGATCTTACCGGCTCTTTTTTCAAGCAAGTCTTTGTAGATTGCCGCTTTTTGAAATCAGATTTCTGAGTGTGTTGTGTATGACTTCAAAGTCCTTCGGTACCTTTAAAGTTTGGCGGGAATTGTGACGACTGTCTTAAGGCGGGGCCAGGAAAGAAAGAACAACGACCTGCATGACCAAACTTCATCAGTTTAGAGAGTCACTCCGAGGAGAGAACATTCATGGTTATAACGTAAGTGTTATGTAAATTTTTCATTAATTAATTAATTGCACCTGAAAATATACATGTACTATATAAAGTAAAAGTTTATTACATGTGTCCTAATACACAAGTGTTTTCCTGATCAGTGCCTCGCTTTTGTATCTTTATACTTGTAGCTATTTTGGTGAAATGATAGCTTTTGTTTTTTAATACGCCCGAAGGGACGATTTATGTTAAGGCGCTGGTCGTCCGTCCGTCCGTTCGTCCGTCCGTCCGTCCGTTCGTCCGTCCGTCCGTCCGTCCGTCCGTCCGTTCGTCCGTCCGTTTTATGTTCGGACTCATTTCTCAGAAACCATTTGAGCTAGCTTCATGAAACTTGGAATGTAGATACAGGGCAATGTTAGGAAAATGTTCGTCATTTTGATTTTTCTAAGTTTGAGGCTTGCTGTGAGAAAACCAGAAAAGTAATGCACATCATGTCCGGACTCGTATCTCAGAAACCATAGTAGCTAGCTACATGAAGTCTGCTAGGTAGATAGAGGGTAATACAAGGATTATGTCAGCAATTTTGACTTACGGATTTGAGCATTGCTGTGCGAAAACTAGAAAACTTTGTAAAATAATGGACATCCATCAGTGATTTTTTGTCCAGGCTTATATCTCAGAAAATATATGAGCTAGCATCATGAAACCTGGTTTGTAGATAGGGGGCAATACAGTGATGATACCCGTCATTTTGAGTTTTCCGGATTTGAACGTTACTGCGAGAAAACTAGAAAACTTTGAAAAATAATGCACACCCATCAGTGATTAATGTTCAGACTCATTTCTCAGAAACTATATGAGCTAGCTTTATATAATCTTTATATTTCAACAAAATGCACTCATGGACACAAGCTTTCATTGTCAATATGACCTTTATCCCTACTGAATTTGACCATCATTAAAAGGCAAGAAGCTTTTAAGCAGGTGAGCGACTTTAGGATCTTGATCCTCTTGTGATGATGATATGACATTGTTGAGGGCCACGCTCTTGTAATACTGGTTAACCCCTCTTTAATAAATATGTTGTTATCATGAACAGTTATACAGTATGTGATTTATAAACAGCGCTCGTTGAATGAGAACAAATCTTTTCAATTTCAGGCTGTCGTCTTGAACATTGGCAAATGGCGAGAGGCGAAACCCTCGGGTGTATTTCAAAATCCAAGTCCGACATAATAGTTTCCAGGTTGAAGGGCGAGTTCAAAATTCCAGTCAAGCTAAGATCAAACGAACAAATACAGGCACTTAATCTTCTTCGTAAAAGAAAAGATTTTTCTGTACATGAGGACGGCCGCTTGATGTGTTATGGGAAAATTGTAATTGTACAGGAAGAGTTACCGAGTTATGTTGAAAGAACATTCAAAGAGAATAATGGTTGCGGATCACGAGTATTGTATAACAAATTGAAGGAACGGTATGCAGGTTTCAGTGAAAGAAGTATTAACGAAATACTACAACGAAGTACCTACTATCATAAAGAATACCCAAGATTTACAAACCAGCCATTTCCATAGACATAGTAAACATGAAGGGGTTCGAAGTAAAGTATCAAGAGTCAACATATAGATACATACTGCAAGTGATTGATATTTACTCACGATATACCATGCCACAACCTCTGAAGTAGCAACCGCCCTGGAGAAAGTAATGTTAGACCATGGGTTTCCCGAAACGATACAATGCGATAATGGATCGGAATTTCAAGGACCAGCTATGAAGTCATTATTGCAGAAGCATAATATCAAAGTCGTTCATGGTCGTCCGTATTACCCGCAGTCTCAGGGAAAGTGCGAAAGGTCGAATCGTTCTTTGAAAAACAAAATCATCTATGCATGCAGACAAGAATCTGGATTTAACTGGGTCCGTGATTTACAACAAATTGCTCATTCACTTAATACTAGTGTAGAGAGAGTTCTGGGAAATTTGACACCGTTTCAAGTTTATAACGGCAGGAGCCATACTAGGGCACCCAAGTCATTGAGCAGAAATGAAATCAAAATACGTCTGACTGCAGCATACAAATCCTTCAGGAGACGACAGGTGAAAGGGGCCAAAAAACCAAGTATGTACAAAAAAGGAGAAAAGATTTTATTGAGATATCCATTCAGTAGACAAAGAGTTCCCACCAAACGACGAATACTAAATGGCATTGTAAAAGATGCGAAACTCTCCAGAGGCAGATATTTAATAGAATATGTGAGTCCTAAGAACAAAAACATAGTTCAAGAGTGGGTTGGTGTAGAAAACATTACAAGCTTGACATTGGAAATGGAACGACAAAAGCAACAAAACATTAACAAAGTACAAAAAAAGCGCAAAGACAATCACAAAGACAATCGCAAAGACAGAGCTCAAAAGAAACTTCATCGAGCACAGTATTATCAGGTATTGAAACATGCTGATAAAATGCAGATGTTTGATACAGAATTTCAAAATGGTGTGCATGTTATAATGAACCCAGAGCCAGACGGTAACTGCCAGTTCGCAGCCATTAAACATCAACTTCAACAACATGGAATCTACAGGGATAAAGCGCAGCTAATGGGAGAAGCGGTAGATCATTTGAGAAAGAATCGATGCTTCTATGAACAATTCATTCACGGATTAAGCTTTGACGACTACTTAACGCATATGTCACAAGACGGCTCATATGGCGATAATCTCACGTTAATAGCCATTATGCGCGAGTACAACATGCAATGTTATGTTGTGTCGGCTGCTGGAGCTGACCATTCCGCCTTAGTATCAAATGATGGGGTTTATGATTCTAACCTCCCCCTCATAACTATCGGATATTTCCCCGAAGACAAGGGAATGCATTATCTAAGTGTATCTGTCGATGTCGACCTGCTACGTGAATTTACTGAAGAGACTGTTTTGCCTACTCCAGAACCAGATAACTTTGAACAGGACCAGGGAGAGACCTCGAATATTGATTCCCTGCGAACCAAGCGTGCAACAGTGATAAAGGAGAGACAACAGAAGAAAATAAAGAAAACCCGTTTTCCGTTTCGACTTTTACCGCTTCTAGTTCAGGAAATTATTGTTTCTAAAATTCTACGTCAAAATCCTTCTATGAGATACGTATTGGAAAAGGTGGATGGTTATTTTGTAGAGTTAATAAGAAATATGAACGTCCCTAGACCGAAGATCTACGTATCTCCAGCTTTAATTGACACTGTTCCTAACCCTGTGAGTGTGCGTTACTTTCTTATACATCTTGGTAAAAATAATTCAAGAAATCAGAAAAGTAATAATAGACTCCAATTGGGCAAACGCTTGGTTAAGGCTCCGCGCAACTGGAATCAGCTGGTACGAGATTATTGATATATACTATTCTAGGAGGTAAATTTCACGCATTTGCAGTCAGAATGCTGAACATTCTCTGATGAAAACTATGTTATATTATGGACCATGTAATTTGCAGTTAGAATGCTGAACATTTTCTGATGAAAATATGTTATATTATGAATCAAGTACATTTTGCCATATATCAATATTTGATATATCAGAATATTTGTTTGAACTTAAAACGTTTCCTTTGGTAAAAATCGTTAAAAACTTCTATTATTTTGTTTTAGTTAATATTGGACGAGGCGTTATAAAGATAAGGCTCTGACTCGTTCCGTCAGCTGGTACGAGATTTATGTTAATATATACTCTTCTAGGAGGTAAATTTCACGCCTTTGCGGTTAGAATGCTAAACATTCAGTGATGAAAATATGTTATATTATGGACCAAGTAATTTGCATTTAAAATGCTGAACATTTTCTGATGAAAATATGTTATATTATGGACCAAGTATATTTTGCCATATATCAATATTTGATATACATGTATCAGAATATTTGTTTGAAATTAAAAATGTTTCCTTTGGTAGAAATCGTTAAAAAGTTCACTTATTATTTTGTTCTAGTAAACATTGGACGAGGCGTTATAAAGATAACGCTCTGACTGGTTCCGTCTGTTTGTGATTTGTAAAAATAACGTCTTTTAATTATCTGTGTTTCAAATTCATCTTTAACTCGGCTGTTTCGAAGAAAAAGTCGAGGTTTTGTCATAGCCCCCTCGTTGTCGTCGTCTTTGTCGTGCAAAAAAGTTGACATTTTCTAATATCTCTGGTGTTATCCCATATATCATTTTCAAACTTGGAACACTTCCTGAATTTACAATTTACCTAACTCTATCACGGTTATTCTCTGAATTATTCCCCTTTTATCTTAGAACATTCTTTAAAAGGTAAAATATAGAGGTTAAGATTTTTACGTGTAACGTGTACGTGTACGTGTAGAGATTTCAACACTAATTCAATAAGCGCTTAGCAACGCAACGTTGAACAATCCCGATATCTGCACGTCACAAGTTACGAAGGGTTTCAAATTTGCAATTTCACACGTAAAATAGCGATTTTGCTACTTCTTGAAAACCGATAACGTGTGGTTATAGCGAGAGTCATTGCATCGTGGGAAAATGCTACAAGTACACGTACATGTTACACGTAAAAATCTTATCCTCTATATTATCTCTGCTATTACTCGATGCATTGCCTCAAAACTTGGAACACGCCTTAATGATGACAACATGCTATTTGCGTGGAAAGTTACATCCATAACTCCATCATGATTATTGAATTTTGCCCCTTTTTAGCTCTACTATTCTAAGAATATGAAGAGCTGTTAGTCACCCGTGCGTCGGTACACGCGTCCGGTTAAAGTTTTGGGATGAAGTTATATCTCTGAAACTACTTAAGATATTAAGTTAATGAAAGTCGCACATGGCTTCGGGTCCCATACCTTTTGGTTGGATTTTAACAGAATTGTGCACAGTTATGAACTTAGAAAAAATCTTAACCTAGCTTAAAGTTTTTAGAATTTAGTCATATCTCTGAAACTATTGAAGAAATTCAATTGAAAGTTCACACATGGCTCATTGGTCGTTATGTAAGATTACTAATTGAGTCCCAAAACTTTTGGTTGGATTTTAACAGAATTACTCCTCTTAATGTACTCAGTAAAATCTTAAACCTATGTTTTAAAGTTTTTGGAATGAAGTCATATCTCTGAAACTGCTAAAGATTTTCATTTGAAAGTTCACACATGACTTCTGTATCACAAAAATTAAATACATGTAATTTATTACGATCACCAGTTCGTTGACGTCAGCGTTGACTAACGTTAATGAAATAGTCAAATAACTTCGAAATTATCAGGCAGCGTGCACTGCCGCCGGTTAAGCTCGTACATTCAAATCTAGGCGGCGTGCACTGTCGCCGTTGGTGCTCGTTCCTTCTACTCTTGGCAGCCTGCACTGCCGCAGGTGATTTTCGTACATTCTACTTATGGCAGCGTGCACTGCCGCCGGTAGTGCTCTTACCTTTTACTCTAGGCAGCGTACCCGGCCACCGGCGGAGCTCTTACATTCTAATCTAGGCAGCGTGCACTAGCGCCGGTGCTCTTACCTTCTACTCTATGCAGCGTGCACTGCCGCCGGTAGTACTCGACCTCGCGTTCCTCCGATAACAATGCACTCGTCATGACGCTATCGTATCTTCATTGCTTGGGCTATAAGAGGAATAACTCAGATTAATTACTGAATCAAAACATCCTGAAGAAATTCTCCTGATACGCAAAAAGGTCCTAGTGATTTTCATTGGGCGGGTACGTGCGTGTGTTTCATAGATCCTCTGATATACGTACCTTTGTTCAAAAAAATATGTGAATTTTCCGTTGGACAATATTTTGTCAAATCATTTTTCTACTTTTTTTGTCATGTGAAAATTTCGTACCTGTTTTAGGGGGGTCTAAGGTTCCATACGAAATTTTCACAAATATGTGAAATTTTCGTACGAAATTTTCACAAATACGTGAAATTTTCGTACGAATTTTTCACACGTGTGACGAATTCGTTTGTGTGAAAATTTCGGTTCAACAGTGCTTTCAATGATTTTAAATAAATATAATTAGGAAATTAAACAGAAGATTATCAAGGTATTTGCGTTTTTCTCATTTTATTTATAAAACGAAAATATGTAAACTATGAACATATCTAGCTGCAGAACAATGGATAGACATAATCTAAACAATAAACAGACAGCTCACTATGAACTACAGAACTACAGGGTGTATCAACATGTCACTGGGTAAAAACTTTCCTCCATATATACACCTTTGTGGCATGGGCAAAAAGTATAGATCCGGATCAGCCAGAACATTTGTGCTGTCTGATCAGGATCTACACCTTTTGCTTTTAGATTCATTTGGTTATTTCTGACCAAGATGCAACCAGTGCAGATCTAGATCAGATGGCATGGATGTGCCAGCTAGTCTGGATCTAAACTGGTTGTGCATGCGTTAAGACTTATATATGGAGTTAAGGGTTAATATCTGATAACATATAATGTCCGGGTTCTATTCATTTATGATTTAACAGCAACTGCTAAAATTTGTTAATGCAAAAAATGGTTCTATTTTTTGCTAATACAAGTACTTTCTATATATAAATATACTCAACAACAAAAGAAATTGACACTTTATACTTTGCATAACTATGAGATGTTGAATTAATTTTTCTATAATAGCCAATTTGCTAAAACATTTTGAACAAATATACTGAAAGGATAAAGAAACGCAGGGTAACAATTGGATAGGCAGGTTCGAAAGCTCATGCTCCACGACGGTTTACACTGAGGCAGTGGAGACAAGTTTTATTCACTTTCGACACATGTTAAGGTGTATCATGACCTAATAACTCAATACACAAAGTTTCACTTTATTTGGAGAACGCGTTCTTAATATATCGGAACAAATGTTACCCTGCGTTTCTTTATCCTTTCAGTATAGTTAAAGTTTAGCAGACTCAAGCTGTTTTGGTACTTTCATCTGTGCATTATGACTTTTATATCAGAAATTTAAATACAACCGTTTCTGTTCAGTTGATCTTATGAGAATAACTATTACTACAACCCATTTCAATTATATAATTCTACTATATAGCCTACCTGATATTTACCTATAATAGTCATTTACATAATATATTTGTAAATAAAAACAATGGAAAAGCATTTAAGATCTTTAACAAAGCTTTAACAGGAAATCTTTACCAGGAATTCACTAATATTTCAGGATAGCTTCAACACATGTTAACAAAACATAAAAGGCATTAATAGTTTAAGTTATCTTTGTAATCATGTAAATGATATAAAAAGATAAGGCTCCAGGGCTGAAGGTTATAAAGCTGAGATTGCAAACCAGTCTCAAATCTCAAGCATCTGATTGGCTGAAATGGCGACTGGTTGCCATTTCAGCCAATCAGATGCTCTAGATTTGAGACTGGTTTCCATGCTCAGTTTTATAACCTTGGGCACAGAAAAGCACATTCCAGCACCTAAATAACTCAGAAGCACCTACGGTAGATGTATTTAAAGTTAAGCCCAGCATATGTGCATTTTTTACTGTGAACTATTATTTGTTGAGAATAAATCTTTAGATAAATATTTAGTAGTAGATCCAAAAATTACAATCTCCCTTGACATGGACAGATCCAGAGGGGGTTCTGTGGGGTTGCTCTAACCTCCATTTGGGGCAGTGATGGTTACTTTTCACATGGATTCTGGCCAGAAAGTTGAAATTACCCAAAGGCTGCCTTAAACAAACCCTCTTTTTGAAAATTTTGCACTGGCCATGCTTTAAGATGAGATCAGCTCATTTTGCTATTGTTTAAAGCCTTCCCTCATAGTATGTCTTTAGTCACAGAAGTAACCAGAGTTGATCCACCTGCACATTCATTCAGTCTGATCTGGATTTTTTCTGCTCAGTTCTTGGTAAAACAAACTAGAATGTGTCTTTGGAAATTGATGCCCCCACTGCTGCCACAATATTTGTAATAACAAAGGGCCATAACTTGGGTAAAAATGGCCACCGGAAAAATACTTTCTTTATGATCATCTACACATCCTGCTTGATCATCTGTTCAAGTTTGAAAGAAATCCGCCTGATAGTTTAGGAAAGGTTGATGTCACAAGATTTGGAGGATGTACATCAATGGACGGACAGATGAGTGCAACTCTATATGCCTCCCACTTTGTGGGGCCATAAAAAACAGTGAATCTGAAAGTAAGCAGATCATGGTAAGACTGCAAGATGTCAAGGCTGATCTGGATCTACAATACAATGGCCGCACATGTAAGCTCTGTGAGTGCTTAAAATTAAAGGAAAAATCCATATTTTTGCAAAGTTCAAAGAAAACTCTCATCAATTACTTTTAAATTCTTAAAAAAATGTATATCATTCAAGACAAATGGTCAGAATTGATTATTGAAAATATTGACTATTTATTAAAAATTACAAGAAATATACAAATTAGAAACCATTTTGTTTTCAAAAATATCTTCATACTGGTAATTTACATACTTGTATTACTAAATACCTATGATCAAAGAACTTATGCCATTTTGTATGCATCAGTAAGTTTTATACAAATCAGTTGAAAAAAAAAAGCTACAAATATATAATTACCAGTAAGGTGTTAATGGCATCATTAACCTTAAACATGGCAGCATCCATTGAGCATTAATTTAGAAACTTCAGCGGCTAACAACTGTCTTAATAATGGTCTGTTTTCTAAAGTTCCTTTAATTTTGTAATCTGAATGTTAATGTCCTTAAGGTAACATTTTTTGACATTGTGTTACCTTTTAATGTATTTATTTCTCCACTTAGAAAAACACAAATTGTCTGTCCACATACAAAAACATAGTTAATCCCATTGAAATGAGTGTCTTAATATACAATTTCCATAAACATTAAAAAGCTTATAACATAGACACTCTTTACACCACACATGTGACTTTTATGGCTTGGGCAAACTGTGTACATCCAGATCAGCCGGCACAATCTGATCAGGATCTATATGGTTCACTTTTAGATTTCTAACCAAGACATGAACAATGCAGATCCAGATAAGGACAGCGTGAATGTGCCTGCTTATCTGGATCTTCACGGTTCATACACACGATAAAACACACGCAGTGAAGGGTTAAGGTATTTCAGCTAAAGCAAACGGGAATAGAACTGTTAGTAACAATAATATCATGTACTCTTTTGCATCAAATACCTTATACTCTTTAATCCATGGATACACATTTATGTGACAACTGATCAGGATCTACACTGTTTGCTTTTAAATTGATTAAGTTATTTCTGACCAATGTGATCAGTGCAGATCCAGATCAGATGGCAGGAATGTGCTGGCTGATCTTGATCTACCCTGGTTGCACATGCGTTAAAATGTGTAAAGATGAAGTAAAGAGTTTATGTCAATATGAAGTTTTAATTATATCATGTCTATAATTAACAAGTCTTAGAAGCAGTAAAGATGGATCACAATAGTTTACAAACAAACAATAATGTAAACGGAATGTAGAATGGAGAACCCTGTTGCAACTAAATAAAATATTCAATCACCATTATGTATTTATGTAAGCAGAACAGCAGAGATGTTGAGCGATATACGAAATGTAAGCATCAACACTGAAGACATACAGGGAAATATTAAAGCTGAAAGCCTATTATACAGTATCACAAAATAAATACACACAATCCATGCTATTAAAAACAAGTAAAGATTTCCAGCATCTTACTAACAGAAAAGAATGTATATTAAAAAAAAACAAATACAGGGTGTTAAAAAGGTATAATATTTCTTTAAACTTGAAAATTATTTAGCCAATCATCTCTTTCCATACCTCTATAAATGTACATTTATTAAGGTAACAGTAAATGAACAAGAAATGTTTGTAAAACATGTATGCCCCCTTAATGCCAAATGGATAGTAAACTGCTGTTATTGATCACTAAATCTAGTTATTGGAGAGAAAAGATTTATGTAATGAAGGTCTCCTTGACCTTTGACCTACTGACCTGAAAATCAACAGTGGTCTTCTACAGGTGATGATAAACTTCCCTACCGAGTTTGAGGACCATAAGGGAAAGCCAAGTCTAGTTTTTGATCAGTGTTTTTTATGTTGAAGGTCACTGTGACCTTGACCTTTGACCTAGTGACCTCAAGTTCAACATGGGTCTTCTTCAAGTGATAAAAAACCTCCATATGAAATTTGAGGACCATAGGTGAAAGCATTGTCTGGTTATTGATCGGACAAGGTTTTAATGTGGAAGGCCACTGTAACCTTGACCTTTGACCTAGTGACCTCAAATTCAATACGGGTCATCTTCTGGTGATGACAGACTTCCCTACCAAATTTGAGGACCACAGGTGAAAGTATTGTTTAGTTTTTGATCGGACAAGGTTTTTGTGTGGAAGGCCATTCTGACCTTGAACTTTGACCTACTGACCTGAAAATCCATAGGGGTCTTCTAATGGTCACGATAAACCTCCACACCAAATATGAAGACTGTATGTCAAAGCAATGTCTAGTTATTGATTGGAAAAGATGTGGTTCTATGGACCAACCAAATGACAGACTGACTTGGGCAAAAGCAATATACCCCCGCTTCTTTACATGGGGGGGGGGGGGGGGCAGAGCTCCTAATTTGTCAAGCGGTTTGGATTCCAGAAAACAATTGTCAAGTTTATAAAGCTTGAAATGATAACTTAAAGATCTCAAATTTGATATGTTTTCAAATATCACATCTACAATCTTTTATAACACCCTGTATTACTCTAGCAAAAACTGCAACAACTGAATGCTAAGCATTTTGATATCAAAATATAATAATAAAGGTGTTCACAAAATAAAAATAGCAACCTGTTACAATATCACAATATTTCAAGGATTGCTGAAAATAAAGACACCTGATTAAAATGCCAAAAATTGGGCTTAACAAATACAATAAACAATTATATCCCATGTGGCACTAGAAGGAATGAAGTTCTATCAAATCACCTTAACGCTTTTCTCCATAGATACAGCCTTTATACCATGTTTCTGATCTGTATCTATGCTGTTTGCACAGTGAACAGTGTAGATTGAGATCAGACGACATGAATGTGAAGACTGATCTGGATCTACAATGGTCCTCCAAGTGAATAAAAGCATATCCATGGAGTAAAGGTATCACAACACCTACTAATTGTAAACAAACTGCACGTGAATTGATGAATGTAAATGTCAACCCTTTACTCCATATATACAGATTTTAACACATGTGCGACCAGTGTAAATCCAGATCAGCTGGCACATCCTGTTCTGGATCTGCACTGTTTGCATCTTGGTCACAAATAACCCAATGAATCTAAAATCAAACAGGATAGATCCTGCAGATGTGTTGGCTGATCTGGATCTACACTGTTCGCCCACAATATAAAGACATATATATGGAGGAAATGGTTGATGTAAGTCAAATACACTTGTTACAACTCAGTCTGATGTTACAACGCCGCTTCATACATTTACATTTCAGATATACAATTAACTTTTAGTCTCACTGACATAACTTAAAGTTATTTAAAAATCTCAGTGAGCTTTGAAGATCAACAGAGATATGAGACAGTCACAAGATAAGGATTGGACACACAATTAGACTAGCGCACTTTGAACGTTATCATATCCTTGACCTTGGAAAATGAACTTATCAGCTGTGTTTGCTCTGCTATTTAACCCTTTCCTCCATAGATACACCTTTATTGCTAGGGCGAACAGTTTAGATCCTGATCAGCCAGCACATCCATGCCGTCAGATCAGGATCTAAACTGTTTGCTTTTTGATTCATTAGGTTATTTCTGACCAAAATGCGACCAGTGCAGATCCTGATCAGATGGCAAGGATGTGCCGGCTGATATGGATCTACACTGGTCGCACATGCGTAAAAATGCGTATATATGTGGGAAAGGGTTAAGGTGTTTATGAGACTTGACCTGGAAATGAATGATCTTGGACCATGAACAACTGCAAGTATGATCAAGTTTGTAAATGAAGAATAGAAGGAATAAGACTATTTGATTTTTATCGTCAAGTATGAGCCAATAATGCCTGAAATTCAGCTCAACATAAAAGAGCCAATATCTGAGTCATTTAGCTGTAATTTCACACGACTTTAGATAAGGTGTGGATATGATTTTAATTTAAAAAAAAACAACAACAACAAAACAGATAAGACTACAGTTGGGTGCTAATGAATGGACATTGATGTGCCTGGTGCTTTCAAGATCTTTAAACTGTTAACCCTTTATTGCATGGAATATTGTGTTCTCTCATGGGCCAACAGTAAAGATTCAGATCAGCTAACATATTCATGCTGTCTGATTAGGATCTACACTGTTTGCTTTTAGACTCATCTTGTTATTTCTGACTATGAAGCAACCGTTGTAGATCCAGATCTGGTTGCACCTGCAATTTAACCTGTATTGAGTAAAAGTAAATGGAGTAACAAGTTGAGTATATCAGGAACACAAACAAAGGGGAGTAACTGAAGATCAGATGGACAGACAGAATGAAGACCATTAACATAACATCACCCTTCCTCTTTGCAGATGACATTTTAAAACAATAGATTCCCTCTATACACAACACAACATATAAAATTTCAATTTCTGAATAATAACAATTGAGGTATCAAAACAATATCATAAATCTTGTGGAGGATTTCATCTCAATCTAAGAAATAGTATTTTATTGCATCTACTAACATCTTTGTAGCTACAGTTCATCATTCTATTAACCCTTTACTCCATATATATGCTTTTTTACACATGTGCAACTAGTGTAGATCCAGATAAGCTGGCACATCGATGCCATCTGATCTGGATCTGCACTGGCAGCATCTTGATCAGAAATTACCTAATGAATTAAAAAGCAAAGAGTTTAAATCCAGATTAGACAGCACAGATATGCCATCTGAGTTGGATCTACAATGTTCACACATACAATAAAGGTGTATCTATGGAATAAAGGGTTCAAAAACAAACATTTCAAATTGTATTTTACTAGAACTACAGACAAACTGAATTTTGGAAAACTTTCCTAAATATTCACATTTAACAAATTCCTTAATATCTGACCATTTAAGATTTGCCAGCTAATAAGATAATCTAGTAAATCTATAAATATGTTATATAATCTATAAATACATATTTCTATATAAATATCTCTGATAATCTAGAAAATCTAATTTTGCTAATTTAATTCATATCAACATTTTTCCTCATTTCCAAATTTACTGAATGTATAATTATTCAACTGTCTAAAATTTGAAAGAAACAATTCCTTAAAAATATAAACATGAAATCACTCTGCTCTGCAAATATATTTTTTGTTTCTCAAAAACAAACACTGTTATTTACTTTTAACATTACTCAAAAAAAAATGTCACCATTTAAAACTGCAAAATTCCTTTAAATTGTGAAGAATTTTAATAATGTGTATTTAGCAATAACCAAAATCTTAAACATGTTAAAAACTATAATAATAAGGACACCATACTCAACTATTTAGGAACTTTTCACCAAAGTGCAAAAGTACCAAGGAGTACTTTCTGCATGAAGCTGACAAATTGTCAGTAAAAATAGGGACAAAATTAAAGATGTCATTGAAATATTAAGACAATATGGGGTAACTCTGATAAGCCTGAAATAAGAACTAAAAAATCAGCCAAGAGTTATCTACCTTCATTATGGATAACCATGAAGAGCATAAAAATAAGTGATAATTTCAGTGAAATCAATCAGGAGTTATCTAACTTGTTTGACTGAAGGCATTAATAAAGTTTCAAATCAATCTTTTAAGTGGTAAGTGAAAGAGCTGCATGATAGTAGCTTGCATGCAGAACTCTACAGAGCTGCATGGTAGTAGCTTGCATGCAGAACTCTACATAGCTGCATGGTAGTAGCTTGCATGCAGAACTCTACAGAGCTGCATGGTAGTAGCTTGCATGCAGAACTCTACAGAGCTGCATGGTAGTAGCTTGCATGCAGAACTCTACAGAGCTGCATGGTAGTAGCTTGCATGCAAAACCTTTTTCAAATTTTCAAAGGTAGACACAAGATGTTATTTGCATAAAAAGAATCAAGAGTTACAAAAAATGATAATCTAAAAAGACTGAAGGCATCAATAAATTTTAGATAAATACCATGGTTACTGAGAAAGCTGCATGAAGTAGCTTACAAGGAAAACCTAAATCAAATTTTCTTAATAGTATACAAGCCAATTTGTGAATTTAAGTCAGTGTTGGTGTCTACCTGCCACCCCTACCAACACTCCCCAATGCCTTCATTTGAAAAAAAACATAATAAAATCATAGGACTCAAATTGGTGACATAATTGGCATGGTGTCTGTGTGTATAAATGTCCAATTTAAGTGTGGCATCTGTGTATGATGGTAATTAGACACAAAATGGTGCAATATCCCAACATTTACTACATATGGGTGACCTTTCTATGCATTTTGCTGCAAAAAAGCCGTTATACAGAACCTACATATTACTTTTTAATATGGAACATGAACAAATGATATGGAACACACTTAGTGACTAAATTAATGACATTGTTGAAATTATGTAGGAAACTTTGTTTACTAAATGAAATTTTGATTTAAGACAGTGCTCAAGGTTATAAAACTGAGCATGGAAACCAGTCTCAAATCTCAAGCATCTGATTGGCTGAAATGGCGACTGGTCGCCATTTCAGCAAATCAGATGCTTGAGATTTGAGACTGATTTCCAATCTCAGCTTTATAACCTCCAGCCCTGGAATCTAAGCACTCTTCCTCCTGAAGCTTTCAAACTGCTGAAGACTATCCCTTTCCTGTATAGATACACCTTTATTGCTAGGGCGAACAGTTTAGATCCAGATCAGCCCCCACATCCGTGCCGTCTGATCAGGATCTGAACTGTTCGCTATTTGATTAATTAGGTTATTTCTGACCAAAATGCAACCAGTGCAGATCCTGATCAGACGGCACAGATGTGCGGGCTGATCTGGATCTACACTTCTCACACATGCGTAAAAATGCGTGTATATCAAGGAAAGGGCTATGACAAGTGATGTGAACATGTGATCTGACACTCGCATGACACTTTCACGTACTGAGAAACACCAAAGCCGATAAACAGAATGGAAGCCAAACAAATCAGCAAGTGTTATCAATATAAACCTATTCTTAACCCTTTTCTGTATAGATACACCTTAATTGCTAGGGCGAACAGTATAGATCCAGATCAGTCGGTACATCCGTGCCGTCTGATCAGGATCTTAACTGTTCGCTTTTTTTTTCATTAGGTTATTTCTGACCAAAATGCAATCAGTGCAGATCCTGGTCAGACAGCACGGATGTGCCGGCTGATCTGGATCTACACTGGTGGCACATGCGTTAAAATGTGTATATATCAAGGAAAGGGTTAAACAAAACGGAGCATGTTATAGGAGGTAAGGAACAAACAGATACCATTACATAATTTTGGCTTCAAAAATTTAAAACTGCCTGTCAACTTCATACTTTGTCTAACTTGTACAACTCCATGGCTACAATGTCTTTATTGCCTGATATATATTTGTTTTAAAGTCTTCGAAGAATGTTGCTAAGTTAATCTTAATAATAAATACTAATATTTTGGCTGCAGTTAGTTTTGGGGCAAAATAAACCCCACTTTAGCTATTCTAATGTACTTGAGGGATAAAGAAACACAGGGTTAACTTTGAAGATAATTCCAGTTTTTCCAGATTCATTGTCTTTCTGGCAGACATCATTATGCAATTCCATTTATTTGACATTCAACACAGTACCATGTTCACTGTAACCTAGACAATTTATTGGCAGATTTTTATTGTTTTTGATCAATGTATTTGCAATAGATGAAAAGGGAACTTTGAAGACCCTCGAGATATTACAAGATATTGTAAATCATTGCCCAAGGTTATTAAACTGAGCATGGAAACCAGTCTCAAATCTCAAGCATCTGATTGGCTGAAATGGCGACCAGTCACCATTTCAGCCAATCAGATGCTTGCGATTTGAGACTGGTTTCCATGCTTAGTTTTATAACCTTCAGCCCATGTCACCCTGTGTTTCTTTATCCCTTGCATATAGGTCTACAGTTCAAACTCTTCTAGATCAGCCTTCTTCTTGAGTACATTTCCTAGGTTATCTTCTGCTACTACTGTAACTGTTGTCGTGTCTGCTGGGATATTCTTCACTCTCGACTGTTTCAGTGTAAACTCTGTGGGTGGGGTTTCTGATAAAAACTCCCAGTGATGGAATACCACACCATCTGGCTCACTCCTTAACTCAACAAGACGTAAACCATTTGATGACTTGATGCGAGAACTGAAATAGAAATTATAATTGTTAATATCTTAGTTTTAAGGATAATACTTTGATTTCATTAACCATATACTGTATAAGGGTTATTTTTGCGGTGACTTTATTTCTGCTATTTCTGCGGTTTAATAAATGATGGCAAAGTTAAAATCCGCAGAATATTTATCCCTTATTATATCGGTCACGGTGTGCGTTCTACATTTTGTACGTGCTTTATTACACGATATTTAAATAAAGTTATTATAGTGAGCTTGGATACTGTTGCATTTACAGGTACTCTTAAAGAGAAGTTAATCTAGTTTTACTCTGATCAAATTTTAAAGCTGTTCAAACCATGTCAAAATATTTATTGATATTATATTACTAAAACACAGGTAAATCGCAGGAAAACATTTCACACGTCGGATATGGTTGAATAGGCGCATCTTTTCCTATTGTTACACATAATTATTATTGCACCTAAGTCAAACATTATATTGTTCATGGAAGCAATAAGAAACATTTTTAAAATTCTACACCGTGTTTGCTATGATGGTTCTATTTGGGTTTTTTGTAGGATTGCATGAATATTTTCTATTTACAGGTGACTGGTAACTCAAACCTAATACATGTATTAGTTTTTACTTTATTTTGATAAGTTTCTTCAGCAATGACAACGATGTTTATATTTCCACTTTCTACCTAGACTGCAGAAATTTAGTCCGATTATTTAAGAACTTGATGTCGCAGAAATATTTTACGCAGAAATAAAAACACCCATGAATTTTAACAAAATCGCAGAATTTGGAGCCCGCAGAAATAACCATTTATAAGGTACTCAATATATACGCATTTTATCACTAATCACCTGTTTGAACAGTGACAATAACTTCTGATCTGGATCTGCACTGGACACATCTTGTCAGAATCTTATAAATCATAAAGCAAACAGTGCAGATCCATATCAGAATGATGTTGGTTTTATCTAGAAATAAAAACTGGAAGAGTGGAGTTTCAGTTTCGAAGAAAAAAGTTAAAAAAACATTGGAATGGTTACTTCTCTTCACCCCATGTCCCCCCACCAACAGGTCATTTATTAGATAGCTCAAGTACAGATGAGGTGTTCTTATTAAACATGCTCTTTCCTATTAACCCTTTCCTCCATAAATACGCATTTTTATGAATTTGCGACCAGTGTAGATCCATATCAGCCGGCACATCTGTGCCATCTGATCAGGATCTGCACTGGTCACATTTTGTTCAGAAATAACCTAATTAATAAAAAAGCGAACAGTTTAGATCCTGATCAGATGGCACGGATGTGGGGGCTGATCTGGATCTAAACTGTTCACCCACGCAATAAAGGTAGCCCGGTACGCTGTATTAGGGACTTACTTGTTAAAATTAACAGTGATTCCTAAGAAGTTCAATATCAGTTAAAGACTTCTGTATTTTGGTTAATCTAACTAACATATCGATGTAAAATTTACCACGAAATGAGAGAGCTCGGCTTATCTAAGTCAAAACTATTGAATATGCAATCACATGACAACATAACTAATTTACGTCGATAATAGAGATGTGTCGATAATACAGAGTTCAAGTAAATGTCTATGAAGGAAAAGGTCAAATGTGGTAACTTTAAATATCTTACCCTGATAATGACATATGTTTCTTGGAATCTTGTACATTGTATCCATTAAACCACCTAAAATGTAAAAAAAAAATAAATGACATAAAAAAACTGGAATATTAAAAAACAAATAATGGCTTACATGTTTACCGATTGGACTGTTCTTCTATAATATATGGCACATTTATTTGATATTTCTAAAGTTTCAGTATAGGGGCATATGCTAAAAGTCAAATCAAGGTCGAAAATGGAAAATTATTTCATGTGGCAAAGAAAATCATTATCAATTTTAAGAACAATGTCTATTATTATAAAAAGCAATAAGATGACAGTATCAAAATGTGAAGATTTTCCATTAAATCAATGTGATATTTTTTATTCAATTATTGCACACAAGGAACATCATCAGTATCAATTAGTTGTAGCACAAATGCGGTGTTACGTTTTTCAAACTTTATTTCCATGTTAGCATAAGAACTAAGAACCAAAGTATAGTGTAAAGGTTTACAAGGGACTATTACATTCCAGGCATTGTCCTAAAAGCAATATCTTTTTATCCCAGTTTAAATAATGCAACAAGCAAATTATTTCAAGCCAAATCATTGCATTAAGCAGCTCAGAACTTACTTGTACAAAATTCTCATTAATGATTATTGTTCAGAATTCAATTTTAGAACTTTATTTTAAACATTTTATTTTAGAACTATCATTACCAACTATATACAGCTCTGTTTCTGATAGGAAAAAGGAAACCATGATTAAACACAGAATTTATGTAGCAGATCTTTACTTTTGCCATTTACATCACACAGATGAGAGCTTTATCCTTTTTTTCATGGAAAATGGTATAACAATGACATGGATAAATAGTGTAGATCCAAATCAGCTGGCATATCCCTGCTATCTGACCCGGATCTACACTGTTTGCTTTCAGATTTAGCAGGTTATTTCTGACCAAGAAGTGAACTATTTAGAGCCATATCTGATGGCACAGATTTGCCAGCTCATCTGTATCTACACTGGTTTCCAATGTGATATTTTGCCTGAAGATTATAAAGCTGAGATTGGAAACCAGTCTCAAATCTCAAGCATCTTATTGGCTGAAATGGCGACCAGTCACAATTTCAGCCAATCAGATGCTCGAGATTTGTGCCTGGTTTCCATGCTCAGCTTTATAACCTTGGGCATTTATAATGTGTATCCATGGAGTAAAGGGCTAACCAATTTTCTACATCATCAGTAGAAATAAAGGAAGGAAACAAGTAGTAAAATTGGTACTCAGGTACTCTGATCTTGTTCCGATCGAGTACTCGAGTACTCGAAACCTTTTCTAACGTAAGAGAAAATATCAGCTTCTATAAGGTCTGACGATCGTACCGGGTATGATTAATGATTATGCCAGACTGCCTGTCATTATCAATCACTCAAGAAGAAAAAAAATCCATATACTGGAAACATGCATATCTAAATGATATTTAATCATATTTAATGTACATGTATTTCGGGCATCAACTTTTGAAAACATTTTTTTAACATCAACATAACTTTATTTAACTAAACAAGCATTAATTGCCAGTGTCACAAACTAGAACATCACCGAAAAATGTACACATCATGAAACAAGAGGGCCATGATGGCCCTGTATCGCTCACCTGAGTACAAAAGTACTTTCAGCTTTACCCCAGGGCCAACATTTAAATAATGCTGGTAAAGGGTCTCTTAAGAAGATTTTTTAAGTTTTTGCTATATATTGATATAAGGAAAACCCATGACCTCTGGGGCGGGGCAAATTTTGAACCCAGGGCTATAATTTTAACAATCTTAGTAGAGGACCACTAGGTGATGCTACACACCAAATATCAAAGTTCTAGGCCTTACAGTTTCAGAGAAGAAGATTTTTTAAGTTTTTGCTATATATTGATATAAGGAAAACCCATGACCTCTGGGGCGGGGCAAATTTTGACCCCAGGGCCATAATTTGAACAACTTTGTTAGAGGTCTATTAGACAATGTTTCATGCCAAATATCTAACTTCTAGCCATTGCGGTTTTGGAGAAGAAGATTTTTTAAGTTTTTGCTATATATTTATAAGGAAAACACATGAACCCACCCCGGCGGGGCCAATTTTGACCCCAGGGCTATAATTTGAACAATCTTGGTAGAGGACCACTAGGTGATGCTACACACCAAATATCAAAGTTCTACGCTTAAGGTTTCAGAGAAGAAGATTTAAAAAAAATTTCATGTTCAAAATCTATTTTTATCCTCTTTGACCTAGATAGGCAATGGACTGGAACCATTTGAACAATTTTGGTAAAGCTTCATGCAAGTAACATTCCTGCCAAGTTTCAGCAAGATTTGCCCAGGAGTTCAGGAGAAGAAGTCGTTTGAAGAAAAAGTTGACGACGCACGGACGGACGACGGACATCAGGCGATCACAAAAGCTCGCCATGAGCACTTCGTGCTCAGGTGAGCTAAAAAGTATATGTTCTCCAATCAGATTTAACTTCAGTATTGCAAACTTCTAATAAACAATCACATTTGACTATAATTACTCAATGAAAGGCCAACAAGAGAAGCGTTGTACTTTAAGTATGCAGGTGTTATTTTTCATGACTGCAAATTGTCTTTGTAATGGCATCAAACAATAGTGTCAATTACCCACCAATAATCGGATATTTGTTCCTGTTAGGGGACTGTTAGTGTCATCTTGTTAATTGGAAACCAGGTGCAAGATGTTCACAATCAACTCAGTCGGCGATTTGTAAGATTCCATAAAGACAACTGTTATAAAAATGTGTTGATTTTTTTTATACATTTTGTAATCGAGTACTTGAATACTTTATGAACTACTCGGGTACTTGAATGTTAATCGAGTACCAGAGTACTGGATTACTCGTTCCCATCCCTAGTAGAAATCAACATTTTTGTCCTCTTCATTGAGTTTAAGACTCTTGTTGTAAATAAATCCATTCATTCATTCATTAATTTCTCGACGTTAAACAATAAATGTTCAAAATGTTTACCTGTGAAATCTCAGCAACACAGCAGAGGCCCTGTACCAGTGGGCCCCGTCATCAGCATATTGAAATTTGGGAAGCTGCAGCTCTGTTTCTGTTGGAGAATTCGGAAGCCTGGATGGAATGACTCTAGTGGGAGACTGGGAGGAATGTGACAGTGAACTGCTGTTCGAACTGGAACTCAGATGTCTCTCTAAATGAAAATTACAAGTTACCCTTTCCTCAATAAAGAGGCATTTTTAGGTACATCTATGGAGGAAAGGGTTAAAACATTGTTTTGCTGTTAAGTCAATGCAAATTAGCTTGTGTATGTTATATTTTTTTCTAATAATAACTCATTGGTTCATTGTATCTTTTTCCTTTAAGAAATATCCTATTCTTTCGTAAAAGAAATAGAATAAATTAAATGTCCCCTAGTCAACCAGTAAATTGGATCATTAGTACAAATTTGTCAAATAACTATACTGATTAAATCTTAAGCATTTTATGGGTTTAAACTAGAACTCCATGAGTCGGATGTGTCGCCTGACATATTTTTTGTTCGTCCACATAAAAAATGTTAAGTAGTTTTTTGTTGTACAGTTTTTAGCAATGTATTTGCACAAAATTCACATATTAAATAACCTTTTAAATGTCTCATTGCAGGAAACAAGTTATGCCCTTGCCAAGAAATGCACTAAAACTCAATCAAAGGGGAATAATTAAAAAAAAAGAACAAGGTAGAGTTACAGTTCTTATGCACTGCACTTTGAGCCATTGCCAGACACATGCATACCAAGTTTGGAGTCATTTGAACCTATGTCGACAAAGTTAGGCTCGGGACAAGAAATGCTCTATAAAAATCAATCAAATTGAAATAACTAAAAACGGAAGAAGGTAGAGTTATGGTTTTTGTGCACTGCACTTCGTGTCATTGCCAGAAACATGCATACCAAGTTTGGAGTCATTTGAACCTATGGTGACAAAGTTACCCTCCGGTCAAGAGATGCTCTATAAAAATTAACCTAAGGGGAATAATTCCAAAACTGAACAAGGTAGAGCTACGGTTCTTGTGCACTGCACTTCGAGTCATTGCCAGAAACATGCATACCAAGTTTGAAGGCATTTGGACCTACGGTGACAAAGTGAGGCTCCGGACAAGAAAATCCAGCTGCAGACAATGCCGCCGACATCGCGGATGCCGCTGCTGCCAAAGTAATCCCTCAGGCGACATAAAAAAATAAACCAGTTTATACAAATAACTAAAAATTTTCCTTAGGGTGGCTGCCACATTAGAAATAATATCATGTTTATTAACCAACACTTGAGAATGACACAGTTGACATATTTGTTGCTTAGTGCAGAATTTGTAACAATTGTGTTCAGTGACGACATTTGTTTAACAGGGTCTACACTTTTAATAAAATCACTCAAAACTTTTCTGTATTCAAACACCTATGAACTGGCCTTTATTGTTAGAAAGGTGAGTCCTTTAAAAAAATCAGTGCTCTCTTTTCACTGTAATATTACCTCTTTTGACAGCTTTTGAGAGCAGTTCTCCGGACTCTCCTAGCGTAATCTCTGAAACAGTTTCACTACTACTGTCCTTTGTTATGGTCTTGTGGGTCTCACTTCCATCATAGTTTTTTACGCTGATTATAGTCTGATGCACAAAAGCTGGTTTAAAACCCGTTTCAACTTTAAAAATTACTGGAGGTGGAGCTATGTAGACATTGCCACTGCTACTGTTTCTTCTGATTGGAAGCTTTAAATAGATAACACTGTGTTATCACTAAATTTCGCTGGCATGAAATTTCGCGCATTCGCCGAAAAAGACTGTTTTGCCCAGACGTAAATTCGCGCAAAACCAATTTTCAAAAAAATAAAAATTAACCAAAATCATTATTATAATCTATATTTGACCAATCCGTTATTGTTACCTATTGTTTATTTGAACACGCAAGCTCATCATGTTCAGTTGGCCCCTGTCTATTACCACTTCCTTTGTAAGTCAATTATCGGACCGCTGTTAATTCGGTGCCGCTAATTAACGCGGGACACGTATAATACATCTTTCTGGACCATTCATAACATAATTGAATTGTTATATTGCGTACCTGTTTTATGTTCACAAGTGTCAATAAATTGTAAAACAATTACTTAAAAAGGGCTTATTAATTTAAAAAAAAAGTTTTTACTGTCAAAATAAACTGAATGAGATGACAACGATGTTGTTTGGTAAAACGTGACTTATTCTGACCTAAATGCATGGACTTAATTGTCGTAACAGTTATTTCCTTAATGAATATTAATATTTAATACCTCAAATTTATATAAAATGGCAGATACGGTCGCCTAAATACAAAATGTAGTTAAATTCTGACATTACCACGTTTCGGATACGTATGTGGAACTATATGGTTAAATTTTAGCTTAGGTGTTAAATTCGCACACTGAAAATACATGAAAATTATGCCATCACTAAATTAAATGATACCACAGTCCTACTGCAAGCAATTTGTTAAATTTGCATATCATAATAAAGAACACAATAATTTGAGCCAACAATTTAGAAAACTAGGCTGTATTATTTTTTTCATCTGCATATCTTTATCACTATCACTGTTCTACATTTTAAAACATCCTTAGATATCCTTTTTTTCTGTACTGGATTTATATAGATGAAACTTTACAGCACAAATCTTATAATAATGGCAATATACAAGAAAATGAAGTTTCATTCAAATTTATAAGTTAATAATTAAGACCAGCGGACAGATGGCTGGAAGTACATCATGAAAACATATCCCTTTGACTTTTCTGGGTAATATATTTGTTTGAAACTCTAATACCTTTCACATGAAGATCTATTTAAGGTTCTTTCATATCATTAAATTTGTGTAATAACTATTTCCCAACGGATACTTAGTCTATCAATTTTACCAATAATCTTGTATTATGATACACTATAATCAAATGGGATTCAAACATGCCATCTCTTGATCAGAAAGCAGATTCATTAACCCTTTCCTCCATATACAAAAAAAATGTATATGAATTTTTAGGCATGTGCCACCAGTGTAGATCCAGATCAGCCAGCACATCCATGCCATCTGATCAGGATCTGCACTGGTCGCATTTTGGTCAGCAATAACGAATCAAAAAGCGAACAGTTTAAATCCTGATCAGATCAAGGATGATCTGGTTCTAAACTATTACATTTGTAGCCCATGCAATAAAGGTTTATCTATGGAGGAAAGGGAAGTTTTGCAGTTACTGGCTTATTGCTATACTAATTTGTAGAGAAAATGTTGAAGTATCTTGCAGCCAGGGTATCTGATAAAAAGTATCAAAAAAGGTCTGGATTTTGCTTCCTGATCTGCTAGCATAGACATTTTCTGAATGGGATGTACCTGAACTTTTTTGAAGCTTTAGTGTTTGTACATATTATAATATACAAGCTTGTGAAAAATTGATTAAGGATAAAAAAGAATATATTTTATATAATTGCATTACCTGCTTTTGTTTGACAAATAGCAACTGCTTGTTACTTGCAGACACTGGTAGATTGCATTAGATAAAATTGTTACTGCTGCTTCAAAATTATATTAAAACTGATAACTTACAAAACATGACTTTTAAAGTTTTTTCATACCTTTTTGAAAGGGCTGCCATAGCAAACATCCTTATATCGCCTTTCATTTAAACTCATGACCTTGAACTCAGTCTGTTGACCTTGACTGTCTACTGATTCTGTCAAGGATGAAGTACTTGGCGATCGCTCATGGTTGCTATAGTGATGGTCTCCATTGACCTTTGACCTCTGTACAGTGAACACTTTGTGGAGGTCATCGAATCCCCTAGCCATTATTCCTGAGGGTGTGTGTGCGAGATCAAAAGTGTGACCCAGTTCATGGAGGGAGGCACCAAGGCCTGTAGCATAATTGGCCCAATAAAACTCTCTGCAAAAAAAGACATTTGGTTGGTCCAGTTGGTTTTTTCTTAATGCTTCTCTTGATGATTGATTTTCTTGTCATAGAAAGAATTATTCTCCATATTTTGATAAAAATGCAATAAGAAGTCATTGAGACATGGAAATCTCTCAGGGTTTTTGTCACAATATTTCTTGTATGAATTGTAAATTGTTCAATACAGCTTCAACTTATGTCTGATCTCTAAGGGATACTTGTACAAATCTTACAAATTATTGTAGAATACAGGTAAATCATTTTTTTTTAATTTCGTGTTAATTTTTTTGAAGTAGCCCTTTCCTCCATAAATATGCATTTATACGCATGTGCGACCAGTGTAGATCCAAATCAGCTGGCACATCCGTGCCATCTGATCAGGATCTGCACTGGTTGCATTTTGGTCAGAAATAACCTAAATGAATCAAAAAGCAAACAGGTTAGATCCTGATCAGACAGCACTGATGTGCTGGCTGATCTGGATCTAAACTGTTCTCCCATGCAACAAAAGTGAGTCTATGGAGGAAAGGGTTAATGCATGTGCAACATCATATCATCTGCTCTGGCATCTTGATTAGAAATAGCTTTAATTAAATAAACTTAAAAGCGAACAGTGCAGATCCTGATCAGATTATATGGATGTACTAGCTCATGTGCATATACACCATTTGCCTATGCAATACAGGTGCAGCTATAGAGTAAAGGGGTACATTTTATCTTGGTGGTCTTGTGAATTTTGTCATCCTGAAATTAAACATTATAGAAATATTCATATGTGCAAGGTCTGGATAGGAAAGTTTGAACCAAGGGAAGTGTTTGGTGGCAGCCATGTGTCTGCACAGTTACCATAGAACACGTCTGATTTTTCCATATAAAACAAATATGTCAGCTGATAGATGCTTGCAATTCCATTCCTTATTATATACCTTCTCCTTTTCTTTTGTAAGCTCATTGTGCAAAGTTGTTGAATAATTTACAGTTGATTAATTTTTCATTCATAATTATATTACAAATATTTCATCCACCATGAGAAAACAAGCCTTACTGACGCTGTGATAAGTGTAGATCCTGATCTAATTGCAGACATGCAGTTTGATTTAGGATCTTCACTTTTTTTAATTAAGGAAATCCAGATTGTGCAGGCTAATCTGGATCTACACTTAATAATGCATACACCATCAGGCAATTTAGTCATGGTATATCACATAGACAATTGTGTGTGACTTCTTTTATGAGGGAATTGTGAAATTGCACTTTCCAGAGTTGACGAAAACTAAAGCAACACCAGAAAGCTATGCAAAACTTTCAATATCTGTACCTATATGCACTGTCATCCATGAGTTTAGTCCTGTCTATTGTTCGATTATCAGTGAACCTCTTGTGGATTTCACTCACATATGCTGCCCAGGTATGAAGATTGCCCGTACCAAACAATGCTAGACCACCACCGCCTAGGAAAACAACACACAATCACAAACACTATTATCATGTTAACACTACATCTAATAACCCTTTACTCCATAAATGGCCGAAGGTTATAAAACTGAGTTTGGAAACCAGTCTAAAATCTCTAGCATCTGATTGGCTGAAATGGCAACTGGTCGCCATTTCAGCAAATCTGATGCTTAAGATTTGAGACTGGTTTCCATGCTCAGTTTTATAACCTTGGGTATATATGTCTTTGATCACATGGCAAACAGTGTAGATCCAGATCAGCCAACACATCCATGCCACCTGATCTGGATCTGCACTGTTTTCTTTTTGGTCAGAAATAGCCTAATAAATAAAAAAGCAAAATGTGTAGATCCTAATCAGAATGACAAGTATGTGCCAGCTGATCTGGATCTAAAGTGTTTGCCCACTCCATAAAGTATTATGGAGGAAAAAGGTTAACTTTACACCAATTAACCTCTCCATTGGATATAGCTGTTTATAATGCTATAAGCTAACAATTGAATCCAAGAACAGCTAGCACATACGTACTGTCTGATCAGGATCTACACTGTTCAATTTTAGAAGTTATTTCTAACCAAGAAGCAACTAGAGTAGATCCAGATCAGGTAGCAAGGATGTGCATGTTTATCTGGATCTACACTGCTCATATATGCAATAAACCCCTTTATATCAAGTAAAGGGTTTACAAGAAAAACGTTATTATACAAATGTATTATTACAAACACATTTTCAATTAAAAATATCCAGAACAAAATCACACTTTATGACATAACACAATCGCTCTGCCTTAAGTCTTTGCTGTTTACAAATGTCAGTGACATCCATTTTCTTTGTCTATTGCTAATGAATGCACAATTTTAACATTCAATCTGATAAGTATTCTTTTTCACTTTTCTTGAGCCTAAAACCACCACCATTTCCTTTGTAATTGTAGTTCCAGGTCAGATTGAGTAAAGATTAAATGCCAGAACATTTTGCGACTACAAAACCTGCATGTCTTTACCCTAAATTAATTGCTGAAGATTATAAAACTGATTTGAAGCCAGTCTGAAATCTCAAGCATCTGATGGGCTGAAATGGCAACCAGTTGCCATTTCAACCAATCAGAATCTTGAGATTTTAGACTGGCTTCCATTCTCAATTTTATAATCTTGGGCAACATCTAGACAGTCTCATGATACTAAGATCATAGCAAAACAATGCCAATCAGAAAGCAATTTAAACCTTTCTTCCATAAATATGCCTTTTTACGCATGTGATAGTATACATTATTGACAGTGTAGATCAAGATCAGCCGGCACATCTGCACTAATCGCATTTTGGTCAGAAATAACCTAATGAATAAAAAGTGAACAGTTTAGATCCTGATCAGACAGCACGGATGTGCCAGCTGATCTGGATCTACACTGTTCGCCCATGCAATAAAGGTGTATCTATGGAGATAAGGATTAAGAAGGAGACATTCATAATATACATGTATCAAGTCTAATGAGCTTTGAATCTACTATTTACCTTTATAAAACTAACCTCCAATTAATAAATTAAATGTCAATAATGTAGAATATCACAATAGCCAGGTTTTTTAATATACTGTATCTACTAGTAGATTCTAAATATGTTACATATTTTAAATATTTGTAAAAACATTACAAAAAAGTAAAAGTTCGAAACCATTTAGAAATGCAACAGTATTTCAAAGGCTCAGTGAAAAACTATTATTTTATAATCATCAGTTAATGTCTGTTTCTTAGTATAAATCTTAAATCCTCTTTCTACCTAATAATGTTATTGATTTAGGGGAATTATATGCTTCGTGACTGCTCTATTGCGGAAGTATTGCAGTTGAACCTTAATACTAAGACCATTCTGGGACTGGGAAAAGTGTTCTCAATATTGGGATGGTCCTTATTTTGGGGGAGAAAACTGTAAAAAGGGACTTTGAAATAGTGGTGTTATAACTGAGGTAATCTTTATTTTGGAGTGTTCTAAAGGGCTTACTACACTCCTTTCAAAATCTCAATAATGGCAAAATGCCGTTCAATGAAACTTTGCACAAATGAATATTACTAATATATCTTAATTTTGCACACAGTAAGACACGTTAAAAAAGTAAAGAAAAAAAGCTAGAACAAAAAATTCCTTAAAATTCTATTTACATAAATTCACAAAAACTAAGCGATAAAATACATAATTTTAAATTCCCATGTGAGTGCAATGATACTGACAAGAAAATGTTGTGTACTTTGTAAAAAAACTTTCAACTACTAAAAGAGAATTTATCAGTGTTTGTCATCCGTTTACGCGACCAGGAAATTGAAGGTCAAACACACTTACTAATATCTCGTAAAGGTTACATATGTAAGTCATGAGGACACAATAAATTGTTGTCAGTATCATATTACTTATGTGGGCATTTAAAATGTTGTTTATTTTTTGTGAATTTACGAAAATAGAAATTGGGGGAATTTTTAGATCTATTTTTCTTTACTGTTCTAACTTTCCTTACCATATCAAAATAAAGATACATTAATAACATAAATTTGTGCAAAGTTTCATTGAACGGCATTTTGCAATTATTGAGATTTTAATAATTTTCTTTTAATCGATGAACGTGGTTGGGGGGAGTGTGGTAAGCCCTTAATAAGGTGTTTCACTTAACCCTTTCCTCCATATATACGCCTTTTTACGCATGTGCGACCAGTATAGATCCAGATCAGCCAGCACATCCATGCCGACTGATCAGGATCTGCACTGGTCGCATTTTGGTCAGAAAAAACCTAATGAATAAATAAGCGAACAGTTCAGATCCTGATCAGATGGCACGGATATGCCGGCTGATCTGGATCTAAACTGTTCGCCCCTGCAATAAAGGTGAATCTATGGAGGAAAGGGTTAAAATGTTTATGGAGGAACAAGAATTCTTAAAAATGAACATTATTAAAATTTTATTTTCAAATTGATAAATATTTTTTAAGATATATTCATGGAAATATTAAGTAGAATTTCCATTTTTTTAACTCCAATTAAACTTACAAAGGCAAAATGGAGCTTAAATTTGATGCTTAAAAAAAGAATATTAGTTTCAATGCAAGATTACCCTTACATAGCACTGGTATCAGAACATAAAACAGCATTGGACAGTTTGTTAATAAAAATACCAACAAGAAACCTAGCTTACCTAGTGCAGTGTGACCTTTGGTATACTTGAGAATTTCAGTATGTGTCTTTGGTGACTCAGCTTTGGGCGGTTCATAACGTGTGAAAGACATAAAGCAGTACCATTTACAGAGATCTTTGTTGGAAAAGTTTGATGATATCATCAATTCTCGTGCAAAATGAGTCCACAGCTCATTTCCTGTCATAGAGTGAGCTTGCTCCAGTGTCAGTTTACTTTTGAACACATTACAAATGGGTTCGTAATCAGCATCACACTCTAACTGGAATGTTTGGCGCCCAAAACCGTGCTCCTTCATCTTCTCTGCTGTGAATGTCTGTATTAACATAGCACCGATTTTAATTCTTTCCAGCGCCGAGTCGATGGAGCAGTCCTCGCCTTCTGGCCCCTGAAACCTTCCATCGTCATCGGCTAGAACAATATAAACCGGCCGAACAAACCGTTTAAACTGTGGATAGATGAACACAAGAGTCAACGTCAAAATCTCGTCTTCATGTTTGAGATTTAGAATGTTTTCTCCGGGGATTAACCTGACCAGCACTTTGAATGCACCTTCCACTATCGGCCATACTGTAGGAATTTTCTCTTTTCTGCTCGTGTTGGTTACTTCAATTTCACCATCATTGGATTTGAAGTCAATATCGCCTATTATCAACGGTAGGTGAAGTGATATTTGTTCTCCATGAACAACATTATAGACCCGTATTTTCATTCTACCACACCAGTGACTATCATTCCATTCTCATTTCACCGACATCCTGAAAAAATAAACTTGTAACTTTTAATTTCCATATAATGAAATGTTCTTAAGTTAGCATTGAATGTTCCTGGTCATTGTTGACTTTTCATTATATATAATCCTTCTAAAATAGAGAGAGTGGCTGATATATTACATTCTTGCATACCGGATAAGTATTTCCGCGTGATTTACAAGGGAAAGAAAATCTTATCTTTTCCCTAGGGAAAAGATAACGTTCGCTGCTACACGAGTGACGTCACGTCTTCAAGTATCTGACGTTATTTATTCAAGTTAGTGACGTCATTTAGAAAATAAGGTTTACGCTAACGTCATTATTTCAGCGTAAGGAAACAAAAGTTGGAATGTATACATGTACACAAATGTTATGAACAATAAAAGGTATGCAAGAAAAAGTATCTTGCATCGGACATTCGGTAAAGATAGAAAAAATCTGTCACCTCGGGTGAACTGTTTTGGCGGGAATTCGGCAGAGCCTCGTTCCCGCAAAACAGTTCCCCCTCGGTGACAGATTTTTCCATCTTCACCTCACACTCATGCAAGATACTTAATATATTCTTTGCCTATAATAGGGAACTGCTCCGTTTAAAAGCATATCCTCTGTGAACAATATTAGCCCTTTTCTCCGTGGATAGGGCTAAAATCCCTTGTGCCACTGTATCCTGATCAGCATGCATGTTCCTACAGTATAATAAGAACCTATACAAGTCATTTTTATTTTCATTATTTTAAATATGTTTTCAAAGAAGCAAACAATGTAGATCCAGATCAGAATACATGGACGTCAGGCTGATCTTGATCAACACTTGTCACACATGAGATATAAACCATACCTATGGAGTAAAAATAAACTGCATTCATTCCTGTTTATTTATCACACTTTTAAAAATGTAACATTACTTTTAGATAACAATCTGACAATTAATTGTGAGATTTCAGCAAAAACAGGACTATAAATACCAACACCATTATAGATTCACTTTCCTACATAATGATCAGTCAAAATTATCAATCATCCTGGAGCAATTACAGGCCTGGATGGTAAACTACTGATGCTTGTGTGAATTTAATATAGATAATGCATAAAACAATGCATATTTTATTTTATATGAATATCACATTATTCCCTCAAGTCAATTCTTCAGTACACACATTACATACACATGTTAAAAAATGAATTTTTTTTTTTTTTCAAATAACATTTTCAATACAGTGAGAACATACTCGGTAAATATGTTCATAACATACACAGTCCAGTCAATGCCTACAGTAACACTGATTAAAATATGGTAATAAGTCAGTCAAAATATGTGGTACCAGTTTCCAGGAAAGGTCCCGTCTGGACACAAATCAATAACTGTTGCATCATGTCAGTTTTCACAATTACCACAATATTTAGAAAGTTCATTGATTCGATCAGGATAGATAGATCTGTTACCTAGTAACGAAAGATCAATTTGAAAACAGTTGATATAAGTCATTAGCATATAAATGCTAAAAGCATTATAACTTTCCCTTGGTGGCTGTTGTCAAAGTGCTAAACTCTTAACAGATCTCATAATATGCTTTCAGGATGTTTTATATATGAAGTGACCAGGGCCTTTCCACGCGCGGTAAACATTGGCTCCATAACCAAAAATAGAACATAACAAAATGAGCGAAAGCCACTTCCGGGATTGATCGAAAGCAGACATAAAGCGAGTGTGACCAACATTTTTTCTCTTTATAAGACAGAAAGACGTACTTTTAAAAAAATCGGAGAATTTACTGCTGTTCAAGGATGATGAAGCTTCACGGAAAACACAGTTATATATTTTAAACAAGTATACTGCTCCAGCTAGAATTTTTTTCCCGTAAAGCTTCATCATCCTTACACGGCACTACATTCCCCGATTTTTGAAAAAGTTCGTCTTTCGGTCTTATAAAGAGAAAAAAAATGTTGGTCATACTCACTTTTGTCAACAAATCAGTGCTTTCACTCAATCTTGGAAGTGGCTTTTGCCCATTTTATTATGTTCTCTTTTTGGTTGTGGAGCGAATGTTTACCGGGCATGCTTTCTGCAAATATGTTTTGTAATGCTCTGAATGATTTTAGTGCTGTATTATTTAAAAGAATTTTTTTTAATGAATACATTAAATTTATAGCAAACAGTGTTGTTTCTAATCACTCACTGTTTGTTACATTAAAAATTTTACATTTATTTGAATTTTTCCCACTAAATATATATGATACATACATGTATAAATTATTTCCAATCATAAAACATGCAATTCATTGGTCAAATCCAGATATTTATTGTTCAATATTGTCTGATGTTTAAAGTCATGCACTCAGCACAAAGTTAGATACTTTCACCACCAATATTTCCAAGAAATGTCATATAAACCTATCAATCACCTGTTCATGTTTTGCTCCTTTGATAAGCTTATAAACCAAGTGTGAACTAATGAATTCATTGTACAGTAGATCTGAACATCTGTGCAACTGATCCAGTATATACTTTGTTTCTTTTAGATGTTTACATTAATTATGTTATTTTATACTAAAAGAGACAATCCACATTTAAGTACAATACAAGTTCAATGAGATGTCTGATCTGATCCAATACACGATGACAGCCATGGTCAAATTTCATGTCTCTAATGCTCTAAAAAATCTTTATCTATTAGTATCCTATTTTTTCCTCTATCAAATCCAATAAATCACAAGTTTCCATAGTCTGCAGTGAACATTGTTTGTTGGAAAATAGCTCCTATAGTTAATGTCAAAAGATCTATCTAATACATGTCCCAATGCTAAATAAAGCTTCTTGTGTCTTGTGAATGTACCATTCATTTTACTCAGGAAGATCGGTAAAGATTTGAATGCACTCCAAGCTTCCACTTTTCAACAATCATGTATTTGTTCATTAAATGTATAAGCAAAGAAATGAAGAAAACATGAGCACAGCATGGTGCATGTTGGAAACACAGACTTGACAGAACAAGAAATCTGGTATCAATGAGCAGACATGCAGAGTTGGCATTTACAGGTTCACTCTATACATAATACATAACCAGGAGCAATCTCAAAGTGCACAGAAACAAACTAGTAACAAACAGTCATTTTTTAAACCCTTTCCTTCATATATACGCATTTTTACGCATGTGCGACCAGTGTAGATCCAGATCAGCTGGCACATTCATGCTGTCTTATCAGGATCTGCACTGGTTTGGTCAGAAATAACCCAACACATAAAAAAGTGAACAGTTAAGATCCTGATCAAATGGCATGGATCTAGATCTGGATCTAAACTGTTCGCCCATGCAATAAAGTTGACACTGTATGTACGGAGGAAAGGGTTAAAATATAACAGATTTACAACTAACCTTTAACTCCATCTAGAAGCATTTTATAGCATTTGTGACCAGTGTAGATCCAGATCAATGGCACGGATGATCAGGATCTGCACTGTTTGCTTTTTGGTCAGAAATGACCTAATTATAAATCAAAAAGCCAACAGAACAGATCCTGATCAGATTGCACAGAACTGCAGGCTGATCTGGATCTATACTGGTTGCAAATGGCATATTCAATCCCATTTCCTTGAAGTACAGGGTTTTAAATG
The DNA here is from genome assembly GCA_038501625.1 of Corbicula japonica. Classification (NCBI taxonomy): domain Eukaryota; kingdom Metazoa; phylum Mollusca; class Bivalvia; order Venerida; family Cyrenidae; genus Corbicula; species Corbicula japonica. The sequence continues at coordinate 420,411 of JAZAYU010000091.1, read as the reverse complement.
TAAATGTCGCTGTTTTAATAATATTGTATACTGCTATTAAATTTATTTTAAAGTAATATAATTAAATTTTTCCCAAATTATAGTCCAGTTCATAGGAATAAACAAATTCAAATAAGTATTCACTGTTCAGCAACCTAAAAGTAACGGTCCTTGAATACTTAGAAATTGATACAAGATATAAATCGTTTTAAAAAAGAAATCTGAACATACATTATCCACTAGAAATCGTAAAATTCCAAATAAAAATATTTTGTATACAGAGCTTTTGTCTGGGCTTGTTAAAAATTACAGGACTGGTATACAGTATTATAAAAAGAAATCAGTTTACAATGTAGAAACCTTTATTAAGTTACCCAAGACAGCTTTAACAACAAATTTGATTGTAAATCTGAATGGCTAAGCTAAGCTTGGCATTAGGTATGACATAAATTTATATAATGTAACTTAAATTTAAAAAAATCTTAATTCTATTCAATAACTTTTATAATTTTAGCTTAAAATTATGACAAATTTCATGTCTGTCTGACATAAGTTTAAATTTTCAACATACTTAACTACCGGTATTAACCTTTAGAACAGTTTATATGCTAACGGACAAAAGTCTTGTCCGGTGGAAGATTGAAACTTTTTGAATGCCAATTTTCAACACATTAATCTACTGTCAGTAGTGGCTCAAATTCTTAAATTCTTTTTTCATTGAATGCATAAAAATGTCCTCTTTCTATTGGTACCAAATTCATGCCGGTATAGTGATGTGGAATTTAGATATATCCGTGCCGTCCGATCAGGATCTAAACTGTTAGCTTTTTGATTCATTAGGTTATTTCTGACCACAATGCCACCAGTGCAGATCCTGATCAGACGGCACAGATGTGCCGGATGGTCTGGATCTACACTGGTTGCACATGCGTAAAAATGTCTATATATCAAGTAAAGGGTTCAGAAATAATAACACTATATACCGTTCACTATACCAAATAAACATAGCTTGAAAGCAAATTCAGGAAGGCTTGAAATTTAAAAAAAAAGGCTGTAATTTTTTTTAGAACAAATTGTTATGGAAACCATTTTATGATAATTCATCCTCTTTGTTAAACATACAGGCAGGGAATTTCAAGTTATAACCTTAACCTTTTCCTTGATATATACCCATGTGTGACCAGTGTAGATCCAGATCAGCCAGCACATCCGATCAGGATCTGCACTGGTCGCATTTTGGTCAGAAATAGTCTAATGAATCAAAAAGCAAACAGTTAAGATCCTGATCAGACGGCACAGATGTGCTGGCTGATCTGGATCTAAACTGTTCGCCCTAGCAGTAAGTGTATCTATACAGGAAAGGGTTATATACATATATTAATTATTTTATCTTCGTTAAAATGTGGAGAAAAATAACATAGATTTACATTATTAACAGCAGATTTAACATTAAATTTGCATAGTAATTAAAGATCCTTCTTTTATCCATAACCTTTAAACTTGCAACAAAAAGGTCTAATTTGGGTCCCCCCCATTAATTATGCTTTTAAATCTATACTATATAACCTTTCAATTTACAAAAGAGAAACCTTATGAATATTCTACAATCATGTGCAAGTACCAGCCTGTAGATATGTTCTACATACTGAAATAACCGCAGACAGTAAACAATTATTTTAAACCATGGCAAACTGACCACCAAAGAGAGGTATAGTTACTGTTGTAATTTCATGTTATGACCTTTTATCATTGAGGAACAGCTTTGAGTTAACCCAGTACCCTTTAACGTTGGTAAAATATCCAACATCCAAGCATCATGTGGTAAATACACTTTGCATCAGGACTATATCTGGAGCTCTGATAATATCTTTAACCACTTCCTCAATATATAGACATTTTTAGTGTGCAACCAGTGTAGATCTAGATCAGCTGGCACATCTGTGCCATCTGATCAGGATCTGCACTGGTCGCTGTTTGGTCAGAAAATTAATAACCTAACAAATCAAAAAGCAAACAGTTAAGATCCTGATCAGATGCCAGCTACATGTAATCTTGGTCTATACTGTTCGCCCATGCAATAAAGGTGTATCTATGGAGGGGTGAGTTACATTAAACAAGTCATAGAGGTGTTGAAGACAGAATGCTTGACTATGACAAACTATCACAGAAATGGGAATCTTTTTCAAGGAAACATTGATCTTGGTGAACAAATGTAACGGTGAATACTGTGCAGATAATGAAAAACAAACACCACATACATTTGAAATAATTAGGTCATTGAATCATGGAAGATGGATCATATTATGGGAGAAATGCCAAAGGAAAAACTTTTTTAATGACATTATGTTATTACCAGGCATATAGAAAATATAAAATGAACTTGTCAAGAAAGTGGAGTTTGTGTCAAGCAATCATGGGAAAACCATTAAATCTTGAACTGTGATGAACCATTGGTATAAATGGTTGCAGGAAAGAAACTTCTCTTTATGATCATCTACACAGCATGCTTGATCATCTGTGCTCAGTTTGAAAGAAATCCTCCTGACAGTTAATGAGGAGTTGATGCCACAAGATTTAATTACTTAAATTAACCAAGGGCCATAACTGGTAAAAAAGGTCGCACGGAAAAATCTTTTCTTTACAATCATCTACACATCCTGCTTGATCATCAGTGCAAGGTTGAAAGAAATCTGCATGATGTTTTATGAGGAGTTGATGCCACAAGATTTGGGGATGTACGTACGGACAAACGAGTGCAACACTACATGCATTCCATTTCGTGGGGGCATAAAAATCAGAATCAAAACATTAAGCTTTTTTCAGGGGTTCGATTTGACCTGGGAGATGACCCTTTGACTCAAATGATCAAGTGACCCTTGAGATTCAGCAGCTAGTGGAGCCCGTATTTTAGCTTGTATAAAATCTTCTTTCAATTGAAAATACTTGACAAATGAAAAGTACAATGTATTATCATTCACAATCATTTTGTTGTACTCTGCAACCCTAGATCAGGGAATGGCTTAGAGGGAGTCTTGGGAGTAACAGTCTTCCAAATGTCCTGAACTTCTCCCTCTGCTCAGCCAAGGGAGAAGTTATTCCCTATATGTTTCATATAGAAAGCCCAAATTCTAGTCAACTTCTCCCTAAAATTACAAAAAACTTCTCCCTATTTTGATGACCAAAGCCAATCCCTGTAGATGCCAAGTGAGGTCAATAGAACTAGGAAACAATCACATTAAAAGGCAGCTACAGACTGATCTGTCTCAGGAAGTGTACTTGTGACATGAAGCTACTCTAGGAGAGGCAGTCTCTGTACAGTGACACAATGGCATTAATTTGTAGTATGGGATGTAATTGATTTGTTGTATTTTGTGTCCTGCAAATTCTTAATCTGTTTATTAAGAAAGGTACCTACAGAGGACATTAACGGTACTAATAAAGACCACAATGGTGCACTGAGGATAATAATGGTTCGAAATAAGGATCATTACTGTACAAACCAAGGACCATAATGAAGTAAGTAAGGAGCATAATGGTACTATCCGACGGCACCGGGTTGTAACAAAGGACCCTTATTGTAAAATCCAAGCAAAATACTAGTACTTACAGAGAATCATAATGGTTTTAAGTTAACCATGGGCTATAATGAAACTAATAGAGGACCAAGTAAATAAGTAACTTAAAGGATCATAATGGTAGTAATAGACAGTAGTAGTACAAACCAGGGAAAATACTGGTACTTTGCAACAGAGGACCATAATGGCAATAAGTTAACCATGAACCATAATGGCACTAAGAGGAACATACCAGTAATAACCGAAGGTCCATAATAGTACAAACAGAGGAATATAAATTATATATCAGTTGTAACTGAGAACCCTAATGGTGCTAACTGAATACCATAATAGTTAATACTATCAGCCGAGGACCATACTGGTACTAACTGAAGACCTTAACACCACTGAGAACCAAAATGTTACTGAGAACCAGAAAGTACATACGGATTATTACTGAGGATCCTTAACCCTTTCCTGTATAGATACACCTTTATTTCTAGGGCGAACAGTTTAGATCCAGATCAGCCGGTAAATCCGTGCCAGCTAATCAGGATCTAAACTGTTCACTTTTTGATTCAATAGGTTATTTCTGACCGAAACGCGACCAGTGCAGATCCTGATCAGACAGCATGGATGTGCCGGCTGATTTGGACCTACACTGGTCGCACATGCGTAAAAATGTGTATATATCAAGGAAAGGGTTAATAATGGCTCTGAGGATGATGATGGTACCACACAGGAAACGACAGGACCATAACAGTACTAATGGGAGACCAAAGTACTCCTTGAAAGTAGTACCAACAGAGGACCATAACAGTACAAACAGGGGACCATAAGGGTACAAAGAACCATAATGGAATTGACAGAGGACCACAAAATTACTAACAGAGAACAGGAATGGTACAAACTGAGGACCACAACAATACTAACAGAGGACCATAACTGAACTAACAAAGGACCCTATTTGGGCACATATAATGATGATTAAATGCTAGGTCGTGGCCAATAGCTTTGAATACAATGTCTCACTTCAACCAACTACAAATGAATAAAGATAAGATATTCTGAATCTCGATATTGAAAGCTTATGTATTAACTGGACATTTTTTGCATTTGTTTAATAATATGTTGTCAAAACAAAAAGGGTATTGGACCAAAAAAAGAATTGTGTGGTTAGGGTTACAAATCCAAAATAAATAAGTAGGGTAGGTCGCATACAAATGGGAATAGGCACAGAATGCCTGGAAATTTCCAAAGCAAGCTCTACCACGTTGCCATAAGGATAGCTCTATGGTGAGACACTATAAGTGCTGTACCTAAACATAGCCAGGTTGCAAATCAAACCAGTAATTGTTCGATAGGTTTTGATTTTATTGTCAAACTGGTGTAGAACTATGATCATGTGATTTCCATGTACATTTTACTTTAGAATCTTTAAACATTAAGAATATAGAGAAACGGGCTTTTAAAAAAACTTAAGGATCTAAGTGATTGTAGTTGAATCTCATGATACAGATAGCCAGTTTATGAGCTGATAGAGTTCCATTTTGGAACAAGAGCTCTTTAGGCCTAAAGTCTTGATTTCAAATTACTCTAAATCCTATTTTCTGGTATTTTGTTCAGAGGATGCAAAAAAATTTAAACAAATAAACAAGAAACCATATTATCAGGAAACTTCAAATTTCGAAAATTGTTAACTTTAGTGATCTTTGAAAACTACATTCCACGTTATTAATTTATGTAACGGGTGTAAGAACTAGTGTATTTATGGCATAAAAAATTCCCAATTTAAGGCAGGGGCCTTTTTCCCCATAACCCCTAAAAAAAGCTCTGTAAGTGTAAAGCTTAAAAACAGCAAAAAATTGTTATAAGTATTTTATTTGATTTAGAATTCAAGTGTTGATTGTTATAAAAATTATCAAATACTGACCAGTACTTTATTGTCTTTAATGCAAAATTTTCTCATTCAAATCAGCCTCTAGATTGTTTTCTATTTTGAAAAGATTGATCCTAGTGATAAAATAACATAAAAAGAAATAATTTTCAGTGTCATTAACTATATGTTAACATTATGCAATAACTGTCTTTTTGACAGTTTGTTGACTTCCGTAAAGTTTTAAAATATTATCAACTTTTCACATAGCTGCTTTATCATTATACATATGGAATATTATAATAGTATGCAATCTGTAGGTTCATATTTTTTTAAGTTGGGTATGTTAACTATATCACGCGAGACCGAAGGTCGAGCATGATGTGGTTTACATATGCATCAAAATAATACGAATCTACAGACTGCAAACTGTAATAATGTTCTTTTAATTATATAACCTTCTTGCTCAAAACAAATTTAAATAAGCAAAACAACATGATTTTCGTCAACAACAAGGTTTTCATAATAGTAGAAATAAAAAAGTAATGCAATACATGTAGTAAATTTATGTTGGCATAGAAAATTTATGAATGGCTTAAAAAATATTGTAACGGTTGTAAAACAGCGTCTGATAATTCCTATTTTGGAGTTTGGTATGTGCTGGAAAATTACAACATAGTTATGACGTCACATAGAACACCGGAAGCTGCAAAAAAAAAGAATTGGAAAATGGCATTGTCCAATATGAAAATTACTAATCTGACGAGATGTATTAAATTTTTGAGGATTAATGCTGCACTCTGCTAAAATCATTAATGATTAATGGGAATATCATAAATATGCCTAACCCCCTGACAGATTGCACGGAAGGTACGACTAATTATGAAAATCTTAATGTCACTACATAATTTGACCCAAATGGTAGCTGACAACACAAGAAACAATAACATTCTTGACCTTTTCTTAATCTCAAATCCCACCCTTGTTAAAACGGTAGAAATAACTGCAGGCATATCTGACCATGATGCAATATCTGCAACAGTTAATGCTAGGCCAATTATCTTAAAACAAAAACCAAGAACATGCCATCTTTACAAAAAAGCAAACTGGCCAGATTTTAAAAAATATATGCAGTCTACCAGTGAAAACATTTTACAAAACTCAAGCTCATTAACTGTAGAGGACCTTTGGAATACATTTAAAAACTCACTGGAGACCGGAATTTCAAAATACATACCAACAAAAAGAATTGGTTCAAAAAAGTCTCTGCCCTGGATAAATAAAGAAATAAAAAAGCTAATACATAAAAGAGACCGCCTCTATAAAAAAGCTAAGAAAAATAATCACAACCATGAAATGATGATGAAATTCAAAAAACTAAAGCTTACCATTAAAAATAAAATTAAAAGTTCCTATAACTCCTACCTAGAAAATATTCTTGATATCTCAGACAAAGATAACACACAAAGCAAATTTTCTACCAAAAAACTATATTCACTTATTAAAAACTCAAAACAGGACTCACAAAATGTGTCCCCCCTTAAAGATCAAATAACAGGATCCTTTAAAACAAAGAACTCTGATAAAGCCAATATTCTTAACCGACAATTCCAATCAGTTTTCTCTGGAAATTCTCCACTATCCTTGAAACAAACATGCCTAGAAAGGCTCAGATTCCTTAATCCATCCCAACACTGTAATTATCCACAGATGCCAAAAATCATTATCAGCAAGGCAGGTGTAATAAAGTTACTGGCCAACCTGAAGGCAGATCCCAAACCAAAATGCATCCTTGCAACAAGCTTGCGGCAAGCTTGCGACAAGCTTGTGGCAAGCTTGTTTCGTTAAAGTAGGCTTACATAGAAGATTGCACTAGCTTGCGCAAGCTTGCAAGCATTTTTCTTTATAAGATGCAAGCTTGCACTAGCTTGCGCAAGCTTGCAATACTGTAAAAGGTGCTGCAAGCTTGCAAACTGATGTTCTTTGTCTTGTCAGGGTTACATCCTGCCTGACCCAATTAGTCTCATGGCAAAGCTGCTGGTAGAACAATCTATCTTAATGTTGAAGATAAATTTGTGTTAAGCTGTCTGCTTCTTAAGCTTTGAAGAATTTTATACATGTACAGTCATGTGATCATTTCTATCCAAAGCAAAATAAGCTCACTCAAGTTTGAATATTTGGAGGATAATGGCAGAAGCACCAAGGCAGGAAAGACTTTTGTTTCTTACAAAAAAGGATTACATTTCAAATTATTTAAAAGACTGCTTGAAAATTTTAATGGATTGACATCAACTATAGATCAGGTATTCATTGCATAGTTTTGACTCGTGAGTTTTGACTTGTGAAACAAACTATCAGCTACATGTTACTTAGAAGCAGCTGTACTTATTTAATATAAAATATTATAATTCACTGAAAGTTAACTGTTTAAGTTTACAATGTTATCAGTTGCATGGTATGCTAATGATATGATGGCGGTGATGATGATGATGATGATGATTATTATTAACATTTAATAACACATACACGTCTGACAAGCACAAAAACAGTTTTGATCAAGTGCAAAGACATGATGATTGCATTTAGGTTTGCAATGTTATAATAGTAGCTAAGTGTATCTCTTAAACTCAACCATAATTATTTGAATATTCAATTGTGGTTGCAATCAAGATCAAGGTCATACACATTGTTGCATAAGGTCCTAACAAGCTTGCGCAAGCTAGTGCAAGCTTGCGAATCAAGGTTGCGCAAGCTTGCGAATCAAGGTTGTGCAAGCTTGCGAATTAAGATTGCGCAAGCTTGTGAATTAAGGTTGCGCAAGCTTGCCGCGCGGTTCCAATTCTAAGCTGTCGACAAGCTTGCGTGAGCTTAATATGCAAGCTTGTTGCAAGCTTGCCGCAAGCTTGTCGCAAGGTTAAAATTAAGCTTGCGATTTTGGTTTGGGATAAAGCTGCTGGCCCAGATCTGATCAAACCAATTGTTCTGAAAGAGCTGAGGCATGAAATTGCCGACATAATAACCATTCTTTTCCAGAAATCCCTTGAATCCGGAACTATTCCCAGGGATTGGACCAAGGCAAACGTGTGCCCAATATATAAAAAGGGTGACACCAGTGACCCCGCAAACTACCGTCCTATTTCTCTCACCTGCATTCTCTGTAAAACTCTTGAACACATTGTAGCATCCCACCTATCCTCTCACTTGACTACCCATAATATACTCTATGATCTCCAGCACGGCTTTCGTGAAAGACGCTCTTGTGAAACACAACTCATTGAACTAACTGACTATCTAACCAATAACATCGCTTCAGGCAAACAAACTGACCTAATCTTACTTGACTTTAGTAAAGCTTTCGATAAGGTAAACCATCTAAAACTTCTCTATATCCTTCAAGAATATGGTGTGTCTACTCAAATACTCAAATGGACTCGCTCTTTCCTCATAGGCAGAAGCCAAAAAGTCATACTAGACGGTGAATGCTCAACAGAAGTACCGGTAACCTCTGGAGTACCCCAGGGCTCTGTCCTTGGTCCTCTATGCTTTCTCGTCTATATAAACCAACTTCCGTCTTCTGTTTCTAAATCCCAAGTCTGACTATTTGCTGATGACACTGCCATCTACCTCACCATCAACTCCTTGGCAGACTCACTAACGCTACAACAAGATCTTGACAAGATGCAGGCATGGGAGAAGGCGTGGGACATGGAATTTTACCCCTCAAAATGTCAAGTCTTACACATTACTAAAAATAAACATGTCATTAAAAACAAATACTTTATTTTATGCTTTTCAGTGAATTATAGAATTTTCCCGGTGAAATAAAAGTGGTATTTCAATGTTTCCAAACAGTGGAATATCATTTTTATTTTCACTGCTTTTTTCACGTTGGTACCTAAACGCACATAACATACCGAATGAGAACGTTGAGAAAACGGGCTCAATTTGGATATTTGACGTCATGACGTCACGTCATAAACAAGCGGTTTTGGCGCCATTTCTTGCCATTTTTCTGTCAAATTCACACAAAGTGTGCACTAAAAGCATAAAATAAAAAGAAAATTTGTTTTTACCAGTGAAAGATAGAAATATATTTCACTCGTGAACTCCGGAATTATGTATTTTCACTCGTGGCTTCGCCACTCGTGAAAATACGAATTCCGGAGCTCACTCGGTGAAATATATTTCTATCTTACACTGGTTAAAACAAATATCCTCTATATCTCCACGGTCAAGCACTTGAATCTGTTACACATGCAAAATACCTAGGGTTAGATCTTTCTTCTGAGCTTAACTTCAACACACACATAGCAAGAATTACAGCTAATGCTAATAAATCCCTAGGCTTTATCAAAAGAAACATAACAACCAACAACCAAAAAGTCAAAGAACTGGCATACAAGACCTTGGTCCGACCCCAGGTAGAGTACGCATCTACTGTCTGGAACCCATACACCAAGACAAACATCCACAAAGTGGAAATGGTCCAGAGGCGAGCAATAAGATGGGTCAAACAAGACTACTCTCCTCTTTCCAGTGTCACGGCTATGCAGGGGGAGCTGGGCTGGAGGTCCTTAGAACATCGAAGGCTTGATGCTAGACTTATAATGTTTTATAAAATATACCATAACATCGTAGCAATAAACCTCCCTTCTTACATACAAAGACCGAACAGACAAACCAGGCATATGCACCCCCTCTGTTTTAGACAGATTCAGGTTAGTCAGATTATCACAAGTTCTCATTTTTTCCTCATAGTATCACTCTTTGGAATAGACTTCCCATTAATATTGTAACCCTGCCTGATCTTGAGCATTTCAAACAGGCAGTGGCTGGGATCCAATACTAGTCGGGTATTCTTTGTTTTTATCTCTTTTACTTTTAATCTCCATTAAATCTAGCACTCACTAACATTTTAACACTTGTCTTGGCACCCAAGATCACAATTCTTGACTTTATTCTCTCACAACCTTACTAACACTTCCGACGTGCACCAAGTCCTGCCATTAACACTCGAAAGAGGAGTCGGCAGTATTCAGAGATAGATAGATAGAGTAGGGGAAAAGACCCCTTAATGTGTGGGCTTTTTATCCAGTGCTGTTACAAATACAGTGCCGTGCTCTACAGCTTCAAATTTTGCAAGCTTAATTGATCCAGACTTTCCGAAAGTTGAAAAAAAGTGTCAGACATTTGGTCAGACAAGATAAGAAAAACTGTCTGACCGAAACAAATTCTGTCAGACCGAAACATGTTAAAAAGGTAAAATAAAGTATTAGGAATTCAAATTTGTGTCTGACATTCGGTCAGATAACATTAGAAAACATGTCTGACCGGCTGAAATTTTACCAGACAGGTCCTTCGGTCTGGCAACTTTCGGGAAGTCTGTTGATCATATAATAGAAATTCAAATTAATCATGCAACACACATTAAACAATTATTGTTATGACAACAACCTGTCTGTGAACTGGACCATGCAATGTTACTTGCAGATGTCCTAAAAGTAGCCAGACCGACAGACCTGTCTGGTAAAATGGCACATGATTTCTTGTTATCTGAACTGAGTGTCAGACAAAAAATTTGAACCCCTTTGCTCATTCCTTTTTAACATGTTTTGGTCCCATAGAATTTGTTTAACATTTTGTCTAACCAAATGTATAATACTTTTTTGTTTAACTTATTTTTTAAACAAATTATTTATCATGCTAAATTGATATGTCAGCTACTGTACAGTAGTCTCACTGGTTGATCAAATTATCAGTGTTTAGCAATTGCGATGTCTAGCTAATTAGAAAGAATACGTTGACAAAACTAGTTTCCAATAACACCATTTACCTTTTCCTGGATATGTGGTGAATATCTAACAGATTTGTTACCATTATGAAAAATAAACAAAATTTACCCAGATCTAGTTACCTCCCCTCTCCGGTGATATTGTTACCATTATCATGGGTAGATGATCCTATCACCTCAGATCAGCAGAGGTACAAAGTGCATTCTTTTTTGCCAGGTTTTCTGTGCATGACATGCGGTAGTGGTGGTAGAATGATTCCTTTTACAGCTGTAGCTGTTCTTTTGGTTATCGCCGTGATTATTGTCTTTGTTTTTAAACGAGAATTCAGAGTGCAGAAGAAAGTCACAGATTTTGAAGTGAAGTTTGCAGGAGACAAAAATAAGCAAAAGGTAATACCTTACATTTTATTTCAGCCCTGTATGAGAAGGTGTTACACATGAATTAATCATGGTGTACAGGTGAAACATATCAGGCTGGCAGTTATGCTTGGACAAGCTTGTGTGGAAATCAGTCATAAAACAGAACCTGAACATCAGGCATCCAGCTTGCATTGCCGATACTTTACGAGTTGAGCTACTTAGGCAACCTCATTCAAATGTAACTCGGCTATGGCTGAATTAGTACAACACTTGTTTTTTAGTATTCCATAGAGCTAGCTTTTATGGCGACGTGGTAGAACATTTGCCAAGCATCCCAGTGGCCCGGGTTCAATTCTTGGATTAGGCCTGGCTTTATTAGAATCCTTGTTACATTTTAAATGGAATCATTATATACTAAATGTAAATTCAAGGTCGAATTCCAATTAGGAGGGGGTGAATGTACATGTAGCCTGACTATGGTTGAGTTAGTACTGCACTTGTACTATCTGGTCACGGAGCTAGCTTTTATGGCGATATGGTGGAGTGTCAGCCTAGCCCGCAAGGGGTCCCGGGTTCAGTGCTTGGTTCAGGCTTGGATTTATGGGAACCCTTCTTACACAGATACAATTTCGTTCCTTCTTGTACTAGACATTACCAATTTACTTCACAAATGTCCACAGGTTACAGCCCAGGTTTTGGGTGTCTAGGCCAGCCAAAACAAGCCCCAAGACCTGTTAAACAATGCCCCAGTAGTTTTGGGGTATAATGGGTAGCCTTAACTGGTACTAATTTCGGACCTCTGGCTTAAGAACTACAGAAAGTTCATTTTTATATAAAGCATGTGTTGATAGTAAAAATAATCACATAGGGGTGAAATCTTTAATGGAAGGATTAAATGGAACTGGTTGAAAATGTATGAGTTCGGCAATACAGTGATTGACAAATTGTGATGGTTATATCATGGACATATCAACAGAAGCTATATTAGGGTTACCATTTAAAAACAGCCAAGATTCAGGTATATGTTGAACAGTATTTCAATTTGATACATGGTGAAACAACTTCTTTATCAATAAGATGTAAATTTAATATGTAAATTTTTAGTGCATGCATATCAGATTAAGCTTTTGAATAGACAGTTTTAAAATATATGCATTAAGTTATATGAACTTATAGAAGGAATTTTAATGGCAAAATAAAATTAATTATTTTATTTTTTATTTATTCTGCTACAGTCATATCCTTTCAGAACAATTCCTGCCTTAAATTATTCAGTTTGAATGTTGAGTACATGTCAGTATAGTTCTTAATTTGAACATACAACACTTTACTTATATATATATATATATATATATATATATATATATATATATATATATATATATATATATATATATATATATATATATATATATATATATATAATTTAAATGCATGTGCAACCAGTGTAGATCTAGATCAACAGGTACATCTGATCTGGATCTGCAGTGTTTTGTTTTTGGCCAGAAATAACATAATAAATCAAAAAGCAAACAGTGTTTGCAATATTGCAGATGGCACAGGTGCGCTGACTGATCTCTGTTTGCCTACACATGAAACATTTATACCTGGAGTAAAGGGTTAAGCTTAAAGGGTAAATCTGCTGTTTAACCCTTTCCTCCATTTTTACGCATTTTTACCCATGTGCCACTAGTGAAGATCCAGATCAGCCAACACATCCATGCCGTCTGATCAGGATCTGCACTGGTCACATTTTGGTCAGAAACCTAACAAATCACAAAGTGAACAGTGCAGATCCTGATCAGACGGTACAAATGTGCCGGCTGCTCTGGATCTACACTGTTCTCCCTTGCAGTAAAGGTGTGTCTATGGAGAAAGGGTTAAATTAACAGTTGTTTCTTGGTAACAATTTCTGAAAATTCATTTTAGTTGCACACGTAGCAATAAAATCTAAAATTACAGGTCTTCTTCTACTCCCCTATTACTTCAATTATACGCTATTATTCCATGTGCGGAAAGTGCAGATCTAGAACAGCCTGGACATCTTTGCAGTCTTGTCTGGATCTAGACTGTTAGCTTCTAGGTCAGAAATAACATAGTAAATCTAAAATCAATTATTGTAGATCCAGATCAGACTGCATAACTGCCAATCATAGGATATTAGCCATATCTATTGAGTTAACCCTTTCCTCCATATATACACATTTTTACGCATGTGTGACCAAGGTAGATCCAGATCAGCCAGCACATCTGTGCCATCTGATCAGGATCTGCACTGGTTACATTTTGGTCAGAAATAACTTAACAAATCAAAAAGGGAACAGTTTAGATCCTGATCAGACGGCACGGATGTGCCGGCTGATCTGGATATAAACTGCTCGCCCTTACAATAAAGGTGTATCTGTGGAGGAAAGGGTTAAAGGGTTGATTGTCATGGTTAGTGAAGATTAAATAACTTATGTTGATCAGCTTTAAAATCAAGCAACCAGTATTGATATGTTCAGTGCTACATTACAGGAATGTGAATGGTACGATGTAGCCATTGTAGGAGCGGGGCCATCTGGATCCACGCTAGGATATTTCCTAGGTATGTAGTGCCTAGAAGACATAAGTATACTTGTTTTTTTGTGTATCATCAAACTTGAACATGATTGTTTTAAAACTGTGGCAGATTTGGGTTGGAAAGAGTAGCCTCGAACAGGTCTCGTTATCTTTCAAAGTAGAAGAGGGGTTAAAGAAAATAGAAGGGGATTCTGGGCATAAAACAAATGGGGCGCCTCGTGAGAAAAGGTTCTTTCGGACAGTTATTGTCAATCCTTGAAATGACGTCATAAAGTTGAACAGATGGCGTTATATATTATGCATTTCGAGGTAAAAACACCATTTTATTGTCAAAATGAGTAGCCAAATCACTAGTTGTGAAAATTAATAGATAGTTGTAAGTTTATTCTTAATATAGTAACAACTAAAATATCACAAAATATGTCCGAAGGTACCTTTTCCCATGGCGTGCCATAAATAACAGCTGTTTCTCTTAAACATCTGGGTTAATGTTGTCAATATTGCAAAGTTAAATCCACAGCCCCGCCTGGTACTGAGTCACTGGTCCAGCAAAATGAGACTTAACCCTTTCCTTGATATAAACGCATTTTTACGCATGTGCAACCAGTGTAGATCCAGATCAGCCGTCACATCCATGCCGTCTAATCAGGATCTGCACTGGTCCCATTTTGGTCAGGAATAACCTAATAAATAAAAAAGCGAACAGTTTAGATCCTGATCAGATGGCACAGATGTGCCGGATGATCTGGATCTAAACTGTTCGCCCTAGCAATAAAGGTGTATCTATACAGGAAAGGGTTAATCACAAACATTTCAAAGTTCAGTTCTCCATAATTAAAATAACCTTACTTTGTATGCCATAAATCTCCAGCTTTATTTATAAACCTTTCAAACTTGTATTATTTGAGATCAAACTGGTCAAATTTGGGTGTTTTAATCACATCACAGAGTGATCCAGCAGCATGCACGGTGTGATCTTGCCATGATTCAATCAGAACTCATATGTGAAATAGTTTAATAAACATTGGATTTCTTTGAACAGTGACATTATGCCCATTTTGACTGTGTTTTGTGGGTTTACATGTAATAACTATTTTCAAGAAAAGTATATGATGAGTTTAAACTTAATTATTTAATACTTATTGTGAAACAAGTTCTCCCAACTTTAGATAATTACGGTGGATGACTGCATTCTGGGTTCGAACCAAGGTGGATTGTGGAAATCGCAGAAGAATCTCCTCACTGGTCGGATTTGAACCTGCAATCTCTGGATCTGGATCTGGAGTCTAACACTGACCCTAGATTACTGTTCCTTTTCAAAGGAGTTTTAATAACTGTAATACATGTACATGTATCCATATTGCAGACTATGTTAAATAATTAGGCATATGGTATTTTACCTTTATCTCCAAAGAATGGATTTCATGTAAGATTCTTTCCACTTTGGATCACTTAAATTGTTGACTATATAAGTCAAATTATACAAAGTTTGATGAAACAGGTGGAAGATTTAAACATATTGTGTTTTATTACAGCAAAGTTGGGTTGGAAATGTCTACTATTAGAGAAGAAGAAGTTCCCACGGGACAAGTACTGCGGGGATGCTGTTTGTAAAACTGCCATTGAAATACTCATGGAGATGGGAATCTATGAACAACTGATCAGAGAGAACAAGGCTCATGTTGTAAGAACACATAATTTATAGAATGATATTGCCTCTACCTGGGAGCGAACCTGCACCATCACGGCAACACCGCCTAGCCCTGCAATTCCAACAAAATAACCAATTGAGCTAATCGGGACAACCAAAAAAGGTTGATCGGGTAGCCCTGTTATACGTATTCGTCACTGCATGACAATGTTATATACATGTAACAGTGAATGTAGACAAATCTCAAAGTTCTGATTGGCTAAAATTGAGACTTGTATCCATTTCAGCCATTGAGATGCTGGAGATTTGAGGTTGGACTTTACTCTGAGTTTGTAATCTTTAATGCCTCAAGTTCATAAACTTTTCTTTAAATCAATACTGAAGCATGGTCTTAGATTTCAAGCTTGACCAGGTCTAAAGATTTGAAGCTGAGGATTGAAACCAGTCAAATCTTATTGGTTGAAAATTTTTAAATTCAAAGTCTTAAAACTGACCTATTGGAAGCTTGAGATCTGAGACTGGTTTCCATGCTCAGCTTTCTAACCTTTTAAGATTGATACTTTTCGAAGAAAAGGCGATACATAGAGATCGCTCTGTGGGCTGTTTAAAAAAAAATGGCTGGTTTGGGTTTTCCTGTTATAAAAATGTACAACAAACAGTTACTTCCATTTTCCTACCCTGCAGAGGTGTCTCATCATGCCATTTAAGATTTGTGAAGTTTCATCAAAATAGCACCATCCGTTAAAAAAATATTCTAAAATAATGGTAAAAAAATGTCAGGAGTGTGACATAAAAGTGTGACACTTTTCAAAATCACATTTGTTCAGACCATTATTTTACAAAAAGCTTGAGTAAAGACAAGTTTTAGTGTTGTTTTAGTAAAATGTGCATTTATTAGGCATCAAATAATGATAAAATTAAGCATATTATACTTAAAGTAATCAAAATTTATGCTATTCAGTCAAGTGTGGTAGATTAGAAAATACCTCAAGAAAATCAATACATATTTGCTTTATAAATTTATAGGACTTTAAAGATTAATAGTACATAGGAAATGTTTTGTGTATCATTAAGTTTTATGTTTCTAGATGCAATAATTATAATATTATCACCTCTATTGAAATTATATTTGTCTGCAGCTCCCTTCAGAAAATGTCGGCTAAATTTGACTTATTTCAAAAATCTTTTCAGTTGTGTACTCAGTTTCAAGAAGCAAAAAATACAGAATAACAAGTTTGGAATTTTTATGAACTTAAATTTTTCACAATTTTTTCACTTTTCCAGCCATTTTTTTTTTGAAACAGCCCTTGTCGGTCCGTCCGTGACGAATACTTAATGTTGGCTATAACTTTGCCATATCTGAATATTTCTTCATGAAACTTTCAAATTATATTGCTTATGACAACATGCTCATGGTGATGACGATTCTTTAGGTCAAGGTCACATTTGATGGAGTAATGCCCCTTTTTGTACTTGGATTTTGACACGAAAACGAAACATTGGCTAATACTTTGCCATTTCTCAATATTTTTTCATGAAACATTTAAATTATATTGCTTATGATAACACACTTCTGATTATGCTTAATTCTTTAGGTCGAGGCCACATTTGTAGGAGTTATGCCCCTTTTTGTACTTGTTTTTGTATTCCGACGTAGCACCAGAGGGCGACACAAGTGTTCAGCTGAACACCCATCTAGTTTAACAAGAAGGCAGCAGTTTAGATCCTGATCAGACTGTGTGCAGGCTGATCTGGATCACATTTGATACACATTGGATACAAGATGTTTCTTAACTTGTTAAAGAGGGCAGGTATAATTAAATGGTATCATTTTAAAGGAAATTACCACTTAAGAGCAAATGCATTGTTTGGTGTAAATGTTGGTACATGGTTGTTCTATATTTATTAACAAAAAATAAAGAGTAAATAAAATTTGTGTCTTTGATTTAGAGGCTGTCTACTGAAAATTTAACCCTTTCCTCCATAGACACACCTTTATTCCGACCAAAATGCGACCAGTGCAGATCCTGATCAGACGACAAGGATGTGCCGGCTGATCTGGATCTACACTGGTCGCACATGCGTAAAAAGGTGTATATATGGAGGAGAGGGTTAATGGCACCCTTACCTTAAATTCCAGTCTGACAGTGGAGGCATGGTAAGCCCAAGTGGTTTGAGCTATATTGGTAGAAGTAAAGAAGGGTATGGTAAAGTTCCCGCTGCTCTTGCGTGTAAAAGAATTCTACTAGATGAAGCAATTGCCATGGCAGC
The DNA here is from genome assembly GCA_038501625.1 of Corbicula japonica. NCBI lineage: Eukaryota > Metazoa > Mollusca > Bivalvia > Venerida > Cyrenidae > Corbicula > Corbicula japonica. The sequence goes on along the minus strand of JAZAYU010000091.1, from coordinate 402,367 downwards.
TAAAAGGTAAGAATTATTTAGACTTTTAAAACTGCACATTTAGACATGTTAGATTAGTAGATAAAGTATAAGACTATAATTTGATTTAGTTTCACTGTCCTAGTTTTAGCACAAAAACTGTTCGCAAAATTTTAAAATAATTAATAAAAATAATAATTATAAACAATCCTTGAAATTACATCATTAATTTGAGCAGACAATGCTAGCTATGCATTTTGCTTGTTAAATCACATTAAGTATTGAAAAGATGAATCATAATCAACATTTTGTTCTGAGAAAATAATCGATAATTTTAAGTTCTTTCCAAATAAAATAACAACTAAAATGTTCAAAACTTTCACCAAAGACACATTTTCCTGTGATGCACACCTGATCAGATCCGGGCTGAAGGTTATAAAGCTGAGATTGGAGACCAATCTCAAATCTCAAGCATCTGATCGGCTGAAATGGGGACTGGTTGCCATTTCAGCCAATAAGATGCTTGAGATTTGAGACTTGTTTCCATGCTCAGTTTAATAACCTTGGGCACAGATCATCAAACTCATTCTGGAGACCAGTCTCAAATCTCAAGCATCTGATTGGCTGAAATGGCGACCAGTTGCCATTTCAGCCAATCAAATGCTTGAGATTTGGGACTGGTCTCCAATCTTAGTTTTATGATCTTGGGCTCTGGTCTTTTCTTTACTAAGTTATCCTGTTAAATTTCCATATTACGTGAATGTTGTGTTAGAGACCTTTCATGAGTTATTTTCCAGAGATTTTGAATATTTCCTTTTGTTCATGTTATCAAAGAATGGGAGCAGATTTAAAAGAAGAGCAGCCAGTGAAGGATGCTATATTTGATAAGGAGACTGGTTTGTGGAGAGTCAACATTGAAGAAAGTGAAACAGTCTACAAGGCTAGGGTAAATATACATACCTTTTGACAGTTGATTGGTATTGGTGTTAACCTTTGACCAGGTGAAATGTGAATGTGAACCTATCTATTCATTTTATCAATACAAAAACAACAAAACAGTTATTTGCAAAAACAGCAAACAAATTGACTTTTGCAAATTAAACATTCAGAGAAATCATGTGAGGAAATTGAATTGTTGTGATAACAACAAAAAGATATTATTAAAACAATATTTTTTTTTTAAATAGACTCCCTTTCAATAGAAAGTTACCACTTGGGTAATTATTGCCAACTGCAACTGTTTGATAAAATATTAATGGGTTCATATGAATTTTAAGTTTTCCCTGAAGACCAAATTCAAAACAATCACTATTATCAAAATCAGGAACAGGATACTGATGTTGCAAACCTTAAGTCTGTTTCCAGTTTTCTGCAAATTTCCCTGCTGCCATTTGCTAATACATTTTCAAACTTTGTCCAACTTAACAGTAGAGTGTATCATAAAAGAAAACATCTAAAATATTCAAATTCTGAGTTAATTAAATTTTCTGCGATGCGAAGAAAAGTTAAAACTGCCTTTAACATATTTTCCCAATGGCTGTTATGCAATGTTGTCCATTATTTTTTATTGAGATTTTAAACTCTGGCATTAGAAAAATCCTTTTAAGACTGTATGTTACCTAAAATGCAATTATGTACCAGCGCTACATGTATTTTGCCATACCAAATGGTTTTAATTTCATCAGTGTAAAAGCTACAGTAAAATAGGTAACTTTCTTATGACAGACAGAATATTAATGTATTAAAGAGCAACCAGTAAACCCTGATCATATTGTGCAATTGTCAAAGTTTATCCAATCCTACATTGGTTACATATGGCTTTCAAAGGATATGTTCCCGCTGGCTGGAAATGTCTATACTCCATCTCCCTAGTAGCTAATAATGCTCGTCTGGCTAGTGATTGGCATCCAGACTAATTAATTAATTAGTCTGCTTTACAAGGCTGATCAGACTTATTGCCTGTGATGTAACTTAAATGTAATTAAATTTAATTGTATAGAAATCTACTTAAGGCATTAGAAAAAAATATTTTAGATTTTCATCCCTACCCGCCCCTGTCCAAAACCACCCGCTCCAAAAAGAATTATTGGAAAACTATCGAAACATATTCTGTTCCAGACAGAACAGGTTTTAGAACATCCGGGATATGGAAAAAAAGCATGGCCAACAAAACGTAATGAAACTTTCTAAATACAGTCAAAATAGGTTACAAATCCTTATCAGGCATAATTAGGGTTTAAGGCCAGCTGTGATGTCATACATGAACAAACTTTTACACAACAGAAACCTTCTATTTAATCTATTTAATCTGTGTGTATATTTAGCGTCCAGTTTTAAAACTTCCCCTTGGTAGCTGCTTATGTCAAGTGTGACCATTATGTTGTTGCATATAGTATTGGGCTGAAGGTTATAAAACTGAGTTTGGAAACCAGTCTCAGATCTCAAGCATCTCATTGGTCGCCATTTCAGCCAATCAGATGCTTGAGATTTGAGACTGGTTTCCATGCTCAGTTTTATAACCTTGGGCACTGGTTGAATTACCTGTGAGACAATGTGTTCCTCAAGGTGCTGGTGTGTGCTGATGGTGCACCATCTAGACTAGCCATTCAGCTCGGAATAGTGTCACGTCCTCCTGACAGCACATGCTCACGTGCCTATGTTGACAGTGGAACACATAAATTCAAAGCAGATGGTGTTGTTTTCTACAACAGGGAACTTCTTCCAGGTATCTTATGCAAAAGAATGAAATTAGCTTATTTAATCTTCCAAGCGTTCTGGAATATAAGGGTTTTTTTTGTCACCCTTTCGATAAAATATGATGTACATATATTGTGGACCCTCTGTCAGTCATGAAAACTTAACATTGGTTTTTAATGTGCCATTTCTTAATATTTTTAAATCAATCTTTACAATTATATTGTTGATAACAACAGCCTCATGGTGATACCAAGTTTACATTTGATGGAGTTATGCCCCTTTTAGTACTTGGAATTTTTATTCTGACTATGAACCTGAGGGCGACACAAATGTTTCACTGAACACCCATCTAATATTTGTTATAACTTTTAAAGTAACTGTCATTGACTCAAGGGATCTGACTATAAACACATGGAAACTGATTTACCTTTAAACATAAAATAGTGTCACATGCATTATGACCTATGTAGATCCAAATCAGCCGTGCACATCTGTTACAACTACATATATATATATATGTTGCTTGTAGATTCATTAGATTATTTCTGACCAAGCCTGGATGTGTAGGCTGACCAGGAACTACACTGTTTTTCAATAAGATTAAAGCAATACCCTATGAAGTAAAGGGTAAAGAAGTTCTAAAATAATTGTACAAATTAAAATGTACCATACTTAAACTCAAACTATGAACCAATTTTGCACTCAATTTATTTTGCTTTCATTTTTAGCTCGACTATTCGAAGAATATGTCGAGCTATTCTACTCACTCTGGCGTCGGCGTCGGTGTCCCGCTTTGGTTAAAGTTTGCGTGCAACCTACCTATATCTTAAAAACTATTATAGCTACAGCTTTGAAACTTGGCACACTTGTTCATCATCATGTCCCGAGTGTGTATGCCAAGAACCATAACTCTAACTTTTATTTTGATCAAATTATGGCCCTTTTTCGACTTAGAATTTCAGGTTAAAGTTTGCGTGCAAGCTACTGTACAAACTCATAACATCAATACTACTATACTCGTCATCATTGGTGTCGCGTCATCGTTCGTCTCGCAGTATTTGCGTTGCGCCCTCTACCGATTGTTTACGTTGTCACGTTGCTGACCTATATTTGTGGTTTGACGAAAAAACGTTTTTTCAACAGTTATGAGCAGTTTCTTGGTGAGTATTTGTTCGTATACATCAAATATAGTGTTTTTGTTTGAAATGAAGCAAAAAAACTCACCTTCAGCCCTTATTTTTGTCCTATTTTGCTTTGTATACAAGTTCGTCTGCCCCGCCCATAGCCCCGGAAGTGTTTATATGTAGTTAGGTAACCGACCACTAAATTTTAAATCAGATAGGTAACCGACCACTAAATTTTAAATCAGATAGGTAACCAACCACTAAATATTAAATATGGAATGAAAGTACTGTGACCATGAAACAAAATAATTTTTTACAGTCAGTGTGATTAACAGTTGTTATTTGTTAAAATTTAGTTAACAGTTAAAGTTTTGACATGTTCACCTATCACACTTTAAATGACTTGTTATCTGATTAAACATTTAGTGTTCTAAACCTACGAGTGTTCGATTTATTCCAAGAATTTTCACATACCGCGAAACGAATGATGACATAATCAGGACAACATGGCGGACACCAATGACAATCATATGGATGCAGTCTATTGTTTTTGGATATTCCAAGGTCATTTTAAGAATTAAATAACAGGAAAAGGTTGGAATAGGAGAAATAAATCAAAATTAAACAGGTAAGTTTCTTTTCGTCTTTACTTCATTGTGATAACTGTTAAGTAACGCGAACCCATAGATGACCAGTATAATACTACAGCTTTTAAACTTGACACACTTGTTCATCATCATGTCCCGAGTGTGTATGCCAAGAACCATAACTCTAACTTTCATTTTTATCAAATTATGGCCCTTTTTGACTTAGAATTTTAGGTTAAAGTTTGCGTGCAATCTACTGTACAAACACATAACTTCAATACTACTTATACTACAGCTTTGAAACTTGGCACACTTGTTCATCATCATCTCCCAAGTGTGTATGCCAAGAACCATAACTCTAACTTTCATTTTGATCAAATTATGGCCCTTTTTCGACTTAGAATTTCAGGTTAAAGTTTGCGTGCAAGCTAGTGTACAAACCCATAACTTCCATAGTACTTACACTACAGCTTTGAAACTTTCAGCACTTGTTCATTATCATATCCCGAGTGGGTATGCCAAGAACCATAACTCTAACTTCCATTTTGTTCAAATTATGGCCCTTTTTCGACTTAGAATTTTAGGTTAAAGTTTGCATGCAAACTAGTTTCTTTAATACTTCTTGTACTATAGCTTTGAAACTTTCAACACTTGTTTACCATCATGACCCTGACTATGTATGCCAAGAACCATAACTCTTTCTTTAATTTTTTTATCAAATTATGGCCCTTTTTCAACTTAGAATTTCTGGTTAAAGTTTGCGTGCAAGCTAGTTACTTTCATACTTCTTGTACTATAGCTTTGAAACTAAAGACACTTGTTCACCATCATGACCCTGACTATGTATGCCAAGAACCATAACTCTTTCTTTGATTTTTATCAAATTATTGCCCTTTTTTTACGTAGAATTTCAGGTTAAAGTTTGCGTGCAAGCTAGTTACTTTCAAACTTCTTGTACTATAGCTTTGAAAGTTGTTCACTATCATGACCCTGACTATGTATGCCAAGAACCATAACTCTTTCTTTGATTTTTATCAAATTATTGCCCTTTTTAGACTTAGAAATTAAGGTTAAAGTTTGCGTGCAAGCTGGTGAAACCTCATAACTTTCATTCCATAACTTTCATTCTATTAAAACGACAACTTTAAAACTTTGTATACCTTTATTTCATCATACATCAGGTTGATGTTCAAAGGCCCATAACTCATCCTTGCTTTTTTATTTAATTTTTGCCCTTTTTCGCTTAGAAATTAGAATTAAGACTTAGAAATTATGGTTAAAGTTTCAATGTTAGTGTTTTTCATAGGTAATGCTATAGAAAGGGTTTAAAACAGATGTACCGTAATTAACATACTTTGGTTGAGATGTGTTGAGTGGTTATACTGTACTGTACTGTACTGTACTGTACTGTACTGTACTGTACTGTACTGTACTGTACTGTACTGTACTCTACTCTACTCTACTCTACTCTACTCTACTCTACTCTACTCTACTCTACTCTACCACACCACCCCACACCACCCCACCCCACCCCACCCACCAACCCACCCATCCACCCACCACCACACACCACAACACACCACCACCACATGCCACACACCACCACACACCACCACCACCACACACCACCACCACCACAAACCACCACCCCCACAAACCACCACCACCACACACCACCACCACCACACACCACCCCACACCACACCACCACCCACCACCACCACCTCCACCACATACCACCACCAACAACAACAACAAACCACCACCCCCTCCACACCACCACCACCCCCCACCACCACCACATGCCAACACCACCACCACCAACAACAACACCACCACCAACAACAACAACACCATCACCAATAACAACACCACCACCAACAACACCATCAACAAAAACACCAAAAAAAACAACAACAACACCAACAACACAACTGACAATAACACAAATAACAACAACAACACCACCACCAACAACACCATCAACAACACCACCAACAACAACATTAACACCAACAATAGCATCAACAACACCAACAACCAACAACACCAACAACAACACTGACAACAACACCAACAACAACACCACCACCAACAACAACAAACCACCACCACCAACAACAACACCACCACCACCACCAACAACAACAACATCACCACCACCACCAACAACAACAACACCAACAACACAACCAACAATAACACAAATAACAACAACAACACCAACAACAACAACACCGTCAACAACACCACCAACAACAACACCACCACCAACATCACCACCAACAACAACACCACCACCAACAACATCAACACCAACAATAGCATCAACAACACCAACAACCAACAGCACCACCAACAACACTGACAACAACACCAACAGCAACAACACCACCACCAACAACAACACCATCACTACCAACACCAACAACAATACCAACACCACCAACAACAGCAACCAGCATACCATACCATACTATACTACACCACACCACACCACATCACTATAGGTGGGCAGGGATAGTGGGTTGATGGGTGTGGGATCAGGGGTGTATGGGCTGGTTTGTGTAAACCCTCTTAAAAAACTACAATAATAAATTAAGTGTAATTTATTGATTTCCTAACTTGGATTAAAAAACTTTTGTTCATGTGTGTGTTGGGTGTCATAAACTCCTGAATCACTCCCCAGTTTAAATGAAGCCCAGTTTAAAATGTGCTTAAATATGTCCGAATAGTCGAGCTTGCAGTCGTTTCCGACTGGCTCTTGTTTATTAGTGTTATGATTAAAGTTTTAGGTTTATATTATTTTTATCCTATAGGTATTTTACATTTTCAGGATATGCCGCCCTTTTTAGACACCCTAATGATGTACTCAACTTCTGCTGTTACATTATCCCTGGGAACCCAAATTGTACCCCTGATAATCTGCCATACTGGCATGAACATCTGATAAAAGATGATCCAAATATAAGTCGAGCCCTGGGCAAGGACGTCAAGATGGAAAGAATGAGGGCTGGTAAGGGAAACAACGACTTTCTCTGACCATATCTAGCAAAAAAGCAGATAGAAGCATAATTATAAAAAAAATTGTACAGTGGTTCGCATAATCCTTTGTTGGTTAGCCAAGAACCATAACTCTGTATTGCATTTTAATCAAATTAAGGTCCTTTTTCAACTTATAATTTTATGAAGGCTTGTAACTTAACCCTTTCCTTGATATATACGCATTTTTACGCATGTGCCGGCTGATCTGGATCTAAATTGTTCGCCCTAGCAATAAAGGTGTATCTATACAGGAAAGGGTTAATCAAATTAAGGTCCTTTTTCAACTTAGAATTTAATGAAGGCTTGTAACTTAATAAACTACTGTTACTACAGTTTCAAATTACGAACACTTTGATAATCATGATATCCCAGATTGACAAGTGGCAAAAATTTGTCTTGCAGTTTGATTAAATTATTTTCTCTTAGAAATTTTTTTGTGCATCCAAGCTTTGATATTTAACGAGATTTGATTGACAGTTTATCTATACGTATTATGTTTTAATTTGCAAATGTCCTTCACATGTAGAAAAATGGTTTTTTTTATTTGTTTCTAGTCAAATTATGTGAGAGGCTGTTATTTTAACCACATCTGGGAGCAGATGCCGTTCATCACAAAATGAAAACAGCCCCTAGTAAGACATTCTTTACAACAATATGTGAGATGTGTGCAAATAAATATGTAGAAAAAATTCTTGATGCATTTCTTTATAAAATTAATATTTTAATTCTGTTTCAGCAAGTTTGAGATTGGGAGGGGAGAAGTGTAGCTATGACAACCACTGCTTAGTGGTAGGGGATGCTGCTGGAATGATTGACCCTCTCACAGGTAATGTGGTCTAGATAAATGAGACTTTTACTATAATTGCTGTGGTCTTTCATAATGGGACCATAGAACCTTTTGTGTGAAGCACAGTATTGTCACAATTGTGACCATTATAGATGCAATGGCACAGTCTTGTGAGGAGAACATGTACATTGTACACTGTTATGTTTATTATTTATTGATGAAAAGAGAACTTTGAAATCATCCAAACATGGTCTAAATTTAGCTACAAATGGGAGACCCAGTATTTAGAAAATAAGTCACACAATTGTGTGGATTTCTTGTTTGTTTACACTTCAGGTGAGGGCATACACCACGCTATGGAAGGAGGCAAGTTAGCGGCTTACTTCTTGGATGAAGCTATTCAACAGGGAAATTATGATAAAGAGATGATGTCAATATACCATGTCCGATGGATGGCCCAGTTCGGTTTTGACTTTAAATGGTAAGAAAGTGTGGGCATGTTTGTTGCAAATTTAGAAATTTTGTTAGCATGTTAGCTGTTAATAGGAGACTGGTGTTGGTGTGTCCATCCGTACTTGCTGCTTGCTTAAAGTGAAAAAAATCACATCTGTGGGCTTTTTAAGACTTGTGTTTAGTATAAGAGATGTTTTTTGGTTTAATAGTGTTTGTCTTGATGTTATTAACATGCTTGCACATCTTTGCAGTCTAATCAGGGTCTACACTGTTCACCATTCAGTCAGATTCTTACTGCATTTAACCATTCTATAATGCATTTAAATAACATTAAAGATACTTTTAACCTTTGACCTGTTTCCCTTAAATTTATATGGGTCATCTACTCTAAATGACTAACCAACACACCAGATTTCAGGTCATTCGTCTGAAGTACTCTCTATTTATTTATCAGGCACATTGTTTTTGCTTTTAAAGTCAGTGTAGCATTAACCGTTAACCTGTTGACCTCAAGATCAATGACCTTCATCTACTCATCATCACCAACCAACCTATGAGGTTTTAGGAAAATAGACCCCAGCATGCTGTAGTTATTCATTGTCCTAGATTTTTTTACATTAAATGTCACTATGACCTTAACCTTTGACTTGTTGACTTCGGAATCAATATCGGTCATGTACTTTTTATGAGCAACTAACAAACCAAGTTCTCACTGAGGACATTAAGCTCAGCACTCTCTTGTTTCTGATTGAACAAGTTGTTTTAGCAATAATAGATTATAATGACTTTGACCTGGTAATCTTTAAATTAATAGGGGTCATTCATTTGTCATTATTAACCAACCTAGGACAATAAGCCCAAGTGTTCTCTGGTAATTAGTTGAACAAGATTAAGTCTACTTACAGAAATGGTTATTTTAAAGTGACAAAGGGCATAACTCTGCTGAACAGAGATGGATTGTGACAATGCTTACACCCCTTGTTTTCTCGCAGTATCATAATGAATGAAAGTAATAAATAAATTGACAATTCTTTGTTCAGGACTTCTGATTTGCTTAAATATAAACTTTTAGGGAATCAGTTTTTAAAGACATTTCAATCCATTAGTCTGACCAGGTATACTTAATACTAATTAATTAGAAGTCAGAATTAGCTAATGGTGTAACATATTGTGAAGTATTCAATATAAAACATCAGAAACGTTTGTTGACAAATTCCATGAACACGTAATTAATGTACATAAAAGTATTTTTAGTACATGAAATGTTTTGTAGTATTAATGCTTTGAATAGAATTGATTTGATTAGAACACATACAAATGTTGTAAATACATGTTACAATAAAAACAATAATTTAAGGCGATCCTATTTTGATCTTGGTTTTATTAGTCACTTCTCGGTTTTCTTTTTTTTTTAAATTGAAATGTCATAATTGTGTGACGTTTTAAGAAATATCATTTGCCGATTACAGTGTGGGGAATCATGACGTTACGTAGAATTATGCATAATCTTGTTAGTTGTGTATTAGGTAGTATGTTTGAGAGGGAAAATTGGGACATGTATTTTGCATGGGAAAATTGGGACCTGTATTTTATTGCATGGAAAAATATAACGCGGTTTCACTTATTAATGCAGGCCGGATGACAGACCCATTATACCGCGTTATAAAGAGACCGCAGTCTACTATATTATGACTATGACTGTTTTGCAGGTCAATGATGTTTTGCCAGCTGATGTACAAGTTTCCAATTCTGCTTGACGCGGCTACAGCTGCTGTTCAAAGGAAGGGAGACAAAATGCTACTGAAGTGGGCTGATATTATGACAGGTAAATGTTTAACCCTTTCCTCCATAGATGCACCTTTATAGCGTGGGCGAACAGTTTAGATTCAGATCAGCCGGCACATTCATGCTGTCTGATCAGGATCTAAACTCTTCGCTTTTTGATTCATTAGTTTATTTCTGACCAAAATGAGAACAGTGCAGATCCTGATCAGACGGCACTACCTGTCAGTTTTATGTTTATCCAATGATCGTATAAGTAATGCTTATTGACGTAACAGGGGGAGCTATAGAGAATAACAGGTTACTGTCGTGCGATATAAGTGTTATCAGGTGAGGCCGATATGGGGAGCGGAGGGGCGAGGCTCTGCCGAGCTCCTCCGCCCCCATATCGGCCGAGCCTGATAACACTTTTATCGCAAGACAGTAACCTGTTATTCTATTTATCATGCACTTACCACTAAAATATCGGTGTTTTTCTACTGTATGCTAAATTCACCTGGATAGGTTTACCGCTGTGATTTTGTGTATGATAAATTCAATATGAAAGGTTTTATCACCTTGATTTTTTCAAAAACAAACGTAAACAACGCGCGCGGTATTTCTTACGCGCCGATAAATAGTTCTCCTTTATTACGGCCCCTTTTGTTATGTTTTACATAAAATTTTGAGAAATTAGTACATTTTGAAGCGATAGACTACCCATTTTTTATCCAAATTTCAAATAAACGAAGTAAAATAAGCTGAAACGAACGTTTATTGTTCAGGAATACGATCAGTCAAATTTATTTAGGGAGATCGTGGACGCCATTTTTTTTCTGACAAAAACCGGTGTGATTTGATAAATTAACAATTGTTCGTGGAAACTATGTCGAGAAACAACTGTTTTAATCAGAAATCGGATTTATAACAAAATAAAGTGGCAACAGAAAAGTGAAGTATTGCTATGTTTCTGGAATCCAGTTCAGTGATTTGTGTCATCGTTATAATTTTTGACATTGATCAACAACTTGAACAAGTTGACAACAAGGAAATGCCACTGAGACATTTTAATAACACGAGGCATCAACGCAGCACCGAATTTGAATATCCATCAGACTAAAGAGGGGCCATGATAGCAAACATCACTTGTTTCATCAGATAGATCTATGCTGGTCTTCAAAAGAACATGGTCTACAGTAGACCCACTACAGTAACTGAGATCAGTCAACACTTGACCTGTTCAGTGATGAAGGATGATATCTCAAATGTATTATTAAGGTAATTTTTAATTTAATATGTAAATTTGACAGTGTTTAAAATTGTTCATTTTCAGGGTACTAATTCACCTGTTCACCCAACAATCCATTGACAGGACAATTTTATCAGTTAAATAAACACATTTTGAAATCAGAAGTGCAAATACAAAAGTTACAAAGAAAAATCTTCAATTTTAGTCCGGTTATATGAGTGATTCCATTCCACAGGCCTTTTGCTGTGCTCACCATGGGTCTGATGCATTCCCAATGCAAATTTTGATTTTTCTCCTAATTAAAAAAAAAATTCCTATTGAAAGATAAAATTTTTGATGCTGAACAGGTGCAGGAAATCTGGATGCTTAGTGTGAGTAAAAACACATGTTTTAGGACAGTATGAGACAGGATTTATCCATCGTTTTACAGTTGTTCTACATTTTTTACCTATTTTGAATGATTTGTCATCTTTGTAACATTTATAAGATAAATCATAACTAAAGATTTTTGGAAAGATTTCATAGTTAAAAAAAGCAACAGACTATGCATTAATAATTTCCGCGTGCATGAAGAACATTCACGGCCATCAGTCCCATTCCTAATTTCAAAACATGGTTTTTCCAACAACATGAGCAAGAAAAAAATATCGGGACACCTGCAGTTTACCGGTACTTAAAATTTGTTGTTGACGTCCCATAACCCCGCTGCCATTTTAATTCATTTATTCATTGAACAGTTAGTTCAGAAAATAGTGGTTAATGGGTGCTGCTGCCCCCACGCCCCCGCTTGCATTAAATTTTTTATATTATTGCCCGAGCTCTATGTAAACCGTACCGGTGAACTGCATTCTAGCCAAAATATCTGTTACTTGCTTATGATGAAAAATGACATAAAAAACTGAAATTTAATTTGGGGGATTGGTGATCAATGTGTAGACACTTTAAAAAAATTTTTTTTCAACATTTGATTAATTAAATTGAAATTCTCATTTTCAGTGAAAATGTTTCAGTATTGCACCAATCCCTTCTCAAAATGGTGCAGAAAAAAACTGTTAAATAAACTTAAAAAAAACCTGTTATTCTCTATTGACGGTTTACAACAAGAGGTTTAATTCTTCTTCCGCTTTTATTCTGTCACAAAATAATTGTGGACCAGTAATTTTATTTCACAAAACCTAGTTTTTAAGCAATCTGTGGCACTCTTCTGTCTATCACAATTATTTTTGCTTTTGCAGACATGTTTCAAAATGTAAGTGTTTTGGAGTCAGCCAAAGTTTTTTTTAACGAAGTGTTTTTTTTCTCTTTTTTTACAGAGTTTCCCATGAAAAAAATGAATCCACATCTCGCCAACAACACCAATCGTACGGGCCACGAATTTACAGGAATAACGCATTTGAAAACAGACGAAAACAGACGAATTACCGGAGAAAGTCAAATTAGAAGTGTTTAATAAACGTTTTTCTAAAAAAAACTGACAAAAACGACGTTTACTTATTTGTTTTCAAATTTTATGAAATAAAGTGAAATACGGAAAAATGTTTCGTTATCGATATTTGTTTACATTAGTTACAATGGCTTCCGGAAAGTAGTTCCGTCACTTAGTGGGCGGAGTTACGTATGAGAGGTCTCGCCGGATTGGACGACAGGTGTCCTCGGCTTTTATGGTAAATTTAACACGGAGCAAGCAATATTGGGTAGGTGACCGATATGCGAAACAAATATCACCCCGGCGGGTATAGGAGCTTTAGCATTAGGGTGCATGATAAAAATAAGGTATTGGCTTTCATGACATGTACTTTGCATAGAACTCTGGGAGGAGTTGTGGGAGCAGTCTTTGTATAAAACTAAACTCTTCGCTTTTTGATTCATTAGTTTATTTCTGACCAAAATGAGAACAGTGCAGATCCTGATCAGACGGCACTACCTGTCAGTTTTATGTTTATCCAATGATCGTATAAGTAATGCTTATTGACGTAACAGGGGGAGCTAAATAAGGTATTGGCTTTCATGACATGTACTTTGCATAGAACTCTGGGAGGAGTTGTGGGAGCAGTCTTTGTATAAAACATGTGCTATAGCTTAGTGTATTGACTGTAGGAGGTCAGAGTTGCCCCTGTGCAAAACATTACATCATAGTACATATATGTGTTTTGACCAGTGGAAGGAGTTGGGAGCAGTCTGTGTATGAAACATGTGCAATAGTTTAGTCTTTTGACCCGTAGGAGGAGGTCGGAGTTGCTCCTATGCAAAACATGGCCTCATACTACATGTTTATGTGTTGATCTGTGGGATTAGTTGGGAGCAGCTGGTGTAAAACATGACATCATAATACATGTATGTGTGTTGACCTACAGGTGGGAGTACTACTCAAGTACTAGTACTAGTACTTGAATATTGAAATCAAATCAGTACTCAGTACTTATTAGTACAATAACTAAATCTGAAAGACTCTAGTAGTAGTACTTGAGTACAGGTGCCAAGGTTATAAAACTGAGATTAGAAACCAGTCTCAAATCTCAGTCGCCATTTCAGCCAATCAGATGCTTGAGATTTTAGACTGGTTTCCATGCTCAAGTTATAACCTTAGGCACAGAAGCTCATCACTCATCACATGTCTGTTGTTTTGTTCGTAGATTAGATTTAACTCAATGACTATGTTTTATGACCTGTGGCCAAGGTTATAAAACTGAGCATGGAAACCAGTCTCAAATCTCAAGTATATATATTTGTGCACCTGGGGATTTTGTTTCTTGCTACACCAAATAAAACCAGAGTTATGGCCCCTTATGTATTTCAGTATAAAAATACATTAACCATATAATCATATGTTGTACTTAACTCTTAAACTATATGCCAAAGTCATGAAACTTAAGTTTGTTGACCATTATTTGCAGTGGTAGTATGAGGCATTCTGATTGGATTATCTCCCTTTGCTTAAATTAACTTAGTAAATTTTCTACAGAAACCATCACAAACCATCATACTATAATTGCCTTTACTGAAAAAAGGTCTTTATTTTGTAATTCTGAAGTAAAGTGTACTGTGACTACAATATTGGCTTTTTTGACAATGACAACTGAGAGTGGGGGCATCTGTGTCCTATGGACACATCTCTGATTGATATACAGTCAAAACTGTGTTAAAGACCACCTGTTAACAAAGACCACCTGTGGACAAAGACCACACTTAATTTGTCCCACAGACTGGTTTAAAGAACAAATTTACCTGTGAACAAAGACCACCTACCTGTAAAGACCACTTTTATGTTCTCCCCTGAGTGGTCTTTGTAGACAGGTTTGAATGTATTATGTTAATTTTGTCCAAAAAGCAAACAGTGCAACATGGTTGTGCTGGCTGATCAGGAATTACACTGTTGGCACTTATATGCTTATATGCTTATATATGAAATAAATGAAATAAAGGGATAAGTAGGTGGTAATTGAATGCAGTCAATTGTTTTGCTCTTTCAGGTAGAGTGCCAAAGATCAACATGTTACGCCCGGAGTTCTCACTTACCATTACCTTTGAACTGATGCGACTAATGTTCCTGAAACTAACAGGCAAACCTATTGCAAAGAAAAAAGAAGACTAGAGTTTTAGTCTTTAAAAGGCATATTAATTATTATAGACTTGAACTGATAGTTTTTAATTTTCCCTAGTGTTAATTTATCTGCAGGAAAATTATCTGCAGGAAAAGTCATTTGTGCCTTCATAGAAGTTGGTTTAACATATTCAGAAGTTTCTTTTCTGTACAACAATAACACCCTAGTTACGCAGAGTCATCGGTGATTGATCGGTAGTTTTTAAGGCAAATTATGGAGTGAACTGCTGACAAGGGATTTAACACAGATATCAACTATTGGTCACCTGTTTTCCACCTATCATCTTCTGTTGGGGAAAGATGAGTTCCATCGGTGAAAAATTTCCCATTTGGATTTTAAGACATGTTTGAAATTCTCGTTCGGTGAAATTATTTTACAAATAACCGATTGACAACCGATCATCACTGATCGACAACCTGTCTACAACCGATATCACCAATTGACAACCTGTCTACAACTGATATCTCTGATGGGGCACCGATAAGAAACTGATCAACTAATACTTACCTCCAGTAGAAAAAATGACAGTTAAAGTGTACCAGCAACCCATGAAATATTAGTTGAACACTTGTCAATCACCGATGGCTGTTTACACAGAAAACCAGAAATAAAATAACACATGACAACGGATCAAAACAGCGAGTAAATTGAAATAAAGTAACTGATTGGGCCCGACCGTCTGTGTAACTGGGGCCTAAGTTAATAAATTCATACATGTAAAAGGATATTTGACTCACATTACTTTTAAGTACTACTTTTGCCTGTGTTTGATAGAAAATTTAATCTTAACATTTAGATGTTTGGTCTGTTTTGTTTTACAATGGCATAAAGGAACACCATAAATATGCTTTTTGATTCTAATATCCCTGTCCTTCAGCTGCATATAACAGACTCCTAAGGATATGAGGGTTGAAGGTTATAAAACAGAGATTGAAAACCAGTCTCAAATCTCAAGCATCTGATTGGCTGAAATGGTGACTGGTTGCCATTTCAGCCAATCAGATGCTTGAGATTTGAGACTGGTTTTCATGCTCAGTTTTATAACCTTATGCAGAGATATGACAAGAAGCTGGGTTGGCTAGATAGTATCATGGTTATAAGGCATCTAGTAGATGTGCAACCAACAGTTTTCATAGTGGTTTTTGTAAAAACATGTTGACCAGGTTGCAAGATAATCCTTGGGATATGGCACATATCTCTTGGTAAAAAGTGTAGATCCAGATCAGGCAGCACATTTGTGCCTTCTGATCAGGAACTACACTGTGCATATTGATTCATTAGGTTATTCCTGACCAATAAGTCAACAGTGCAAATCCTGAACAGATGGCAATCTGGTTCTAAACTGTTAACGCATCTGAAATAAGGTGTATATATAAAGGGTTAAGTTCTTTTTAATAGTGCTTATTTCACTAACTGCGCATTGTTGCTCATAATACTTGGTTGTTGCTGGGACAATATTTATAAACAAATTTTACCTTTACATTCTTATTTTTATATTATGAACTTACAAAGTATTTACATTTTATCTGTCAACAGCCTTGCTTGCATGTTTTGAACTTTTACTACAAGTTTTTGCATTTTGATTTCATCAATTTTATTGATGATAAATAAAATATATCAAAATGTATTTTTGTCTTTTTCATTTTTTGTGTCACCTGCAGTACCAGGTAGACACATAGGGATCTTATTGTCCGGCCATGTCAGACTTGGCGTCGTCCGGTAGTCACCCAGCTTTAACATGAAACTTAATGTTGCCTGTAACTTTGAAATTATTTTTCCTATTCACTTCATACTTACATATAAAATATAACCAGCATGAACAGATACTATCTGTGACAGAAAGAATGATATCTCCAGTTTAAATAATTTATGCCCCTTTCAAATGCAACTTTAACATGAAACTTAATGATGACTTAAACTTTTAAAGTAATTGTCCTATTCACTTAAAAACTTGGAATTTATCATCTTCATGAAAAAAACATCGATTACATCAAGACTCATAACTCCTGTTTGACTATTTTTTGAGTTATGTCCCTTTCAAATGAAAACTTAAACATGAAACTTAATTTTGACTATAACATTTAAGGTACATGACCTATTTACTTAATATTCAGATATATCATCTTCATGAACAAAGTCATCGTTAACAACAAGAATGATAACTCCTGTTTGCATATTTTATGAGTTATGTCTCTTTCATGTGCAACTTCAACATGAAACTTGATTTTGAATAACTATGAAAGTACTTGTCCTATTCACTTAATACTTATAATATATCATCTTCATGAACAACAACATCTAGATACTGTACAACCAGAATCAAAACTTCTGTTTGACTATTTTTGAGTTATGCTCTTTTCAAATGCAACTTTAACATGAAAATTAATGTTGCATATAACATTGAAAGTACTTGTCTTATTCATTTTATACTTGGAATATGTCATGAACAGTGCCATAGGTGACAAAGAAAATGGTAACTCCAGTTTCAATATTTTTTAATTAAGCCCCCTTTCAAATGCAACTTTGACATGAAACTTTATTTTGACTTTAACTTTATAAACAGTGCCATCAGTGACAACAAGAATGATAGCTCCTGTTTCAATATTTTATGAGTTATGCCCCTTTAAAATGCAATTTTAACATGAAACTTAGTGTTGCCTGTAACATTGAAAGTACTTGTCAAATTCACTTAATACTTGGAATATATCATCTGCATGCACTTAGCTACTGGTGAAGAATGATAACTCAGGTTTCACCATTTTCTTAGTTATGTCCTTTTCAAATGCAATTTAGGTGACATATGTGTTCTTTGGTGTAGTATTGCAGTCAACTTGAATTAAATCTTTTTATCATATATGATTAAATAAAGGCCCACATTACAAGTTTTTGCAAGCAGGTGACACGTTTTCCGCGGAACACCAAATTTTGCTTATCTTTTCATATTTCACCATTCAAGAATATATTTGTCAAATGAAACCTTTTAGTGTCATTTTGGCACATTTGGATACTATCCTACAGTGCCAGTGGTGACAGTCTGGTTATAACACATCTTCATCCTGGAATTTAATGTTGTTTATAACTTTAAAAGTACTTTTTCTATTGACACTTGGAGAACATTGTCTGCCTAAACAAAGAACGTTGACTCCACTGACTATTTTTGTGGTTATGCCAGTTTTAAACGACTACTCAGTAACTTGATGTTGCTTATAACTTTGAAAGTACATTTGCTATTGACACCATAATCCAAATATACCTTTATTGTATATAAACTACTTTAAAGTTATGCATTCTTCAGATGATTTTAATTTTTAACTTAATGTTGCTTATAACTTCAAAGGTTATTCTTCTTTTGACACAATACTCGGGATATGTCGTCTGCATAAAAAGCTATATTTGACAATAAGTTAACTTTTTCATTGACTAATTTTGGAGATATGCTCCTTTAAAATGCATCATCAACACTATTTCTGACAACAAGAACTCCTTATAAACTGGTTTAAACCCCTACTCGAGGAATGTATTGCCCCTTGTCTATGTTAATGCTTGCATGTCACTTATTCTCGCTGTTACTAATTGTGTGTGTTTTCTTTTTTAGTTAAGTTGATAATGTTAAAACTTATGCTCTCTTTTCCTCTCGACTTTGTCTGTTAGGGTATGCTGTTAGTTTAGATATGGCTATTCCTAATACTTAGAATTTGCTTTGTTTGAAACAACACTTAAAACTAGTTTCTGCCTTCATAAGTTATTAAAGCCTACCTCAGCCAAAGGGTCATGGTGAGCTGTTGTGCCCTATCTTTTTCTGAGGTCTCTGTAAACATCATCCTCTGAAACCAGCAGAAAGATTGAAAACATGTCTGGTCTGAAGCATCCTGGCATCCTGGCATTGACCTCTAAAGTTGTTCAAATAATGACCCAAGAGTCAACTGTTGCCCATTCACATGGCTTATACGCCAAATCTACTTTCAAAAGCTTCCTTTTCTAATATGTCTACAGTGAAAACTTAAAAACCTTCCTCTCGAAAATCACTCGCCAGATTTCAAAAGTGTAACAAATGAACGCTCTTAAGAAGACCGATTTCCACTGTTGTAAGGCAGGAAGTTTCGAATGAAATAATTATGGCCACCCTGGAGGGGGTTCTGGAACTTGTTTTGCCACAGTGAGTAGAAAAACCAAAATGATCTAAACCATCACTTAGGATGATCTACAGCCTCGCTGAGGCTGATCTACACCCTTGCTGAGGCTGATCTACACCCTCGCTGAGGCTGATCTACACCCTCGCTGAGGCTGATCCACACCCTCGCTGAGGTTGATGTACACCCTCGCTGAGGTTGATCTACACCCACGCTGAGGCTGATCTATACCCTCGCTGAGGCTGATCTACACCCATCTTGGTTTTCGAGAGAACAGCAAATTGTAGCATACCAACTCGTGTTTTATATTTAAAGAAGTGAAACAAACATACTTACATAGAACATGCGGAGTTGGGTCGATGCCTTCCACTTTTACAGTTTCACTTGTTTTACGCTTAAATCTCTGTTTAATTACTTGCAGTTTAAATCTATATTTTATACACATTTAAATGAAAAACAAATCGAATTAAATAGAGATTCTTGAACTTAAAGACCAGTTACAATATCTGTGTTTTTTATGTAGATTTAAATTTCAATAAGAAACGTAATCTAGAATTTTCCGCTTCAAGAACAAAATAATTTGATTTGTTTTCCACGTTTCCTAATTGTGTCTTATTTCTCAAGAAATAATTGTACAAGTGCGACCAACTATCTCAACACTAGACAAACAACATTCAAAACAGCCACCAGAAAGTATTCGCGAACATGTCGGCACAATGTTACTATGAAAAATATACTTCAAACTGAGATTAGAAACCAGTCTCAAATCTCAAGCATCTGATTGGCTGAAATGGCGACTGGTCGCCATTTCAGCCAATCAGATGCTTGAGATTTGAGACTGGTTTCCATGCTCAGTTTTATAACCTTAGGCACAGAATCTATTGAGTGTTCTCTTGTCAAGAATCTGACAGACGCGACCGATGCCCAGGAGCAACATAACTTATCAGCATCACTTCCTTGATGAAAGTGGAAATGTCTTTGTATGAGCTTTAAAAAACTGCGAAATTTTACATGTGCGTTTATTCGTGGAATTCGTTACCAGTGACACTACGCCAGCCTAGCAGCTTTGCTTCTTTTAAAAAAACATACCTTTTCCTTCAGTGTTATGAAGCACAGTAGTTTTAATTTGTAGTGATACATTTATATTTCTCCAATTTGTGAACTGTTTTTATTTTTAATGTACAGATAGACACTCTCATTTTACCGCATCGCAATATGGTCTGATGTTTTACCTATCAATATGTTTGTGTGAAAACAACAACAATATACATAATTGATAAGGCAGCTTCATATTTCTTGTGATATTTTAACATTACAAGCATGAATAGTTTATACAATATTTTATGAAATTAATATTCGTTTGTCAGATATAAAGCTGAAAAAAGTCAACAGACTAGACTGTATCCTTAAACGTGTTTTATTATTTATTTGGATAAAAAACGGCATTCCAAGGTGCTTTCAAGGTTTTTCTTTGACCTTGGCTAAAGTTTACCAAACTGAGATTGGAGACAAATCTTTATTTAGTAAATCAAATGCTTGAGATTTGAGACTGTGCTCAATTCTTACAGACCTAATAAGAAAAATCATAAATTATGAAGTGAATTAGATATTTTACGTGCCAAGTAACACTGAGTTTCAAGATTAAGCGTTCTAAATACGTCTGGTGCTTAAAAAGATGAAAATGGCCTTTATTGTGGAAACCATTTTCTTTGATTATATCCCAGATAATAACAATTTTAACTAACGTGTGATATGAACAGAAACTTTCTAAGCAATAATTGCTTTTGTGAAACTAACGTAGGCGAGTCAATAGCACTTCGGGGAACCCCGTGGTTTTGTTTTGATATGTCGCGCGGATAATATCGGACAGAAGCTGCCGGTAAATTCTAGTTATCTCGGAAATAAATTCTACAACATAGTAACCATATACAACTGTTTAATATTTGGCATAATATGGCCTGGCAGTCGACAATAATAATCAATGTTCAAGTTTGATCAAAGTTCAGTGCTAAGTTAATAAAATGTTAATCAATCAAATCAATAATCGATCAAATCAATAATAAATTATCATCAATCAAATGTCATTCAAATCAATTATCAATAATATCAATTATCAATTAAATGTCAATTAAATAAAAAACCAATCAAACGTCAATAAAATCAATTATCAATAAAATAAATAATCAAATGTTAATCAATCCAATATTCATGGATTAAATGTCAAAAATTTTCTGCATTCATCAATATTGACTTGTAATCAACATGTCAATGTCGGAGGGACCAATTGTACAAACGGAAAGGAAATCATCTTATATCTGTTGGAGATTCCAAACAGTATATATGGAAATAAGTGCACAGACAAATTGTAATTTATCACTGAAGATAATTTCAAATTTGAAGTTCATATTCTCAAAGTCTATTTTGCACAGCATCAAACATTCTGTCGACTGCCTGGCGTGGTGTGGTGTTGACCGCCTGTCGTGATGGGGGTCTTAACACACATCAAGAACCGGAGAAACCAGATTGGCTTGATACGGGTGTCGCTGATTTTGTGAATTGTCAATTTTCCATTAGCTAGCATGACAAAAAGTCTATTATGCATAGCATATAACATTCTGCTGACTGCCTGACGTGGTGTGGTGTCGACCGCCTGTCGTGATTGGGGTCTTAACACACATCAAGAACCGGAGAAACCAGATTGGCTTGATACGGGTGTCGCTGATTTTGTGAATTGTCACATTTTCCACGAACACGACGAAAAGTCTATTATGCACAGCATCAAATATTCTGTCGACTGTCTGACGTGGTGTGATGTCGACCGCCTGACATGATGGTGATCGTAACACAAAACAGGAACCGGAGAAACTAGATTGGCTTGATACAGGAGACGCTGATTTTGTGAATCTGAAAAATACAGAAAAAGGGAGAGCAGACACGTTCACTCAAAAAAAATGAATTTAAGGGTGGGTGGGTGGGTGCCGTTTTCGTTCCTAGCTTACATGTGCTGATGACGTCAAAGAATACGTCATCAAAAGATAACTCCAAATGTATTACTAAATCATTCATCATGATTTAGGTCCCTTTGTTAAAGCATCAATATTAATATTTATTCCTTCTATATTCCTGTTTGGGAGATAACTCTGTTAAGCGCGTACTTGCTAAATTGAAATCGTGTATAAATGACATTATCGTCTATAGCCGATAATGCTTATTATCTCGGAAATAAATTCAACAACATAGTAACCATGTACAATATTATATTGTGTATTATACCGCAAAGAAATTTGCTTGAATTTGATTGGATAATTTGCCGTTGATGTGTATCCGTATTTACGGATAAGCCGTAGATATGAACGCACGTGCCTTAATTTCCCTCTCTGGCCTCCCACCTTTTGTTGTCGTCCGCCGTTTTGTTTTGAATTTCCGTAAAATGCATATTTTGAAGCCGATTTGGTAAATTATGAAGCGGTATGCTTACTGTAGGGATTACTAAAATTGTTACAGAAAATATTTGTGTTATGGTTTTAACGTTAAAAACGATCGGATTATTCTCAAATTTTGTAAATAAATATCAAATCGATAGTCCATTCAATTTCTATAGAAGTGACGTCATGCAGGTAAATTAATGACGTCAGACACGTAATTATTAAGGTTCTCAGAGAGGAATTAAGCCGTTCGGCATTAAATAAGCGGAATAAATGAAAAATCGATTTTTTTCAAATTATTTTTGTCTGAAAAAGTCTTTGCAGTATAATAAAACAATTATTTGGTTTCTTGAAAGGGTAAGTGAGGATATATTGCCGGTCTGGGTGTCATATTATCCCTAGCCTGCGGCTCGGGTAATATGACACCCAGACCGGCAATATTGTCGCGACCCAGCCAGGCCATAGGGTGGTTCGAACCCAGGTTCATGCGGCAACCAGGAATTGATTTAGCATAACCCAGCTTAATTTACACCAGCACCATTAGCACCAATGAAAATCAAGCCGTGTACCATTAATTACCCTATGTATAAAATACCATTGAGAGACTCAGGAGGGTGAGGTAAAAGCCAGATGTGAACTGTTTTGATAATTATAATTGAAAAATATTCAAAAAAAATGATACATTAAATATCATCATGCAATATCTGTTTCTTGCTTGACTGTTTCTACCAGGTCTTCTTACCACAGGTCAAAGGTCAGGTCTCAGGCAAGATTATGCACAACTGGAGGGAAGCAATACTCCCCTATTGGTGCAAACATAACATATTTAAGCAACATTTGGAGTGACAAAATTATGCACAACTAGAGAGAAGCAATACTTCCCTATTGGTGCAAAATAAAATATTTGTTTACTATAAAATGCATAAAACAAAGGGAGTAGATGGGATCAAAGATGCCCATGTCACTGCCCAATTTAATTATTTATTTAAAAAAACCTAAAGAGCTGTAAGGGAAGGATGCGAGCAAACACTCACATATCACCCAATAAAGCTCTGAATTACATCCTATACTTTGACAGGATAATATTAATTCAATGTGCAATTAAGAAAACATTTCTTAATGCAATAAATAATAACAGTTTGAGATGAAACTCTAGAAGAACAAGAACTGTAACTGTAACTTGTCAACATCTTGGTAGTTCGTGCAGGTCACCCTCTTGCTAGTTAGATCTTGGGTCCAGCCCTCTTCACCGAGACTGCAGCTCATCAATACGAAAGTAGAACACGTGGAAAATGTAAACAAACACGCCCCCGCAACCGCATCACCGCCATGTTGTCGAAAAAAAAAAAAATAGTGCGAAGTTAAAACATCTTCGCGTAAACGGCAGACATCTTCTGGCTTGACCTTAAAATAAACTTCAACAAAACAAATTAAATAACAGAACTTAGCTGAACTCTTCAAATTTCAACGAGGAATTTTTCTAAACATCCGACGCCATCCCCCTTACTTTCAGTTTGTCAATGAAGGGTACTGCACAGGTGCTTGGAAGACGGACCCCGTATCTCCAAACAGGCCGCCCCACCCCCCCCCGCCCCCCCCCCCCCAACAAAAAAAAGTCTACACGGGGTCTATACTACATAAACTCATCTTTTTTGTTTTGTTATGATAGATCGGGATCGATATCAGTCTATCAGCACCAAATTTAGTATCAAATACCAAGTTCTCTGAAAATTCGTTTTCCGACTATATAAGCCAGTGAAGGTATCTAACCAAACCTCGATTCCGCCATTGACGTCAAGCCCAAATGTAAACAAAGATTTTTAAAATCGGCACATCTCAACAAATATTGCACTAACCTTAATAAATATGGTATCCTTGGAAAACTTATCTATTCCTCTGTTGAATTCCGTCGAGCATCGGCTAGGAAATTCAGAACATAACATCCATTTTTTCATTTTTCCGATGCACCTGTGAAAATTATCGACTCGGGACAGAGTTTGGTTACAATGCAGATATAGTGAGTGAATATTGATTGGACGAGCGATAATTTAAGGAGCTATTTTTAGCCGCGGAGTTTCAAACGTTGAGCAGCTTCATCAACCGTCACTGAACAATTCGATTAAATTTTCAAATACACGCGGTAATTTTCCAGCTAAAAATAGCTCCTTAAATTATCGCTCGTCCAATCAAAATTCACTCACTATATCTGCATTGTAACCAAACTCTGTCCCGAGTCGATAATTTTCACAGGTGCATCGGAAAAATGAAAAAATGGATGTTATGTTCTGAATTTCCTAGCCGATGCTCGACGGAATTCAACAGAGGAATAGATAAGTTTTCCAAGGATACCATATTTATTAAGGTTAGTGCAATATTTGTTGAGATGTGCCGATTTTAAAAATCTTTGTTTACATTTGGGCTTGACGTCAATGGCGGAATCGAGGTTTGGTTAGATACCTTCACTGGCTTATATAGTCGGAAAACGAATTTTCAGAGAACTTGGTATTTGATACTAAATTTGGTGCTGATAGACTGATATCGATCCCGATCTATCATAACAAAACAAAAAAGATGAGTTTATGTAGTATAGACCCCGTGTAGACTTTTTTTTGTTGGGGGGGGGGGGGGGGGGGGGTGGGGCGGCCTGTTTGGAGATACGGGGTCCGTCTTCCAAGCACCTGTGGGGTACTGTAGCTGTGTAGCTTCTACTCCCAAGATCACAAAGCGTAATGAACTCTGTTACTAAGTCGAAGACCAGCGTGCAAGAGGCAGATTTTGCCCGCGCAGCGGTTTATATACCGCCGAAAATCTGGATCTGCGGGATTTTGTATGGAATTGCAGGAATCAGCGAGCACAGCTGTTACAATTTACAAACGGTTATATACGCTAAATACCCTAAAACTCAAAGAAACTTGCACCCAGGGTTCCTGTAAGCCATAAAATTACTCAAAATTATAACTTTGTATCAAAAATACTCTTTTGAAGAAATGCAATTCATCTTTTTCGGACAAAACTGAATCACATGCTGATATACCGTGGGAGCATATACGGAACAGCCACAGACGTCTCCAACATTTTCGACAAAATCAACATTGCTGGAAATTTAAGTTTGAAAGAGACACCTGGCGATAATTCTAAGCTCTAGACGGGTAAGATAATACTCGACCCACCCTGTATTTAAGCTGTAGGGTATTGTAGATGCAGTCTTTCGGGTTAAAAAGATTTGTTGACATCATAAGTAGAGTAGTAGTCGGATACTGTACCACTTCGGACACATGTACTTGCACCTTACAACCACCCCCTGCTAAGATGTTTGTTAGTATAACCAACATCTGAAATAGATAATAAATTAAGTCATGTGACAGCTTTATTTATCTGAATAACATCAATGACGAGAACGTGAGCGGTGGCGTCTATCCCCATCTGCAGCCGGCTGACGCTCTCTTCTAGTCCGGTCTTGCTCTCTCCTGACACTACCCACAAGTTCATAAGCCTTGGTTGACTTCTCCAGTATCTTTTCTAGGATCTGTCCCTGTGTTACCACAAGTGTCTTTAAGGAAGCCACCTCAGCTTTCAGTGCCGCCACCTCTGCTGCCTCCTGCTCTCTACAGTTGCAGGGTACTTCCACCTGAACCCCACTCTCGGTCTTACTCACCATGATATCAGCATTCAAGGCTCCAAAATATTGGGACTCCTCCTCCTCACTAGGAACGACGCCATCTGGCTTGTCCCTAGGTGAGGAGGCGGCGATCCCAATAGACAACCAATGCTCAGCCGAGTCTGACCTGGACAGCTTTACAACGTCTCTCTCCCAGTCGATCACCCTGGGGGTACTTGATATGATAAGGCTCATCTCGCTGCTGATCATATTATTTCCTACCTTCTCTAAATGGCCAAAGCTTGCCAGATGCTTATCTCGCTTACCAACGTCTCCACAACGAAACTCACACAGGATACACCTAAAAGGGACGTCTACATCAGACACATGTGCCTTGTAAAAGTGTAGTTCTATGCGTGCCTTCTCATCCCTCTTGTGGCAGACAACACACTCGTAGGCGCGTCCCCTCTTTGCGATGCATTTTATCATAGCAGATGCCATCTGAAATAACAATTCAGCATGCATATACCAAAATCCTAAATTCCCAGTTGACCTTGACCTTGACCTGGGTAGAACCTTATAAAGACCGTTTTATTCTTATAACCCATAAAGGCATATCTGTACCAACATAAGGCTTCAACTTATCATGGTGCACAACACGTTCATTTTCAGAGTCTTCAGTACAGATCACATAGTTTATTGGGCTCAGCGACCGCTTGATAACACACAATTTGTACAGATGCTGCAGTTTTGGACTCACCCCCGGTTTTCTATTCTCATGAAGATACCACGCACAATCACCTGGTTTATACTGATGCTCCTGAAGTTTCAGGTCGTAACTATACTTATGCCGTAGTATAGCTTTTCCCAAATTCTCACGTGCCAACCTATGAGCCTTGTAAATCCTATCACGAAGTTGCTCAACGTACTCACCATAGGAATGAATCTTTACAGACGCCAAAGGTTGACTCTTCAAGGAAAGCTCAGCAGGCATTCTTACCTCGCGACCAAGCATAAGCATATTAGGTGTTAGTCCAGTAGAACTATGAGGTGTAGCTCTATATGCAGCAACAAGACAACCTAGGTTTAAATCCCAATCTGTCTGCTCACCCTTAAGATAAGCTTTAATCATACGTACCAAGACTCCGTTGAACCTCTCCACCTGACCATTACCTTTAGGGTTGCGAATTGAAGTCCTTGTCTTACGAATGTCCAGCAACTGACACATCTCTGCTAAGACTGTACTTTCGAAGTTACTTCCAAGGTCGCTGTGAATTGATATCGGTGCCCCAAATCTACCTATTACCTCGTTAAGAAGTATCCCAGCAGTTGTTGCTGCTGTCTGATCTGGCATTGGAAACATTTCCACCCACTTTGTAAAATGGTCTGTTACTACTAAGATATACCTGTTATCCCTTGGAGTCACTGGAAATGGACCCAATACATCGGTCGCAATACGTGACATGACTGCACCTACAGTAATTGAACCTAGCGATACTCTAGGTCTTTTGGCTGGTCTTTTATCCATGGCACACACATCACATCTTACTACCCAGTTGTCCACATCATTTCTCATTTCATACCAATAGTACCTTGTTTTTACTTTCTGGTAGGTCTTCTTTTTACCAAAGTGGCCACCCAATAGCATGCTATGATTCTCTTTTAAAACCTCACCTATTAAGGATCTAGGAACAATCATTTGCAAAACAGGTAACTCTGACCAAATAGAACTAGATTTCTTATAAAGGACACCATTCTCTATAACAAGAAGGTCCCACAGCAGCCAGTAGTGTGGGGTTGCTGGTCCCTTGCTTACCATATCCCCAAGGCTAGGCCTTTTCGTAGGTCCTTGAAGTACTGCATCATATATGGGCTTTATGTCTGGGTCATCTGCTTGCAAGTCTGCAATTTGTTTCTCAGTCCATCTGGTTAGAATAACTTTCTGTAAAACACCATGTGTTGAAGAGTGCTGACCCCTGTTAACATCTGAGTCACTCTTGTTAGAGTTCAAAAATGATTCCTTTTCGCACAAATCCTCATTTTTAGTTGCTCTGATTGGATGCGGTGTAACATTAACTTTGACTGGATCTCTTTCCCCTAATTGTATTTCCTCTTTTCCCAGGATTTGCTGAACGTTCACCTGTGAGTTACTTCCCCTTTCTACAGAGTTGCTTACCTTGTTATCAGTCACCAACTCAGTAAGTTCGGTACTTACATGGTCGGGTTGCCCAACTGGTCCCTCACATCCACTGCAATTAGTAGGGCCCGCATTGGATACTTCACCATTGACAGGGTCAACCGACCCCAACACCCGAGTTTCACCCAGATATTCTTGAACACTCGAAGAATCAGATCTGATAATATCTACTTGACTTGAAACTCTCCACTCACGAGGTCTATCTTTACGTACCTGCTTTTCCCCACCCATGCATTTCTTGCAGGGTCCACATCTGAGCGGTTCCATGTCATCAAAGTTGTTACATTGACAAGCCCAGGGTTGTACACATCTTGACATTGCATCGGCGTTACCATGACTACGACCTACCCGATACTCAACCACAAAGTCATAAGCTGAGAGAATTTCAAGGTATCTAGCTAGTCTTCCTTTTGGCTCTTTAAATGAGAAGAGATAAACAAGCGCCTGATGGTCTGTCCTAACTACAAATTTTCTACCAAGTAGGTACTGTCTGTAATATTCCACAAAGAATCTCAATGCAAGCAATTCTTTATTTGTCACACAGTAGTTTCTTTCTGCTTTTGTCAACATCTTGCTACCATAACTGATAACTTTTTCTAGGCCATTTTGTTTCTGACTTAGGACTGCTCCAATACAGAAGTCACTTGCATCACAGTCGAGTATGTACTCTCCATCATCAGTTGGATAAGCCATGATCTGTGGACTTGTTAAAGCTTGCTTCAACATTTGAAGACTATTCTCACATTCTGAAGTCCAAAGAAACTTTCTATTTTTCTTAGTAAGGTCTATCAGCGGCTTCATCATCCCTGAATAATCTTTAATATGACGACGATAGTATGACGCCATGCCCAAAACAGCCCTAACCTGAGTTACATTCTCTGGGGTTGCAAAATTCAGGATTTTGTTTACATTATTCTTGGAAGGAAGAACACCTTCAGCTGAGATGGTATGACCAAGGAACTCCACTGAGGTTTGAAACAGTTGACATTTATCAGGTTTCAGCTTCAATCCAGATTGTTCTATTCTCTCCAGTACTGTGCTCACTCTATGCACGTGCTCTTCAAAATTGCGTGCAAATACAACTATGTCGTCCAAGTAAATAAGACATGTCGTCCACTGTAAACCTTGTAGAACCATCTCGATACATCTTTGAAAGGTGGCGCTGCTGTTTTTCATGCCCATAGGCATAGTCAAATGCTCAAACAATCCATACTTAGTCACAAATGCTGTCTTTGGGATATCAGCCTCTTTTACAGGTATCTGATGGTACGAGCTTGTTACATCAAACGTTGAAAATAAAGTTGCCCCTGCCACTGCATCCAGACAGTCTCTAGTCCTAGGAATGGGATAACTGTCCATTTTGGTCACTTTGTTCAAAGCTCTATAGTCTATGCAGGGTCTCACTTTTCCATCCTTTTTGAACACCAAACACAATGGACTTGCCCAGGGACTCTTTGATTTCCTTATAATACCTTGATCTTCCATTTTCTGTAATACCTTTCGTTCTTCATCTGCAAATGCGATAGGGACTCTACGAGGTGGTACCCGAATGGGTCTTGCATCCCCTGTGTCTATTTCATGATACGCCACACTGGTCTTTCCAAGATCAAATTCATCTTTTGAAAATACCTTTTCATGCTTTATCAATAGATCTGCTATCTTCTCTTTTTCATAGATGTCCCTGTCTTTTGAGGCTCGTTCATAAAGCCCAGTCAAATGTTCTGGAACCCAGTGATTTAATGGCTCAGTCTTAATATTGGGATTTCTTCTTGAAGTGTCAAATTGAATTCTCCTGATGGCATTACAATTCTCACTTTCCTCACAGTTTTCTTGAGAAGCAATCACCTGTAGATCGTCATATTCTTCAGCCTGACCCACCACACTATCTTGGTAAATTGAAACTGGATAATCAAAAGGGTTCATCACCCTAACCTTTTGGGTAGGACTACTGTTAATATCAACCACAGTATTTGACATCAGCAGAGGGAACTTCTCAGAGAAATTAGCAACTGGCTCAATTAAAACATCCCTGGAACGTGTGTAATCGTCTTCAAATAACCTTTCTACATACACATCTATCACTTCTTCACAGCATGCAGGTATAACATAATTGTCAGCGGTTGTAACCTTGCGCACCCTGTTGTTGTTTTTCCCGACTCGCACAATTGGAATACCAACCCCTCTAAGGTGCAGTAACCCAGTACTAAGCATGAGATCCCCTGGCCCGAATTCATCTTCCTGGAGTATGTCAGCACCAAGAAGACCATCATCAGCAATATCCGCAACAACAAGGTCTTTCTCTAATTTCAAGGGTCCCAGAGTAACTTCAAACTTGGCCTTTCCATATTCCTTCAAGATGTCACCACCAGCACCTGACAGAGTGGCTGTTTTCTTCAGTGGTGGTCTCAAAGCAGGTGATATTTTGTCATAAATTCTCTTACTAAGCACTGTCTTTGATGCACCTGTATCTATAGTAAAGTACATGTGAACTCCATGTGTCTGGGCATCTATGTAAGCACCCACACTGTGAGGAAGTGTCCCCTTTCTTTGATTATCATATTTATTTTCACTTCTATAATGGCCATTTTTATTGTCATAAGGGGTCGTATCCCGGCCAACAGAATCGACCCCTAACAGTTTAACGATTGCACTTTGCTTTTCAAAGAGTCCTGAATGCCGGATACATCTTCAGTTTTCTTTTGTTTCTTGTTTTCATGCTTGGTTTTATTATTGACGGCTGAAGATGGACAGTCTCTCTTAAAATGACCTGTACCCCCACATCCATAACACACATAGTCCTTCTTTTTACTGCCGGACAGCTTCTCACTAATCTGATCTAATTTCTTGGCAAGCTCTAACAATGTTCTTTCAATAGTTTCACCAGTCTGATTCACCATATTCTGCTTGGGTGAGTTATGTCCCTTGTTATTGACCTTGGCTGGTATTTAGTTCCATTATTGCTCACAGCCTGGATCTTGTGAAATGCCACCTCTTCATCAACAGGGCAGTTCTCTTCATCACTGACACAACTGCTGTCATGGTGCACCTGTCGAGCTGGACGCTTAACCCCTCTATCATTGTTCGGTAGAATAACAAATGCCCTATCCTTGGTCTCTTGAAATGAAACTACCTGGCTAACAGCCTCATCGATGTCTTTAGGTTCTTTGACAAACTCAACCTGGAACCTTGCCTTGTCATCGTACAGTCCATCAAGAAATCTTCTCAACAAGTCCTCACGCCTTGTCACAGGGTCTCGGTTGGCATAAGCGCTGTCGTATAGCCTCTTTAGATCAAGTGCAAACTGTTCAACCGTCTCATTCTGTTTTTGGCATCGTCGGCTAAACTGTGCTCCAAATGTTTTGGCTGTAAGTATCACCCTAAACCTACTATTAAGCTCTTCAATAAGTCTACTGTAGCTGCGCCTAACTTGTGGACGAAGTTGACCATACACAAAATCCCCAGCATCACCTTGTAATCTAGGTAAAAGCTCATCTAATCTTACCTCATCAGTCCAGTTCATTCGGTCAGCAACCTCTGAAAACCGGTTAAACCAAACTACCCAGGATTCCTTACCAGTAAAAGGTGGTAGCTTAACATTTTTACGGTACATACCCCTGTGTCTTCCTGAGGAGGTCACATCATCACCAGATGAGTCTGAGTCCGAGGCAACAAACCTGGTGCTCCGACGGCTCCGCACAGGATCTGGTCTACCCCCTGTAAGTCTGAAATGTCTAGACTCACCCTGGTTCAATTGTGCTTCCATAGTTGGAACCATATTTCTCACCTCCGTCATAAGTTCACCAAGCCCCTGTGTCATAGCCCTGTTTGATTCGCGTATGCTGTCAACTATAGCCTTAGTCATGTCCTTGAAAGCTGTTCCCATTTCAGCTTGGCCTAAACCCCTATCAATATCAGTGCCCATACCCCTATCACATGCCTTACTTATAAAGGAACCACGTGTGTCTTCATCTGAATGAGAAAAATCTAGACGGTCGCATTCTGCGCCACTTACAGGTAAGGCAGCCTTATGGAGTAACACCCCGGGGTCACCACCTTCACAGGCAACAGTATCAAAGTCGGTGTCTGCATTACTAGCTACATCACCCACATCATAACCTTCACCCTCATTGTCTCTCTTTTTAGGGTTTACTCTTTTACCCATTATACTGAAACAATAATTCATTATTTAAAAAAAATCCTAACTTCATAAACCTACATGAAGTTAAACTTATGTTTAAAAAAAAATAGGTGCATAAGATAGGCTGGGTTCGCTGGATATGCTGGAAAATACCTTTGTTGGATTTCTTGGAAGTGGTCTGGCTGTTGTTGATCGCACAGGAACCTCCCATGATCTTCAGGATCCCATGGCATCACCAAGAGTTATCTTCCCAGAACTTGAGGGTCCTCATCGCTGGATCCGCTGGAGCTGTAGACCATCTTCTTCACCAGTAAACCTACAACTTTTTAGCAGATCCCACTTCTGACACCAAAAATTTGTCGCGACCCAGCCAGGCCATAGGGTGGTTCGAACCCAGGTTCATGCGGCAACCAGGAATTGATTTAGCATAACCCAGCTTAATTTACACCAGCACCATTAGCACCAATGAAAATCAAGCCGTGTACCATTAATTACCCTATGTATAAAATACCATTGAGAGACTCAGGAGGGTGAGGTAAAAGCCAGATGTGAACTGTTTTGATAATTATAATTGAAAAATATTCAAAAAAAAAATGATACATTAAATATCATCATGCAATATCTGTTTCTTGCTTGACTGTTTCTACCAGGTCTTCTTACCACAGGTCAAAGGTCAGGTCTCAGGCAAGATTATGCACAACTGGAGGGAAGCAATACTCCCCTATTGGTGCAAACATAACATATTTAAGCAACATTTGGAGTGACAAAATTATGCACAACTAGAGAGAAGCAATACTTCCCTATTGGTGCAAAATAAAATATTTGTTTACTATAAAATGCATAAAACAAAGGGAGTAGATGGGATCAAAGATGCCCATGTCACTGCCCAATTTAATTATTTATTTAAAAAAACCTAAAGAGCTGTAAGGGAAGGATGCGAGCAAACACTCACATATCACCCAATAAAGCTCTGAATTACATCCTATACTTTGACAGGATAATATTAATTCAATGTGCAATTAAGAAAACATTTCTTAATGCAATAAATAATAACAGTTTGAGATGAAACTCTAGAAGAACAAGAACTGTAACTGTAACTTGTCAACATCTTGGTAGTTCGTGCAGGTCACCCTCTTGCTAGTTAGATCTTGGGTCCAGCCCTCTTCACCGAGACTGCAGCTCATCAATACGAAAGTAGAACACGTGGAAAATGTAAACAAACACGCCCCCGCAACCGCATCACCGCCATGTTGTCGAAAAAAAAAAATAGTGCGAAGTTAAAACATCTTCGCGTAAACGGCAGACATCTTCTGGCTTGACCTAAAAATAAACTTCAACAAAACAAATTAAATAACAGAACTTAGCTGAACTCTTCAAATTTCAACGAGGAATTTTTCCAAACATCCGACGCCATCCCCCTTACTTTCAGTTTGTCAATGAAGGGTACTGTAGCTGTGTAGCTTCTACTCCCAAGATCACAAAGCGTAATGAACTCTGTTACTAAGTCGAAGACCAGCGTGCAAGAGGCAGATTTTGCCCGCGCAGCGGTTTATATACCGCCGAAAATCTGGATCTGCGGGATTTTGTATGGAATTGCAGGAATCAGCGAGCACAGCTGTTACAATTTACAAACGGTTATATACGCTAAATACCCTAAAACTCAAAGAAACTTGCACCCAGGGTTCCTGTAAGCCATAAAATTACTCAAAATTATAACTTTGTATCAAAAATACTCTTTTGAAGAAATGCAATTCATCTTTTTCGGACAAAACTGAATCACATGCTGATATACCGTGGGAGCATATACGGAACAGCCACAGACGTCTCCAACATTTTCGACAAAATCAACATTGCTGGAAATTTAAGTTTGAAAGAGACACCTGGCGATAATTCTAAGCTCTAGACGGGTAAGATAATACTCGACCCACCCTGTATTTAAGCTGTAGGGTATTGTAGATGCAGTCTTTCGGGTTAAAAAGATTTGTTGACATCATAAGTAGAGAAGTAGTCGGATACTGTACCACTTCGGACACATGTACTTGCACCTTACAATATATCCTCACATTCCCAGTCAAGAAACCAAATAACTATATAATATTTGGCATAATATGGCCTGGCAGTCGACAATAATCATCAATGTTCAAGTTTGATCAAAGTTCAATGTTAAGTTAATCAAATGTTAATCCAATAATTAATCAATCAAATCAAGAATCGATCAAATCAATAATAAATTATCATCAATCAAATGTCATTCAAATCAACTATCAATAAAATCAATGATCAATTATATGTCAATTAAATCAAATACCAATCAAACGTCAATAAAATCAATTATCGATAAAATAAATAATCAATCAAATGTTAATCAATCTAATTTTCATGGATTTAATTAAAATGTCAAAAATTTTTCTGCCAATGAGCGCCAGTTGCGCTCACGCCAACAATACAAATTTTTGACATGACTTTCAAAATGGTGTTCGCATTCCAGAAATGTAAATAAACTTTCAATACTGCCAGGCCTAATAAACAATTTATAAGGTCGGGTACATGTATAGAATTCGAACTCGTTTGAAATGATTCCAGAGCAGATTGAATTGTTAACAAAAATATGTCATTTCGACAAGCGATAAATGGACACCGTCGGGTAAAAACAGACCAATGGAATGCAAATTTGTAGTTTCAAATCCGAGTGTTTGGACTTACACCCAAAACCAAATCATTTATCCATCTGAGGTCTATCACAACAAGTATCAGTCAATCAATCACCTAAATAATCAGTCGGATCCATCAATATTGACTTGTAATTTACAAGTCCAAAGCCGCAAGTACCAACTGTACACACCACAGAATTAAACTTAAATCAATCAATCATCAATCAATCAATTAGTCAATCAATATTGACTTGTAATCAGCAAGTCAAACTTCGTAAGTAGCAATTTTTACAAACGACAAAGATTTAAACTTAAATAATTCAATCATCATACAATCAATGAAATATCAAATCAAATCAATCAATATTGACTTGCAATCAAGTCTAAGATCGTAAGTACCAATTGTACAAACAACAAAATAAACTAAACTAAAATCAATGAATTATCAATCAATCAATCAATCAATTCAATTCAATCAATATTGACTTGTAATCTACAAGTCCAAGGCCGTAAGTACCAATTGTACAAACGACAAAAATATGAAACTGTTGGTGATTCCAAACATTATTTATAAAATGAAATCAAATCATATCAAATTAAATTAAATCAAACCAAATATAAAATTAAATCAAATCAATCAATATTGTCTTGTAATCCAACAAGTCCAGGGTCGTATATATCAATCAAATAAATGTAATAAATTCAATCAATTATCATCAATCAATCAATTCAATCAATATTGACTTGTAATCCACAAGTCCAAGGCCGTAAGTACCAATTGTACAAACGACAAAAAATGAAACTGTTGGTGATTCCAAACAGTAATAAATAAATCAAATCAAATCATATATAAAATTAAATCAAATCAATCAATATTGATGTGTAATCAAGTCCAGGGTCGTAAGTACCAATTGTACAAACGACAAAAATAAATAAATAAATAAAATTAAATCAATCAATCAGTCAATCAATCAATCAAATCAATACTGACTTGTAATCAACAAGTCCGAGGCCGTAAGTACCAATTGTACAAACGACAAAATAAAACTGTTAATAAATCAATCAATATTGACTTGTTATCAACAAGTTCATGGCCGTAAGTACCAATTGTACAAACGACACAAAAATAAACTAAAAGGATCAAATATTGATCAATCATTCATTCAAATCAAATAAAATCAAATAAAACGATAGTTAATGTTGGCTAAACATATTATTATATATAATATTGTTTAAAGCGATGTGCCTTATAATTTGTATTTATAAGTCACTAAGTGTCGCACTAAAAATCATATGTCTATGGCATTATATATTGTATCTTTATACCCTTTATGTTATTGTTAAAAAGGGGTGATTTTAACGGGTTATTTACTTCGTCTTCAAATATGTCCAAAATGCCTGCGGAACTAGCCGTGCATCCGCATCTTGGGTCAATTGACGAAAAGTTTCTTATTGCATCAAATTATTATTAACACCTGGAACATGTACAGCCTTAATATGAAAACTACACTGCAATGACCAAATAATAACTCGCTCCGGATTTCAAGATAATTATCTATACAAAGCCCATGATTTCTCTATTAAAAACATATTTTAGTTGGCAAAACCTTTCCTTCTACTAATAACATGCCAATGCCTTTCTGTTATTTCTGACAGAATTGCTGTGCACCATATATGCAGCCACTGCAGGAAGGACCAAGGTCCCTCAAAGTATACACCACAGCCAAAGTAGAAGTAACCTGCACTCTCATTAAAACTGAAGGTCGTTGTAAGTCAACCATTCGTATTCTAACATAACAAAACATCGTTATATCGAGTGAGAAACAACCTACTCATTTCGATGTTGATATGTTTTTTTGTTTGTTTGTTTGTTGTTTTTTTTTATCTGTTGTGCCCCAAGCACGGTAAACTGAAGATGGCTGGCTGCGCCGAAATTCCAAAGCTTGGCGAGGATAGCATCAACGTTTTCTGTGCGGCCGGCACTGCATACATCAAAGAGAAATTCGGCAGTGGCCCGTGTGGCTTTATTCCGATCCATAGTCATTCCGATCCACAGCACAGCTGGTGTCGAAGTTCTAGGCGTGGAGTTCCCAACGCTTTGACCGGCACTTAAGCATCGTTTGTGATCCACCCGTAATTCAATAGATTTTTCTGTCGATCGCAGCCTTTTTTTCGACCAAAACTGCTAAAAGTGTCAGTGTTCTTTCATTTCCTTACTCCTTTCCTCGCATTTTTGAGAAATTTCGCTGATGTAACTGGATATATTTTAGTCAGTAAATTTTGATTGCCGTTTTCGTTCCTAGCTTACATGTGCTGATGACGTCGAAGAATACGTCATCAAAAGATAACTCCAAATGTATTACTAAATCATTCAACATGATTAACGTCCCTTTGTTAAAGCATCAATATTAATTTATTCCTTCTATATAAATGGCATTATCGTCTATAGCCGATAATGCTTATTATTCTACATCTAATAAATTCATCCAATTAGCGTCCTTTAATTGTACCACGTGACCGTCCAATATTTTCCCGTATTGGATCCAAAAAAATCCTTATTTTTTTCATATTGGATGATTAAGTGCAAATGCACTTTACCTTTATTTTACAACGATAAAAGCCGTTGACCGTAAAAATGATCCGAATGAAAAAAAACACGTGGTCGTGCCTTTAAATACACACTGAGACGAGTAAAGCGTCTGGTGACAGTGACTCATTGCTGTCGTCTGGTTCAATTAGACGACGTCATCATGTTAACTGATGAAGAATATGGAATATGGAAGATGGAACAGTCTTTAAACGCGTGAAAAGTCATGCTTCATTTATTAGATGTAGAATAAAAAGGTTATTAGACCAGGGGGTCCAACGTATTTGGTTTTTTCGGAAAAGTAAGTGAGCGACATGTTCTCTGCGGAACAAAATGGCGGAAAATTGTGTGATTTGGTGCATTTCAGGAGATATTTTGACCTGGTAAGTAGATTTATATCACTGTTATCGTAATATAAATACGCCTACCCGGAGGCCAGATGTGTAAGCTCCACTCGGTTTTTTAACTTATGTTTCTAGAGGCCTAAACAAAAAAGTTATTTAATGTATAAACTGAAAGATTGTTTGTTTACAAAGTGAAAATAGAAAATTTTGTGACTTAAAACTGTGTTTTAGTCAAAATATAACGTTCTTGGACCTATTTTAGCGAAATTATTATCGAGTTTTTGCATATATTTCTTCACGGCGGCTTTTGCACTTTACATGGGTACTTTATGGCCAATTTTTTTATGTTCAAACACCTTTAATGTTTGGCGTGGAAGTGGTAAGCATGTTTTTGTTCGGTGCAGAATCTGAATAACACATTCGTATGCGTTAATATAAGTGAAAGTAAGACACGAGCTGATAACAAATGTTAATAATCAAAATAAAAGCCGATTTGTTACCCAAATACGAACATATCGCGTATTTGTTATGCAAAATTATCTACCACATATTATACTTGTATATTATTCTACCTCTTGATAAGTAAACTCCCGCCTTGTGACCACCTCAATTTCAAGATCACCCCGCTGTTACGGGCACTTTTTGAAAGAACAGATTTTTCCTATATAATTCAATGGTCGCTCGCATCGATTATACGACCACCCCGCTATTCCATATTCCATAATGCGACCACTTTCTACAGTCTTATATGCCCAGTTGCCACTTATTTTGACACCTTAATTACGACCACAAGGCATTTGCTCGCTGAATACACAGTCAAGTGCCATTGTCTTTTGGCGAGAAGCGAGTTTACAGTTTACAGTCTTCAAGTATCTGACGTAATTTATTCAAGTTAGTGACGTCATTAAAAATAAGATTTACGTTTACGTCAATATTTCAGCGTAAGGAAACAAAATTTAGTTTGTATACATTACACAAATGAACAGTAAAAGGTATGCAAGGAAAAGTATCTTGCATGGGACATTCGGTAAAGATAGAAAAATCTGTCACCTCGGGTGAACAGTTTTGGCGGGAACTCGGCAGAGCCTCGTTCCCGCAAAACAGTTCCCCCTCGGTGACAGATTTTTCCATCTTCACCTCACACTCATGCAAGATACTTATAATCCTGTCAAAATTTCTCGGAATACCCTTATAACAAAATGCTATGCTCGGTATTGGTGTTTGGGTATATTCTGTGTCATATTAACAATATTTAGAGATTTGTGTACGTTAAAAGGAAAGCATCTTTTTTTTGAAATAAAAACGATTATGGAAGTAATTTTGCTTACTGAAGGAGGCTACAAAAGCGTGTTACCCATAATAAGTTAAGAGCCCTGGGAATCAGACTTGAGCGTCATACGGGGCATAGTCAAATGACGTTTACCCATCCCGCATCAACTTGCGGTTCTACAGGTGCAACCCTAGATACAACTTATTATTCCACCTAAAATAAGAAAAGAGACTGGACTGGTAAGAAATTTATATCGGGGTATAGATTTATATATACGCGCACACACGCACACACACACAAACAAACACGAGAATGGGTAGATTCTAATTGATATTATAAATACATATGAAGTTCTTGTTTCGGTAAAGCCATTTTCGGGCAAAGATATAAAGGAACATCCGTGTGTTTGGGTAAAATATTGGCTTTTGGTTTGATTTTTAACATTTGTCAGCTAGTGTCTTACTTTCACTAATATAAATGCGTACGAGTGTGTTATTCAGATTCTGCACCGAACAAAAACATGCTTACCACTTCCACGCCAAACATTTTAGGTGTTTGAACATAAAAAAATTGGTCATAAAGTACCCATGTAAAGTGCAAAAGCCGCCGTGAAGAAATATATGAAAAAACTCGATAATAATTTCGCTAAAATAGGTCCAAGAACGTTATATTTTGACTAAACACACAGTTTTAAGTCACAAAATTTTCTATTTTCACTTTGTAAACAAACAATCTTTCAGTTTATACATTCAATAACTTTTTTGTTTAGGCCTCTAGAAAGATAAGCTAAAAAACCGAGTGGAGCTTACACATCTGGCCTCCGGGTAGGCGTATTTATTTTACGATAACATTGATATAAATCTACTTACCAGGTCAAAATATCTCCTGAAATGAACCAAATCACACAATTTTTCGCCATTTTGTTTCGCAGAGAACATGTCGCTCACTTACTTTTCCGAAAAAACCAAATACGTTGGACCCCCTGTTAGACGTTTTACTGTACAATACGGGATATATATGGACTCGTACACAGCTTGAAAGTCATATTGGACTCGCCTAACGGCTCGTCCATTATGACTTTTCAAGCTGTGTTCTCGTCCAAATATATTCCCGTATTGTACAGTAAAACGTCTAATAACCTATAATTATTGCATAGCATACAATTATACTTCTAAAGATATAATCTATCATACACGAAAGTAAATTTCTTTTTCATTGGTTATGATACGATCCTCCGAATAAAATGTGATATAGAGCTACGACAAATAATTAAAGTCTTGTAGTAGATTTCGTGAATCATATCATTTCCTATAGGCCTATATACACTCATTCTCAGGAGAATTGGGATTTTCATGTAGTCATGAAATAATTCTATCTATTGTGTATGCGATCATATAATGTTGTGGTTAATGCGTAGTACTAGGTCCTAGCTGAAATCATCGGTAGAAAATCATTTATTTCCTCTAAGGTCAGTCTTTATATACTGTAATAAAATTATCTGCCGAAATTTTGCATCCAAAATTATAATGTATGTTTTTATGTAAAATTTGTGTAATGGTCGCTACTTTAATTATTTGTTGTAGCTATTCCGTTTCCATAATGTGTTTACTAATAAGTTAGTTTGTATTGTAGAGTTCAAAATTATCGCCAACGAAAGGTTCACTTCTCTTATATAATTAAACTGAGAAACAAAATTCAGTGATATGTAATGTATGATACTGTAATGTTCGATACCACACAACATGTATTTTCGAAATGTGCACCTTAAAATACATCATCTCTAGATATGACATGTTAGGAATGATGCCACATTAATATCATCATATAAGATGATGCCCTCTACAATATTGTAAGAGATTTAACAAAAACAGGAAAATTAATCAGGTTACTACTTAAGTGTTTGATTATTTATCTTTAATTGACAAATGAATATATTTGTGTATCAGTTTTAAAGCAGCATTATTGCACAACTGTATAATACACTACATTATAAAAAATATAATAAAACTGTATAAGTACGAGGGGTGATCCAAAAATTCGCGGAAGAGTGTTCTTAATTGTTTATTATAGTACTGTCACTCCAGAAAAGTGCACATATATGAACATAGTATGATTGTTCATGCTATTTAATGTTCCCTACCACGTGTAGCGAACATTACATTTTTGGAAAGTGTATTATATAGGTGTTTTTGTGACATGACCTAACGTTTTTGGAATAATCACAACCCTGATGATATAAATACAAATATAATTTAAAAGTTTGATAATGATCAAGAAATGGTAAAGCTATAGCCAATTTTAAGTACAAGAAGGGTAATAACTCTGCCAGATGTAACCTTGATCTGGTATTTTCCACATTATGACCATGTTATCATAATCAGAATAATGTAAACGTTTCATGAAGAAATATTTAAAAATGGTAAAGCTATAGCCAACGTTTAATAATATATTATTTTCAAGGCCATCATAGTGACATCATATTAAGGGAAAGAGTTCTGTTACAAAGCAAATGACAAATTGAGGACCGAATCACTGTATAATGAAATATATATGGTTGAGCTCCGATATACTTTGAAAGGAAATGCTGCAGTTTAATCAACTAATTTTCGCGTTCGGTGGATTTCAAAGTTCCCTTTTCGTCTATTTCAATATCACAGTAGCGTTGTTTGTGCCGTGTGGAGGCTGTCAAAAGTATCCCCGTACATTCAATCAGTGCTGTTATCAGTTACGTACTTTATAGGTCGCTGAGCGCGACACTTATATGCCATGTTAATAGTTCTTCTAAAATTGCCTTTGTTGAAATATTTCGGCCAGTTTATAGAAGGGTGGATATACTTCCTGCTTTTTAAATTTTGCCTTTGGCGTTGTCTGTGATATGCAGGATTTATATTATCAGATCAACTGTCAAATTTCTATTTTGTTTATTTCCTCCCATTGTTTTCTCGCTTAGGGCAAACCCATTCGTTTATCTGGGAACCATACGCCGCTGAACATGGAATGGTATTAATCTGAAAACACCGCATTGAAGGTTCCATGTTCACCGCCATTATGCATACCATCGTTTGGGATGGATCAAAATTGTAATGTTTATTGGTGTAAATATTCAGTTGCGCTCAACCCGGGGCTAGGCGGCGTGGGCAGTATTATGCATTTCCATTACTGCCCATGAACAAGCTCAATCAAAACGAGCCTGCAATATTTTCACTATTGTCAAAGTTATGTCCCTTTTTAACCTATTTATGCTTATGCATCGTTCTCGGTGACCTTTCAGGTTTGTAAATTATTTAAAAGATTCAAAACAAAACAAAACAAAACAAAAACAACCAACCAAACAAAGCACAAACAAAGCAAAGAACATTGATTAATACTGTTGAAAGATTCACATTAGAGAAAAATTGTGTTTTCGATGTTATAACGGACGAAACGACGATTTTGAAACTGTTAACATTTGAGTATTCTGTAATATGTGTGCTTGAACAACAAATTTCCCAACAATTCTGTAATTATTTTTTATCCGAATCATTTGCAACATAATCTCTAAAGGTGAAAGTACAGTTCAATGCAAAGTGTAAACATTTAAGAATAAAAATACCTCTTTATTATAATTTTTATCGGCAAAATACATTTAGATAAACCAGAAAGTACCATCTATTGTTATCTTGTTTAATTCTTATATTAAAAAAATTATATTAAAAAATCAAACATTCAGATTATTTTCATGACCAAACAATTCTTACACAAGAAGTAATTAAAGCAAGCCAAGAAATTGTGAAATCATGGTATAGGCATTTACCTACAGCCTCCTGGGAATATGCTGACATTCACATTG
The DNA here is from genome assembly GCA_038501625.1 of Corbicula japonica. Taxonomy (NCBI): domain Eukaryota; kingdom Metazoa; phylum Mollusca; class Bivalvia; order Venerida; family Cyrenidae; genus Corbicula; species Corbicula japonica. The sequence continues at coordinate 358,935 of JAZAYU010000091.1, read as the reverse complement.
ATTTCATTTCATTTTATCCAAGAACGAAATAATTTAGTTCCGATCATAACCATGCATTTCGATTGTTTCGGTCTCTAGTCTCGCTGTTTCGTTGTCTTGTCGTGTTTGTAAAACATCCAAAAGTGTTTGTTTCCCTGACATGTATTTTTCTGTTGACGTTTTCATCATAGATGCAACAGATGGTTGTTTCCTTGAAACCCGTTTCGTTAACAAACAACATCCACCACACACTTGTTTCAATATTCGACAGAACCGTTTTCTGAACTGTGAGGAGCAAAGCACATAAATGAGAAAGTTGCAGGAATGGTTGATCTGTTCAAAGAACTGTGCAACAGCCTGCAGGAGAAACAGACCTTTCTTCGTTGATCCTAATATAGGCTCGTTTGTCCATAAGGTATGGATAAGAACCACTGTTATGGGCATTATAAAAACGGTCCAACATGCCACAACGACGACCAGCATCAGTGATATTCTTGATGTATCTTGAATCGACCGGTCTCCGATGCCTTGGACGAGAGTCTTACGTTGTCTGCTCTGACTAACTAACTTAATGATGATTGGTGGAGTGATGCAGATCAAAATAGTAAAAGGTAAGAAGGTGTACATTGTTGCAGCCAAGATGATGTGAATCTGGTGTCGTTGGAGTCCGCCTTCAGGAACTAGGTCAGGAAGGCAAATATGTTTAATGCCTGTTGAGAACGACCACAATGAGTTTAATAAAGTAACAATAATATAAACACACCCAATTACAAGTAAAACAGTTTTCTTTTGAATTAGTCGCTTTACATGTAGTGGAAATATAACTGCGATAAACCTTTCTGCAGCAATAGCAACAATAAACCAAGACGACGATATTTTTCCTGTGCGATACACCAAGAAGAAAAGCTTACATCCAACGTCGGAGAGTGCGCGTGGATCCTTTTCACCAAGCGTGACCATAAAGTTCTGGTTGAACGGCGTGGTCAAAATAACCAGCGAGTCAGAGAAAGCCAGAGCGCAGAGGAAAAACCGAGAAGTGATCTGCCGGAACTGACGATGCAGTACTGTCACAACAGTACATGCATTTCCAATCACACCCACTAACGAAAGTATGGGAGAGACAAAGATCTGGATATGATTTATTGTATCCTGAAGGTCCATCGATTCTATTGTTTCTGTTCCATTCAATGAAAATCCATTTGAGGTTTTAATGTCTAAAGAAGCAAGTTCATAATCTGTGACATCTGTACCGTTAAGTGACATCTTTTACACTATCCTGAAAGAGTAAAAATAAATTGAGAATGTGAAAATATGAAATATTATTGATATACATGAATGTGAAATTGTTGAATTATTTTATTTGTTTGAAGAGTTAATTAAAGTTTTCCAAATGGCGCATGTACAGTCGGACATTATTTTATACTGATAACTATAAAGCAAGATGTTTTTAATCTTTATGAATAAATATGATTAGTTGTTGATAAAACTCGTCTTCATTAACCGATAACGTTACAAAGTTAACTACATTTAAGGTGGCTTGATACCTTTGACGGTATAAAACAAAAGTTGAAAACAAATTTAAATTATTTTGAAGTTTGGCATTCATCAATCTTTATTTTAAAGTCCACTTGTTCATTTTATGAACAAATACATAAGGTATACAGATATTTTATTAACACTATTCTTTTTTTATATATCCAATATTTAAAAGCAATCAGTCATTAGGTCTATTGAATCATCCAAGAATTTTAATAAAAAAGTTAACATTGCAGAATTGCAATCGAGGACGAATTATTGACATTAAAGAGTAAACACTGGGAAAGATGAATTTTCATGGAACAATTTTAGAAAGAGTAGAAACTGGAAGGGTTTAACCAAGGTGAGACAAATTTAAGATGGGCATGCTTTCAGGGCAAAGTCAATGAAACGCAGAGTGAATATAGAAAAAAAAAACAATCGAATAGAGAACTTGAGGAAGATTACTGGTGCCCAAAAATGACGAAAAAGTAGAGCATAGATTTATATTTCATCATGTTATTTGAAGGATTGAATCGATATTTATTGTGTTAATTTGGGTATGGAAACATTACAAATATCGGTGTTGTTCCAGGTGTTTAAAGAGTGTAGGGCATCACGCTGACTTCAAACAATCCAAATGTCTTCCTACCCAGATGAACACAATAAAATATCATAACAGTTCTTTAAATCACACACATAAGTATTCTCAGTTTTACCGAAATCTTGAGAATAAGTTATAATATTGCGACATTTTTGAAAGGCTGTTGGAACAGCCAAGTTGACGACAAAGCAAATGAGGCACAATTTTTCACAGCAAACAGTCTCAAAACGTGCGTGCTCGTCGACGTCGTAAGTCAAAACATTCTTTAATTGATTGTAAATTCTAACATCACTTATATATTTTAGACTGTATACGAACTGATGACTGATCATTTATAAGCTTAGTTTAATGTATTTACGTTTTCTTTCCCGATCAGACTTTAGTATTTTGGCTTCATAGAGTCTGATCTAGACTAATGTTTTGGTCCAAATTTCTCTGTAAAGTTAAAATCTTGTTTCCAGTGCAGAAAGTTACCGAAACACGTTATTTAGTATTCTTATCAATCTCTACCCAGAGTTGTCGCTCCTTTACTCGCTTTATGAGACTGCATGGAACGACAATTCTGTGTGGATATTATATCCTTAATGTCTATCATCAATTTTAGTTAGACTTTAGTGTCAAGTAAATTTGAATATTGGCCATCTATGGTGGAATTTGATCACTGAAAATAACGTTTCTGTCGCATGCTAAGAGTTACAAACTTATTCATCGGAAATATCTTACAGAGAAACTAATGGGGTTAAAACATGATGCAAGCAAAGTTTGAGTTAATACTCGAGGCTGATATTCAGATATAATATTATTTGGATCATAGATCTAGGCAATACCTAGCAATTAAAACAAAGGAAAACAAAAAAGACGAAACATAAATGCTTTAGAATAGCCAATACACTTCTACCGTTATGTAAATGGTATATTGTTAGTACCATTTGAGTTGCGTGTGTAAATAATATCACGCGAGACCGAAGGTCGAAACCGATCTGGTTTACATACGCAACGAGAGATGATACGAACCGAGGCCTTCATGTTTCATACTGTTCATTTAATTTTATACCCTTCTCCCTCAAAACAAATTTAAATCGCTAAACAAGACAATTCATCAAACAACGTTGCTTACATTGTAGTAGTAATGCAATAGTAAATTTATAAATGACGTAAGAATATCGCAATGGTTGTAGAACAGCGACGGAAATTTCCCTTTTTGAAATAGAATATCGGAAAATTACGAACAGAATACACAACGTTGTATGACGTAGTTATGACGTCATTATAACACAGATTACTTTACAGATAAGGAACCAGAAATCCTCACTGTGTGATTGATATGGATTCACTGATCTGCCAGGGTGTATCAAATCTTTCGTATCTTGTGGATACAAGTTGTATTTGGCAAAACTAAGTCATGGGTATATAACAGATATAGTTATTATTATAACAATATTTTTGGTTAGGGTTGACAGATAGCAAGGATGGAGGACAACGATTATTAATCAAGCTCATGGAAGACCAAATATGCTTTTAGTTAAAATTGATAGTTTGGTCAGGAAAACATGAAATTTTGTCAATGAAAAGTTATGGAAAGGGACTGCTATCTTTTGAGCATACGAATATAGCAAAATTAAGCTTTTAAAGGCAACAACAAATGCATGCACGGTCTCGAGGCCAGGCTGGTCTCATGATTAACATCAGGGCTTTTTTTCACCATTTTGGGAATATGACCCATACCCCTGGAATTGGGAAATTTATCGTCGTTTTGCCAGAAATTAGTAATTTTTTTAGCATCATTGGGGAATAAGAAGTGTTACTGTTATCTGCTGTTTTTTTATCATTGCCATCCATATTTAATATTGTCAATAATTCCTGGCTTAAAGAGCAAAAGATGCAGTGCTGATGCTGTTGTTTTTCATCAGGAATGTTTGTTTTGATTCAATTGGGAATTTTTCTTCTCAAATTGGGAAAAGAGTATATGTTTTGCCATTGGGAACATGACCGAATAACGGCTATAAAATCAACTGAAAAAAAGCCCTGAACATGATTGTGTCGCTAAATGGTGATGCAGCATTTTGCTACGTATGCGTATGAACGTATGACTTATTCCATGACAACAGTCGTGTAACTGTATAAGCATTAAATAAAGTACCGTGTAATTATAACTAATCGTATTTGTACATTTATTTGGTTTTTAAACCGGTATAACATTCTATAAGAAACAAAATTCATGTTACCTATTTATATCAACATGTTTTTGGTGTTTTATCGTGGCGTGTTATATCTTCTTGTAACACTCGTTTGTTCTGTGTAGTTGTCTTTTACTAGAAAGATGAATGAATTGACATTCATATTTTAATACTAGTGTCAAACAATTCAGGAATATATAAACAACATTATATTTATTCAGTTTTCACGTTTTTGTTTATTTATGTGTGTACATTCCAGCAATTTATTATATGAGATCAGATATACCTTTATTTCATATTATGTTTTTAAAACAACAACAAAAAATAAAATTATACGTTTTGTTTTCAAAAATAATTTTCTCTTATTAAATTAATTTTTCTGAATCGATTAGCTAATAAAAAATAAACACTTTTAAAATAATTATTAAATTACCTCAGCTTAAATACCACTAACAGAAGTTAGAAAAGTATATCAACTGAAACATGACTGGCAATAATTATTGAATTATTTAAAATAAACAGAACTTACCCCATATTTAATCCAAACTTTGAAGAAAACGACAACAACAACAACAAGAACAACTGATTCATGCTAATGCTGTCTAATTATATTAAAAGAAGCAATAATTTCATTTAAAGTAAATGCGAAGGGCTTTTCTTTAGTATTGTATATAAACTTCAATAAATCGTAAATTGTCTTTAAGTATGTTTAAAGCCACACCATCCACTGTGAATTCAAATATAAACTGGCCACACTGCAGCAAATCGGATTGCCATCGTTGTAAACAGTATGCGGTACTGTATTGTACGTTACCGATAACTACACAGTCGTGTTACTGGCGAGTTAATCTAAACATGGTCCATCAGCAAAAGATTTTACAAATTTTGTACAGTTATGTAAATACCTGCCAATAACTGCTATTAGATTATTTTTTATTTGTTTTTTTTTATATAAAGGTTGCATTAAACTAAATAACACGGTATTCTCCCTCCGTTCAAATGAAGTTCGTTTTAATATACGACAGTATTTATCTCTTCATCTGGCGATCTCTTAAACTTAAGAAATCGGCCTGTTTGTGGCGTGTTTGCAAGGAAAATATCCCAGGAAAAGAAACAAAACAACATCATGCCTTTATCTTGCTTGAAAGAGGCGGACTAGTGCCGGAACAGCAGATGTACGTTACTGTGGCACCGTATTTGCGATATCTTGTTAAAAATAGAGTCTTGTCGATCAGACGGTCAAAGATCAGTGAGCTTTTTACAAGTAAGTTAAACCCAATTTCCTGAGTGTTTTGAAATAGATGAATTTTAAATCTTCACTCCAATATATGTTTGTCTAGGAATTAAGATGACAGAAATCATGTTTATTGGACATTGAATATTGGGAAGGAAATAATTTTGAAGAAAAAAATATGCAAAGCAAAATAAAAAGAAACAAACAAAACAGAACAACATAACAACAAACTACACCAATTACATAAACTATACACATTTGACATAAAAGTATTGATTTCTTTTCAAATTGTGAAACAATTCAGCTTTCCAACAGTAAAATTTATCACGATACTCATGAAACACACTACTAAATTCAGATCTCATTTTCCTGCAATAACAAAAACTTAAATGAAACGTAGTATTGGAGAAATAATTAAATACCACATTTTCGCGACATTTTAAGAACTTCTCTGAATTGCTCGACACAACAATTAAACAAACAGCGTTGTGGTTTTTTATTGTTGAGGGAGAACGTTTCTGTACATAAGCGAAATTGTCTTATTTCAAAAACAAGTCGATACCATCGTATATGAAAAAAGTTGCGTTTTTGTTCCTCCTTTCTGTTTCTAATGTCATTGTTTCTTTTTTCTGTCAAGGTTTTTGTACAAAACCGACTATGAATATTTTTAAAATCAGAGCCCAGTTGTTTTATTGCTCAGATATCAGGAAAACGGCGTTAAAACATATGAACATTCAACGACAAAGTTGAATAGAAGGTAATATCGGAAGCACAACACCACCTGATCTTTTAAACAAACCACAACATTAAATCTGCCGTCTACACCAACACAACTGGAAAGGTTGCATTTTTTGTGCCGTGTGTCGCCGGTAAAAAATCTACCCGTACATTCAATTAGTGTTGTTGTCTATTGTATAGTCCTTTGAAGGCCGTTGAAGTAAGACACTTATATGTGTGTGGATAATGAGTTACGCTCTGACCGGGCTAGGCAGCGTCATAGTAGTAGTAACATGAACTTTACTGCTCATGGGTGGGCTTAGTCAAATCGTGCCTGCAATGTTCTGATGTTTGTCGTGTGTTTGGTGGCTTTCAACGTTCCCTATTCATCTGCCTAATAACTTCTAGTATCAATCTTATGCTAGAAATGTGCAGCAAATTTTCAGTTTTTATTAATTTTTAATCAATCGGAGCTGAAGCTATAATAATATTGAATTAAAACGCAACGTATTTATAATTAAAAGCACAATGCAATTTGTAATTAACTAATGAAAATGTGTTACAACATTTTATATCGGTACATGTAGTTTAATTTCAATTAACTTTTTATAGTTCATCTAATATTAATTTAAAAAGCAAAATCAGTAATAATATTACTTCAGTTTATAGAAGTCTACTAGTATCTGTTATTCGCATCAAATTTTAAACAATAGTAATTGTCCTTTCATCTATTCTAATATCTGGGAATATCTCACTCCCCTAGAACTGTCTGCTAAGCAGGAAAATAATTATATAATTATATAATTATAGGGTTGTTATATTAGTTATATTGTGAAAGATAAAAGCTTCTCTTTAAATAGTGACTACAGGACAATTTATTTATATGAACGTGATGTGTAAGCAATCCCAACTTGGTGCAAAGGTTATAAAGCTGAGATTGGAAACCAGTCTCAAAATCTCAAGCATCTGATTGGTTGAAATAGCGACTGGTCGCCATTTCAGCCAATCAGATGCTTGAGATTTGAGACTGGTTTCTATGCTCAGTTTTATAACCTTAGGCACTGGTGACTTTATCGACCTTGCGAACATCTACGTTCAGCTTTTATTAAAGCAAATTGGTTGTTATTACTCGATGGACTAAGCAAAACGCTCATTTTCTTCAGGTGTAAAAAGAAAAGTCTCAGAGGGATTTTATAATTTCTTTAGTCGTCACGAAAAGACAGTCTGAGAGTAATCAAGTGTAATTATCGTGTGTATAGTATCTTACGGTTAAGATGTACATACAACCGTTGGCTTTAACGTTAATTTGATTGGGATATACTGATATGAGACAAAGCGAAATATCAAAGCCGAGAGCTTGCTTAGGAGTTCAAAGAAAGAAAGAAATATATTTCTTTACTTTGTATCTCCAGCGATTTATTATCTACCTCCAGGAACTGGCCGTGACAATCAAAAGAACTACACGGCGTAGCTGAAAATGATTTTTTATATATAAGAAAGAAGGAAATATAGAGCACCGAAGCAGACACAATTTAGCAATTTTCTTTAACTAGTTTATAGCTGTTGACGAACCATCCCTGCCTTCTTAGTATGACCTAGGGATTAAGTCATGGAAACCCCATAAATTCATTGAAAGTGTCTGTCCAAAAATGTTGAAGCTGTTGCAACAATTTCGTATGAAACTAATACGTCGATTAAAGAAGCAAAGTCTTACATTAAGTCTTGATCTACATTTATTCAGTTTCAATAAAATACCTCTTGTAGTTAGAACTCAACATGAATTAATGTCCTTGAAATTTAATATATATATATATAAATAATAACAACAAGTTACAAGAGCGAAATCTACATTTAATGTTAATTAAAAAGTGCCCCTCCCGAGTTATGTTTCCTTTAACTGTGCATGACCTAATCTCTTATTAGTAATAATTGTAATACTCTGATAATTGATAATAAAAAATAATGTGGGCGCGTCGCGGACAAGGGTATCTTCGGAAAGTTGGCGTCATTCCTTGAAATAAAGTCATAAAATTGAGCATTATGCAATATGCATTTCGCAGTAAAAATGCTATTTAATGGACAAAATGATGAAAAAATCCCCAATTTATTTTATGAAAATAATAGATAAGTAAAAACTTCAATCTTAAACATGCGAGCGAAGGTATCCCGTGACGTGCCCTCAATTTATGAAATAATTTACCCCAATACTGTGATGAATTTACTGGATTTCTTTTCTGACAAAAATTGTAATTTAGCTGCAGACCTCGAAGAAATGATTGATGAACTGGCAAAGTGTCCCCGAAAAGATACAATTCAAGCGATACCCCTTTGAGACTCGATAAAGTTGAGGATTTGGTGGACATCACATCGGTGCAATCAAGAGAACACCCAAGAGATACCAATCATCTGCGAGGACCAGGTATTACGGCAACTGTATCGTTGATAATACCAATTATGCTGATGTGTGAGATAAAATACCAAGTGTTTAAGTGTTTATAACTTAGCTACCACGGTGTTCTGTTGGAACCTTATTGAAATTGACATAAATGTTACGACAGTGCCTTGGTCTTGGTATGAACACAGTCACGTGACGTATGTTCTGAGTGTGATTAACCAAACTGCTGTACTAGATGGTTGCATTACCAACCTTTTGATAAACATATACTGTGATATTTTTTTTTAATTTCGCGCTTCCAAATTTTCGCGCGGACATAAATGCGTGCAATTGTATTATTTTTATGAGACACGCTATAACAATGGTAAACTGCCTATAGGTCCGTTTAAACACAGTTTTGTTCGCGCGAACGACCGCCTTAAATGACCTCTGAGCGATTTTTTTCTCCAGAAAGTCGCTATGATTTTTTGCTATCAACCGTCACCAAGTACTTCCTGGCATCATTTCAACAGAGAGAAATGTGTACGCATGACCGTTCCCATACATAACTTGGCTCTATTGAACGTGTTCGTGCTCAATTTGATTTTCAAAACTGCCCAAAAGTCGCGTTCGGTTTCGTGTTCGCGTTTGACGCGTTTGCGTTCGCGCTCTTTATAAACGGACCTTATATGGTTTGAATTCACGCACTATCACTAGAGAGAAATACGCGAATATTAAACGCGCGCGAAATTAAAAGATACAACAGTAAAGACCGCTTTAAAACCCCTTTCTTCATATATAAAGGTTTTAATGCGCGTCCTGTTGTCTAACATATGTATAAACTAGATGTTTTTTGTGAAAAACGCATGTCTCCCCCCTGCACCCTGGCCCCTGTGACCTTGACCTACTGACCCCAAAATCAATAGGGTTCTTCTACTCAATAAGGGCTATTACCCTATTTAGTTTGAATGCTCTGGGTCAAGCGGTACTCCAGTTATTGACAGGATACGATTTTCACTTTTTGGAGCCCCTGTGACCTTTACCTTTGATCTACTGACCCCAAAATCGATAGGATTCCTCTACTCAATAAGGACATCCATCGTATGAAGTTTGAAGGCTCTGGGTGAAATAGAACTCCTGTTATTGAGCGGAAACAGTTTTCACTCTTCAGGCCCCTGTGACCTTGACCTTTGATCTACTGACCCCAAAATCAATAAGGTTCTTCTACTCAATAAGGGCTATCACCCTATGAAATTTGAATGCTCTGGGTCAAAGGGTACTCCAGTTATTGAGCAGATACAGTTTTAACTCTTCGGGCCCCTGTGACCTTGACCTTTGACCTACAGACCCCAAAATCAATAAGGTTCTTCTACTCAATAAGGGCTATCACCCTATGAAGTTTGAAGGGTATTTGCGTTATTGAGCGGAAATGGTTTTCACTCTTCGGGCCCTGTGACCTTGACCTTTGACCTACTGACCCCAAAATCAATAGGGTGTTTTTACTCAATAAGGGCTATCACCCTATGAAGTTTGAAGGCTCTGGGTCAAAGGGTACTCGAGTTATTGAGCGGAAACGGTTTTCACTCTTCGGGCCCCTGTGACCTTGACCTTTGACCTACTGACACCAAAATTAATAGAATTTTTTTACTTAATAAGGGCTATCATCCTACGAAGTTTGAAGGCTCTGGGTCAAAGGGTACTCGAGTTATTGAGCAAAAACGGTTTTCACTCTTTGGGCCCCTGTGACCTTGACCTTTAACCTACTAACCCCAAAATCAACAGGTTTTTTTTACTCAATAAGGGCTATCATTCTGTGAAGTTTGAAGGCTCTGGGTCAAAGGATATTTGAGTTATTGAGCGGAAACGGTTTTCACTCTTCGGGCCCCTGTGACCTTGACCTTTGACCTACTGACCCCAAAATCAACAGGGTTCTTCTACTCAATAAGGGCTATCACCCTATGAAGTTTGAAAGCTCTGGGTCAAAGGGTACTCGAGTTATTGAGCGGAAACGAAGTGTGACAGACGGACAGACGGACTGACGGATAGACGGACAGATGGACAGGGCAAAAACAATAAGTCTCCCCCAGAGGGGGTAGACATAAATATGAGATATTTGTAAAAGTGTGTTTGACCTTGAATTTCCTGGTCACGTTAGTAAATGGCATAAGAATAACAATATTGATTTCTCTATTCATAATTGAAAGTTATTTGAAAAGACCTATATTTCTGTCAGTATCATATTTCTTATGATAGATAGATAAATCATTTATTGACGTATACATTAAAGAACATTGTCATTCCATTTCAACATAATTCATACAAATACAAATTGTCATGGTACATGAACAAAATTGTAAGAGCTTAATTATACAGTCAAAAATATTCTTGTTACCAAAATGGAGAACGAACATTAACAGCATTTCATTTCCAAACATTACTTACCAAAAATGCAGTATTTTTTGTATATGATGTGATACAGTTAACCTAATCGGAATTTTATATAGAATACCCATTTTATTTTTAATTTAAGAAATAAATAGACTTTACACATTTTTCAGTGCATGCTTGCTGACTTTGTTAATACAATTGTTTACATGGCGTTAAGAAGTTCATTTCGGGGTTTTGAAGCAAAATGTATATATTAACATAAATTGACTAATACAAATTTATTTATACAATGCATAATTAAATCAGCTTAAGCATACTCGGTCGTCTATAGTAAAAATGTTCAATGTAGTGTAAGCGTATATTTGAATACCAATCACATACCAAATATAAAATGAAATTCATCTTCTATATCGTTGTTATAACAAAGCTGACATAAACGTTCATTTCTTGGTAATCTGTTAGCACCATATCTACCAGTTTCAATTCGAAGTAAACTTGTGTGCCGATAATCTTAAACGTGATAACTGGTAGCCATTTCAGCCAATCAGATGCTTGAGATTTGAGACTAGTTTCCAATCTCAGTTTTATAACCTCCAGCCAAGTTCTTGTGAATTTACCTTTCTAAGTCGCCAATATCTCAATAAGCTTTACAACCAATTCACAATGAAACATTCTTTCCAACAGAGCATAAATAATAAACAATTAAGGCAATGAATACCTATACATTCAGAAGAACAATTCGGTCTAAGAGCATGTTTTCATTAACAATTTAATGTTTGTCGTAAAAAGTTATATATTTTGAGACTTAATGGAGATCATCGATTTAAATGTATAGAATCTTAGACAATCACAAGAGCCGTGAGAAATGTCTGGTCGTAGATTTGCTCTGATGTTTGGAGCACCACAGAACTTAAAAAGTGAAATTTAAAATCAGTTCCGAGCTTAAATACGTGTTTTGATGCTTGGAAGACATGGTGTACTAAACTCCAGCAGTTGTTAATGTCTTGTCCATGTCTGTATTGCTTCCTTTAATAAAATATATGTGGTTTCAACATCTTTCACAGGAAAGGAAGTTGGAGTTTCACTATCTTTTATCTGCTGACCAATCAGAATGGATTCGTCGCTTGAAAAATGACGCCATCAGAAGCCTTGGAACCATTATTTAGCGCTTTTATTTGCATAGCTGACTAAGCTGGCTTTATAGTTGTCTTCCAATCAAATGTTGTACATACAACGAGTATTATAAAATCAATCAGATATATTACAACAGCTGTTGGCTATTTTTACCTGGGTGGTAAAACAATTTAACAATTTAGCACACTTAAAAAACGATGTAGTACTCGTATGTATCTGAATGTAATAGAATGATGTTTAGATAGCGCTAGAATTGATCTATACACAAACAGTCGTCGTTTTTCAAAAGAAACACTGCACAGATATTTGTTGCTATGGCAACCAATAGATTAACATAGAAACTTAAGGTGACAATTAAAAAGTCTTCTTCAAGCCTTCCCCACCACCTTTACGAAACATCTCATTTCTTAAAACTAAGATCTTTTATCAAAGTCAGTTTAAGTTGTTGCCTTCAACATTTCCATTGCTGCCCATGAACAGGCTCAATCAAACCGAGCCTGCAATATTTTCATATTTGTCGTGTTCGAGGGTCTTCAAAGTTCCCTTTTCATCTATTTCAATATCACAGTAGCGTTGTTTGTGCCGTGTGGCGGCTGTAAAAAAAGTCCCCCCGTACATTCAATCAGTGCTGTTATCAGTTACGTCCATTGAAGGTCGTCTAGCACGATATTTATGTACTAAGTTAATAGTACTTCTAGATTTACTTTCGTTTTGAATATTTCGGCCAGTTTAAAGATGGGTGGTTTCAATATCCCAGCCAATACATGTATAAATTTGGATATTGTTCAATCACCCCCAAAGATATACTTCCTGCTTTTTAAATTTTGCCTTGGCGTTGTCTGTGATATGCAGGATTGATGTTCTAAGATCCCCTCTCAAAATTCTATTCTGTTTAGTTCCGCCCATTGTTTTCTCGTTTAGGGCAAACCCATTCTTTTATCTTGGGACCATACGCCGCTGATCATGGAATGGTATTAATCTGAAAATACCGCATTGAAGGTTCTATGTTCACCGCCATATGCATACCGTCGTTTGGGATTGATCAAAATTGTACTGTTTATTGGTGAAAATATTGAGTTGCGCTCAACCCAGGGCAAGGCGGCGTTGGCAGTAATAAACATTTCCATTGCTGCCCATGAACAGGCTCAATCAAACCGAGCCTGCAATATTTTCCGTCGTTTATTCCAACAGTGCTTTTTTTTTTAAAGAAAAGGAAGTCTAGTCCATAAACAGAGTAACAATACCCCATTATAGGTGATGTAATTTTCTCTATTAAATGAGCTCTTTTTATCAACAATCTCTTTCAATACTGTCTATCAAAACAAAGTAAGTTTTTTGTTTTCGATGCAATAAAACACAAACGCCAAAAAAAGTGCAATCCTCGGTCGGTATTTGATAATTTTGTGTTAATTGTTAGTTTTTTTATTGCCATGATAATCCTCTCGAAGGCGAAATACTCCGGTTCGTCTTTCGATCATGTGAAATCGTAAGTTTTAAGGAAATCGACAATTGACAATGATTTATATGCTTCCTGAAATTAAGTTCGTGTTAGTGTGACTTATAAGTGATCCAAATAAATCAAGGGAGATTTAAGATAAAAATGATAAGGAAACGAAAATCCTATCTCTTTTATGCGAAAGAGGTGTAATTTTATAAAGCCATATTTTGTTCAACAACGCTTAGAATCTAAGTGTTCAGGGCTTTGTTCTGCCTTAGTTTGATTATAGTCTTGTAAAAGACAAAAAAAAGTAATATTATTACAACTATAAATAAGAAAACACATTCTTTTTCAAATATTATGTTTACTAGAAATACTTTGAAGTATAATAAAACAAATATTACGTTTCTTGAATAAGTGTATAATGATATACTGCCGGTCTATTTTTTATATACGTATTACCTTCGCCTACGGCTCGCTAAATGTGAAGCCTGGACCGGCAACAAATCCTCATAAACCTTAAAAAGAAACCATATATCTGTACAATAATAATATGACTAGTATCAGCCAATCAGAGACGGACCACTGTTTGACTGATAATAACAGAAGTGTAACAAGTGATCTTTGCTCCCTCCCTCATCAAATGGATGCATGCCCCCGCTGCCACTGGAACCTAGGGTATCCTCGTCGTCCCAGCGAATGTAGAGATCTTGAGAAGACATCCCGTGCACGGCCTGGCATTGTGAGCCGTAACGCACGAGCACAAACGGTAAGTCAGTTGGTAAGTATATATGTGTAGTTGCCGCACCGTCATTTCTGTAACAATTATACCTAGCAATTATGGAAGATATGTAAGCTTGCGCATCCGTCACGCACTCCAACATACTAAATTTTTCAATGTCAGTATGAAAACAATAAACTAATCGGCATTATTTTTGAATGAAAAAGCAGCAGTTAGTGATATCAAATGTCAATAAAGTCAAGTATTTTTTCGGTTTTGTTTCTTTGAGGCGTAGATCGCAAGTCTTGCCCCTTAAGACGCACTGTACATAAATTTGCCACTGGAATTACAATTTATATTCGACCGGCATTTATTTGGCAACTGATGATTTATTCAATTTAAAACAAACTAATTGTTCTATTTATCCATAGGCAATGTTTGTTATAAAAAATCAAACCTGTCTATTTTTGTATCTCAATGCGATGATATTTACGAATAAATTAGGGCACTGTGGGTCGGCATCATTGGCTGCTATTTTTAAAATAGAGACGCTTATAAAACCTTTTTGGTTAGAAATGTTTCCACTTAACATTTCATTAGCTTCTCTGTTTCTTTTTGGACTAATTTACTTGCCTACAACAGTAGTAAATTTTGGTGTTTGAATCAAACTCTCCGTCCGGTAAGGTCCCGCCTGCACTGTTGCTGTTGTCGATATCTTCATCGTCCCAGTATAAATAACCATAATAAAATCCTGTGACACGATGAAATACATTTATATTGTTGTTATCATTTCGATATCTAATGAAAATATATGCTGGTTTTAAATGAAAGGTACTTAAAGCCTTCGAAAGGTATAACGATATTTCGGTTAACCGTACACTTGATCGTATTTTCAAACTTACATGTATATATAAATATAAAAACAAACAAACATATTATCAGTCTAGTGGCTAGCATATGAATTCCATAATAAATTAACCATTATTTCACACCCCCGTGACCGAAATACGATCCATACCCGAAAATTGGCTTTAGATGTAATTTCGAAATCGAGAATACCTGATGGGCAAACTCCCTTCTTTAATAGACAGTACGATCCCGTTGGCCAGTCCTCGTCATACTGGCTTGTTGATGATGAGTACTTTATACAGAAATGTGTTTCTATATTTCCGCCGAAATCTCCTGTAAAGAAAACTATGGTCCATTTTTATATAATTTTAGTTACTATCTCACACAGATAAACATGATGAAATGCGTATTTTATTTTATATAATTTGTTTTTTTTAAGTATTACTTGTGTAGGTGAGTCGTAGATAACTAGAGTGTTTGTAAATAGTAATAATTATGATTAATTTAATTTGGATTTACATAATTTTACATAGTTCTTACAACAATTGATACTTAAATAACGGCGATGTAAGCTGATAAAAGTTTGTGACAAACCAGATGCAGCCAAACCTGCTTCAAAGACCACTCACAGGAAAACCCAGAAGTGGTCTTTGAAAACAGATAGTCGTTATCTACAGGTAAATTTGAACTTTCAATCAGTCAGTGGGACAAATACAATCTGGTCTTTATTCAAATGTGGTCTTTTGTAAAGGTGGTCTTTAGCATAGATGATTGAACTGTAATTCAATCAAAGTACTGAATGTAGAACAAAAACAGCGAAGCAGTTTTGTTTATTGCTTCGATCATTCTTTTAGAGAAAAGCTAGTTCAACGATTCTCTTATGCAGTGCTGTTAAGTGTATGTCACGCGAATGATAACTATGTTCTGTCTGGAAGGCTGAGAATTATGTTTGGAATAAAAACGGCCGACGGATATCCAGTGTTGCGTTCAGAATTTGCCTGTCAGAAAAGAACAACAGGTCATTGAACAAAAAAATGCAAAGACTTGTATAACAAAACAGTAAACATCATTTATGTTTGTAGCACTGATTTGCTAGCATTAGACTGGAAGATCCGGGGTAGGATACAGAATTTTTAGAAAGGAAGTTTGTTTGAGGCAGTCTTAGATAATATACACGAAAGCGTCCAACTGTCTGGCCAAACTCCCGCTTACAATTGAATATCCTTGCCTTGAAAGCATCCCTACTGAATACCTTCTGGACACAAATTTCGTCGTTAATACACACTCTTGAGTTGCAAAATAAACAATTGTATCACAATAATTTCTAAGCAAAAACAATGAATGTCCGTTTATCATTTTATGACTCAGGTTGCTGTTTTGAACATAGAAAATAAATGTTTTTCTTTTTTAAATTTTCTTAATGCTTATAAACAAGTTGTTCCTAGTACGCTCTATACACTAATCATTATGGGCACACCTCCCCAAGGACCAATACACGATTGGTACTGGAACACGGAATTTAGAAGTAATTTCGAAATCATGTAATCGTGCTTCATATTTCCTTCCTGTGCCCTAGATTGTTTCGTCTCTTTGAATCCATTCACGCATTCAAAACCAAATGAAAATCTTCTCAGACATTCACACGCCTTTCTAAGTTCCACATGTTCAACTTGGATATGTAGACCGTGCTTTTTAAAAACGATCAACAATAGTTGTTCGTTTATGAAACTGCCTGAGGTTTCATTCGATCGCTATAGTGGGAAAAAACTATTTCTCGAGCCGTATTGATCATGTTGATGCTAAAAGTTTTTTTGTTGTTTACTTGCGGGAAGCATTTAACTTGTTATAGAAAATACTTAGTTAAATCTTCAAGGACGCAGGAATAATCACGTAGGATATTTGTTTGAAATCCGGCAACACCGCAGACATCAAATAACTTTACAACCCTGTGTTTAAACCTTAGTAATTTAGACTTTTCTCATTTTACTAAAGATCAACGAAGATATGAAGACGAGAACACAGACAGAAAATCCCCAGGAAATTAATCAGTCTATCGAAATTCAGCACGTCACAAACTACCAATATCTAGATCATTCAGCCGGATCTATTGAAGAAAACATGGATATTACACGAACTGCTCTTATATGGGTTTAAGTTTCACCAAAGCTAGATTTCATGTTTGATACGAAGCTTGGCAGCGTGGTGAGATATAATATGTCTTCCAATCACTGTCAATGAAGCTAGTTTTATATTCTGTCGTGGTCGGTTGCTTCCTATTTTTCAACTTATATTTCTTATTCTATCTTGTGTCCTAGTTTCTGTAAACAGATGAGAATTTTGCAAAATTTATAAATATTTTCTTCTATTTTGATTTCATTTTAACGCAAAGATTTTCTGATTAAACATTAGTAAGCATGGATAAAGTGATAATTGTAATTCCTTTACTCTATAGAAACGATATATGCGAACACTGTAAGTTTTGGGCAGCCGGCTTATCTGGATCTACACTGGTCGATCATCGTATAAATGCCATATCCCATGAAATAAAGGCTTAAAGAGTATGGATAGAACCTGCTAAGAAGTTGTTGATTCCCGGAGAGAAGTAGTTGTTGGTATCGCCATCTTCCGTGTCCTGTTTTCTCCATCCTTGGGCCCATCCTGCTGGGCAATCTCGCCTGGTCTTCATCAGTCCGTATGTACCGCTAGGCCACGTTAGTGGTACCTGGATCTTAGGACGATCTAAAAAACATTTACATATACCGAATCAAAGCTCTGCTATAGCTCCGATCCTGTCGAATGGTCAGTCATTAATCTCTGTAAGGTTTAAATCAATATTCCTATAACCACGTAACTGGTTACGTGGTTACTAGATGTAACGGATATACGTTTTTCCAATAATTCGATGAATGTTTCGGTTACCGTCCCTGTCCAGTCACGCGACACCTATACAGGGAAAATAACGTCATAGTCCAATCGTTCAGCTTTCCCGTATAGCCTCGCTTTCGGCTGATTTCCGGTATCGGGAAGTTACTCGTACAGGACTTCGAAACTGTTTTACTTTCTTGCATACCGGATAAGTATTTCCGCGTGTTTTACCGGGGAAAGAAAATCTTTTATTTTATGCTTTTCAGTGAAATATAGAATTTTCCCGGTGAAATAAAAGTGGTATTTCACTGTTTTCAAACAGTGGAATATCATTTTTATTTTCACTGTTTTTTAACGTTGGTACCCAAACGTACATAACATTCCGAATGAGAACTTTAAGAAATCGGACTTAAGTTTGGTCATATGACGTCATGACGTCACGTCGAAGACAAACGTTTTTGGCGCCATTTCACGCAAAATTTCTGTCTAATTTACACAAATTATGCACTTAAAGCAAAAAATAATAAGAAAATTTGTTTTACCAGTATAAGATAGAAATATATTTCACTCGTGAACTCCGGAATTATGTATTTTCACTCGTGGCTTCGCCACTCGTGAAAATACCAATTCCGGAGCTCACTCGGTGAAATATATTTCAATCTTACACTGGTAAAAACAAATATCCTTTATATATTTTCCCTAGGGAAAAGATAACGTTCGCGTGCTACACGAGTGACGTCACGTCTTCAAGTATCTGACGTAATTTATGCAAGTTAGTGACGTCATTTAGAAAATAAGGTTTATGTTAACGTCAATATTTCAGCGTAAGGAAACAAACCTTAGTTTGTATACATGTACACAAATGTTATGAACAGTAAAAGGTATGCAAGAAAAAGTATCTTGCATGGGACATTCGGTAAAGATAGAAAAATCTGTCACCTCGGGTGAACTGTTCACCCTCGGTGACAGATTTTTCTATCTTCACCTCACACTCATGCAAGATACTTATAAAGATTGCACCGAATCGTAGTTTTAGCTTGATCATGCGATGATTAGCTTAATCTAAGAACGTTTCCAGAATGTACTATATTGAGTTAATACATTTCTTCAAAACCGGTGCTTTTCTTATTTGGTTATGGATTGTAGAACTCATGTTGTTGGATCGCCTATATCGCAGTGACGTTCCGCCAATAGTTATTCACCAAAGAAATTATCTTTAAGTTTTTTTCTGACCATCGTGCAGCTAGTTTTGAACGGGTATTCATATAAAATTTATGCTTGGCGCTTTTGCATTATGTGTAAACACTGCCATATGAGGAACGGTTCAAACGCGTTCAAGCGCGTTCTAATCAGGACAATAAATTGCCTGTTTACTACCGCTTAGTTCTAAAAATAATTCTGCGAAGTTTTATATCATTTTCATCGATGTTATAACCAATAAACGTAACTGAATCTACAATTTAGTTACCTAATAGCGGGTTAGCAGAATGTGTATTTCCCGACTGAGCGTCCTTCCAGCTTGGATATTGTGTAAGAGCAGTCTTCAGATTTGCAGCATAGGTTGTTATTCCGCTTACATAAATGTCATCAGAACAGATCCCCTCTACCACAAGGTCGTCTATAATCTGTTAGCATAATACAGAAAACAGGCAATTTATAGTGCAGCTTTATGGGTGCGGGTTCGCTCCCAGGTAGAGCCATTATCATTTTATAAAGGAATGCTCGCGACCGTGCACATGGTGCAAGCATCTTCAAGCAAGGTTATGCATATTATAGTATGTTGCTTTCTAGTCTATGTAAGCTGACCAAGTGCTACGTAATGTCAATTTGACCAGTAGTTGTGTGGTTTCAATATGAAACAAGAAAAATTTTGATGCAAGGCATCAAAGTCGGCGGGAGAAGGATTTCCATGTACTTACAACACTGTAATCACACTGCTCTGACGAATCTGAATGACTGAGATTATTACGTTCTATAACTACAAAAATCGGAACATACGCAGTGAAACAGTCAACATCCCTGACTGATAGTACGGGCTTCTGTTGTTTTCACGTCACATGAAAACAAAATCAAAGCACTGAAAGTGCGGCAAGCCAGCGGAGCGTAAACATAATCAAAATAAAACAAACACATAATGTTCAATGTAACAGGAATTCCAGTTTTATTCCAGTTATAAAGATTTATAATAACTAAACAGAATGAAGAAACTCCTATGGAAGACATGTTATGTGCTTGCAAAAATGTGGTTGCCTATGTTGTTACATGACATATAGATATTTGATATAAGTTAAATTGCAGTAAAACTTTTAATGTAAATAAACAAAGAAAAACAACAAAAAAGAAGCTGTGTTTGGACAACACATATGCCCCCGGTAGCGAAGTTTGTCATGATACAACTTTAAAATGATAGCACAATGTTAAAACAGAAAGAAATCACTAGTTAGTTCTAAATAATGGAAAAAAGAACTTTCTGGTGCCAGAACCTGTGCATAAAAAGAATTTTACATGAAAATCAATTAATGTAACATATTTATAATCTAAGATTATAATGTACAGATTATTCATGACAAAATTGGGAAAGTTACAGAATTTAATGTAATAAATGCCTAGGCATTTAGTACAAACACTGATGATGCAAGTATTGGGAGGGTGGGCATTTATTAGAGGCACATGATTGAAATTGAGAAATATCCAACTTGCTGAAACAGATAAACCATTTCTCTAAGTACAAAATGGGAAGATACCCCAGAAATAAGGTAGCTGGAGTTATGTAACTTGTCAGGGTCATGACCTGTGCACTGTTAAGTAAGTGTGTTAAATTCATTTTACTGTTCTTTGCAGAAAATGAGAAATATCCAACATGCAGAAACAGGTTAACCATTTATCTCTTAGTATAAAAGGGAAGATAACCCCAGGAATAAGATAGCCAGAGTTATGTAACTTATAAGTGTCATAACCTATGCACTGTTAAGTGAGTGTGAGAACTTTCATGCCAATGTCCTCAGTAGAAATTGAGAAATATCCAACTTGCCAAAACAGGTTAACCATCAATTTTATCTCAAAGTACAAAACGGGGAGATAATCCCAGAGAAAAGGTCCACAGAGTTATGTTTCTTGCCAATGCTCTTTGTAGAAATTGAGAAATATCCATCTTCCGAAAAAAGTTAACCGTACAGACGTACGGGCGGATGGACGGACGGATGGTTCAATCACCAGATGCTGGGCGCGCATAAAAACACAAATAACTCAGATAGAATAATCATTGAAATTTATCCAATTCAATAGTTGATAGAAATGGCAATATTCAACAAAATAAAACTGGTCAAAATATTAACACAAAAGTAATTTTTTGGGAACTATTTAAATACATGTAAATGAGAAAGGGAACATTAAAAGCAATTGAACAGGACAAATACAAAAACATTACAGGATACATTTTAGTTTGATCGAGCAATACCAGGATCAAAATACATCACTGCCCAGAATGCCTAGCCCTGGGATCATGCAACTCAATATTTACACAAGTACCAATTTTGATGATAATTTTATATTCATGCTTTATAGCAATACATCACAACTTAAAGCAATGCCAATAGCCTTATAAATGTCATTTAGTAAATGAAAGAGGCACAACAAATTTTTTGTGTTAGTCATATAGTATGGAAATTGTTGGGTTAGCAAAATTATGTTTATTTCATATATTATTAAGCTTATTTCTGTACCTTGTATGTCTCTTGATTATTTCCACTTTCAACGTAAATACACAGGGACCCCGTGAAAGGCTATTTGATCTTGGTTTCATGTATAACAAAATGTCCGAGGGAGCCAGCATTATGTTAATGTAACCATATTTTAAGGAAGTGTCCAACCTTATAAATCAGATAAAGGGGCTCTTTATATTCATTTCATTAGCAAAGCCCTAAACACCCTTTCCCCACTGTTATCTGTCAACTCTATTTAGACCCTTTTAATGCATGCACCACATCTATCTGATCTGAATCTACACTCTTTGAATCTTGATCAGGAAGTACATGTACCTAAAAGATCTAAACTTTAACAGACTCTGATTAGCCAAACTGATATGCAAGTTGATATGGTCTAACCTTGTCACACATGGAATACAAGCTGTATGGAAAGAGTAGACAAAAACATGGAATACTTGACTTTTGCACAGAAAATCCAATTCTAACTTCAACCCTTAACTCCATATATACACCTTTATGGCATAGGCAAACAGTGTAGATCTAGATCACCCTGAATCTCTTTGCTGTTTGGTCAGGATCTGCACTATTCATTTTCAGATTCATAAAGTTATTTCTGAACAAGATATGACCAATGTAGATCTGATCAGATGGCACAAATGTTCAATCTGATCTGAATCTACACTAGAAACACATGCAATGAAAGGCACATTTATATAGCAAAAAGGTGCTCTTAATCAATAATTTTTAGTTTTGCCCCTTAGAATGACATGAACAATCTTTCTTAGTGAATATTATCATCTTCAACTAAAATTTCAGAAATTACTCTACATTATAAAGCTATTTCAGTTACTATAACTAAGTTAATGCATATAATATATATATTATTATTCCTAGTTTGTCGTCAGAAATATTAATACATCTATGTTCTTTCAATGCCATTTAACTCACAAATTATTTTATTAGAAGATATCATTTAGGGATTTCAAAAGATGCAGATTCTTGCATTTTGATGCAAGCATATTTGAATTTTTCACTTTTGACCCCCTGGCTAAGTTTAATATGTTCTTTTAAATACAGTCAAACCTGTGTTAAAGAGAACCTGTAAACAACGATCACCTGTGGACAAAGACCACACTTAATTTGTCCCACTGACTGATTGAAAGAACAAATTTACCTGTGAACAAAGACCACCTGCCTGTAAAGACCACTTTTGGGCTGTCCCCTGAGAGGTCTTTGTAGACAGGTTTGACTGTATGTTTATTATTCACAAATTTATCAAATCTAATGAGCTGGCGACTGTTCTTTGCTCGTGAAAAGAGTCTCTTCAGAGGTGCAGGGATTTCAATAGCTTTTGAAAACCAGGGGTCGTTTGCCCCTGTTGAGAGTTTTTAATGGGTCATAATCAAATAATTGCAAGTCATATCTTGTGTTCATTGAACTTAACTACTTATAAAAGTGCTTTAACTTCATTTAAATATATGTTCAGTGGTCTAATCAGTATTAATTTCATAATTAAAATGCAATAGACACAATATTTATCTTTATTCTTGCAAAATTCGACCATGTTTCCTTCATCAAAAGAACCCAAGCTCAAAATCAGGAACGGTCAAATGTAGAAAAAACTAATTTGCTTGCATCAAAATGCAAGAATCTGCATCTATTGAAATCCCTGAGGCGGGAAAATTAAGTCTGACATGGTTAATTTTCAAGTTTAATCCAAACTGATCGTCATAAATTTTTCCTGTAATTGCGATAATTACCTGGCGAAAACTAGATAATTTAAAAATTAAAAATACCAGTTTCTTTATTCTATGTTTGAAGTGGTCATATATATTGAAAAAACAAATATATTTCAACAATTTTTGAGCAACAAAAATTATAGCTTTTCCAAAAGATGCTGCATTATTTGATTTCATATCTGGGACATGCTAAAAAGAAAAACATCTTTAAGCTTGGCTATATTGTCTCTGACTACGGGCTGTAAAGTCTGCATGTCCTGGGCTGTTCAGTTCATTAATCTGGACATAATCTCCAGGCCATATTTTCTGTATATCATTGAGACTTAGGAAGCTAGTTTAAGCTATTCTAGTAAAAAAAACAAAACTATTTACCTTGTTAAGACTTGTAAACCTGGATGGTGTATTACTGCCAGTGTGATACAGAACTTTGTGCTTGAAGTGTCTATCTTTAGTAAGACTACATCCTCACCAGAAGATGTAAACAATAATCAGATGTGTATTCATGCTGCTGGTTTTATACAAATCATTATACGCAAAACATGCCAAACTGTTTTAGTAAAGTTGATTGCACATTTATGCATACAATGACTGCACATATGCAATATTTGGGATACAGTTTTAAAACCCTTATGTCCTGACCTTTCGAGATTACATTGTAATAATTTTTTTGTCCATGTCTGTGTTTATTTGTCATCCTTTCAGGATTTCACGTACTATCTGTCATGTTAATTCCACTTCCGAAAAACTCATTTTGCATCATTTTCATAACTTTTACAAGTTAAATTCGCACAAAACATAAGAAATTTGTTCAAACGAAAGTGTTCAATATTTTATAGTCTAGATCATCTAGACGTTCTGTCATTGATCAGTGTCACACTGCTCTGACGAACGTCTAGAGACATCGCTATATAAAAAGTCTGACCGACAGGTGTCGCTTTTGTATGGTAAACAAATCCAAAATCAATCGCGATTTCTATTGAAATATGTTAATAGTGCTTAAACCGTATTTCTCCCACACTGGGCAAAGTGAAATTTTGGTAATATGATATCGAGCTACAAAATCAGGTATATGGTTTATAAAGCAAAGGACGTTTAGTACTTGCCTACCCCATTTTACATCAATGAATGCAAATATATGGTACGCCGTTGCTGCCTCTTCGTGATAATGGTTTTAGACTGTCACGTTGTATGGTATGACAGTTGTCATTGTACGGTTATTGATAAACAGGGAAGAATATCAAAATCTCTCTAACGGAAAAATGCAGTTCCGTCACACTTTGCATAAATAAATCTTATTAAGTATGTTTATTATTTATACGTCAAAAAAGTTAGAACGGTAACGAAAAATAGTTTTACCTACATAAATCCCTAATTCTGCAGCCAAACACAAAAACAAAGCAACACTTAACATCAATTTAAATGCCTTCATGAGTAATGAGTTACTAACAACAAAATCTAAGATCACCTTGTCTAGCACATGTTTATAGTAAGAGGAATTTGTAAATGTGTGTTTTGGCCGTTAATTTCATGGTTTCAATGGATTACAAGAAATTGTTGATTTCTCTCTGTATAATTTAAAGTTCTTTTAAAGAATCTTGGATATTGTCAGTATCATTTCGATCATGTGGGCATTTGAACTTTTTTTGTTTTGCGATGCTTCGTTTTTGTGCTTGATCGCAAATAGAATTTTAGGGATTTTCAAGCTTTATTTTTCTTTACTGTTCTAAATTGTCTTAACACTTTTGTCTTTTCATAATTGGGAAATTATTGACTTTTAAAAAATTACATCTAAGCGATTTCACTGTTAAATGTTTCTAAGATCGCCATTAGGGTATGCCAAAGAATTTTGAAGTTATCTTAAGAAATTAAAAAAATGGTTGTATGGCAAAGTTATTCACTAAAGACGTAATTTTGATCCAAAAAGGTCCAAATTTAGAGAAAAAAATATGATCTTCTTATTGAAATGATTTCATTCTAAAATATTTCTAAGGTTGCATAAGGTAGCTATTGTGCTTGCAACATCTGTATATAAACTTTTCATCAGATCTCGTGGTAACCGCAGAACCCAGCTTACTTGAACACGCCTGTGGGCGCAATAATACAGTTAAAAAATGCGTGTCGCCGTATGATATGTCTTTTTGATTTCCAGCTGGCAGGGCGACAGTCTAAAAAACAATTTTCACAAGACAACAACGGCGTTCCATACTAATGTCCTAATTACAAGCCTCGTTTTGGAGTGTCTGGTTTTTTAACGAACAATGTCTTCAGACGTACTGATAGCCTTTGCGAAATCAGAGCGTCTGAATGATTGAGACTAAATATTTTAGGGAAACACAATCAAGGGGAGATCACTGGAGTTGTGTGTAGTTTGGGCTAAACCCCGTCTGTGTTACGTAACAAACCCGTAAAACAATCAACACGGTATATAACAAACATTAACAAACAGACCATTGCACGATTAAAAAAGCAACGTACCATAATTTTATAGTATTATTACGTTTTGTCCTGAAAAACAATTTCACCAATTATGTTCCACAAGATCACACATAGGTATAGACGCAGTGCAAAGGTCAACATCGCCGACCGATTATGCGGAAACTACGTCTTGCAATGTACAATTAAAAACAATGGATGACCAGTATCACAATTGTACAATTATTTACACTTTTGTTTCCGAACAAAACTCTCACAAATTATGTTCCACAACTTCCAACAGGTACATCTACAGTGCAACAGTCAACATCCCTGACCGATTATACGGAAGGACCGGCTACCGTTGTTTTCAAAAAATAGTCACGTGCTCAGGAGAACTTATTATTTTAATATTTTAAAGAATCAAAAACAAATCCTGCAAAGCGATGTCAACCAGTTCCTATGGTACAATTCGTTTAACATTTGTAATACTTTTTTTTGCAAAACAACTCTCATTAATATATATCAGAACAAAAATACAAACATTTCTGAAATTATGCTATCATCCCCTCAAAAATAGTCACGTGCTCAGGAGAACTTATGATTTATTTAAAAAAAATCAAAGAAATCCTACAAAGCGATGTCAACCAGTTCCAATGGTACAATTAGTTAAAAATTTGTTAATTCTTTTGCAAAAAAAACTCTCATTAATATACATCTGAACAAAAATACAAACATTTCTGAAATTATGCTAGTATCCTCCCACATTCAATTCCCAAAGTAAGCACAAATATATATTCGGCGGCTCATTGCCGCCGACTAATTAAGAGAGGTGTTGATATTTTTTATTTAATAATTAAAAACTGCAAATAATGCTAAAGATAATTTAAAAGAATAGCTGTGCTACCAGTTTGTACCAAATTAGTAAATATTTTAAGAAATGATATCAATGTGCTAGGTAAATTAATAAATAAATGTTTGTCACAAATTTCCGTTGTGACAGAATTACTTTACATATGAAATTGAAGTTCTCTGTGAACATTTTTAAGTGGATTTCAGTGAATCCTGGGTCAGTAAAATACTATTACTTACTGTACACTGAAAATTTCAGAATTGTAAGGTTTTATATTTTCTTTTGTTGCAATCTCACTGTCATGTAACAGCTGCCCTGTACCGAATAGTGAGTAGCAAAATAGGTACTTGATCTCGGATCTTCCTCTAACGTAAGAGGAAATATCCGCGTCTTACGGTCGTTCCGGGTATGAACATGCACGACTGCCTGTCATAATCGATTACTCACGATTAGCGCCAATTAGGCGCC
Source organism: Corbicula japonica (assembly GCA_038501625.1). Lineage (NCBI taxonomy): Eukaryota > Metazoa > Mollusca > Bivalvia > Venerida > Cyrenidae > Corbicula > Corbicula japonica. The sequence goes on along the minus strand of JAZAYU010000091.1, from coordinate 331,764 downwards.
TAGTATCGGATATCTGTGCCCCTAACTGTCATCTTGTTTATTGCAAACCAAGTGCGAGGTGTGTACAATAAACTGTCAGTAGGCGATCTGTAAGATCCTCAAAGACGACTGTTATACAAATTTGTTGATTTTTTTTTATTTTACAGTTTGTAATCGAATACTCGAATGCTTGATGAACTATTCGAGTACTCGTACGTTAATCGAGTACCCGAGTACTCGAATACTCGTTCCCATCCCTAATTTATAGATATACAATATAGATTTAGATAGATTTATTTCAATATAAAATGAAAGTGTACATGGCAATTGAGCAACAATTAAAACACACATGTGCTTGAGTTTAGAAGAAACATGTATGATTTAAAAAATACTAGCAAACCATGTCAACCAACATTATATATTAAGGATAACACAAAAAAAGAGATAAAATATGCCACGTACAAATTGGTCATACAAAGAAGAAGAAATCAGTTCTACAGGGTAGCTGTTTTCATGGAAAAGTAGACCATACGGGGTACCTTTTTCGACACTAATCCAACCGCTATAAAAGGTACCCTCTTATAATCCGAGGGGCGGTACAGGGTTTCAACAACAATTTCTTTGAATCGCATTTTCTTAAAAACAAAATAATTGTTCAGTTTAATAGTTATGCCACAAGATAGGCAATTAGAGGCGCTTCAAAGGGATATCACATATTACGAGAACAATAAAGTTGTCATAGAATAAAAAGCCGAAATCAGTCGTCGCTCTCGCTTCAATTTTGAAACAGCCAATAAGGTAATTTATTTTTATCAATTACAGGGCCAAACGGACACACCGGCAATACAGCAAGCAATCATTTAATCAATCAACAATCCTTTTCATTATACGATCCAAGTATACAAGTCTATACCTTACAATATGTATACACATTGGAAACAAAATAACACATACCTTTTCGTTGCTTAACTGGTCGCCATCTTGCGGACTGCCACAGGGTACCCACTATTTGGTACAGGGCAGCTGCTACATGACAGTGAATCTAGATGTAACCGCGTTGAGTGAACAAGCGAGTCACAATAATTGCCTTATTTAAATGCTAGCGCCAAATGCTCGCAAAATTTCAGTATTCTTACCGATCTCCAATATTTCCAATCAAGCGCTTCCGTGATGGGCAGCGCGTCCATGGAAATAACTGAAGCTTTAGAAAAGGATAGGTGCAACGTTCCGAATGCTTGATTTGCCACTGGGCTGTTAGGAATCATCGAAGTAGCTATGGAAACTGAGGAAGAATATCCCTTGTAGTATCCTTCGTGTACAAGTAGCCGGGGATCCTGGAATGAGATAGAGAGATAACGCATTGGTTGTTGTTGCCCTATTCTTCTCACATATCCGGTTGCGTTTCTTTGTATGCACCGGTACAAAAATTAGTAACTTTAAAGTTTCATTGTACTTCAGGGGTTCCTTCCTCGTACATTCACCGATACTAATCTGTGGTTATGTTTAGTTCTTATAAAAATTTGGTAATAAGAGTCGTATTTTCCACTTGTTTTTTGTTGTAGTGAAAGCCTTATTCACAGGCGAAGGGCTCGGATTCAATTCTTAATAGACTCAAATTAATTTAAGATACTTAATTTAAAATACGGCATGTAGATACATGTAAATGTTACTTTTGAAACAGATATTTTCCTTTTCACAACATCAATCATAAACCAGGCTCATTTACATAGATACTCAGATGCATCTGCTATACCGCACTTTATTTCCCTTTTGAGGGAAGTGACCTGAAAATATTTATCAATGCTGTTTATTTTATCTTTTTTTAAAGATAATTCTCGTTTCAGTTGAAATGTTGCGGACAAGGATTATTTCATATGAAATGAGTTACAACAGCAAAACCATACCAATTTTTGAACTTGTTTTATTACTTCCGTTGGAGACGAGGAGTAGCGATCAACTGTTGTTGTACCAAGATCTGCTGCCATTACAACACTCTGTTGATAAAATATGAAATTGTCTTAATCACACCGTGAGGTAATTGAGAAATCAGCATGTCCTAGACTTTTGGAATTGACTGCCTATGTTTCCATTTCAACCCATCAAAATAAATAGATAAATAAATAAATAAAGAAAGAAAGAAAGAAAGAAAGAAAGAAAGAAAGAAAGAAACCAACCAACCAACCAACCAACCAACCAACCAACCAACCAACCAACCAACCAACCAACCAACCAACCAACCAACCAACCAACCAACCAACCAACCAACCAACCAACCAACCAACCAACCAATCAATCAATCAATCAATATTCGACGAAGGTTGTCAAACAACATAGGCTGAGATTTGTTAATTTCTACCATCCTGATATTCGGTGATTATGTTTCTGTAAAATTATCGAGATACTTAATACTACTTCCAAGGCGGTAACCCATTTTCTTTAATTCTTCGTGACGTATATTTTGAAACTGATCGTTGTATAACCATGCTTTCTTCTCCTCTCTACTTTTTGGCTGGGTGAGGTGGCTGTGCCTGCTGGATATTGCCATTCCTGATATCCATATTTCACTTTTTGTACTTGACAGTACCAATCTTGAAGACATTTTTTTCTTTTTGTACGTTTGCATAGGACATTGCTTATTGGTGCATATTGTCACTGTTTTCATTAAGATGCATCGGTGCGGTAGGTGCACATTAGAACGTGGTTCATATCCCCCTGTGTGGCAAATCTGTTCTGACCATTCAAATGGCGTAACCACAAGGTTCTCTTTTTGTTTATTGTTTGTGGTTCATTATTTTTGAATAAGTTGTTTTATTACATTTATGCTCGGTATCTTACTGTTGCCGTGTTTGCGTACTAGGATCGCTGTGTTTTTGAGTGTGGCTTTCTGGGCTGAAGGTTATAAAGCTGAGATTGTAAACCAGTCTCAAATCGCAAGCATCTGATTTGCTGAAATGGCGACTGGTCGCCATTTCAGCCAATCAGATGCTTGAGATTTGAGACTGGTTTCCATGCTCAGTTTTATAACCTTGGGACCTGATATGAGTAATTCACATTGTAAAAAGTAAGAAATAGTCATAACTACATGATATCTTTATTTGCAGTACATGTATCAGTTACATTTGTAACTTACTGTACCCCACTTGTCAAGGAATTGGAAATATTCTTCGCTGCTGTTAGCTTTCAAACTGCAAACATCCTTCGCGAATTCTCGAGAAACTGTGAAATTCCCCATATCAGCGTCTGTTGCTTTGTATTGCACTGTTCCAGATTTGCAGGTAGTTACAATATCAAAGTATGCCTTGTCGTTTGCATCTATAAATGTCTTCGTGACCTCAAATTCTGGATTCAAAGTAAATGCCGCGCTAAGTATTTGTGCAGGTGATGCTGAAAAGGGGATGTGATTTCAAGTATTAATATTTCAATATATATATCATATATATCACTTTAAATGCAAATAAAAAGATACTACGAGATTTGCGCTCAAAAAGGTGTTGATTTCTTTTCTGCAAATTATACGGAAATTACATTGCGATCCTTGTTCATATTAGGTCGGACCTTCTTTTATGTTAGTCAAGATATGACAGTATTTTAAAGGATTTAAATATCACACTGACGAAAATGCGATGACAAATGCAGAGTTATTCAAACCACCTAGCTAGATTGCTATTTCTTCTAGTAAACTAACATAGAAATCTGTTTATTTCCCAAAAAATGTTTAGTGTGTTATGTGTTTGCATATATTTAATATAGGGACAACGCAATCAGTTCGCACAATCAAGTATTTAAGTTGTACATGTAACACAACATATATTCCTCACATGGAGATCTCACAAATTGTTGAAGCTCTGCTTGGTATGCCTTCGAACCATACACGAGAAAGGTTTGTCGTTGGCTAAAACATGGCGATATATTGCTGTAGGATGCTTCACGAACAGCCGTAGGCTCTCCTGATAACTAAAGACAACACTTGTCCAAGGTTATAAAACTGAGCATGGAAACCAGTCTCAAATCTCAAGCATCTGATTGGCTGAAATGGCGACCAGTCGCCATTTCAGCCAATCAGATGCTTGATATTTGAGACTGGTTTCCAGTCTTAGTTTTATAACCTTCAGCCCAGATATATTGACTAGTGTCTTTAATATTTATTAAGAAATTACATACATGGAATAGTTTTTGCAATTGCCAAACATAACTCATCAGTGCTGACGATTATAAAAATGAAATTTGAAACCAGTCTCAAATTTCAAGCGTGTGATTTGGTCGCGCCATTTCAGCCAATCAGATCTTTGAGATTTGAGACTGGTTCCCAATCTTAGTTTTATAATCTTGGGCACTTATATCTAAGTGTTATTGTCTACAAAGCGAATAAAATATTTCTAATAAATTTTCGTTGATCGATTCTGTTTTGTAGTAAAGATAGCGTGTTGTGTTATTATTTTTCGTTTTTTGTGCGATTGGTCAGTTATCACCATATTTGTAACTACTAACTTTCTAACTAAATTTGAGTTATTTATAAAAAGTTGTTACCAGTATATATATTTATCATTTGCAGTTGTTGTCTTTAAACGACAAGTAGACATTTATATAGAATTTCTTTTACCTGTCAATTCCAAACTGTCTTAGATTTGAAGTTTATAATATGCATTATTTTTAGGAATTGATCAGTTATACACATGCAAGTCTGCATATTACGTTATCACTATCTTACGTCTTAACTTTCTGTAATTATGGCAATAAGTCTTCTAATAATGACATTATTTGTTTAATCATTGTGATTTATAAATTTTATGTGTCTTCTTTATAACATAATAATTATGTTACATGTAAAGTCCTAACTTAAATAATGATTTCGCATCGGAAATAATCAAATGATACATTGTATCAATATAAAATATATATCCATGTATAAGTTAATGAATAATCCTCGGTCAAGATTTACAGTTGATCAGTCGAGTGTACCTGTAGAATTCGTCGTGACAGCAGTAAGCCTGGGTCTTGTCCTCTGGCATCAGGGTCTCCAGTGAGCAGATTGTAGCCTACACCAACATACTGGTAAGGAGTACCCGTTACATTTACTTAAATCAGAAAAAAGTAAAACGTATTTATGAAAACAATATGGTTTGTCATGTACAGGATTAAACTAAATGTTAGCAATTTCAGTATAGACATTTCCTCTGGTTTTGAATATTTATAAATATTTGAATAGTTTTCATGATAGATCTAAGAGTAGTATATGTTATTGTTGTTTTTTTAATCGCTTCGTGATAGAGTCTATGAATAGTGGGCAGAGTGAGTGTCCGAATTCCCTCGGCAGTACATGGTAAATAACCAAGAGGTTCATCGGTTGAAAGTGAGCTATAGGATCAACTCAATATGCTCATTGCAGACTCCGACTGGAAAGTATTCGTTGGTTTCACGCGTAATACCAAACAAACAAATCATCTGTTCATTACAGCGTACGGTATGATTAGCTTTTATTTTTTAATATGGATAAAATGGTAACGTAAAAAGGCTTAACTTATAAATTCCATTTTTTCCATTTCAGGGCACTAAACTTACCATTTATGATAAAAACTTGTTTTTATTTGTTCGAAAACGTTGATGAAAAGTAAATAGGCCTAAGTTTTAATTTTGGTTGAAGTACGAAACGCAGCGTTTGAGTCATCGTGTAACGGCTAGGTTTTACCAGTACTATCAGCATGATTGCACGGATGCTTCTGTTTACTAAAATTTCGGCTTCAGAATTTAGACTATTCTGCTTTACGTAACAAATTTGTCACTGCTTTTCAGACGTGGAAAACCCACATTCTCCTGCTGTTGTTATATACGGGGATTAATCCCACATTCTCCGGCTGTTGATATATACAGGGAGTAATCGTTTTCAAACCTTACGACCACTAACAGAAAGACGCACTTACTCCCTCCATTGGTTTTTGAGTGTATTCCTAAGACTATTAAACATAAAATGGGTTTTTGGAAGGCACAACCTTGGCAATTGTGTCTGTGATACATGAGCAACATCGGTGCTGCATCACTAGCTTTTATAATAATTTTTTTGCTCCGACCTATGACCCGTTGATTTGACGAACCTTAGTCAGTTGACGATGATCTTAAAGTAAACTAAACAGGAAATGAAGTAATAAAAAAAACAACAAAAGTACTTATTAGACCCAAACTTGCTGGTGAACATGGACTTTATGAAGAAGGCAGCATTTGCTTGAAATAAGAAAACGAAAATCGAGGCAGCACGGGATAAGGACAAATAGAAACATTAAAAGAAAATCACCTGTTCATTGTTCTATTCATGACCTTCAAAATATTTTAAAACATTCTGGTAGACACGCTATGCTTTCGCGTTTGTCTTCTCTTTCTGTATCAAGTTGAAGAAAGTGGATGAAGAAGATGAAGTGGATGATATTGTTATAAGAACTCATCCACTATATGAAGTTGCAAGCCTTATATGGAGTTACACTCGGCATGTTCTCAGACCACACATTGACTTGGAATCTGATCATCAAAGACATTTCCTGAAAATTCCTTTTTAAATAAAGGGAAAGATTCTATTGACCTTCCAAGTATATGTAGAGATAAAACTGTTCAATCCTAATTATTTCAAGAATACTGAAACACCCATCTTTTGTTATAAATAAAACAAGACAAATAGAAACACAATTTTCATTTACAATAAAATTACTTCGGATTTGCAGATTGTTAAAAATACACGGAAATCTTGAGATTGTTCAAATTCAAAATTTGCTATCGACCTGCCGGTCATCGTTACAGGGAATCTAAATGTTATCAAAGATAATAGAGTTCGTCATATAATTTCCAAAGGTCCGAAATTTAAAATTCCTTTGGACATCGACCTTAATACCTGTCGTGCGGAAATTGCAGCGTCTTTAAACTCCTTTTGCAATAAATGGTGCAGACGAGAACATGCTGAGCCTAATGCTCTTTCTAATTGGAAAAAACAACAAATATTCAGTATAATTGACACTCGTATAATCTCTCTATAAAAGAAAAATAGTTTTATTACCACCACGACCTCGTTTTAACTTTCGTCATTTGAAAAGGGGAATTCAAGACTTTCACAACAGATTTGTTTTAACACCTGCTGATAAGGCTTCAAATTATAGTGTGACGTATACATTTTTAAATATTCAAACTGAAGAGCTTAATAGCACTAATGCTTAATCACTGCCTTCTTCGTCTGAGAGTGATATTGTAATTTGTAATTGTGTGCACACTCTACAAATTACAAAATTTAGAATCATTGTTGATCCGAAACAAGACAAAGTACCTACTATGTATTGGTTTCCTAAAATGCACAAAACACCGTACAAAGCAAGATTTATTGCAAACTCTATTTCTTGCACAACTACTAAATTATCCGTGCTCTTAACATCTTGTCTTACAGGTATAAAAGATCATATAATTAGGTACTGCGCAAAGGTTTTTGAAACCACTGGCAAATTTTTTTAATTTGTTCTATAAAAAATTCAAATGACGTGTTAAAGAAGCTTAAATCAAATAATTTTCAGGCGTTCTGTTTGTATACCTATGATTTCTCTACGCTATATACTTCTCTTCCTCATGATTTAATAAAAGACAAGCTAACCAGAACGTTTGCTAGAAAAAACCTTAATCGCTTGTAATGAACATATGGTATTTTTTACCGATGGTTCTTAAGATAATTATACTTTATGGACCTGTCAAGACCTTATCGGGGCTCTCACATTTTTGTTATTGGATAATATTTTTGTGAGATTTGGTACCTCTATTTATAAACAAGTTATAGGCATTCTAATCGGTTCTAATTGTGCACCCCTTGTTGCTGATCTGTTTTTATATTGTTATGAAAGAGATTTTATGTTATCTCTTTCTACCGAACATCAAGATGACATTATTACAGCCTTTAACAACACCTCGAGGTACCTAGATTATTTGTTGAATATAGATAATAACCATGTTTCATCTCTGGTTATTAAACTTTACCCTCATGAACTACAATATAATAAAGCAAACACTTCGGATAAGCAAGAAACTTTCTTGATCTTAATCTCTATTAAAATGGATAGGTGACTACTAAAATAAATATATGATAAAAGAGACGATCTTAATTTTAATAAAGTAAATTTTCCGTTTTCAGACGGCGATGTTCCTCGTGCAACATCTTCCGGGGTTTATATCTCACAGCTTGTTCCCTTTTCTAGAGCTTGCAATAATAGTAATGATTTCAATGAACGTAATCTTTGCATTACAGAAAAAACTTTTAAAACAAGGTTATCGGTATTATAAATTAAGGAAAACGGTTTGCAAGTTTTATCGCCGATACCCAGCTTTAATTTAAAAAAAAGGTGCAGTTTATAATCACTATTGCAACAAGGTATGGTGGCATGGGTTTGAGAGTTTATGAAGGTTTATAGGGGAATCTTTTCTTTAAAGAACATAGAAACTCGATTTATTTCTTTTATCCCTGTCATCGTGTTCTTGCTAATTTGACTCCAGGTACTCTGGTCTCGGTAAAATCATCGAGTACTCGCCCATTGGCTTTGCAGTGCTATTAGCTTCTTATGTTTTATTTATGTGCTTTTGCATGCAACATAGTTAGGCTGATGGGTGAGTTGGAGTTATTGCACCAAGATAACTTGTACTTGTTTGTTGATACGGCAACCTGCTGGGGCAAGTGTGAGGTTGGTGCACCCTAGAACCTGGTTTCAACCCCCAGTGGCAATTTGTTTTGCCACTGACCGTACCAAGGCGGTTCTCTATGTCGTTAATTGTTTGTGGCGTCTTCTTTGAATTGACTTACTTATAAAAACATGCTCTCTTTACCTCTCTTCTTTTTTTCGCTGCGTGGGGAGGCTGTGTTTTGTGAGTGTGGCGATTCCTGATATGCATATTTGACTTTTTTATACGATAGCGACTAGCTCCACAAAGCTCATTCGCTTCCGATTTCAAAATAAATTGTAGAAATGTCGATGGAATATGAGCAGAGTTTTGAGATTGTAATGTGATTATATCGTCAGTGTGAGAACAGCTTAATTTTAAGCTCAAAAGGCCGTGGTCAGGGAGATTCAGCTGTTTCTCGATTCTGGAATAAAGACAAGCAAGAAAAAGACGCAACTGGAAACCTACTTACATACTGAAAGATGTAAGATATGCGGAGGAATCAATAGGCCTATATTCATGTTTGTGCGTAATAAGGTCCGATTTAAACAATTGATGAAGAACAAGAATGCGTGTTACAAATTTCTTGCAAAGGAACACAATACATCGGAAATGCATTTGTATCACAAGGTTTAGCAAATAATTTCTTATAACTTAGATAAGGTTGCGTTCTTTGCTGATGATATGCTGTTCTATTCGGTGTCTTTGATTCCACAGAAACATACGCATACACTATAGTTTCGAAAGTTCTACATTGATGTTGCTTAAAGTGTTTAGAATTTGTGCATAGAGGACATAGTACTGTTTGGGACTATAAACATGACATTTTAAGCTAACCGAGGTTTAGATTTGAGTCAACTCGTTGCTTTGTTCTGAAGAACATTACATTTTAGACGAAAGGCGAACTAATTACCTGCCGGTCGATGGGTTGTAGTTATAATCACAGTGGTTGCCGGTGTAGTTGTTGTAAGTTCCGGCGTTGTGGTTGGTTGGGTTGTGCTAGTTACAGTTGTCATAGCTGTTGTTGCAGTTGTTATAAACTGAGACGTTGTTCTTGTTGTAGGAACAGTAGTCGATTCAGTTGCTATTGTTGTGGTCGTGACTAATATGATGTTTAAAATGTATAAATTAATTTTAAATTATTTTTTGCCAAACGAGATCAGAAACAGCGACTTTCTCATTAAATATTGTTATATATCAATTTTCACTGGTATTAAAACACTTAAACAATTATATACTGAGCCAAATTGAAATTTTGACATTAATTTTTTTTAATAAAACCATTGTGTTCAATGATGCTACATGCATATTTTATCCTCAATCTAAGTTGTGGCATTTGCACACTTTTGACCAAACTGAAGGATATTTTAAGTTATTTTTTCTCAAAGGCCAAGTCTTCATCAAATAATGATGAGATCGATATCTTTTACATCAGAGTCTCAAACAGATTATATGAATGTCGAATTCAGAAGTTCATGGCCTGAACAGAAAGAAAACACGATAGTTTAACAAGTGAAATATGCCTATCAGGAATCGCCACACCCAAAAATCACAGCCTAGTTCACTGATACAAAGAAATATTAAGATACAGTAAAAATAAAATAGAACTGTCAAAATTAGCCAAAACCAATGTTGTTTTTTTTTAAATTTTCTTTTTTTTAAAACCGATATATCATGAACCTTTTATTTGGTATTCAAAGACTTTCAAGAGAAGAAAATCAGTCAATATTTAATGAATTACAAAATTACGTTTAACAAACATCCCTTTTTAATTAATTAATAATCATTCATCAAGGAATGTTATACTTTTGATTAAGCACATGCTCTCTCCCTCATCTCTCCCCCCTCTATCTCTCTCTCGCTCTCTCTTTCTTTCTCTCAGATAGTATTCAGTAGAGAAAGGTATAGTTTAAATTAAGGCTTGCATGTTTCTATTACTTGCCTATTATGCTCGCGTTTTACATCTATAGGGGAAGAGCCGTTTACTAACTTTGTCAGAACTTGTGGCTAAACCCCTTTGCTGTTTGTTTTTCACTATATTTGTAATTGTCTGCATTTATATTTGATGAACATACAATAAAATATTATTAAACTAATATAACGAACCGACAACTTCCTGGAGAAACGTATTCGTGATCGAATTCCTTCAGACATAAGCATTCATTGGTTTTATTAATGTAATAGAAGTTTCCCATGTTATTTTCTCAAGTTTTCTTTTTGGCTCAGTATATTGCATCAGATACAAATAATAAATTTCACCAACGAGAGAACATGATACTCGCGACACGACTATAATTTACAGGTTTATGTTACCTTTATATAAAAGCAGCTAGCGCCATGTTTTGTGAAAAGTAAGTAAAAACGACGTATCATTAGTAAGTGTAAAATTGTGAGTGACCGTCAGACCAAACTTGACTTTTTAAACACTGTCTGATTAATAAACACTGACTTGTAAGCATCTTCAGACATTTCTTGATATGCAGGGTTTGGTATCATTTTTTAACATTGTGACAAAAATACAAAGATATTATTTGTACACCAGTAAATAATTAGCTGCATTTTACAATAATTTCATAGGGTTCAACAGGTGTTCTTTCTTTCGAAAACTGTTATAAATAAATGCACATATATCATTTGTATCACCAAACGAAGATACATGAACACAGGTTTGTGACAGATCAAACCGCGTCAGCTAGAATACATTTGTTTCGACATTTCGAATTTCGACTTGTAGGATAAAGACGTTATTGCCCTCGCTTGCAATACTTACTCACGTCATCCGTTGGTGGTGCCCCGGGACATATCTGTACCTGAACCTTTCCAGAAGTTTCTATATATCCTAGCTGAAAATAAGAAGGCATATAACTCATTCTCCAATTTTCGGCCAAATTAAATATCTCTTTTTATTTCTGTATATGTCTCAATTTCTGTGATATCGCTAATTTTTCATTATATTATGATCAATACGCGTTTCCTTAAACAACGTGCATGCAAAGGTCATTTGCAGATTTTACAGATTATATAAACAGACTCTCTTTAAAATCCACTTTTACAAGCTTTTTCTGCTATAAATTGCACGCAGTACAACATTATATATTGCTAAAATTGGCTAAGTTGTATGTGTGAATGGTGCAAACACAAATGCAAGTCATAAAAAAAGATAAATACTTTTCAAACAATATTTCTCTACTTGCCTTTCTGTTATCAGTTTTTGAACTTTTACCGGACATTTCCAGGTAAGCAAACCTTCTTCAAGCTAAACATCAACATAATTTTATTTTATCACCTTTGGTGATGCATGTTATGAATCCTTGTTAAGAGCAATGTAATTTATTTTTTATTGACCTTAATTAAAAGACTCTTAGTCTAAAACACGTGCACCTAAGAACCTAGTTTAAAACTTCAGTGGCAAGTGTTTAACCACCGACCATTCCTTTTCTGTAACCCCTCAATTTAGTTGTTTGTGGTGTCTTTTTTAAATTGATCCCAATTTAAACCCGTGCTCTCTTTTCCTCTCTACTCTTATGCAGTCTAGAGAGGATGTGTTTTCTTAATGAGGCCTTTCATGAATATTTCACCTTTTTTCTAAAATGCTGCAGTGTAACCAAACATACAATGGCAAGAAATTATTTAACATTATTAAATTTTAGTCTGGTAATCATTTCTTAAAAGATTTATTAATTTGTCCAATAATATTACCTGACCATTTACTTAAACTTTTTTATGCGAATACAGTAATAACTAAGATGTGGTTCTCTAAATAAATACAATTCTAAACCTTTTCTTTTTACACATCTTGATTTTTGAGTAACAAAACTGAATGCAAAGTTCTCATTCAGAAACGAAGTAACATTTTTTAAGTGAAACATGCATATGAAATGGCCAAAGCTAGAAGAAAGCTTCCCTATGCCCAAGATCATAAAACTAAATCTGGAGATCATTCTCAAATCTCAAGCATCTGATTGGCTGAAATGGCGACCAGTCGCCATTTCAGCCAATCAGATCCTTGAGATTTGAGACTGGTTTCCAATCTCAGCTTTATAACCTTCAGCACTGATCCATTTCGAAATAGACACCACAAACAATTAATAAAGGATAATGCGAGAGATTATCGTCTTAGAACTGTGGTAAAACATTTGGAGGGTTTAAGCCAGGTTCCAGGGTGGAACGGTTATTGGCAAAACAATTTGCCAGGGGTCGTTTAAATCAGGTTCTAGAAAGCACCAACCGCATACTTTCCCGAACAGGTTCTCATATGAACAAACAAGGAACACGTTGTTTTCAAGTTTGTGAATCATCTTCAACCCACGACAATGTTGCATGCAAACGCACACAAACGTGTAAAACATAAAAAAAGCTAATTGTATTGTTAAAAAAATCTTTCTTTTGCAACTGACCTTTCCAAGGCGGTAAACCTTTGGATCTCACTTTCGTTAATTGTTTGTGGCGTCTGTTATGAAACTGATCATTTCATAACCATGCTTTCTTCTCCTCTCTACTTTTGGACAGTGTGGGGAGGCTGTGTCTGCTGGATGTGGCAATTCCTGATTTGCTTATTCCAACTTTTAAATAACTCTTTACTGTTTTATATCAATGCTTTGTACTTTTTCAATGCGTGTATTTTGTTTTAAGTCCACTTTCTTAGTAACAGATAAAGCTTTCACAGAAAGTGTCATAACACTTGACTACATTTGTCCATTAAAAGGTTAAATATGCATATCAGAAAAAGACACTCTTAGAAAACAATGCCTCCTCCCCACATAACCAAAAAACAAACACGAAAAGAAAGCATTGGTTTATAAAAATGAGAACCTGTGTGAGTATTTACCGCCTGTGTCAGTAGCAAAACAATTAAAACAAGTTCCAAGGGGAAAAACCTACATCTTCTCAGGCTTGCACCCCACAGTAGTAACTTCCCCTTACATTTCCACTTACCGCTGCCAGCACAAGCGAGCGTATCTCCAACAGAGCTAAACAACTTTTATCCCCTTTTTAAGTTGTAAAAATTAAAAAAGAGGCGATTTCAATTTGAAAGAATATATATTTATTAAGCCTTTTTCTATTTTACCGTCGGCATTTCAGATTGCGTACTAGTATTGTTACATGTGGGTTAAGCATAGCGTCAATAGGAGATCATTGCGTAGACCTTGTGTCTCAGGCAGGGAAGATTGCATCATAGCTAAACGCCAAAGTTGAGATTTATTTTGTCAGGCAGAGAAACTCGTTAGAGACGAAAAATGTTATAAACCTATAATTACTGTTTTATCGATAAATTGTGAATATGTCCACTGTTTTATTTTCCACCGTTTTTATACAACACTCACCTGCTTTTCAAACTGAATAGCCAGAAAGTTTGATTGATTGGTTATCCCAGCTGTAGGTTTGCAGTCGAATTCGTAAAGGTAACCAATGCCTTGTTCGTTTGTACTTGGTGAAGGGTAAACCGTTTTTTCGACATCGTAATTACATCCACATTCATAATCACTGGCAACAAAGGAACATAGAAGGAACAAGTAGACGAGTGCACCAAGCTTTTTGTCCGTGACCATTCTGTAAGTTGACACAGAATAAGAGTTTAAAGTATTGCCACAAAATCACGTCCCACTCAGTGCTCCTAAGCATATTCATAGTTACATTATATATGAAAAGGAATAAAATCAAGAAAAAAGTGAAAACATTGCATTATTGGTTTGACTGTTTTTTATGTTATGAAAATGCAAATTATGGTCAATGCCAAACAGCCCAGGTTGAACGCTGACTACTAAAATTAACATATGTCAGTAAAACTAAAGGTAAATCCAGATCGACTGTGTGCATGTAACCTTTAACCCAAGACCAGCAGCGTTTAGTCACCTGAAGTCACATTAGAAGTGTCAACAATAATTATCACCACATAAAGCAAATAGTTGTGAAGAATTAAAAATACAATACTTGAACTATATCGCAGGCTAAACGAGCTGATATACTGAAAAAAAAAACACGCGAAAAAAAACGACAAAAAAACCAACAAATTTTTCACAAATTCTAATAAACTTCATTATCATACTACACAACCGTGACAAGAAAAGTATAACATATGTTATACGTGGACGACATTAAATGGAAATGGAGAAATTTATACATGTGTCTTTTTTCAATTCACAAAATTTTATGACAATAAAGCATTTCTAAAAGATTTTGTGTATCTGTATAAACCTGTAATTGAATAAAAAAAACTTCAGCCTACAAGGGATATGATAAACACTTCTGGATCGCTTCGTCACTGAATCAGTGTATCAGTGTATGATGATATGTATGGAACATTCCTCTTGTTTCGATTCCTGTCCATGGATTATTACAGTGATGTTTTGGCTTAAAATGAAATGCAGATGTACATGGTGTTTGCATATTTCTTACAAACAACATGGGCATTTTTGACACACTATGATTGCCTGTTTTTATTGTAATCGTAGCCGAATAGATTGATCATCAAAAATGTGTCACATTCCGTGCACAATAAATCCTAATTCCTATTATTTAAAAGTAATCATCAGTTTAAAAAATCCTATCCTTTTTTGCATCCGATTACAGTTTCATTGGTTTAATCTAGGTATTCACTAAAATCTACGGTTTTACGTTGATATAAGTCTGCGTGAAATGACTACGTTTTATACCCCACCCAGTTGTTGGTACCTAAATTTCATTAAACAGGTCGATATGAAGCCGGGCATATTATTGAAAGGGATTTCAAAAGTTTTTCTGCTCTCTCACTGTGACTCGAAACTTTTCCAAGAAAAGTATTTTTTTCACCCATGTAAAACTCCAGAATTATTATAGATTTCATTATAAATAAAAAAATGATTTTGAAAGAAACATCAATAAAAACATGTATTTCATAAAACACACAATAACGCTTCTTTTAATAGAATCCTCATATCTTGTGTCGGAATAGTTGTACGTATTAATACCATAATGATCACCGAGTAATAGTTAATAATATTATTATAGTTCAGGACCGATAATTCATCCAGAAAATCGTTAAGAAATAAATTATTATTACCGATGTTAAGTTGGATTGGTCCGCAATCTGTTTCGCCAACAGTCACTTCACCCACACTCCACGTGTTATATACAAGAAAATTGGATAATTGGAGCTTTAATCATTTTCACATTTATAGCAAGTTATATTACCCTTATTTACAAAATATCTCAATTTTTAGACTCCGCTAACAAAATGCTCTGAACATGTCTAACGTCATGAAAATACTTACGTTTCTTATAATCCCAATTATTAGTTCCCTTGCAAAGTTATCTTATTCCGATCTTTAGAAAATGAATGTCGTTATTGTTTACATTGAAAATTGTAAGACATGTCCCAAATGTGAGTTATAACTGATAACAAAGGCAAAAGGAATAGTCACCTCATTACAGTGCCTCACGCGATGATGTACATGTTTGTGTTTAATACCGATAACGAACATAAACTTGAGAACTCTTAAAGTTCGCAGATAATGCATTCTACATAGTCAAAAACGAACAAATATACGCAAAAAACTGTATTTGTATTTTTCAGCTTTGTTTTGTCAATTACTTACATGCGATTGTACGTAAAGCCCCGGTCACAACCCGCCGTGCGTCTTTTTTGAACGTACGTGTTCTGCGGAGGTTACGTTCGCGGCGTTTTTTGGTCGGACGTGGCAAGAGCAGAGAGCACGAGGTGTGAGTACGTGGCCCGCACTCCACGTCTAGGGGTAAAAGGTTGCCTGCATCACACGTTCCGTAGGTGGTAAATGAGTTGTACGTGCTTACAACGCAAGATCTCCGTGCGATTTCCATGTCAACGTACGGAGGCAGTACTGCTCACGTACGGTGTTCTTACTCGCTCGCTCGTTGTAAGTGCGTGCAAGTGCGGTACACGTGAGTTAATTTCGGTCGCTGTTGGGTGATATTTATCAAAGCACTGAAAGCGCTGAAAGACTGGCGCGCTGGTTGAATCGAACTTGCCCTGCACAGATATCATTACTTTAAACATATGAAACTATGTGTGATTTTTTCGTTAAACTTTGTGACAGTTACTATCATCAACATTAGCAAATAATTCAGTATATTCAGAGATTTCAATAGATGCAGGTACTTGTATTTTGATGCAAGGAAATTAGGTTTTCCACTTTTAGGTTGGGGGTCTTTTTGATGCAGGAGCGTATGATTAGTGGTTAAATTTTGCTAGAATAACGATGATCAGGCTCCGCCACAACTGAGTAGTGTCAACGATGAAATGCACAAGGCTCACGTACCTTAAGAGACTGAAACAGTTACAATCTTAATTTTTACGTCGATCGTAACAATGCATTAACGAAAATATTCGCCAACTTACTTACGGTCTCCCCAGGATTTTTGGAAGGGTTGTCGCTGGAATGTTCGTGGATTTTAGCTCGCGAAACTATATTTTTTAACTATCATTTTATACAGTTTTATATTTGTACCAAAGTTTACTGCAACAACTGTATATAGTACATAGATGTTTTTTTTTATATCTCTTTAGAGCCAAGAAAGGTACAAAGTTAAAAAACATAAATAATGTGAAACAATTTGTAAACAGTATGTCAACATGTGTTTTAATTACATAAA
Organism: Corbicula japonica; assembly: GCA_038501625.1. Taxonomy (NCBI): domain Eukaryota; kingdom Metazoa; phylum Mollusca; class Bivalvia; order Venerida; family Cyrenidae; genus Corbicula; species Corbicula japonica. Next base: position 314,508 of record JAZAYU010000091.1, on the reverse strand, counting down.
CTGATCTGATCTCATCAAGTTACAATGTCAACTATATACTCTGTATAGTTAGTTGTTCACCTTCATTGTCCAAGATATCTCACACATATCAAACTCAGTGTTTAATTACAACTGATAGGATTAGGATTAAACTTTCAGACGCCTCTTTTTTTCTTGGGCCCAAGTGCTGACTGCCTTATTATAATCAAACTTCAGTACATCAGGACCTTCCATTGATATCATTAACAATGAATTTAATGGTGAATTGTTAAGCCTGCTTCTAAGCTTTGTCTTCACTCTTGATAAGGTGGAAAAAAAAACCATTCACAATCTGAAATTAAATTAATTTACGATACCAGAAAACATATAGAAAGCTTCATATATATAAAAATAATATCATAATAGGTATTCAGTTAACACAAACAGGTATAATAAATTATATAGTGCACCCCTAGAACCTGGTTTAAACCCCCAGTAGCAAATTATTTTGCCACTGACTGTTCCAAGGCGCTAACCCATACGGTTCTCTTTTTTGTTAAACAATCAACAAACAAATCATTATTTTCCTCTCTTCTTTTTGCTGCAGGGGGAGGTTGTGTTTTATGAGTGTGGCGATTCCTGAAATGCATATTTCCCTTTTTATTATAGTAGCATGAAATTGAGTTATTTTATTTATTTAATGCAAGTCACAAGGCTAAGTAAATATATATAAAAACCATTTCCAACTTCTTGCAACCAGGAGTAGACTTTCTTCCACTTAGGATCGACACCTGACTGGATCGAACTGGCTGTTCGACGTAGCCGGCCTTGATTCAGTGTCTCGGCATGTTGGGGTACCGCGTCCGGCGTCGGAGTAATTTAACGACGTGAAGGGGTACTTGACGTCGTCAGAGTCGCTCTTGAAGGGCTATCCGGAATGATCTCGATCTCATTTCTAGAATTTTGAAGTTCAGAATGCCCGATGGAGTTGGCATCAGCCTCACAAGGCCGGTTTCTCTTGAAATAAGATAGAATCGACGAGTCGTCGTTCTTTCGCTTTTTTAATTGCTTTTGGGGTCTGTTTTGAATTTGATCGTTTTATTAACCATGCTCTCTCTCTCTGTCTCTCTCTGTCTCTCTCTGTCTCTCTCTCTCTCTCTTGTTGGTTGTGTGGGGAGGCTATGTCTTAGCCTAGGAATGTGGCAATTCCTGTTATGCATATTAAATTTTCATTTTTTTTAAATAAATTTAATCTGAGTTTATGAGCCATAAAATTAAAGATTCTTCTGCACTTCGAAACAATTTTGTTATACTTGATGACGTCATTTGATGTCAAATTTCATATCGACATGACAACATTGGATTGTTGCTTGAAGTCATCATTTGAACAGAACATATGTTTTAACGGTTTTTCGTTTGTTCTTGGATGTTAAACGATCAAAACGATGATCTTTTCAAATGGATGTCCGCCTGTGGGTTATTTTTAATTTCCATTTTATCGGACTTAAAATCGCTTTGATGCTGGTGTTAAATTCATCAAACCGAGGAAAGATCAAGAATTAGGAAAATTATATCTTCATGGATATTTCTATAAGGGACGCCTAAATTCCTTACAGTGGTTTATCGTTTGCCTAAACTAAGTGGTCAGCTGGCGAAAGTAAGTGATTTTATATATAATTGTCCCGATTTTTGACAACGTTTGGATGAATAGTAGTAACATGATAAATATAAAACAGGTTATATTTAAAGGTTATACTATATTACAAATATAATATTATGAAGTTTGTCATTACACTCCCACAACGGATGCTATATGAAAAATAGATATATCGTATTTCAGTAAAAGTCGTAAAATATCTTATTTAGTACAACGGTGATTAATTATTAAGCATTATCGGCTATAGACGATAATGCCATTTATAGAAGGAATAAATTAATATTGATGCTTTAACAAAGGGACGTAAATCATGATGAATGATTTAGTTATACATTTGGAGTTATCTTTTGATGACGTATTCTTTGACGTCATCAGCACATGTAAGCTAGGAACGAAAACGGCAGTCAAAATTTACTGAATAAAATATATCGATATCCAGTTACATCAGCGAAATTTCTCAAGAATGCGAGGAAATGAGTAAGGAAATGAAAGAACACTGACACTTTTAGCAGTTTTGGTCGAAAAAAAGCTGCGATCCACAGAAAAATCTAATGAATTACGGGTGGATCACAAACGATGCTCAAGTGCCGGTCAAAGCGTTGGGAACTCCACGCCTAGAACCTCGACACCGGCTGTGCAGTGGATCGGAAGGACTACGGATCGCAATAAAGCCACATGGGTTACTGCCGAATTTCTCTTTGATGTATGCCGGCCGCACAGAAAACGTTGATGCAATCCTCGGCAAGCTTTGGAATTTCGGCGCAGCCATTTTCAATTGACCGTGCTTGGGGCACAGCTGTCATTTTCCATCAACACATGAAGTTGCAGTCGCTAGCCTTCGGTGTCCTGCAAGTGCTGGTCCCCCTTGCAGACAGAGGCCACTCCTACTTGGAATCAACATGAAGTCCCAAGGGGTCTTAATATCAGGTGAGAAAGGTCCTTTAATATTATTATTATTATTATTATTAAATTCTTGGAGACAATAGTGCACTGGTTTAGGCTTTTGCCTTCAAAATCAGGGTTCCGGGGTTCGAATCCATCCTGACCTGGGTGAATTTATATAAAAGATCAAACACTTCTTTTAAAAAGTTAAGTTCAAAATTAAAAGACGCAGATAGTCATTTTCAGCTTACTAACGTCACGTTAATTTTCAAGTCAAGAAAATCGAAAATATCGGAATGCCTACATGGACATGCATTTATAAATTATGTGCTGATTTACATACAATAACACCAGGGTAGGGCCTCGGAAATCTTAAATTATGCTACATGTACATGTAATTATGAGAGGGGCTTCTCAATTGAATCCTTTAGGCAGTTGTTACCAGACAGTATGATATTCAATTCCGTCTGCGCATGGCTAATGAGCCTTCAATGTCATGGTCGAATAATGACGGCCATTTATAGATAAATTGTAGTCTGTTTCTACTGCTAGCCATGTGAAATCTGAATGTCCATCTTATTGTTATAACTTTAATTATAAAAATGGCTCTGTTTTGAAACCCTTGTGTATGTACGCTCATGCAATCATGCATCCATATTTTTGCAAAGCGGCACACCCAGTAACGTCTTCACTGGATCAGGGGACGTAATTTTTCCTCAATCACGCACCAATTTTTTGAAAGCGTTTCTCTCCCTTAAATATTAGCATATTAAATGTTCCTGCAACCGCCTGAAATTCTATCATATTTTTGTAACAGGTTAAACGCCAAGTTAAGGCGATGCATTAAGAAGGTACTTTGATTAGTACCCTAAATAAACAAAATTCTGAAAAATAATAATTATATAAAAAAAAGGTTTTGAAAACGGGTTTCCTCCAGGATACTCTAGGTCAAGTGCACCGATTGAATGTAAGATTTGAAAACTGTTAAATGTCATGAATCTATTGTTAGTTAAAACTCGAGAGGTTGATCCGGAAAAATATGTTAGGACTGTTTGTCAAAAACAACAACAAAAAAACAACAAGTCTCATCTATTGGTCTAGCGCCAAAACGCACAGGCGGTTTCACATTAATTACACAAACGCCATACATTTAATTTATTGAAGGCGTGTGTTCTTTGTTTGCAGGTGAATTTATTCTTGATTGGACAAATAATCAACAGGTCGTCTTTATTTACAGGTGGTCGGTAACTTAGGTTCGACTAGTGTAAATGTTTTAATTTACTCAGAATCGACAAAGATTACTCAGATTTTGATGATGCGGTACATATTCAGGCGTTATCCCATTCACCCATGGGATATTGATTTATTAGGCATTCAGCTAGGTGGCCTATATTTCATTGTTAAGTGCATCTCAATGAACATTTCTTCAGTTCAAGTTGCTCAATTTTCAAACCGTTTTATAATTTCTTGAGTTGGTTATTGCGATCATAATTGTAAAAAAAAGACTAGTTAATTTTTGGATGATTTCATTTCACAGGGAATTTATACGGCAATAGTTCAAGATGAATGTTTTTGCCTTTTAGATGAGTTCCCTGCTGAGCCTCACTCGACATAACGATGTTTTGTTATGTTAGAATACGAATGGTTGACTTACAGCGACCTTCAGTTTTTAATGAGAGTGCAGGTTACTTCTACTGTGGTGTATACTTTGAGGGACCTTGGTCCTTCCTGCAGTGGCTGCACATATGGTGCACAGTGAGATTCTGTCGGAAATATTTAATAACAGAAAGGCACCAATTGCATTGGCATGTTATTAGTAGAAGGAAAGGTTTTGCCAACTAAAATATGTTTTAATAGAGAAATCATGGGCTTTGTACAGATAATTATCTCAAAATCTGGAGCGAGTTATAATCCTTATTACCCTTTCGTCCATCGGTATTTGTTCATGGCAGTTTAGTTTTCATATTAAGGCCGTACATGTTACAGGTGTTAAGAATAATTTGATGCAATTAGAAACTTTTCGTCAATTGGCCCTAGATGCGGATGCACGGCAAGTTCCGCAGGCATTTTGGACATATTTGAAGACGAAGTAAATAACCCGTTAAAAATCACCCCTTTTTAATAATAAGATAAAGGGCATAAACATACAATATATAATGCCATAGACATATGATTTTTAAGAAGATACAGAGAGTGCGGCACTTAGTGACTTAGTCAAATTATGAGGCACATCGCTTTAAACAATATATATAATGATATGTTTAGTTAACATTAACTGTCGTTTTATTTGATTTTATTTGATTTGAATGAATGATTGATCAATATTTGATTAGTTTATTTTGTGTCGTTTGTACAATTGGTACTTACGGCCATGAACTTGTTGATAACAAGTCAATATGGATTGATTTGTTTTGATCATATTTGATTTGATTTGGTTTGATTTATTTTAATTTAATTTGATTTGATTAGATAAATAATATTTGGAATCACCAACAGTTAAAAAATCAAAGCTAGTTCTTCTTGATATTTTGTTTATTCACCCCTGAAAATGAAAAGTACATTACATGCTGAAAAAATCGATTTCAAGACATTTTAAGATAAACATAAATTATGATAAATTTTAAGTTCAGGCCGCTAGGCCGCCAGGCTTCGAAAACTTAAAAAAAATCAAAGCTAGTTCTTGTTGATATTTTGCTTATTCACCCCTGAAAAGTACATTACATGCTGAAAAAATCGATTTCAAGATATTTTTAAGATAAACATAAATTATGATAAATTTTAAGTTTAGGCCGCTAGGCCGCCAGGCTTCGAAAAGTTAAAAAAATCAAAGCAAGTTCTTGTTGATGTTTTAATTAATCATCAACTGAAATGTAATTTACAAAGAGTACATGGGAGTAAATGTACACAGAGATTCCGAGTCGTCTGCAGATAAGCTAGAACTTTGTTAAATAATTTATTTTAATAAAATAAAAGCTAAATCATGTCTATAACTTTCTTATACACCCCTGCAATTTACATTATATGCTGTAAAAATAGATTTCAATCCGTTTTTAAGATCAACCTAAATTGTGATTAAGGCAGCCATCTTCACGCCGCTAGGCCGCCAGGCCGCTAACTTCACGCCGCCAGGCCGCTAACTTCAGGCCGCTAGGCCGCCAGGCCGCTAACTTCACGCCGCCAGGCCGCTAGGCCGCCAGGCCGCTAACTTCACGCCGCCAGGCCGCTAGGCCGCCAGGCCGCTAACTTCACACATCTGTCTCACTTCATGTGTTAAACAATATGAACTTGGTCTAGGGTAAGCTTCAACTAGCAGTGACTTCACTTTCAGAAGAGGTTGCTTCTTCATGTTTATTTGTTGGCCAGACAACAAAGATGCACTTGCTATCTTATATGTTCCTATATGCACAGCGACACTGTCCATATAAAAACGTAAAAACAGCCCTTTTTCAACATTCTGGATCTGGATGAATTTTCAGCAGTGATTCTTGATTAGCCATCAAGTTAATTTCCATGCTTCAATATAATCTTGTTTTACAATAAGTAGTTCACTTAATCAATCCTTACAAACTGAATATCAGTCATTCAATACCATTTTAAATCCATAATTCAGTCACCAAGTTTATTAGTTATTTTAAATTGTGTAAACATCCGGTATCGATTTCACAATTTCCCAAGATAACGATTTAACACAACGAATCAATGGAACGGAAAAATAGCATGTCACTAACATGGACAACTGCGTTTTTTTCAGTAGGAAAACATTCCGATCGAATATTAAAAACAAACTTTTGATAGATTGCAACAAGGTTAGCAGTCGCTAACAATGTTCACTCGTTTTTTTACAACACCTGCAAGTCAGATGACCTACTTTATTCCACACTAGGGGGCATGCAAATTCAGTTAGGTTTCATTCTTCGTAATGATAAAATTGTTAAACACAAATCTATATGCAACTTCTTTTAAATTATAAAGATTAGCAATGCAAAGTTTTTGATTCCTGCAATAAAGTTATTTATTAAGTTCTTAATCGCAATATGACGTCACCGCGCATGCGCAACTATCCTGGACACAATACAAAAAGACCTTTAATATATATCCAATACTAAATAGCATTAATATATTCACGCTACTCAATACCGTCTTGAAAACTGAAGACACGTAAAAGAAAGGTTAAGATTATTATTAGACTACACGCATGCGCAGGCATGTCTGGATCCGTGTTCACAAAACATTCAGGTATTGGACTATTCAAGTTCTTACATTGACTAGATAGAAATGGAAATCATATCCTGGCTCTTTATTAAAAAATCTGATTATATCATTGACATAGATTGTTAAATTTTGATGACACTGATAATTTATATCAAAAACTATGATTTTTTATTTTCATTCATAAATTTAGTGTTAAATTTCCAACATTAAATAAAGTCTCAAATTTGACATCAAATGTCAGCGACCTGGCCTGATGTCAGAATTTAAATGTCCGCTGTCATTTAAAATCTTTTCAAATGATTTTGCGAACAAGGACCTCGGTCTACACTTGTCGCATATGGGATGTAAGCCGTAGCCATGGATTATTTAGGAAGCAATTCTTTCCGCTGGCTTCTTCTACCAGAGCCAGAGCTAGATCTACTAATTGAATGACGTTCCCGTCCAAACCTACCGAGCAATTCATTACGAAATCTTTTGCCAGACAAAACATAAATAAAGAAATTGACTGCATAATTAAGTATAGATATAGGTACACATAGGTCTAGATATGGCGTTAAACCAAAGTACGTTGCTATGGCTGTGTTGATGTCACCTAACTTAATTGTAAGGTCGACAATTAAACTGAGCGTAAACAGTGGCAGGAGCGACAGAATGTAGGTAAATGTCACTGTCAGTAACATGAACGTGCTCCTGTTTTTCTTATTCCAAGACCGTTTATGTCTGTTGTCAAGATCTTTTTCTTTTTTGTGTAGCTCCCGTTTTATCTTGAAGATCCGACAAATAACTAAAGAATTGCAGACAAGTATAAGAAACACCGGAAGTACAAAAAGCAGTGCCCATTGGAAAAAATAAACGTCCAAACTTGTATAAATGTTAATATAATCGGTTCCGGCAAGGCAATCCCAGATATTGTAGACCGGGTCGTATATCATATGATCAATCATTACTAAGCGAAACGATTGGCTGATAAGTACAAGCGCAAGTAAAACGCCAATAACAATGGCTGCGCCATTTTGTTTGCGTAACGGTGTGTTCTTAAACGGAAAGCAGACCGCCATAAGTCTCTCCATCGCCATCAACACAACAAGCCAGGCACTCATCAACGTCATTACATGGGATAAAAAGTTGTAAAATTTACAACCAATATCGTTGAAGTCATGGAAAACTCCAGGAAGTTTTTTGTGTGCCACTAGATATTCATCGACTAATGCTAACTGTGTAAAAACCAGTGTTCCGGTATCAAAGATGGCCAGGGTACAGAGATAAATCGAGTAGGATTTTTTTCTAAGCGATTTTGTACGCATCACCACCACAGACAAAATGTTGCCGATAATCCCGACGAGTACAAGAACGGGCGTAGCCACAAATTTTACCCAGAATCCCCAGTCTGCAATATCAAACGCAGGTACATCTGAAATAGAAAAGAAGTTTGATTAATTAATTGGTTACAGCCAGTTACAAATGTATCGTTTTTATCTGATACTTATTTAGTATTTCACAACGCCAATAAAATTTAATTACAAGCCGCACTGAACAGTTTATTGATATAACGATTACGGGGCACTAACATTGCAAATGGCGAAAAACTGGCTAAAATTTAAATAATTAATTTTGGGAAAAATACTCATTTCTCCCTTAATTTTAGTGAAGAAATGTATAAATCTATTAGTAAGGATTTACAAATGTTTGCAAGCTCAGTTTAGTATAATAAGTGTTCTTAATACCGAGCACAGTCTAAAAGAAAGAAAAAAAAATGTTTGCATGAGAACTCTGAAATTCATGGATAGTATACCAAAACAACTCATACCTTAAATAAGTATATGCTGATCTACAATAAGTTGTGTCCATTCGTCAAAATAATGTCAGGGATTCAAAAATTCAAGAAAAAGTTACATCCTGGTCTACTTTCCAGTTTTCCCCTTTGCAATGTTAGTGCCCCCTTAACATAAGTTCATGTAAGCTGAAAATTTCTATGTAAATAATCCTTTATCATATCGCGTGATTCACTAAGTTTATCACACATGATAAATAATCAAACCGGCTATATAGTGGAGATTCTAATGGAAATAATACTGCACTTTGTGATAAATCATGAAACTATGCACAAGTGTTTTTAATGACAAAATATGTGATTCGGATATGGAGGCATTTCTGGAAACACCTACTGCTGGTTCATGTGGTTGTACTCAAGATGTCCACCCTTTATGGGATATTATAGTTGTTCAATGACGTGACACTGTTAATTCTTTACAAGTGATTTCAAAATAGCTCATGTTTAGAATTCATTCAAAGATAGATACATTTTCGGGAAAATATATCGTTTTCATCTAATACTTTCATTGAGTAAGTCACCTTTATAGGCCAAAAATATTGTTATAATAGAATTCAAACAAAATATGTATAATTTTTTTCTCGTGTGTAGATTCCTTTTCTAACTGGCCTAAGGAATGGGGTTTAGAACACAATTTCATCTGAAAAATATAACAAATAGTTAAAATAAAAATATGCAAGTCTTAAGAGAATGCCCAATGACTCTTTACTAGGTAGTAGAGGATTCACAACTGCCTTTTTAAAATTGTTTTGGATTAATGTAGGGAATTTCTTGTTGCGTGCTATAAATTATGATTTTCAAACAAGGGAATTAATTTATCAGTGAGAGATATACAAAGAATTATAACTTGTATTCCAAAAGGTTATAAAATAAATTGTAATTAAAGACCCATTGCACTCTTCCTTGCACGTTCATTGATAGATAAGAAAATTATCAAAATCGCAATAAAGGCAAAATGCCGTTCAATGAAACTTTGCACAAATGAATGTAACTAATGACACGTAAAACAGTTAAAGAAAAATAGCGAGATCTCAAAAATCCCTTTATTTCTATTAACATAAATTTACAAAAGCTAAACAACACAAAATTTCATTTAAATTGCCCACATGAGTAATATGATACTGAGGAGTGTAGCGGGCTCTTAAAAACTGGCGACAAATTTCTCTGTTAAATGTCTCTTATAAAATAGCCGCAGCAAGCATAGCAAATCGTCTAAAAACCGTTTTTGAATTCAATTAATGAAGATTCCTGACTTGCAGATTAATAGGGGATAATATAAGACTAATATATGATTTAATATTTTATACAGAACAATAGAAGATACCAGGAATGTTACTTTTAATTGACTTTGCCCTTGTTTTCGATTAAATGTCATGGTCATTTATGTTATAAGAACTCAGATTTTTTTTTCAATTTTGGAGAAAATTTTATAAATAGGATCAAGCTGTTCTATAACAATATACACTCGTGTATCAATATAAATGGCCGTTCGTCCGATTGGTTTTATATAAAGCGTGGCTGTCGATAAGGCGATCCTTTGTCTCTCTAGCAATTTATTTTATGCGCAGATATTCTGTCCATACTCGTCAAACAAAACAAAGATATATCGGGTATTATAATCATAATATTGAATTTTTAATATTTCATAATACGCGGATGACATCACCTGTTAATACTAGTTGTCCTTTCATAGCATAAGAGTTAGAAAAAAAGATTTTATCCTGGGCTGTACATGTCATCATTATTTAGTTATCAACAGCATCATTCTACAATCAAATTACTCTATTTATAAAAGGAAATAGTCCCGGCTAGCTCAGTTGGTTGCGTTCAAGGAATTGCAGGACTAGGCTCGGGTTCTCAGTTTTATTCATTGTCTGTGGTGTCTGTTTTTAAACTCATGCTCTCTCTTCCACTCTTTTTATTGGCTGTATCTTCTGAATGTGGCAATTCCTGTGCCCAAGATCATAAAACTAAGTTTTGAGATCAGTCTCAAATCTCAAGGATCTGATTGGCTGAAATGGCGACTGGTCGCCATTTCAGCCAATCAGATGCTTGAGATTTGAGACTGATCTCCAGATTTAGTTTTATGATCTTGGGCACAGATACTGATCATTTCTTAGAAAAGTAGAATAAAAGTAATACAATTACCATAATATGATGTGTTCATATCTTGAAATGATATGTTCATATCTTGATATGATATGTTAATATCTTGATATGATATGTTCATATCTGGATATGATATGTTCATATCTGGATATGATACGTTCATATCTTGATATGATACGTTCACATCTTGATATGGTATGTTCATATCTTGATATGATACGTTCATATCTTGATATTATATGTTCATATCTTGATATTATATGTTCATATCTTGAAGTGAAGTCAAAGGACGCAATCTTCTTTCTTGATGTCAAGTCGCTGCTCTGTTGTCAATGATGCTATCTGTAATGAAACAAATTGTTAAAATGAATCTACAATATGATTGTGCACCTCGTATGACGTGTACTTGTGGTGCCGATATACAACACTTTTCAGTGAAATGAATCAGATTGTTGGTGTAAATAACTGACATTAATTCATTTAAATAAGAACTGTTTTATTTAACGGACACAAAATAAGAATTCTTATTGATTAAATGAAGCAACGGAAACAAAGTGCGGCGTTTGAAATAAGCCTATATTCCGTCTTAATGATTTTCTTCTTCCGTTTTTAACAATCAAACACTCAGAGCGATTTGTTTCGATTCTACTTTAACTTGTTTCTTACCGACGCGCTTCCGTTCTAACGATCCGCTTGTCAATTCTAAAAGATAGTATTATACTTAAAAGATAGTATTATACTTAAGTGGCAAATGTTTGCTTCTGTTTTTACCCATATCTGCTCATATTAAAAGGTTATTGTAATTTTTATTAAAATATACCAATTTCGTTTAAACTGTGTTGTGAATAGTTTGTAGAAAATAGTTTTCATTGCAATAGGAATAATCTATAACAATTGTATACGTTTTTAAATAAAAAGAATTACAGATATAACTTGGTTAGCTGTTTTTACGGAGAAATATGATTGAATCATTCTGATATTCATATTTACGAGGTGTATTTTATGCGCCTGGAGGTAGGCACATAGTTATCGCACTGTCAGTCCATTCGTCAGTCTGGTAAAATCTTGTCCCCGCTTCATTTCCAAAACCGTTTGGGATATTTCATTGGAACTTCACATGAATGTTTGTCACCAACCCTTGTTGTACATATCACCAGGAGTCTCGGCTCGGATGATTTTGGCTGAGTTATGGACCCTTAGTCATTAAAAAAAAATAGCTATATCAAAATCTTATCCATGCTTTAACTCTTAAAACCGCTTTTGGATTTCATTGAAACTTGTTTGTCCCAAAGCTGAGTTATGCATATCGTCAAGAGTTTCTGCTCAGATGATTTTTTTGCCGAGTAATGGGCACTTAGTCGTTTTGACAATAATTATTATATTAAAATCTTGTCCACGTTTCATCTCCAAAATCGCTTGGAGGGTTTCATTGAAACTTCACAGAAATGTTTGTCACCAAGCCTTGTTTTACATATCGTCAGGAGTTTGCGCTCGGAACATTTTTGGTCGAGTAATGTGCTTTGATCATGTTTCACTATAATTTCTATATTATACTTTTGTCTACTGTTTAACTTGGAGATTTCTTTGAAACTTCACAGGAATGTTTGTCACCTAGCTTAGCTATGAATATCGTTATGAATTTCTGCTGGGACTTTCTAACTAAATCATGGGCCCTTAGATTTTTTTTGCTATAACATCTATACTAAAATCTTGTCCACGCTTCTTCTCCAAGAATCATTGGAGGCTTATATATACCAAATGAACTTGATATTTTAAAGCTACATTTCATGGGGGGGGGGGGGGGGGGGGAGCATAGGTCGGTTTTCAGTGACAGATCTTGTTTTAATTTAGTTATTGTGTTATTCATTTTTCATTTGATAAAACCGATGAATTAGTGGTCTGAGTATAATGGAAGTAAATCATGAGTTTATCTTAGCGGGAAACCTACCGACTATGTGACCAAATTAAATAGTATAATAAATATAATAATTTGTATCACTTTCCATAAAATTATCATTAATTTACTTAATGTTGTCAGTAAATTATCGGTTACCGATGTCCTGTAATTATGATTACGTTTATCAGTGATATTCGCGCAACTTTTTGGGGGTTTGTCCTGGCTTGCTCAACCGGTAGCGTAATCGGATTTAAGGCAAGGCGCTGTCACCGCACCGTACTGGTTCGAATCCCAGTAAGGACAATATCATTTGAAATTCAAAGTAGCGCTATCTGTGCAATGTGGCGGCCGTAGAAAGTCTCCCCGTACATTGAATCAGTAAATCATCGGTTACTGATGCAATGTTATGACGATTACGTTTATTAGGGAAATCCGCACAAACTTTGGTGGCTGTCCCGGCTAGCTCAGGCGGTAGCTGAATCGGATTTACGCTGTTGCCGAGCGGTACGGGTTTGATAACCAGTATGGGCAATATCATTATCATATTTCGGCATTGTAGATAGTGTTATCATGACACACCGAATTCGATAAAAGCGAGAAATTAACCAGTATCAAAATATGCAATATTTGCCAAAGCTAGAAAAAATATCTGTACTATATTGTATCATATAATTGACAAGTAGATGGCAATATTCTGGTGCAAGTGTCAGTGTATTATGAAACTTAATAAGGAGGTTGTAACATAAGAAAAGAAGACAAGAGTAAAATAATATCATAACTAATTCAGTTTAGTGTAACTTAACGCGCGATTACTGGTTTCAATCCGAGCATAAATAGAGCCCTAATATGCCACATTGGCACAGGCGCACAATGACTGGCTATTATTATTAATAACAATCGGGTTAAATGAGTTTTCTTCCTGTGTTTGTTTATTAAAACCGTATAGATACATTAATTAAATCAGTATTTAGGAAGCCTACCTATTTATATTATCCTCTGTCTTCATGTCTTCGAAACAAAACAGTAAACACTCCGTCAATCACTATTTCTGTCAACTAAAACCATTAGATCAACTGGGATTTTTATTGCATGTATCCACCAACTCTCAAACACATTCAAAGAAAACACATCTTGTTTCTACTGATCCAGTTAAACGAATTACAGATTGACGTTTCACGCTTCAAAATTTCGCTCTCTGTAAAACTCGTAGCTCAGCGTAGTTAGTTTGAAACTGGGGTTCCGGGTGATCGCTTTACCGCTGTCGTGTTTTAACGGAAATAAAAGGACACTTAGGACAGTAAAAACGTTTAACTTGGGTAATTTCTGCTATGTACTCCGGCTCTCGTATTTTGCAAATAGCGAATTATCAGTAACATATATGTATGTTGTTATGTTGGAAATAAATATGACGCGTGTTTAAAGAAAATGTTTTCTCGCCCATAAACAAAACTGACATTTATTCGGAAAATAAATCAAATAAACTCCATGTAGAATACCACAGTTTTGATAGTTTGTTGTTTAAACAACTGATACTATTTAAATTAAAAATCGCGGATAGAGTTTAATGCAATGCGTTACGTCTTTGATTATTGAATTTCCAAGCTGCTTACCGAATATTTAAGATAATGTTATTTTGTGAGGTTGATGCAGATTAATTTGATCTGCCTTTATTAACATAATTAAAGAATAACCAACACTGAGAAACTAACTTTAAAAAATCTGGACAAAACTGTTATTTTTAAGCTCTCTAATGAAATAGTGAAGAAAGAAAGTAGCATACTGTAGATAGTAAACACATGCAGTTAATGACCAATTAAAAATTTAGGTGGGTGTATTTTCAGCGTTGATGAATATTTCATATTATTCTACATCTAATAAATTCATCCAATTAGCGTCCTTTAATTGTACCACGTGACCGTCCAATATTTTCCCGTATTGGATCCAAAAATGTTCGTATTTTTTTCATATTGGATGATTAAGTGCAAGTGCACTTTACCATTGTTTTACAACGATAAAAGCCGTTGACCGTAAAAATGATCCGAATGAAAAACTTAATAAAATATTGGACCGTACAATATGGAATATATATGGAATAGTCTTTAAACGCTTGAAAAGTCATGCTTCATTTATTAGATGTAGAATAAAAAGGTTATTAGACGTTTTACTGTACAATACGGGATATATTTGGACTCGTACACAGCATGAAAAGTCATTCAAGCTGTGTACTCGTATATCTAATAAATGTAACCAATCGACAATCTGCATTTGTACCACGTGACCGTCCAATATATTCCCGTATTGGATCCAAACAAATGTATTTATCCACGTTTCTATGTAATTCATCTCATGTATGCTTCAAGGTTATTGGTTGTGAGGATTCACGAAATTCTCGTGCAGTGTCATTATATATGGTGTAAACCTTGGATAAAATTCATTCGAGTCGTCGCATTGCTATTGTACAGACATATTAAATATTTCTAATCCATAAATTGTTAAGGACGTATTTGAGAAGGTCATTACTTGACTGTGAGAAGGACAATTAAATTTTTCTGATGGAGTTCATGTTCGGCAACTTTCTTCAAATTTCCTAGGGCATGGATACAACTTGAGCTCGGAGTCGGCAATAACAGCGATAGTCGGAACCATTGACAAATTATTTTGTCACTGATGAGTATTTATTTTGTACATTTTTCAGATTTTAGAAACTTGAGGAAGAGCACGTGGTGTTCGATAAGTAAATCATTTTGATATTATATGTTTATCTAGTGCAATCAAAGAATAGAATAAGGAGATGTATATTTAGAAAGTTTTTATCTTGAATTGTTGGTAAATGTGACATGAAATTGTAATCAGTAAATTACGATTTGTCTAAAAGCAATTAATGCATGTGCATTTTAAATAACATATTTTAATATAGGCTTTGGAATGGTAATATGTATCTCAGTAATTTTTTCCAACTATTATTCCGTTGGCATGTAACGGCAATGTTGTTGATAAACTCACTGGAGGAAGAAATGCTGTTCAGTATCACAGACAAGAGAGTAATTTTGAAATTGGATTGATTTCACTTGTTATGGCAATGTTTGAAGAAACATTTTAATTCAGGGCATGCAGCATTCCATTTGATAGTTATTGAGATGCTATACGATAATATTTTCAGATTTGACAGTCTCGTGATGATTGCTGGATGATGAATAAAAGGCGTATCTAGTCAGCGTCCTGAGAGTGGTTTGCATTTTTTCGGAAATGCTTTTGTATTTTTGTTTTAATTTAGTTTTTCAAATATTGAATTCTAGATATTGGTATAAATGTTTGATTTTTTAAATCGAGAGTTTGAGGCCTAATTTAAAGACTTCGGTTATTTTCGTTGAAGGTTCATGTGATGCTAGAGGGACGAGAAAGTTAATCAGCTGTTATTGCATTTGCATTAGTGTTGCAATTTAAGAGTGGCCGCCTAATCTCTGTGTAATAGATAATAATTTGACAAGTTAATTTTATAACGATTTTATAACGATGAAAAATATTGTTACACATGTATTTAAAAAACAAACAGCAGTAACAATGAGTGTGATGGTGATAATATCATTTTACTGCGTTTATTTAGGCTTGCGGCAAAACAATCAGATAGGTCATATATAATAAGTTATGCATTGTATGTACATTTGCACGTGGAAAACATGGAAAGTGTGTATATTTTATACAGTATAAGACGCTAACTGTACTTTTCTATCCAAATGAAATGAGTGGCTCTTGTTTGGGAGAGAATAAACTGATCAAAGAGCCTTGTGTTTACTTATGATAGTTAGACTTTTAGAAGTATAGAAATAATTAAAACAGTTATTTATTATAATATTTTAGTGTTTAATACAATTAAGATTTCAAGCAAATTCTATTGCTTTACATGTAGACTTGGCTTCATAGAGACTGCATTGTCGATTGGTTCGGTAGAAAATAGAATGTTTATTGAAATCCGTGGATATTTGTTTTCTTTTCCATTATTTATACTGTTTTTATTATAATTCTAACAGTTTTAATTAATTAAGAAAGAGTATGCTTAGTAATTTCAGGACAAACAATTTGTTGATCTTTTATGACGGGATGCTGGTTTGAGCCCAACATAATCATTACTATGGCAAGTTCGGCATTAATGCAGTTGGTCAACGTAAGCCAAGAATCGGAGAGATTGCTTTGTCAGGTGTTCTGAAACGATGGTTGGATAGGCAAGTGGAAAGTATATTAAAATCTGGCATTTATGGGTTCGTATATTTTCAGTCATTTTTGAGTTTTCTACGAGAATGTTCATATATGATGGGATGTAGATTTGAGTGCGAGCTTTTAGCCCATTAGCACAATGGGAAGATCGCCATGTTCCCAAGTTATGATTGTTTGCGTTTTAATATTATAATTTGTACATATAATATGACATCAATCTGTAGATTTTACGGGAAATTATCGGTAACATTGCCACAGTTGCGCTGAATAACAAGGAATACTTTATTTTTTAAATATTCCAGTATGCATGAATTTCATTTACTCATACCAGAAACATATAGTTCTTACGCTAAGTTCCTTAGAATATTAGCTCAGAATAACTTGTCGTTGCGTATTACGCTACGTTAGATTGATAAGTGTGTTTCCTTGAAGGTTTTGTCGAGTTGGATTTGCACGTGCTTGTATTGATATGGTTTTATGATATAGTCGATAGAAATTAAAATGTTCAAAAAATTACGTAATAAAAATCTAAAGAAAAAACAAAAACATTCGCGCTAATAGCGAATTTTACAAACTTTTACTTAATTCTGAGATACTACCAATTCATAAAGGTCTAAGAATAGAATTTTCCCGTTCTTTGTGTTTTTCGATAGTATATAGCAATGCAATACGACCATTCCTATTGTACTTGGTGTTTTTATTTCTTTTCCTACCTATGAATTACTTGAATATGGGATAAATAATTTATTTTCGTTTGAACGCAGTGAATTAGAAAATAAATGTATTTATCCACGTTTCTATGTAATTCATCTCATGTATGCTTCAAGGTTATTGGTTGTGAGGATTCACGAAATTCTCGTGCAGTGTCATTATATATGGTGTAAACCTTGGATAAAATTCATTCGAGTCGTCGCATTGCTATTGTACAGACATATTAAATATTTCTAATTTCCCGTCCCACCCACCCTCATTTTATGTGTTTGATTTCACCATTTGCGAAGACGTTTAGAACTCCCGTTAACACTTTTGTACACTTTTAGTTGATAGGTAGCAGCTTAATTACCTTATTTGTCTCATTTTGTTTCTACGATTGTTATCAAGATTTGGTAGTTTGCATTAAAAGTCACTTAGAAGTTATGAAAGATAAATTTCAAATGATTCTTTTCGCAATTAGAATGGTTCGTAATTTTTTACGTATATATCAAACGCTTATCAGAAGCTGCATTGGACTGAGAACATTTTCTACAATTTTATGTGAACAAGCCACTTGGCTGAAAGTTAGATTGTGCGTTCTGTTATTTTGTGTTTGAGTATGTTTGCTTCGATTCTGATCAATCGCCTCTTGGCGAAAGTGTGCGATATATCCTATTGTGTTTGTTTAGACAAAACAATCACTTTACTAAATCAGTAGTTCAACATAACATTGCATTGAACCGGATGTGTTTTGTTTTCATTAGAGGCTGATGTGGCCTTAATCTCGCTACTGGAGTAAAATTTTATGCGCACTTGGCGTTTAATTATATTCATTTGCATCAATATTACGTTTCCACTTGGCGCTGTATTAGCTTGGATGTGTTTGGTTCGATTCTCATGGTGTATAACGAATTCCGAAATCGCCACTTAGTCTAAAATTTAAGTGTCACTTGCCAAGAATGGCATTTGTTCGAAACAAGAAAAGCAACTTGACTAACATTTCAGCATATTTCATTGCATTTGCTTAAATGCGTCTTGATTTTAAGTTACCGTGAAAATTAGAAATTGTATAATTTAAATTTTATCTTGATTAAGATCAGTAGTTATTGGAAGAATAATTTGACACGATTTACACGTGGAATTGGATATATTTTCTAAGATTAAAACAATAAGGACGAAGAAAACTTCTTAGCGGAGAATGTAGCATTTTAATTGATTTGGCCAAAATATTTGATTTTAATGGACTGATCTCCTATAACCTGACAAAATGTGAACGCTATATGCGATTCGATTTAGAGAAAAGATTAGCCACTTCATTTAAAAATAATCGAAAAACGCTTAACATTAAATTGATAAGCATGATTATTTTTGGACTGCAAATTTAACCACTTGGCGCTGTTAATTTGACTTAGAAGTGTTTGATTGCATTAACTTAGTGTTTGATTACATTAACTTAAATAAGGAGTTGCTTTAAACCCGCAAATTGGCTTAAAATTGAAGTGTAGCATGGTGCTGTTTTGTAATTTGATTTGCTAAGAGAATAGCCGATTGGAATTAGATTGAGGTGTCACTTGGCGCTGCGTAGCCGCTTGGCTGTGTTGGGAAATTGTTATGCCGATTGGCGAAGTAGTGCCGATTGGCGCTGTATTTAAATGGAATTGCGTTTTGAAGACTAGCCGATTGGCATGAAAGTGAGTGCCACTTGGCGCGGCATTGGTTGTATTTAACTCGATTATCAGGTTAACGATTTGAGTGATAACTCGCCATGTGGCGTGAAATTGAAGTGCCGATTGGCGCTGTAGTGCCGATTGGCGCTGTGTTATGGAATAGTTTTTTGAAGACTAGCCGATTGGCTTGAAAGTGAATGTCATTTGTTGAAGCTTTGGTTGTGTTCAGTTTGATTATCAGATGATATTGCCCCTCCTGGGAGCGAACCTCGCCACGTGGCGTAAAATTGAAGCGCTGAGTGGCGCTGTAGTGCCGATTGGCGCTTTGTTGGAATTGTATTGTTTTGTGAAAGACTAGCCGATTGGCTTGAAAGTGAATGCCATTTGGCGCTGCATTGGTAGTGTTTAGTTTGATTATCAGATATTGCCCCTCCTGGGAACGAACCTCGCCACGTGGCGTAAAATTGAAGTGCCGATTGGCGCTGTAGTGCCGATTGGCGCTGTGTTGGAATGGAATTGTTTTGTGAAAGACTAGCCGACTGGCTTGAAAGTGAGTGCCGTTTGGCGCTGCATTGGTAGTGTTTAGTTTGATTATCAGATATTGCCCCTCCTGGGAACGAACCTCGCCACGTGGCGTAAAATTGAAGTGCCGATTGGCGCTGTAGTGCCGATTGGCGCTGTGATGGAATGAAGTTGTTTTTGTGGAAGACTAGCTGACTGGCTTGAAAGTGAGTGCCACTTGGCGCTGGATTGTCTGACTTTAATTGTTCTTAATGTAAGCGAGTTAAGTCGAATGTAAAAAGTTGAATAAGATGATAGGAATCTACACAAAGACGTTTATTTAAATTTTGGCGTTTTCTGTTTCATTATTTTAACTTTGGGCGCAGATTATTAGCAAACAATACTGGCTGTTTTTCTTTTGCATATGTGTAAGATGATGTTATTTTTCTATTCAAGTAGGTTCTGGATGATAATAGACATTCATTGCAGCAGGCTCGAGGATTCCGGTTCTGCGGCTTGACACGAACCAAGACGAGGATGCAGGAATGATGGGCTAATAGACGTTAATGAAATGTTGTCGTTGAAATATAGTATATAGCAATGCAATACGACCATTCCTATTGTACTTGGTGTTTTTATTTCTTTTCCTACCTATGAATTACTTGAATATGGGATAAATAATTTATTTTCGTTTGAACGCAGTGAATTAGAAAATAATATATATTTATTTCATATCGGACGGTTGGGTACATGTGCACTAAACGATGCTAGCCTGGTTTCCGATTTCAATCTCTAACGAATTAAAGACCGGTATATTTCAAATTAAACGAAAGATATATAATAAAAAGGTTATTATACATGTAACTGTACAATACGGAATATATTTGGACTCGTACACAACTTGAAAAGTCATATTGGACTCGCCTATCGGCTCGTCCAATACGACTTTTCAAGCTGTGTACTCGTCCAAATATATTCCCGTATTGTACAGTAAAATGTATAATAACCTATAAATATAGTAAAACTATAAAGTAAAAATAATACGGCACATTAACCCGGTTAAACCAGAACATTTTAAATTCGTATGTTACCTCGCTAGTTTTGAAAAAGAACAAAATGTTTAAAGCATGAACAATATTTTTCTAACTATATAAAATAATAAAAAAATGTAACATAAGTAAAGTTTAATCGCATTTATTTGCAGAATAACATTTGTCATATACAGACTATTAATTAAGGATTGAATCGATAGTTGATGGTTTCCATTTGGGTATGGAAAACAGTTGGGTTGTTTAAAGTGTGTGAAGCACGCCTACTTTTAACAATCCAACTGTTTTTCATACCCAAATGGAACAGCTGTACCAACAGCCATTCGAAAAAGCCGTAATATTACGAATTCTTCTAGTTATTTCTGTATTAATGAGACTATTAATGAGTGTAAATATAAGGATTGAATCAATATTTGATGGTTTCCATTTGGGTATGAAAAACAGTTTTTTATTATTTTATATAGTTAGAAAAATATTGTTCATGCTTTAAACATATGACTTTTCAAGCTGTGTACGAGTTTGACGACAAAGTGAATGACGGCACGCTTTTTCGCAGCAACTCGTGGCAAAACGTGCGTGCAAGGCGATGTCACACGTCAAAACATCGTGCAACGTCCAATAAATTGTGAACGGCTCTACTGTAGCCACGCCTTTTAAATAATACGTCGCACTGTTTACCATCAGAACTTATGATTCGTTAGATGAATAAACTTCGTCGTAGAGGATGAAGTTGAAGTGTAAATATTTACATTTAAAATGAATGTATTTATATCTTTTATATAAATATAACGATGTTTTAATATAAAAAAGAGATATGTATAGGGGCCAGTCTGACAAAATGGCCCTTAGACAACAATAAATGTATTGTTTTACATCCCCTTCATAGTTAATATTTAATTATTCATATGTTGAGAATGGAACTTGAATTTAAAATTAAAGTATTCATTTATTTTAATAATAAAAAAAATATAATTCAGGTTAAAATTAGCAACCATTTGATGAAAATTAGGATAGCGGGGACTATGCACCCAACAAATTTAAGAATGTGACAAGGATCATTTTGTCAGAGACTGTCTCATATTTGTATATGTTTTTAGTGAAATGGTGTCCCCAGAAAAGTCTCGACAACACTATAAAGATCACCGTTATGTTTCTTTTTACTTTCATATCTGTACTTGGGTATGTACATGTACCTAACAACATACTTAGTTCCATTCAAATCTTAAACAATTAAAAAGCTTGATTACTTGAAACTGTAGTCTTTAAATCGTTTGCTATCACAGTATTAATTAACCTCGCAATATAAAACAATATGATCAAGGAAACGAGAGTATATTTTTTCGTAAAGAGGTAAACCTTCATTATGTACAATATCAATAAAAAATGTCCCTACTTTAAGGGCTTACCACACTCCTCCCCAGCACGTTAATCAATAAAAAGAAATAACGGTAAAATGTAATTCAATGATACTTTGCACTAATTAATATTACTAATCTATCTTTATTTTGCATACAGTAAGACGCGTTAGAAAAGTAAAGAAAAAAGTTGGACCTAAAAATTCCTTAAAATTCTATTCGCAAAAACTAAGAAATACAAAAAATAATTTTAAATCCCCACGTTTGTCTAATGATACTGACAAGAAAATGTTGTGTAATTTGTAAAGAACCTTCAACTACTAAAAGAGAAATCAATGTTTTTCGTTTACGCGACCAGGAAGCGACTAGGAAATTGAAGGTCAAACACACTTTTACTAATATCCCATAAAGTTTCATATGTAAGACACGAGGACACAATAAATTGTTGTCACTATCATATTACTTATGTGGGCATTTAAAATGATGTTTTGTGTTGTTTAGGTTTTGTGAATTTAAATAGCAGTTTAGGGAATTTTTAGATCTCGCTTTTTTTCTTTAATGTTCTAACGTGTCTTACCATATGCAAAATAAAGATACATTAGTAACACTCATTTGTGCAAAGTTTCATTGAACGGTATTTTGCAATTATTGAGATTTTTATCATTTTCTTTTAACCGATGAACGTGCTGGGATGGAGTGTAGTAAGCCCTTAACACTTATGTCGCTGAAGTGTTTATCTTTTAAATGCATACTTGGTGAAGAAGGAGAATTGATATTGCCTATATTAAATTTTCGAAACATTTTATGCACATAAAAATTTACATTTATTTGGTTCATTTTCAATCTGCACTAACTTTGCAAGTATAAAACCTTTCGAAGGTTAAAGCGACTTCAACAAACGTTCTCAGACTGGTACCATTCTTCCTCCGGATGTAACAAGATACAGGATGCTTACCATTGTATGACTGGTTATTAGCTAATATTACACATCCTTATACGACATATTTATTGACCTCCATACTCACTACGAAATATTATTCATATTGTAGATTTTGTAATATCTAATATGTTGGCTGGACCATATATACTGACCCGTATCTAATGAAGGGCTGTCTACCATTATCATGATTGCACGTTCTTCGATAAAAAAGAAAATTATCAAAGTCTCTCTAACGGCAAAATACAGTTTAAAACACTTTGCACAAATACGTGATACTTATGTATCTTTAATTTGAATACGTACCCTATGTTAAGAAACGTTAGAATAGTAAAGAAAAATAACTACATGTAGACCTAAAAAATTCCCTAAAATCCCAGTTACATTCATACACAAAAAATAAACATCACATAACTTCATTTTAAATGCCCGCACGAGTAATATGATACTGACAACAATATGCTGTGTCCTTTTTTAACGTATGTAATCAATATGAGATTGGTAAAAGTGTGTTTTACCTTGAATTTCCTGGTCTCTTCCGAGGTGGCAAAGGTTCATTTCTCTTTTCACAATTGAAAGGTCTTTAAAACATTGTCTTAAAAGTATAACAGTAGTAAAAGTGTGTGCTGATTTTGTGTTGTGTGATACATCATGACGAAACATCCACGCGGTCTGATCAGGGTCTACACGCTGTTTAGTCAGTAATGCATTCATAATGTATTTAGGAAAGAATGTAACCTTTTTTGGACTTTGATCTGGAATAACATTTATCGCAGTCAATAAGCCCATTTTATCGCAAAGCCAATACGCCTCATTTTATCGCAATGTCAATAAGCCCCATTTTATCTCAAGGTCAATAAGCCCCATTTTATCGCAAAGCCAATACGCCTCATTTATCGCAATGTCAATAAGCCCCATTTTATCGCAAGGTCAATAAGCCCCATTTTATCGCAAAGCCAATACGCCTCATTTTATCGCAATGACAATAAGCCCCATTTTATCGCAAGGTCAATAAGCCTCATTGGATACCGACCCTTGATGTCATCAACATTGACTGTATAATACTCAACAGTCTACATTCCTGCATAAATAAACTATATTAAATGTCAAAAATAAATAGGACACTTTTGAAAATGACAACGGTTAATCATAAACCCTTATACATGTAATATGAATATATCTTACCAAAATATACGTTTTACTACTATGCTAATTAATCTTATATTTAAAAAAATGAAAATGATATACTAGAGGTGTTAGGGATATTTACATTGTTTCAATGTTTATCAGAATTTGCCGAAAAAGACTTTAATAACAAAATATAAAGTAGCTGCATTAAATCACTGGTGAAGCCTTTCGACTATACAACAAGTGAAAATAATGAAAGGAACACGGTACAATCTGCTAACCACAAATCGAGGGATGCACGCTAGACTGTCGTAACTCCTTTAAACTTCAATTCAGTAATCACAGTCGTGCACGTAAACTTCGATATAATGTTTTTTAAGTCAACTGACAGGTTTCTAAAGTCTGAAAAGAGATATACCCATCACTTCCGAGGAACAAAAACAACAACATACAATCCAATTAAGAAATAACACAAGAGTACAATCACGTAAGTTTAGTTAATCAAGAGTTATCCATTTACTTGATGGATACTACTTACATCCCATGTGCGACCAGTGTACTCGTAGATCCAGATCAGAATGGAAATTCGTGAAGTCTGATCATGTTTACACTGTTTCTAACCTAGTAAAACTTAAATCGAACAGTGCATATGCTAATCGAACTGCACGGATGTGCAGGCTGACCCCAAGACCATAGAAACTAAATATGGAGACCATTCTGGTCGCAATTTCAGCCAATCAGATGCTTGACATTTGAGACTGGTATCAAATATCACCTTTATGGTCTTGGGTCTTGATATTATAACATATTCACAAAACTTCTTTCCTAAACTGTTTGACCTAGATATTAATATTCAAATTCAAACATTGATATGATGTTTATGAAAATCAACAGAAAATCAACAACAAAAGTTACTGACATTAAAACCTGGCCCCGTGTTCACAGAACTATCTGACATTGATTTTCTTCTGCTTCTTCCATAACCAGTATAGCTTCTCCTTGATAAACTTTTCTCTCCAAGACTTCGAACCAATTCACAACGATACCTTTCACCAGACAAATATAAATAAATTGACGGCATAATTAAGTAACGAAATAGGCACACATAGTTCTATGTATGGCGTAAAAAACGTTTCTATGGCAGTGTTGATTTCACTTGACTTAATTGCAAGGTCAACAATTAAAACAGCGTAAACAATGGCAGGAGCGTCAGAATATAGGTAAATGTCACTGTCAGTAACATGCACGTGCTCCTGTTTTTATTATTCCATGTCCTTTTATATCTGTTATCAAGACACCTTTCTTTGTTTTGTAATAATGAACAGTGACATTTTAGGCCCTGATCTGCCT
The DNA here is from genome assembly GCA_038501625.1 of Corbicula japonica. Taxonomy (NCBI): domain Eukaryota; kingdom Metazoa; phylum Mollusca; class Bivalvia; order Venerida; family Cyrenidae; genus Corbicula; species Corbicula japonica. The sequence goes on along the minus strand of JAZAYU010000091.1, from coordinate 289,070 downwards.
GAAACCGAGAGCCCAGACCAAGCAAATGACCATACTGATGACATCCGTATGCTTATTCAGGTCATTCATCCATACCAGCGAAGTCTTTTACAGAACTTAAATTTCAGGTAAATTAAGCCATGCTGAATCAAACCAAAGACCTTTATGCCAGACTGGCCAGAATGAAAAGCAGTGTCCAAAAAAAAAAAGAACCCAAAGTATCAAACAGGTAGATCCCCAAATCGAAAATGTTTTAATGTGGCGTACTAGGTCATATTCGGAAAGACTGTTCATCCCATGAAGACCATAAGAACCATTCATATAATATGACAGACTTGACAGCTTACTATAAAGCAGTAGAATCAAGGTTGCTCTTACTTTTTGTTTTACAGAATAAGGACAGCAAATGGTAGATCTATTGACTGTTAAGGTTTTGTTACATTAAATTTGGGGTCTGATGAATTTGTTTTTTATCACACCTTACTTGTTGCAGAGGTTGACACTCCATGTATTTTACGTTGGGATTTTATGGATATGACTGTTGGCCATGGGTGCAGGTGTAAATCATTACAATTAGATGAAAAGGGAACTTTGAAGGCCATCGAACACGACACATGAAAATAATGCAGGCTCGGTTCTATTGAGCCTGTTCATGGGCAATAATGTAAATGCATATTACTGCTTAAGCCGACTAGCCACGGGATGAGCGCAACAAAAAGTTAGCATGACAGAGACCATAGAGTTTCCACCTATCAGCGAGACTGTATTAACTGGTAAAATTGTAGAAGAGTTACCTACCTATAGGAATGACTGATGATTGTCATGAGTCATTTGACCATGTGTGTACTTATTGCCAAAGCTGTGGTAAACACGAATTACTGTACCATTAATTTCAGACTTGTGAAAACCAACTACCATCCCATTAAGCAGTACCAAAATCAACCGTAGACTCTTATTTCAAAGTAACCGTACTAGACAATGATGGTGAGGTTCCGGTTAGAGCCAACCAGGGAACCATTGACAATAATTCCAGTCTCTAGTTATAGGTCATTTGCTACCAGTGTTTGAAGAAAGCAAGGCTAACTTCCAACCTAATCTGCAAATAAAGGTTGCTCATCTTTTTAACAAATAGCAACATATTTTAGAATGACTTAATCTGATTTGGGCGAAACTAAGTTCAGTTAAGCACAAAATCAGTACAAGGGTAGTTACCCCAATAAAACTGCTTCCCAGAAGTACAATAAATTGTTCAGAAAAAAGGCGTAACAAGGAAGTAGACCGCCTATTGGTTGCACAAACCATTGAAAAATCAAATGGACGCTTGGCTAGGATTGTTCGCGGGACACAGGATAAAAAGCCTGATGGTTTCCTTAGACTAACCTTATATTTTAGAAAACTTAATTTAGCCACCCTTAAGGATTTATATCTTTTGCCGTGAGTCCCAGATTGCCTTCAAAACTTGATTGTTTAAGTTTAGCGAAATTCTTTTGTTGCCTTGATTGCTCTTCTGGGCTAAAATGGACCCACATCAGTCGAGGAATTATCCCGTTCAGGAAAGTTAGTGATTCTTCTTTTGACTTTACCGATCAGAAATAAATTATTTTAAAAAATCCCGATCGGGAAAGAAAACATATTTTTATATACCTTGGGGTATGAGCTCCGGGCATCACCGAACACTTTGGTGTTAAACATTGATTGCTGAAATGCATTCTTAAAAGAATTATCTAAAATTCTACAGAGGCCAAATATTTAAAATATTTTCGTTTGTGAGATACCGGTAGTCAAGGTCAAAGTTGAAAGTTAATCAAGAGAGCTTACAATTTTCAGGACTTTCCCGTTTTGAACAAACACTTTCCCGAAAAGGTAAGTAATGACAATTTCTATATCAAGCTGACATGTTACACGTTTCCCGATTCGGAAAGCAATTTTTCGAAGTGAAAAAGTTTTCATTTAAATTCGTAATATATTCCATTGATATTATATTAACATGACAGGGACGTTAAGCAAGAGTGTGTCACTGATTTTAGACATGAGGAATAGAATCTGCAAAATGGTGAAGCTATCTTCGTCTTAAACAAAATTCCTAACATAAATGCGCAGCCCTAGAAAATGTGTACATGTATCAGTTGAACAGTTCAAATTGAATCACTCCCCATTCTTGAAACGAAGTGTTTATGATAAAAGCTCATATCAAAAAGTAGTTTGAGCATTGGATAGTGCCACGTTGTAAATCAATCACTGTTTGGAAATGGAAAATGTATTGCACCATGATTATTAAAGACATTGGTAACTTTGATTGATGGCCAATTGAATGTGGGGGGATTAGACACGAGGAAAGCAAGACAAACAAAACTGTAAAACAAGTTACTGTTTCTGTATTTAATAAAGTGTTGCAATTGAGGCCCGACTATAATTGTAATTAGAGTTTTCATGTGAATGTAAACTGATTAATATGTAATATATAAGCTTATTCTTTGATGCCCGGAGCCCATACCCCATATATAGGTAAATAAAAATGTGCGTTTATTTCCCGATCGTGAAATTTTCTAATCAATATTTTCTGATCGGAGAAGTGAAAAGGGGAATCCCCAACTTTCTGAACTGAAAAGTTCCCAGACTTCGGATGATATGGACAATACCAGATTTGTTTGCCTAAACGGCCACAAATACCTATATTGAGTTCATTTCCTGATAAAAACTGTCTATTTCGCGGGGTCTTGGGCATTAAATTCAGAACCCACCGGGACAACTCAGTCAGTAGATGAACATACTTTGTTTGCATGATATCATTCCTGCGCACAGATCAGGATCTAAACATACCAATTCAGAGTGTCTATGCAAAAAAAACAACATGTGGAAATTGTACTGTGCGAAACGTGAACAAAGAATGCCAAGAACCTACAGATGACAGATGCATACCCTCATGCCAAGTTATGACGCTGGAACAAATTAAAGTTACCAGACCACAGACAGTAAATGATAAAGATGTGAACGAAGTAACTGTTTGATGCCATAAATACCCCAAGAAAGAGTTTCACAAGGGCAGGACTTGACAAATTCTAGTCATTGTGAGCTTGAAAGGCTAAATAAGGATTCTAACACTTCTAATACAAAGTAGATCCCTGAAGAATTCTTATGATAACTTAAAGAATGATTGGGAAAGCCTAGAATTTTGGATGCATAGCTTTCAAATCATACCATGAAATCAAGTAAAACATATGTTGTTTAATCTTGACCTTCTGCCGACAAAAATAATTTCCTAATTCACAACAATTAATCCTTTATGAACAACTGTTCAATGAATTGAATCGCTTTTTGCGCAGAGAGTTTGACAATTGCTTGGGAAAATATTCAAAATGTTAATTGATTTTAAGTTTATTTATCATATCCACTTACTGATCATTTCTTAGAAAAGTAGGATGAAGTAGACTAAAAGTATTTTTTTACCGCTTCCTTCATATGATATTTTCATAATCTGGGTGTGAAGTCAGCATGGTCAAAGAACGTAATATCTTCTTCGTCAATGTCAAGTCGCTGCTGTGTTGTCAATGATGTTATTTGTAATGATACAAGTTGTTCAAAAGCATCCACGTTATGTTTTTGCAAACGTTATTGTTCTTCGTGTTTTTAGATTATGTTTGTGAAAACAAGACCCTCGTTACATGCAATTCAAAAAAACATCGTATCTTCTGATTCGTTGTCAACCTGATTGAAATACGAAATGTAGACTTCGAGTGAGTAATGTAATTGAACATAATTATAACTTCAGGTTGAAGTATATATGGCTTGACGTTAACCGGTTTTCACTGTGTTACGTCAAATTATTATAAAATGTGTTTAAAAATTTGACATAGACGTCGCCAGACCTGTTAGTATTTATACGTAAACCATGTCGAGGTGTTCCACAAAGTACACCATGTCGAGGTGTCCTATTGGGAATGTGAAACTTATTATAAGGTAAAAACGTAATGTGTAAAATTGTAAGAGCGGAAAGTCTTTTCTTGTAAACTAAGCAGATACCTGGGATGGGTACCATTACAATTATAATTTAATTAATTAATAATTATTTTAAATAATTTAACATTATTATTAATTAAGCTCAACTTAATTATCTTAATTGTAATTTATTAATAACAAAGTAAAATTTGACATGTAATTGGCAATTAGAATTAATTATTGTTAATTATTAATATATATTATTGAGAGTTTAATCTAAAATAGATAAAACGCTTCTAGTTTAAATTTAATGGTTATCTTTTAAGAGGATAAATTTAATAATACAACTTTCACTGATTTCTAATAGAATCTATTGATCATGTTGATAAATACTAAAAGTACATAAATGACACAAAAGTGCTTTGTAAATTGTTTAACAGGGTGGCTAAACACGTGACTTTTAGAATGTCGTGCAAACATATATAATTTTATTATATACCCATGAATGATTTTAGCATAGTGCATCGCTAATCCGCAAAATTGATACAACTCGTCAGATTAGAAATGTTTGTATCAATGCGCATTTCCAATTCTTTAGTTACACAAGGTTGTCGTAATTTTCCGGCACATAACGAACTCCAAAATAGAAAATTGCAGTCGCAGTTTTACAAACGTAACGGTATTTTTTACGCCATTCATAAATTTTCTACGCCATTCATAAATTTACTATCGCGTTACTATTTTTATTTCTGCTTTTACGTAAACCACGTTTTTTGACTAAAATTTTTGTTGTTTAGTTTATTTAAATTTGTTTTGAGCGAGAAGGGTATAAAATAAAAGGAACGTAATGACAGTATGCATTTCTCGTTGCGTATGTAACCACATCACGCTCGACCTTCGGTCTCGCGCGATATTGTTTACATACCCAACTAGAAAAATACGAACCTACAAAATGCATACTATTATAATATTCCATATGTATCAGAAAAAACTCGTTTCATGGACATTTAACCTCAAATAGCAGACGACTGTCGTTTTCTCTAACATTCAAAGACATTTCAAACAAAAGTTGTATTTGAATGTTTGAACAAAACGGCGGCCGATGATATGATATGATCAAAATCGGTCAAGGAATTACTGAAATATAAGCAAAATACCTACCCGAAGCCAAAGATTTTTCTGATATAAATGCGTGTACGACATTCTAAAAGTCACGTGGTATAGCCACCCTGTAGATGGCAAATAGGACAAATAAACAAAAATGGAAAAAACATGACTAAGACCCATTTGCAAATTAGATAGTTAATGAAATAAGATTGCTAACATTGTCCGAGCTTGCAATTCAATATTCCTCTTAACGAAAGAAAATGTAATTATTGGTGAGATTTAGGAGACTAATTTCGTTATATATTACAATGTAATCACTTTAATACCTTAAGAAAAAATATGTCAAACCCTTTCATTTTAGGAGGCCGAATACACAGAAACTTAAAGATCTTTTAAATACAGACGATATATTGGAATTAAAGAAACTAAGTTTATTCATGGACATCATTAGAAAAACCATAAATTCATGACGAACTGTATTTCAAGGATAGCAAAATATCATTAAATTATTCACTGTATAACTACTATTTTTATTATATGCATGTTCTTTACAATACACACTACTACTGTAATAATCCAAATCAGTATATTATTCGTATAAACGATTGTTGATTAAGCATTATAATTTCGTTACATTGATATAATTAAATAAATACATGTATAAGCCTTTTGTTCTGTTTTAAGAGCTATGTACTTGAGTAATATCTTGTAAACATATATCCTGTGTTTAAGTTTGTATAACTATTTATCTGCACAGACACTTCGGTTACCAAGCGTTGTAGTGATGCCAGTCAAAACCTATTTCAATTTGAATAAGATGTTTACGTCGCATCATTTTACCGGTAAGTTATCTTTATTTGTTGAACTATTTTGATATCAATGACCTCGAGAATTAAAAAGTTTTATTTATTAAACTTATAACTTTCACTGGGTTTATGTTAATGAAATGTAACGTTTCACTGTGTTCTACTAAATAATCAACGGATGAGTACAGAAAAATTACGTTGATCTTTGTTTCAATGTGCTCGTGAATAAACATCAACGCTGGGTATTTGAGTGTTTTATAGTAAATTCTTCAAATTTTAGCGAGACGCAAACCCTCCTAAATATTTATAGGCTGCTAATCTCGGCGGAAAAGACTCCCGAGCTGATGTGTGCTTAACTTACAAGTCCTCCAAAGAATTCATAGGGAATAATTTTTGAACAACAATATAGAAAATGAATGTTCTTTTCAAGATCGTAATATATCAATGACTGTCGGTTCAATAAAAAATCAATACTATTGATATATTGATGCACACATTTTGTGACGCCAGCAAAACTGTTTTCAATTTAGAATAACTTCTGAATAGTTTTCACACTAACATTCGGCTATAATATAAGATTGTGCGATACATTGCCGCACTGAGCACCTGGAGAAGTAGATAACAGTTAACTATTTTGTTAACAGCCACGTTTAGAGACAGAAATGGAAATAAATTTATCTATTTATTATACGCCTTTATCAAGTTATCATACGCTTCCAGAGATAAACGTTTTCTTCAGTTGTTACGTCCAGTTCGTTTTATCTCATTTTTATTTAACTTCATTTCAGCAAATCAAGCATGTTACACGCTTGTATCTTCCATGTTTTCGTTTCGCTTGTGACTATTGTTAAAGGAGACTATGACTGTGTCTGTAACTATAATGTAGAATTGCCCGTTCTACCGACACCTGATGAAACAGCAACGCCACTGGGATCTATGTACGAGTTTGACTGTAAACCAATGTCCGCTATACAGGCTCCAAGTAATTATTACACGTTGCAATTCGAGAAACAGGTAAATCAACACATATTATTTTCACGTCTGATGTTCTGTAGAGTAATGCTACGAATTCATTAGCCAATAGCAGTGTGAATGAGTTGAACTAAATGCTGAGGCTGCATTGCAGAACGTTTCAATGGCACCATTATAAAATTGCTGACCTATGACATTTGTCAAAAGATTGAAGGCGGGCAACTCTGTGTTTGACTCGAAATCTTACAGCGTTAATATAATTCATTTTACGTTGATTTCTCAGCTGACATAGTTCAATTATAGTATACAAAAAAAGAAAACGTTCTTTTATACAACGTTTTTCTCATCCGTACAGTAAAATAGAAGATTGTGTATCAGGTGTAAGTATCGGAACTGTCGAAAACTTTTAAGCCGGCGTACCTACATCTGACGGGAAACCCTGAAATTCATTAACCGGTCTAATTAAAAAAACAACATAGAATTTTGCGTAATCTGTGACAATAATAAGTCACAGAGATCCTATTATCTTGCGTCGCCCATGGTGTCATGTTGGGATCTCCTCTAGTCACTTTTTACGATAAATATATTTACATAGTCATGTATTTTAGACCAAACGTATATTTTTGCAGCTCGGCTTTGTTAAGACAAATTCTCAAGTAAGACATCAAATATGTCGAGGAATCCCTCCAGACGAAGACCTTAGTAAGTTGATGACATGTTTTGTAATAACTTAATTGAATAAAGGCTTTTGTTGGTGTTGACAGAGCCACATCCAAAGTTTTTTTTCGAACTTTTCGATATTAATGGACGCTTCTGATAAATTGTGTTCTATTATTTGATTTACGAAATGCTTAGTTTCAACATGTGCAAGGGTTACACCTTATACCAAAGTAAATCGGAGCCCGCATGTATACTAGTGGTTTATTTCCTTGTTGAGTGTCTTTCACGTAATATGTGCAATTATTTGAAATCCTGAGGCTGTGTTTTCACGGTGTAATGATTCCTGATATGTATATTTCACTTTTTGACTACCCAAACGAAGGGTGTCAGAAAGCTATGAATTTTAAACAGAACGTCGCAAATGCTTTCAATCAACGATTTTTTTACCCAGTAACTAATTCTGATTTCAAGAGTACTACTTGACTTCGCCATTTTTAAAGTTTTCTAGGAATTGATTTACTAAAATACTTACATGATTTACCTTTTAATGTGGGCAGTAATATACATTTTCATTACTGTCCATGAACAGGCTCATTCAGCCTGCAATATTTTCATATTTGTCGAGTTCGATGGCTTTCAAAGTTCCTATTTCATCTATTTTTATATATTTGAAAATACTAAAAAAGCCAACAAAAATCTAATTTAACTGTTATATCAATTTTATGTAATTACAGTTAAAATACAAATTATTGCAGTTCCGACAACCACAAGAGCACAGGCAACAAAAACTGTTACTGAAGAAATTAAGATTACATCTCCACTGCAGCCTTCAACTACTGCAACTCCTGAGCAAATGACACCGCCAATCAACTCTCAACCAATCACTACTACTCCTACAACCACGCCAACTACTTTTTCACTCAAACCCACTGTGCCTACAACTAGCGCGGAGTCGACAACAAGAACGTTTACTAGATATGGCAGGTCATCTGCAGGTAACCATCAACTACTTAACTGATTAAGTAAACTTAATCCAGATTACATGTATATGATACTCGAAAATTGTTGATAGTACGCACCATCTAGAATGTAGTCGTATGTGCTTACATCTAAAATCGCTGTTTGTTGCTGTAAAACTTATGGAAATTAAGTAAAATCAAATATTGTAAATTATCAGACTTGGTGTGATTTAAGTTAATTGTTCATCAATTTAAAATCATTGAATTGTTTTTCAGCCAATGTGAGTGGAACTCCATTCCAGTACATTGGGGTTGGGTATAATCTTCTCACAGAAAACCCAGAAACTGGCTTCCATAATACTCACAGAGCACTACTGATCGCAACATTTATAATTTTCACCTCTAAAATTGAAATAATTCAATTTTTACAACACACCTCAATGGAAAGATTGAAAAAAAAGTATCTGTATACATATCTTTGTGAACGGTAAGGTATCTGATGTAAACCATGACATGTATGATGATTGTTTTTACTCAGTCAGATAGATAGAGATTTGTTTCAGTATGGAATACATATACATGTACATGGTCATCTAAAACAACATGTACGGAACAAATATATATCATACATGAGAATAAATATGCCATAACATGCACACCAACACTGAGGATAACACAAAAAAGAGAGTCTCTTATTTCGGTTGTGGTCTTCTTTGTTGGTAGCATGACATAGAGAGACTTTAAATAATGCAATTAAATATATCACAGTAAGGATTCAATTAATTTGTCACAGTTTAGAATTACAGTATTGTTACCCATTATTCAAATAAAAATGGAATAAATGTACTAAGAAGCAAATGATAAAATTAATAAAAATAATATAGTTTACCTTTAGTTAAATTTCAATAAGACCAATTATCTAATTTCACAGTCACAAAGTTTAACCTATTACTAAAACTATTGCCACGATACCAAGTCTCAACAATAAATTGTAGGAATAAGAATTCAAAAATGTGTAACACTTATGAACATATAACAAGAAATATCTTTAAAAAAGATAAACGGCGTTGATGGAAAAGATTTATATATACATGTACATGTATATAAGAAAGAAGGAAATACAGAGAGGCGAAGCAGACACAGTTTAGTTATTTTATTTTACTTGTTATAGCTGTTGACGAACCCTCCCTGCCTTCTTAGTATGACCTAGAGTTTAAGCGACCGAATCATGACAACTCATAAATTCATTTAAAGTGTCTTTAAAAAAAATGTTGAAGCTGATGCAACAATTTCATACAGTGATAACAACTCGGTTAAAGAAGCAATGTCTTACATTAAGTCTTGTCTACATTTATTCAGTTTCAATAAAATACCTCTTGTAGAGTTAGAACTCAAGATGAATAAATGTCCTTGAAATTTAATAAAAATAAATACAAACAGCCCGTTAAAAAAGCGAAATCTACCAACTTGTACGTAATTAACTTTAAAAAAAGTGTCCCTCCTGAGTTTTGAACCCTGGGCCTCCGCTTCAGAGGCGAGAGTGTTAGCCACTACACTACAACGAACAGTATCAAAGGAACTAGAAAGAAACCAGTAAGAATTAGAAATATCTACACTTCTCTTTCGTTTTACACTGTGTGTTGTATGCAAGTGTTTACCTGACACCCAAGAATATTCCATATAAAAATGTATTTAAACCATCAATATTGACTTAACTGGTTATTTAAATCGTAAATATGTTTGTCTCCAATACAACACCAATCGAAATAATCTATTTGATTTTTCCGCTGCATAATAATAAAAATCCCACTAGATACCTCTCCACCCTGCTAGATGCCTCTATGGTGTAAATAGCTACCAATCGAAATAGTTTATTTCATTTTCCCTCTGCATAATAAGAGAATACGAGTATTATTTACAATATTTCATTGGTCGAAAAACTAGGTCAAAAGTGAGCTTAGACAGCTAACGCCGAAAAAGAAATAATTCATTTATATTAAATGTGTTAAATGATAAGATGAGAGACAAAATGAGTTAAATCTTAGTCGATGTGTTAATCTAGTTCATCTCAATTTACTTGAGCGATATAATTTGAATGGTTTGATTACTTTTAAATAGCTTTCCATTTCATGTAAAATTGTGTTTGTTCGATAAAAGTATTTTTATTAGCTAACAGGGGCACCGAATAATGAGCATGAGGCTACCTATATAAACCATACAAGTTGTCAGATTCAAAAGTTGACGACGTTACTGCACGGCTCTAAGGCGTACCAGGACGAGTTGAAGACCCTGGTCAGACCAAGCTGTACGTATTTCAATTGTTCTTAGTAGCCGTTGAAATGCTGTCTTTCCGTAATCAGGGGGTAGAGCCTAAATGGTGTCTACCGTACTTTAAGCTAGGAATTGAGTGGCTGTTTTCCATCATGGCGCATAAATTCGTGAAATTTTGATACTTGGGCGGATATTTTCACACGGTAAGCACATTATATTCAAATATTTCCTTTAATGACATATCCCATTCGGATCTACGATGTTAACGATTGACTCGGTTTTTTATATGAGCTTCCTAGCTTTCCTGTCAAAAACGTTAGTGAAACAAAACCTTGCAAGGTATGTTGTGCTTTTTATTGTCCCTCGCGAAAATCTGTTTTCTTCAACATCTGCTAGACACATGCCACATTGAAGCATGTTTACGTCAAAATATGTCAAAAATGGATTGTTTTAATTTTCTGGGAAATATGTTCATGAGAAAACGTTCTTTCGCCAAAACATTAAGGTTTAAGCTCGATTCCTGTGGCTGATGTACTATTAAGTCATAGTTTGTGGCTGTTATTTAGTAATATCCTACACAGAGCCTTACCGTTCCGTTTTCTCTATACCCAATTTTATATGAGATGATTTTGTTAAAATAATGCAAATTTTGCAATATAAACATAGCAACATTTCTGGAAAAGACTTAAATAATTTTCTTATACACTTGAACATAAAAATTCTATCTTTTACAGTATTTACATAATATCGGTACAGAGAACACGATGGCGAATAATGTGAATATTTTGGGAATAAAATGATTTTTGTTGAAATGAAACTTATACTAAATCCAATGACGTAAACATATTTTCTGACGACATTGTAGAGATAATTAAGCCTTATTTGTTTTTTTCTTTTTGAATTCAATACATAATAATTTTTAAATTTTCATTACATGTGTAATATATTATGAAAACCTATCAAATATATGTTTAACCGCGAGCTTATTTTTAATAAACATGATAACCTATAAAGTGTTTCAGGATATATAACGGATTACCCTTCTATCTTTTAATGCTCTTTTGCACAATCTTCACACCAGTGGCACAACCGATACAGTAAAATGTTTGGAAGCATTTTCCTTTAAACATAGTTTGACTGGTAACTATGAAAAAACAACGAAACGAATACATCGTTGTTGCAGTGATATCAGTATTACAAGACGAGAATACAACAAAATATTACATTGAACTCGAAAAATCACCTCTCGTTGAATTTCACTGATTTCCTAGCCGGAATGTTCGTCATAACATCAACGATGTTTTCAAAATAGTCAAGGCTGATCACCTACATCTCCTAATCAAAATAAACGTTAACAATACCGTCACCGAAACTCTGCGGAAAATGTTCTAGCTTAAACAGCGACCCCGAACCCCCTCGAGATGAGATAAAAAGAATTCGACTTGTCTGTTGTAGTCATTCCTTCATATCATGCCATGCCTTGCCTTACAATGTCATGTCACACCCTTACGACACGACACGCTATGCCACACAATTTTACTTGAGACTACACTATGACCTAGACCTACATTACCCAAACCCACCCACACAAAACAATAACACACCAAACGCTCCTCACACCGTTTTCACCCAAGCCCTCTAATTCCACCACTGATATCTGCATATGTGCATATTTTACTTTTTTCACAGACTCGGGAAATCAGTAAGGATATTGTGCTTTTATGTAATGCAAACCAAACCAGCAAAGACACTTAGTGCCTTGAATAATCTGTATATCATTTCAGCATCACATAATGCTCAGCTGTCACAGGCGGCATTTACATACAACAACCAGTTCAGATCAGATCAACAGGTACTGGATGGATCAACTTATCTATATATTGACGTGTTTACCACCTGCAATATAGGAACGGTTCGCTACATCACAGAGAATGCATCACAAGGGAATTTTGTAGTTACCCGAGAGTTTGCGACAGATGTGTGTGCTCTACCGAAGGTGCTTACCTCGTCAAGCACCGCAAAATACATGCATGTTTTTGACAAATGGGGAACAGTAAGTAAGACTACTTTTATACGGCATAGAAGCGAAAACACGTTATCTCTTGATCATTTTCGGTGCTGCGGTGTAATTTTCGGCTAATATTTGCCACAAAAGCTATAGAAGGCTAGGTAGACATACTTTTAATACAAAAACAAGAGAAGTGGTTCATCTGGGGCTCACTTAAAATTAAAAAGTTTTTGGTTTCTTTGCATGGAGAACATATCAAAAACGATATCAATTTTTTGCCTCGATATTGTTAAATAGAGGCGGATTTCTAGCGGAAGCAAGTATTCACATGTACACTATGGAACGCCTCGTCTGTCTTATATTTGAAGATTTTAGTTTGTTGTTCTCAAATTTGATTTTAGTCCACAACAACCTATAATTTGAGCATAACGATCTGTAAATCAAGTATTCACATGTACACTATGGAACGCCTCGTCTGTCTTATATTTGAAGATTTTAGTTTGTTGTTCTCAAATTTGATTTTAGTCCACAACAACTAATAGTTTGAGCATAACGATCTGTAAAATGTACCTAACCACTTGCCTTTTGTCAATAACGATATATATTTTCAGCATGACAACTCCGAAATGTACATGATGACTTGCAATTCGACCATAACAACCTTTTAAATGTACTTAACGACCTGCTTTTTGTACCTGACGACTTCTCTTTTGTGCAAAACGACATCCATTTGACAGTTTGTTTGAGGACAACGAACAACAAAATAAACCTATAAGGCAGATTATGCGTTCCATATATATCTGTGGCAGTGAATTTGCAATACTTCGTACTAAAGAGGGTCCTGGCGGACAGAAAGTATTAATTTTCTTACAAGTAAACCCTATCAATGTTCCGCGTGGTTTTGAAAAGACAAAACCTAGATCTTGACACATGTGCATGGTTTGTTAAGAATTATGAGGATATAAATGACAGATGTTTAAATGACGGGATCGCCTACCGTCTCATTCAACATCTCAAGGCATGTTAACCTTCACATAAGACATTTTGAAAGAGAGAGATTTAAATTGATGTGATAATGTTGGACTATTATCTCTATTAGTGATTACTAAACAAAAAGAGTGCATCTCTAACCATGTTCGAATAGTGTAGTTCATTTCATTTCGCATTCAGAAACTTTATAGTATGACACGTGCTATTGTTAATAACCCGTTTCGGAAACGTAATGATATCACAATTGTTTGAAAATATTGGAACATTTTGACTGTTCTTCGTAGTCATTAACTAACAACTACCTGCCGCTATTTTAGAGCATTGTAGCAAGTGTGGATCTGGGCACAAAACTTTTGGAGCGCTACACAACAACTGCAGAAGATGTCTTTCAACATGTTCAGCAAACGGTAGGATATCTTTAATGCTGTAAGGTACAAATTTTCGTTAAAAGAAAAAGTATCTTATGCAATAAATTGGAATTCATTTATATTGAAAGGGTATCAATTTAAGTGGATATTGTCAGCAGATTAATAAAAACATTTGAAACGAACACAAAATACAGAGGTTTACTATAAAATCGTCATAAAATTGAAAGATAAGAATCAAGGTAAACACTACATGATCGAAAGCTCGCATTTTTGCCCACGACTATAAGTGTATCACAATACAGAAAACTAAATTTAAATCAAAGTACTGAAAGTACAGAAAACCAGCGAAGCGATTTTGCTTCTTGAGAATAACCAGTGCCATGATTCTCATATATGTATCCATTTACGAAAAAGCAAAAGAACTTGTTTCACTCGCAAAGACCTTCATCTTGTCTATATGATAGTGGAAATAAGGGTTTCCATGTAATATCTGGATGAATGCTTCTGTTAACCCTTTACTCCATAGATATACCTTCATAGCTTGGGCGAACAGTTTAGATCCATATCAGCTGGCACATCTTTGCGATCTGATTTGGATTTAAAATGTTCGCTTTTAGAATCATTAATTTTTTTCTGACCAGTAATCACAAATTTTAGATCCTGATCAGATGGCACTATTGTGCCAGCTGACTGGGACCTGAACTGGTCACCTATGTGATGAAAGGCGTATATATTGAGTAAAGGGTTTTAAGCAAGAAATTATAATAGTGAAATATGTGTACTGACATCCCAAAGACAGAATGAACACGAAAAATGATATAAAAAGTGAGACCCGATCGATGGGAATGATTATGCATTTATTTGAAATAAGAAGTATATAATTTTTTCCTTCATTGTGAATAACATGTAAAGGAAATCATAGAATTGAGAATCCTACATATTAAGATAAAACAACCGAGAGTCATAACATTGCCGAAAGCATTGGAATTTAATGCTAGATAACACACATGTAAAATTGAAGACAATTTCAGAGGAACATGAATTACTATAGCGTATACCATAAATTTCCACCGTATTAAGTTGTATATAATAACGGACTCGATGGTTTTTTTTTCATGTAGCATATTATTAGAAAAAGGTGCCAGATTTAAGACATTCGTAAACATATCGTTGAGTTTTGTTTGTTAAGGAGATGGGATAAATGTCCATTAGCTTATAATCCGTTCATATAACATCAGTTTCAGCAGACAGATGTGTCGTTTTTAATTTTAGGCTTCATCATGGTTTGTCCTCTATATTCACACGTACTTATACTGTTATTTGGCTTTCTTCAAAACGCGGGAAATTGTGACGTCACTGACATTTGCATATCCATTGTGTTACTGCGCCTATGATTTCATGTACTCCGAACAAAAATAATAGTCATCTCTAGCTTAATCGAAAACGTAAACCTAGTAAACATCTTCACCTTTGGAAAAAAGAGTATTACATGTCCCTATTTCTGTACGAATAATATACGGTATACAAGTTTCAATATGTAAAATTTTACACATCTCAATAGTTTACTGTTTACTGTTCACGCTTATATGTGGAAATCCAATATATAAAAATATTCAGCAATGATGATTGCTTTATGTTCAGTGATTTACAACGCTCATGAACGCCTATCATCAAATAATAAACAAATGTTCGCAATATGTCTTGAAAATTTCAAGTGAAAGCATTTGCGCATTTATTTCATAAAGTGGACAATTGGAGAAAAATATGCTAAGATGGAAATTTATCATTATCGTTATTGTTAATGATAAAAATTAAAAAATTCGTGAAACAAACAGTTCAGCAGCGGAACAAACGTCCAATATTGAAATAGCTTTAAAATGACAAAAAAGATAATGTTTTCACTGTTATTTTGAGCTTCGAATTAGCAGAAAAGATATTTTAAATATTTCAGAATTAATATTAAGCTATTGTAATATCCTAACATCGGGAATATCGTTTATATCTCTACCTAAAGGTAACATATCTGTGGCTCGCTAACGAATCTCTGGCGGCTACAACCCCTAGATAAAATTGGTTTTCTGTTGTCGATTGTGTTCTGAATTAGGGACAGCGCAGTGAAGCAGTCAAGTATTCTTTTAGCGATACTAACGTGGCACGAGCCAAGTTTAACATGTAACAGGAAACTTGGACTACTTTGCATGCTCTGATTACTCTGAAATGCGTAAATCGCCGGTTGCCAGTGCCTCGTTTTGGTTTGATACCGATTTCAGAATTGTGATTAGTAAAACCAGCTTCGCTGGTTAAAAAGCACTCAGATAATCGCAGACGCTTTTAAGAGCTGACTTACACGTGAATTCAAGGTCAATGAAATAATTTGATAATCTAAAATAGTGCTTTAAGATTTGAATTACAATCAAAGTTTGAAAAGAAATGTTCATGATTTTTGTGTAAGTTTGTTGTCTACTTACGTCAGTGATTTACACTTATCGGAATTATCAACACTTACCAAGATTTGTTAATGCTTGGCATTTAAAGTTCTATTGAAATTAAATATATCTTCGCATGTACTTTTTGTATTATAATTATGATACTTCATTTTCACAAAAGTAAGTGTTTTGTCTAAATGCGACTATAATGCCACAATTAAAACAAATACCTATCACAGATTCCCTTTACAAAACTATGAGAAGGGGAACTTTTGAAAGCTGTCAAACGCGATAAAAATTTAAGACCTACAAGTTCGGTTTTATTGAGCCTTTCAAGGAAACACACCGACGATGGCGTTCATGTTGGTAAACATGGAACCTTCAGTCTGGTAATTTCAGATTAAAAGCATTCCATGATCGGTGGATAAAAACTGGTTCATCCAAAAAAATAAAATATGAGCGAAAATGATAAGAATAGGATTTTGATCGGGAATCTGAATAAATAAATCCTGCGTATTACTGATCACATTTATGGCAAAAATTAATAATATGGAAATTTTAATCATTTTCGAAATAATGTCTTCACATTTGAACAAAATATATATTACGCATGTTATCCGCTTTCAACAACATGCTTTTGCGAGTTTAAATATATGTCTTTAATCAACGTCAGCCAATATCTACATTGCGCACTAACAGATAATCTGACTGTGACGATGTCCTCCAATTGTGTTAGCCTTGCCTAAAATTGCTTTAAAACTTTATAAAACTAATAGGAATTTTACAAACATCTCATTTGAACTGTGTTAACAACTTTTATAATACATACCACGACTTTAATCAAACCGTATAGTTTTTTCATCATAAGTTAGTATTATAGTGATTATTGTCATCCAACTTGACACTAAAACTATCCATTACAAGAAACTTGTAATATGATGGTCAAACAAATACAGAACAGTATGAACGACGAACGAATTGATTCAGATAACTTAGAATCAGAATTGGTTTGGAGAATGGTTATATATTATAGGTAAGTTTAAACAATATTTATTAACCATATAGCATGTTACAAGTATATAAACGTAAATAGTCAAGATTAGGTATGAGAATCTGGAAACATGTTTCCAAAGGAATCTTATGTTAATCAATTTTCTCTGTTAGAAAAGTATAGGCGGTTACATACATTTAATGTTCAAGATATGACAATGAAGCATAATTTTGAAAATCAAGTTTTTAAGAAATTAAGATGTGTTTGGTAAAGATTATTCTTTAAGTTCAAAAATAAGCTATCTTAAGAAGAGTTTTTACTTACGGCTATTTGTTTTAAGTTAAGTAACTTTTAACAGATTGAATTATTATTTTTAATTTTTTTATTCTTTGTTGTTTTTTCTCCTCTGAACGTCGACCTACTCCATCCGTCCAGTTAAGTAGCAAATTCGGTCCAAAGGCTAATGCCGCGAAACGTCTAGAGGCAATAATGGATTCTTGTACATTTATGAATGCATATGCGTTTCGTCATCGCTTTAGTGTTTATTTTCGTAAATTAAGTTTTGATACGTCAGTATACTGGGTAAATTTGACAGATAACGTTGTCTTATGATGCTTTTGTTCCGACAGATGAGGAGAAAGTGACTGGTGGTCTCTATTTCACCACAAGAACACAAAATATTCTCAATTATTGATTTCCGGAATAAATCGTGGTTTCATGAACTGCAATTTAAACGGAGACGGGTCCGAAGTAACTGACCCATTCTGCTACCGATAGAGTGATATCAACGAGATTTTAAGAAATTGGATCTAAGATTTTGTTTGAAGCAATACAGATTCTGGCTTGCTTTCGTGTTGTTTGGTAAGAATTCCAATCGCGAATAACGCTAGCCAAGAATAAATCTTTACATAATTGAGAGCGACAGTAAATAAGAGATGAATTATTATTATCGCGCTCAGTATATCGGTTTTGAAAAGACTCTGCACTATAAGGTCAACTAAATACTGGGGAGAATTATAACTCATTTAATAGAATATATCAAGTTTGTGATTCTTGCGACGGGTCTCTAACTTTTCCCATTTAAGTTCGTTATAAAGTTTATCGATATTGCAAAGCTTAGTTGCACCTGTAACAATTCTTGCGGCTTCGACCTGTATAGCTTCAAGCTCCCGTTTAAGTTCGATAGAGCTGTTGTCCCAGAGTACACTACTCAAAAGTTCTAAGTGCACACTTGATGTTGATTTTTCAAACTATTTAACTGAATCTTTTAAAATAGTGTGAATTACAATGAAGATGTATCAATACCCTATTAAAGCACACCAACAAATTTAAATCTGCTTAAAGAGATTGAAAAATAATAACATTTTTGCTCACTTGTACTCAGAAATCAATTCTCAAGTTAATAAGCATTGCAGCGGCTATCATTTTTGATCATTTTCTCAGCTCTGTATCATTTAAATTTGATGCAAATTTATAGGAAATACTGTAGTTTACCATTCCGTTGCACTGAAATAACTTACTGTGGCTTCGTAATGGTCTGCTGGGCACGATGAGCCAACACACTCTTCTCTATTTTATCCATAACGTTTTCAACAGAATTTCAAGAAAATTCCATTTTTCTCACATTTTTTGTGCCAAAAGATTTTTAAATGGTCTAGAAGTTTTGAACGATGCATTGCTCTATCTCTATGATAGATGTGTAACAGGCTTTCTTAACGAGAAATATAATCTTTTGGAAAAAAATTACCAGTATTCTGACACGCTAATCTGACGAAATAAACGTCATTTTCAAATAATTCGATTTTAAAGTTTATTTAAATTTTATGAATTTTAGTTTTAGATTTTTATTAAATGGATACTTATCAAACAACTGGTACACTAATACTTTCGAGTTTACATTGTTTTACGTAAATATTTAATGACGTAATTGAGTAACGTCAGCGTTCAACGTAAGCATCGTTATCAATCTGGAAAATAATATCGTTTGAGTTTCTTCTTATATTGATAAAATATGCAGAAATATGGTATTTCTTTTGCATTTTCCAATATCGTCAAGATTTTTTATAACAAATTTAAAGTTGTGCCAGTTAAAAGCATTTTGACTGCACTTTCGTTGTCTTCAGTGATCAAACTTTTCATAGTTACGATTCGTTGGTGTGTTTTTTGCGTTTGTTAGGAGTTGCTGAAAATGTGGAAAACAAAAACGATTGTTTAAAAAAATAAAATTCGATTTCGACGGGAATGACGCATAAATAGCGTATGCCGACGTGGGTGATGTAACACGTGAACCATATGCACGGTTTTCAAAAAATCTATTATTGTTTGATCATAGTTAACATAACGTAAAACTTTCTTTTCATTAGAGTAAGTTTACTTTGAGATATTCAACATTGAAAATTGTGCATATCAATTTCCATCTTCTTGGGAAATAACCCCTAAATGCTTTTGTTAATTTACAGTTTGTATAATTATGTTTTTCATAATAAAATTTTCATGTTGAGGTTTATTGCGTTTTCTTGAGAATGTTAAAGTTTAAATTTTGTTTGGGTTGAAGTCGACTAGCCAGTTATGTGCCCAAGTATTGATTTTATTTAAGTCGCTGTTTAGCTTTAATGCCGCGGAATGTGGTCGTCAATGATAATATATAGACTAGTGTGATCAGCAATAAAGCGATATTTGATCGAATGTCATTGACAATGTCATTAATGTAGAGAACAAAACGTAGAGGGCCTAGAATCGAGCCCTGTGGGATTCCCGCTAATATCTTACCCCACTCCGATGTGCTGTTGTTACGAACAACGCGTTGTTGACGACTTTATAAATATCGTGAAATCCAGTTAAGTATACTAATATTATAGATTATAGGTTTATGTAATAATAACGACAAAAAGGTAATGTTTAACCTTATTTGATTCTGTATGCAGAACAACGAACTAACATACTTGCTACGTTCTATTTCAAGCAAATAGAGTCTACAGAATATCTTTAAGGTTGTTTTAGTTGTTTTGTTTGCTTACCAGGACACAACGTTGCTGGAGACTCACGGTCAGTTTGAGGGATTCTCATCTTCAGTTATAATAAACACTCAGAAATTTGGGAACAATAATGTTATTGACACCATTTGGGTCACTCAAAGAACTTGTTTTGGGCACTCCTCAGCATCAAATTCCTATCGGCGGAGACCTCGAACCAATCGTTAATGCTCTGGATAATATATATTGGAAACCGGTAATATTTCTACCAGCAGGTTTATAGATTATTTAGACTAGCACTGGCGTCTGGGTAGCTTTTATCTCGAATATAAACTGTCAATTATAATATCTGTTAGACGTCATCTTAGAGCGAACACTGTATACATTTTTATATGTCAAAAAAATGTTACAGTTTTGCTCTAAGATGTCCAAGTTCTTGATATATCAAGATAAACCCACACTCTTGATCTTATATCATTTTAATATTGCCCATAAGGATACAAAATTTTTGCCAGCAACATAGCCCATGACCTAGTGGGCTGCCTAATTAAGAAGACATGTTTTAAATACTTGTTACTGCACTTCTTGTGCAATTAAAATATTCCACAACATATAGTTCTCAACGTTTGCTAAGCACCAAGTTAATCACACCTCATATTGAAGTCTACATAATGTATAAACACATGGAAGATCGTAGGTGATTCAACGAGAAGGCCCTCCGTGTACACATAACCATCAGCGACAGTCGTGCAAACAAGGTGACCCTGTTTATTCGCAGTATTTAATTTACGATGAATAAATGTATCCGGCATTTGAAGATACACAATATTTACTTTCATTTGAAAGAATGAATGTTTATGACTGAATTAATGGCAAATAAGAATTTTATAAGACTTTTATTGGATACAGACATCAAGAGTTGTTTTATTTTGTTGTTGTTTTGGCAAACGTAAATTGTTCTCACATCGCCAATATCTCTTCAAAATGAAAGAAAAACCCGTAAACACTTGTCAAAACATTTGCCTGTATTGCTTTAACAGTCATTAATCAGGTAAATAAAAAAGAAATAAAAGAAAAAAAACTTATAACTTGCGCATACCAGAAGATATGTTTATTCTTGGTGCATAGCAAATTTTGAGAAGTGTTTATCTTAAAAATCATACAGGGATTTCCATAACCCTAAACCATATTACTTTTGTTTTATTTTTTCCTTTCATTTTTTCATTGTGCGGAAAAAAACACCAACTTGATGCCGTACCTCTGCTTGTACGAAACAGTGAATTATTTCTTAAAAGCATCAATCAGTCTATATGGCATTGGTGGCATTTTGTTAATTTATTTTCATTAATTAATGACTGTCCTCACTCCTCTGGTTACATGACACATTTGCAAACCATCTACAATGTACGCAATGCTTTCGCTGCTTATTTGTGTTTGTTAATTGTTTCTCCGAGTGAAAAAATTGCCTGTATGTCTTTCACGAAATAATTAATGTTTTATTATATTAAGTTTTGTTGAAAACGCGTTTAGTTTTGTTATTTGTGCGACATTTAAATAAATGAATTACTCTTTTCTTTTCCGTAGCTTTTCAACCATATCCGTTATATTGCTTGTCATTATAATCATGTTGTAATAATTATTTTGTCAGTTTGGCACATGTTTTGTGTAAAATTTAATTTGTTATCATTGAAGTTTTTGTGTTACTTTTTGATGGCTTATCTCTCTGTTAATTTTACTGTTTTTTTTTATTTACATGTATTTTATGTAGATCATTGATATATGTTGTTATATGTATGATTAGTACAATATCATTAATTTTTTATTAGCAAGAAAGAAACCATTCAACAAACAAATAACTTTCTTGTTTAAAATATATCTCCAATAACGTTTTTTTTAACACAAGATTGATATCTTCAGAGCAGCAAATGATGTTTTACACAATAAAAGATTCATTATATACTGTGAAATATTTGGACTTTTTAAATGAGTTAATTAAATTGCTCGTATTAACTTTTGAAAACGCATAATGTAACATAG
This sequence comes from Corbicula japonica, assembly GCA_038501625.1. Taxonomy (NCBI): domain Eukaryota; kingdom Metazoa; phylum Mollusca; class Bivalvia; order Venerida; family Cyrenidae; genus Corbicula; species Corbicula japonica. The sequence goes on along the minus strand of JAZAYU010000091.1, from coordinate 266,588 downwards.
TATATATATTGTTTTAGCACTGGTAATTTACCTATATATTTCTGGTGTATATGTTACATAACATTGATCTGAACTTCTTAAATATTTAAATTGAATTGTTGATGTTTAGATTTTAGATCAGCTGGTTGTTCATGGGATCTGCGAAGGTTCTATATTTGCCAATGACCTTGATATATACAAGAATAATTTTCAACTTGCACTGAGACAATATCCTGGCTACAAAAACAGCCAGCAACCTCATCCTGGAATTATTGGTAACTGCTTAATGTTTTTTCTCTTTATGCTTAACAGGTAACAGTGTAAGTTAATATTGAATACCTTATTAGAATTAAAAATGATGTCTTGTAACGATATTCACAATAATTTAACAATATTTGTTTGATATAATCTATATGATGACTGTTTCGACGAATACTGTCTCTTTATAATGCCAAACAAATGAAATATCATTATTTGTTATAAAATTCAAAACAACATTATTATTCAATTCCTGTGCAATCCAACTTTGCCGACTCTCTGTTGATCTTAACTCAGATTCTTGCAATTGAAGAATTTTGTCAACATTTATCTTAAAGCAAAATCATATCCGGAATGGCCACATCCAGATGATATAGCCTCCCCGCATAGACCGAAAAAGAGAGTATGCATAATTTATAAAATGATCTTTCTCAAAATAGACAAATCAAACAGAACTCGAGGGATTAGCGCCTTGGACCGGTGAGTGGCAAAACAATTTGCCAAGAGGGTTTAAGCCAGGTTCTAAGGTGCACCAACCTTACACTTGCTCTAACAGCTATAATACAGCTTATAATTCCCACTGTGGTTTAAGTTGTACAGTAATCGACTGAATTTGTATCGCCAAATACTCTGTTCAGTCTATATCTTGCTTTGTTCCGACATTGTTGCAACGTTTACATGGTTTAATCCCAAATGCTATCTAAAAAGTAATTTATGTAAAACAATAAAGGTTACTCGACCTTTTGAAAATACATTCTATGGAATAATTAACGTGTAATGGCTTATGACTAACAAAATGGGTTTTTAATATTAATAATAAATACTTATAATACATGGAAAATTTTCGCACCAAATTGCAAATAATATTTGTATCTACAAAAGTTTGCAAACAATCTTTTTTTAAATGTGTTACATGACAATATATCGAGTTGTATATATTAATGTCAACATACGTGGTTTGACGTTAAAGTAGTCATTATGAATATCACCGACAATTGTTGTCACAAATTTAGTTAACCTTACAATGCTGGGTAGTTTTGCTTGAATCTTAACTTTAATTCATTTGTTTAAAAAAACGGAAAAAACAACACTAAAACACAATTTGTGATTTTGATCCATAAGTTCCTTTTTTCTGTCACAGCCACAACCTAGTTTTTTAGACAAAAGTAAATCATAAAACGGTTAATATGTCGCATTGAATGCCTTTATGCCGAAGTGCCTAAAAAACCTATGCTCCCACTACTTAACTTGAGTAAATTCTCACCAGGAATATTCTCTTAGTAACCTTTCCACTATTTCCAAGATAAAATTTCAGTATGTAATAGGTTTCCGCAAATAAAAAAAGAACAATATGAGTTACAATTTTGTCATAACGTATTTTCTCGAATGGTTGCAGACCGTCCTACACTTCAGCTTCCAATTACCTGGCCATCAGGAACCTACGGTCTGATGAAGGCAGCAAGTGGTTGCCCGATGAACAATGCCCATTGGGAAGAAGGCTGGCGTAAACAAGACACTGAAGATATCAGAAATCAAAATAATCATATTTCTGACGTTTTAACTTACATGGCAGGTGCTTAATATTGTTAATTTTGGGAAGAAGCTGGCGTAAACGAGACAGTTAAGCTGTCCAAAACAAAAATGATCCTTGTCCAGACCTTGTATGGCAGGTGCTTACGTTTTATCAATTAACATCAAGATGTACATTTATTGTTTGCATGAGTAACATATAAACATTTTATTCATTATCAAACATCATTCGTTTTACATTTTATATTTATCCAACAGCATTTTTTCATAGAGATAAAATAATTGAAAATCAGTCTTACATAATATAACCATGTGCTTATAAATAAATAGATAGAAAACAACGATTTAACATATTTAAAACTCAAAATGAAAAAAAAAAACGAAACACATTAATAATTTTTTTTTTACTTTTTATTTTATTTTTTAATTTAATTTTAAAATTAAAGAGCGACTTCTTATTATTCCTCAAACGCGATTAGAACCTTAAATAGTGCATGTCACAAATAAATTCTGAACATTTCAACTTCAATCATTCACGTCAAACGTTACAGACAAAAAAAGTAAAAAATGCATATCAGGAATGGCCAGATACAGCAGACACAGCCTCTCGATGCAGCCAAAAAGTAGAGAGGAGAAGAGAGCATGGTTATACAATAATCAGTTTCAACATAGGCATCACAAACAATTAACGAAAATTAGGGGTAACCGCGTTGGAACGGTCAGTGGCAAAACAATTTTCCACTGAGCGTTTCAACAAGGTTCTAGGGTGCCCCAACCTCACACCTGCCCCAGAAAGCTTATAATATATTGAGTTTCTTTGTGTTATGTTGTATTTGCATACACAAATCTATTCCATTGTTAACAAAGTTGTTATACGTTTCCTAGCTGAATTCCACAGCAGTGACTTGACGACAAGATTCTGTATGAAAACCAGCTCACACAGTATATCGGAAAGCCAATATGATCAACAGTGGCCTAGTGGCGCTTACTGCATTTTAAAGAAAGGATTTTGTCCAACAGGTAAATGCATCTTCAATCATCTGTTTACTGGACATACTGGACGCATTCGAACCAATCCGCTAGTTAAGGCTAGTTATGAAAATCATTATGTTATTCAGTATTTTAAGTAATTACATTTATTTTTGCTTGCGACTTTTATTGTAAAGATGTAAGATGTGAGTAAAACCGGCGAGCTCAATACATAAATTCTGAGTTAAAGGTAAGGGACACTGAAGAGAAAAATGTTAAGAGTATACACACTCGGAGTCAACAGGCAGGAGAGGGGAGCGAAAATTAAAACCACATAAACAATTTTGTTAACCACCACAGACAACATTGGGAGGAGGTCGTGGAAATATGATTAAATATAGAATGGTTTATCAGTGGAAGTCAGGGCAACTCATCCTTAATGTAAGCCACCAAAGGCAAGAGCTTTTGGATTCATGACTGGTTTTAACATTTTATCATCAGGGTGGCTATACCACGTGACTTTTGGATGTCGTGCACACACAATTCACTCGCTTCAGGTAGGTTTTTCCTTATTTCTCCATACTTTCTGGACCGATTTCGATCAGATAAAGAGACACATTCACACTTTCAAACAAAATTTGCCTTTGAATGTTTTAGAAAACGACAGCCGATTGATAATGGAGGTTAAATGTCGATGAAAATGCTTGAGGAGTACGGTGCTCTGATCAAAATCGGTCCAGAAATTACTGAGAAATTATAAGCAAAAACCTATCTGAATCGAGTGATTTTGTGTGTGCATGACATCAAAAAAGTCACGTGGTATAGCGACCCTGATCATGCAAGCTGCTGGTATTTGGGATCAACAAAAATGTATTTCATGTGCACGCTCTCGACTCTTTACAGACCGTCGCCATCGGGTCGCATACATCAACCGCCATCCAGTTTTCGTTTAGTAACACATTGAGGGTCTCGCGTTTTGTGTCAATTACTGCGAAGTATCTAATGCACGCCGTTTAGAATAACGTTTTCATTTCCTTTTAAAAATGACATAATCAGCAAAAAAGTTAAATAAACATATCAGAAATGGACATATGCAGGAAATAAGACTCCCCACCCAGCCAAAACGAAGCGAGAATATTCAGGCATGGGTTTATAAAATTATCAATTTCAAAATAGACACCACAAACGGAAATGAGAACCCGAGGAGTTACAGCGTTGGAAACTGTTATCACATTATGAAACATCTCAATCGCATTGATTAATTATACATGTATATAATGAAATCAGCCTTAATCTTTTGTTATAGATCAGCTGAAACATTAACGGCTTTTCACATATGGAAGAAAAGGGAAAATACTTTGATTGTATGCTTCTAGGTATTATTTCGGGGGAAAAATAGCTGCCGCTTCGTCCTTCCCGTTATTTCTGTCCAACAAATAAGGGGCGTATCGTACATTGTGAAGTCATTGTTGGTTATGATAAAAGATCTTCACTTCAGATTCAATTACACTTTTTTAGAAGCTTCACTTAAATAAGATACGGATATACAAATGGAATGTAATCAGCAATTTATGGCTTGATTTCACAGAATAATTTCCCTAAAATTTTCATTTCAACATAAAATGCTCTTTATTTTTATGTCTGAGCATCCTCCAGTTTCAGAATCCATCCTCCAGAATTTCAGTTGAACTTTATGTAAAACTCTACTCTTCCGTTGATATATATTTATAAGAATTTATTACTGCGGGAATTCTGAGGCGGAACGATAATTCAAGAGGGGCTTAGCCCCGAGTGATATATATCTACGCATCTGACCTACCGTGAAAAATTCTGAAATTTATCACCGGGGGCTATATATTTTTCAATTCAAACACTAATATGCTTAATTAAGCTTTGAAAAGAGCAGATTTCTTCGCAGGGTCCGTTAGTCAAGAGGTTTTTGACGTCAAAAATGCCTATGGTTTATGTTGGCGGTCGTTTAAGAATATAGTGTCGTTTCAAATGTTTCAATGGAATTCGATCAATACTACTACTGGTGCAAAATTTGACACATCATAAACCTTTGTTTAAATAATAGGTTTTGCAGTAGGCTTTGTCCACTGGGATGACGAAGACAGTATATTCGGTAGTAACCACAACGACAAAGGCGGAGTCCTGCCCGATGGAACATACAATTCCAATACGGAAATACACTACTGTTGTAGGTTTGTGAATCGCAAAATAAACTCTAATCTGTTTTTCCTTTTTTAATTCATGTAACAATCATTTTAAATATTTCATAAACGTATGACCAAAATTTAACGAATACTTCTTCTTGAATTTTTTGAATATGTGTTTCTTTTAATTGGTAGGTGGCGCTCGAGTTATAATAAACGAGTTAAAACAATTTAGTGAAATGACATAAAATCGCAAGACCTTAAAATTATCAAATTTATTCTGTAAGCCTAAAGTGATTGTTTTGAAGTCCTCGTCCACACCATAACGTGCTTGTTCAAGGCGGGAGGGGCGTAAAACTGGGAATAAACAACCATAAAATGATTGTTTTGAACTTAATGAATGGCCGATAACGGAAAGAACTGTGCATTCTAACCAACTGATGAAAACTTGCTAGTATTTTCAAGCCTTTTGTCAAGCTGTTTTTTTCTGAATGTGGCAATTCCTGCTTTGCATATTTCACCCTTTTTTTAACAAATAATGAATAAGGATTTTTGAAAGACACGCGCCTATCGCTTTACTCTTTACGTGAACATGTTACATATTTGTTTTTAGAAATGACAGTTCACCAGCAAATGAAATTTTTCTTCCGACTGATCATCCTTTTATTCTCATTCGCTATGGTGGTAGTTGTCAGTCCGTGCATGGAATGTCCGTGCATGAGCTTTTCATAAAGTGGGATGACGAGGATGTAGGGAATAAGGACTCTAAAGGAGGCATGCACCCGGCGGACGACGGAGGGAGTAGCGACCACCGTTTGCATTTCTGTTTCTATCAGATGTTTGGTGGTCCGTCATTTGTAGGTTAGGGACGATAAGGCGTCTTTTTACTTTAAGAAAGAAGTACATTTGAAGACGACTAGTATTTATGTTAAAAGTGATAACACGTTATGGAGCAAATGTTGTCAATTTATAAACGTTTGCTGTGTTAATAAATTTGTTTTGTAAAACTTTTGTGAAATGTAATTTTATTCATAGTAAAGTTTGTGAAGAAGAGAAAGCTATGTTTATTATTTGGTCGATCTTTAGTAGAAATCAAGCGTCATATCGATATTTTTACGCTTATGTATCTCTTTTCTCGTCTGGATGTGGCGTGATGTCATATCTGAAACTGTTCCTGTAGCCTGATCGTGACCAAATTTGCATTCTTTTTTCTAATCGGACCTCAGGGGCTTTGGTCTCAGTAGGGTCACTGATAAACCATTGTTTTGATTGACAATGATATTAGCTTCTTACATTAAATGTTCTGTGTGCTAATGCATGCAACATTGTTGAGTTGAAAGTTGGGTTGGCAATAATTTACTAAGACAGTTTATACTTGTTTGTTCATATGGAAACCCTTCGGGACAATCGTGAAATTGGTGCACCATAGGACCTGGTTTACACCCACTGTGGCTTTTTTTCCATACAGACTCTCATTTTTGTTTGTTGTTTGTGGTGTCATTTTTTCATCGAGCATTAAATAAGCTCATGCTCTTCCTCTTTAATCTATGGCAATGTGGAGAGGCTGTATGTTCTAGATGTTGCTATTCCTGAAATGCATATTTTACCTTGTTTTGACATCAACTGCGCATCATTATTCCGAGACTGGACTCCTGCTTCTATCCGTCTAATCGCATGTGCTCTAGTAAATGAGTAGTTTTGTCTGGAACATATTTATTTTGCATATATCGGTCATAGGACCATGCTTGGTTATAAAAGCACTGTCCATAATCAGTTATATGAATGCTACAAACGAATGTGTGCCAATCTCGTTTTATTCAATAGCATAACAGTTAACAATAATATGAATCAATTTCAAATATGTGACTCATGATGACAAAATGGGACATTAGCGCAGTCTACACTATTTGTCGTACATTCTTATTCAGTGAATGCATTAATTAATGCATCTAGGAAAGATTTATGATCTTATTATCTTATTTCGGAATTAAATCTGGGTTTACGCCTATCAAAAAGTCATAAAGCCCTAATTTGTCATGTTGCATCACATAACAGGAAAAGTAACCAGATACAGTCCCTTGGTATCATTAACCTTGACTGTATAATACACAATATTCTACAATCCTGCATTAATAAATAAAATAAAAACGAAAAAATAAGACATGACTACGGTTAAAACCAAACCCTGATACATGTAACATAAAATTATATTGCTTAAATACCCTACCCAAATCTATGTTTTACGACTATGCAAACCTTAAATCGACTGAACAGGATGAACATGATATAATGAAGGTGTTAGGGGTATTTACACATATGTTTAATGTGGTTTTTAGGTAAAGACTTTTATCCAAAAATGAAAACGCTGCTTTTTATCACGTAAGTACCCCAATTATACAAAAAGTGAAAAAAATACAACGATTTCATTTCTGCTAACCACTCTTCGAGGATAGCCCCCAAGACTGTCGTAATTCCTTTTCACTTAAATGTATAGTTATGAGTCTTGCGTGCAACCGTCTATATACCCGTACACTTTAATGTTAACTTGCTAAGGGAAATACCATTTACTTTCCATTAAATAAACTGTGCTCTAATTAAGAAAAACAACAAAAAGACAGCAAAAAGGCAAATAAAGAATCTGAGTTGATCATACGTTTTCAGTCTACTTGACATATATATATATTGATGATAAATTGATAAATCTACATGAAAGCCTGAAGATCTTTTCGCTAAGAAATGTTCAAACAAAGAGAGATCCCTAAATCATGGAACACAACAATTTGGGATAATTGCAGACCGGAGCATGTACTCTTTATGAAACTAATATATTCTGTTCTAACATTCAGGAGTAATTTTTATTTGAGCGTACACTTTAATTGAGCGTGCACTAAAATGGTGAAAATTATTATTCGTCAACAAATGTTTCCACATGTTTGATATTTAGGAAAGTCACCATAAAGCAATCTGATAGAACGTCCCATTACGATAGCAGTCTATTGCCAAAGGTTATAAAACAGAGCATGGAAACCAGTCTCAAATCTCAAGCATCTGATTGGCTGAAATGGCGACCAGTCGCCATTTCAGCCAATCAGATGCTTGAGATTTGAGACTGGTTTCCATGCTCTGTTTTATAACCTCCAGCCTATATTATTTTCATCGCGGCTAATTTCTAAACGGGTTTTCTTAAATGTCAGGCTCCCATAGCGATACAAGAAAATTGGCAATTTGGTAATTGGACCACTAATCTTGGCATAGCAAAGGTTCTTATTTTCTATGAATTGATTCTAATGCCCAGTATTGTTTTATTTTGTTTGTTGCTGTTGCTTTTGTAGTGCAGGCGTTTATTTACAAATTCACTTTTTTCACAACTTTTAGGTCTTTTAAATGGCATTAATTATACTTGCGAACAAGCAACACTACTTTGCTCTGCGCTGCGCAATATCAATTCGTGCACGTTACTTCTGGAACATGTTACTGCACCAGTGCCATTCTTTGAAATCTTTAATATTCGTGGGATACTATATTTATTGGATTTTTGTGGGCCAATCTAATTTAAAAACCCACGAAAACGATTTGAGTACTACTGTGAATGCACTTTTATTCATAGGCATAACATTTCGTTTATTTCCGTTAGAAACTTACGGAAATACACGAACTTTAGTGCCCACGAATACAGTTGCACCAACGAAGTTCTCAAATCAGTTGACGTCCCTGACCGCTTTAGGTAACAGACGTTTACGCCTCCTTATTTCGTCACTGCTGACGCATTTTAGTGACCTAGAATATTAGCTTTTTATATCTAAACCACCGAGTCGAATCGTTCACTATAGGGCCCAGGAGGAGAACGCATGGAAAGGCCGCTTTTTTAGTAGGGAATTGGTTACTGTGGTCAGTATTTCGTCTCGCATTTCTTTGATAATGCATATTTCAGATAAAGATAAGGCCTATGCTCATCTCCTATATTTACTCTTAACAATGGCCATCTCACATTCGCCAAACTGTTGATATCTTTTAAGAACATTCTCCACAACTGCACTAGAAACTCGCAAAAAAGGCAAAATCGCTCTTTAAAAGCAAATATTTTAATAATTAAGCAAAGTTCTGAGCACTTGTTTCGTCCTACAGATTCGTTTAACACATATCCTCACATGTCAAAAGCCTTCACTATTGCAAGTCCGTTTTTGGAGGATTTAGACCACAAGTTAGAAAATTTTCAATATGAACGCATGGGTAGAAGTTTTCATCAATTTTCCAAATGAACGCATTGAAACCTGGCCATGTGTTCACAAAACTCTCTGACACTAATTTTCTTTGTAAAATGACGTTATTTGTCTAAAGCGCCGTCATTGGAGTTTTTTTGACACTCATAATGAATATCAACTATTTTTATGTAAATGTCGCATATGAGATATAAGCCGTATCCATGATTAATAAAAGAAAGTTGGGATTATTGACGAAGCAACTCTTCCCGCGTACTTCTTCCGGTACCAGTATAGCTTCTACTTGATAGCCGTTCCCCTGCAAGACTGCGAACCAATTCAAGACGAAACCTTTTACCCGACAGAATATAAATAAAGAAATTGACGGCATAATTAAGTAAGGAAAAGGGCACACAGAGGTCTATATATGGCGATAAAGCGAAGAACGTTTCTCTTGCTGTGTTGATGTCACCTAACTTAATTGTAAGGTCAACAATTAAACTTAGTGTAAACAGTGGCAGGAGCGTCAGGATGTAGGTAAATGTCACTGTCAGTAACATGCAAGTGCTCCTGTTTTTCTTATTCCAAGTCCTTTTATATCTGTTATCAAGACCCCTTTCTTTGTTGTTCAGCTCTCGCTTAATCACGAAGATCCGATATAACACTAAACTATTGCAGACGAGTATACAGAATACCGGAAGTACAAAAATCAGAGTCCATTGGAAGAAATAAACGTTCAGACTTGTATAAATGGTAACATAATCGATTCCGGCAAGGCAATCCCAAATATTGTTATCTGGGTCATACATTATGTGATCAATCATTACAAAGCGAAACGATTGGCTGATCAGTACAAGCGCCAGTAAAGCGCCAATAACAATCGCAGCGCCATTGTGTTTCCGTAACAGTGTATTCTTGAACGGAAAGCAGACCGCCATTAGTCTCTCAATCGCCATCAACACAACAAGCCAGGCACTCATTAGAGTTATAACATGTGATGACATGTTGTAAAATTTACAACCAATCTTGTTGAAGCCCTGGAACACTCCAGGAAGTGCTTTATGTGACACTAAATATTCATCCACTGACTCTAACAGTCTAAAAACCAGTGTTCCGGTATCAAAGACGGCCAGGGTACAGAGGTAAATCGAGTATGACTTATGTCTAAGCGTCTTTGTTCGCATTACTACGACAGACAAAATATTGCCAATAATCCCGACGAGAACAATGACGGGCGTAGACACAAACTTTATCCAAAATCCCCATTCTGTAACTATAACCGCGGGTGCATCTGGAATAGAAGCAACATATTAGGTAGTTCGTTAATTTAATCAGTATATTTTATCTGACATGACTTAAGTATAATGCTATTTTCGACAGATTACTCGCCGCATTTCAATTAACTGAAGTTGTTACTGTTCAGATTCGCTGCTGTAACTTATGGTTGATACTGCTATTATTAAACGAGTTTCCGAGCAGAAAATTTGAAGAGGCCTCGTTTAATAACATTCTAAATCAGCTTCACCAAGATTATAAATACTTGCTTAAGACGACTTATTCCTTTGTTGATTAATATCCATTTTATACCACCATAAAATAATTAATACATGGACAGTTTTATGTAACCAAAGACTCTCACAAAACCTTATTTCCAAGCATTTCTTAATTAACAACATTGAATTTGTATGAATATAGGCTCCAACTGAATTGATTTTTCGAGAAACAAATTTGTCAGGATGACTTTATTATCGTCCAAATTGTCTGTTTATGCCAGTATTAAAAATATTTGAATCGCTCTTAAGTTTGTTTATCATCTCCAATTACAGATAATTTCTGATATACGCAGCCGTGTGGCAGTCGTAAAACGTCTGCCCGTATATTCAATCAGTGTTGTTATATGTTACACCCTTCGAAGGCCGATGAGCACAATATTTGTTTTGTGAAAATTTTGAGTTTTACTCAATCCGGCTAGGCAGCGTAAACAGTAATAACTCATAAACAGGTTCAATTAAACCGAGTATGTCATAGTCTGATATTTGTCGTGTTCGGTGTTGAAAGTTTCTTTTTCATCTATTTAGAAAAATTAGAATACAAGTTGTACCGTTTCCTTGATATGATATGTTCATAGTTGATATGAAGTCTTCGTTTCGGTGTCAAGTCCCTGCTCTATTGTCATTGACGTTACCTGTAATAATCCAAGTAGTTTCAATGAATCTACATTATGTATCGTCAAACTAAGTTGTTTCAATGAATTTACATCACGTATTAACAAACAAATTTGTTTCAATGAATCTACATTATGTTTTAACAAACTTATGTTGTTCTTTGAGTTGTTTCTAGATTTTGTATTTTTAAAAGGCTCCCTGAAATGCAGTTCAAACTATATTTATGTCTAGCCCTAAAATTTGGTGTCAACTCATTAATGTGATTGAAATATTAAATATGAATTTTTACATCCACTGTTTAATGATGTAATTGCAACAGATAAAATCAAAACGCGGCTTGACTAGTTAAGTATGTAATATTTGAAAGATAGATTTATTCTTCATAAGTTTTATAGTTTTTTGGTCACTTGATATAGTATTTAAGGATATATTGCCGGTCTGGGTACGGCGCGGGTAATATGGAAGCCAGACCGGCAATATAACGTCACAAACCCTTTCAAGAAACCAATTAATAGTTTAATTATACTGCAAAGTTTTTTCCAGGCAAAGGTTAATTAGAATTTTTTGGTTTTTCATTTATTTATGCTTATTTAATTACGAAAGGTTAATTTCCCCGTTGATAGCCGCAATATTTCCTGTATGACGTCTTTAATTTTACCTGCATGGCGTCATTTTTATAGATCTTCAATGGATTATCGATTTAATTTCATCCGAAAAAAGACTTTTTTCAACTTTAAGATGTTTATACAATTATTTTCTATAACAACTAAGTTATCTCTATGCAAAACAAACAGCTTAATAATGTATGAGATCGGCTTAACTAAATGCATGTTCATCGAAAATCAAAACAAAATTTCGGACGACAACACAAGGCGAATGGCCAAAGGGGGAAATTCGGGCGTGTGCGAATCAACGGCCGATTCGTAATTTTTGACTTACACGAAATTATCCAATCAAATGCATGGAAATATCTTTGCAAAAGTATAAAAACAATTGTTTAATGTCGGCATCCAATAAACTTTGAGTCTATAATAGATGAAAAGGGTACTTTGAAAGCATCATGTACTACAAACATGAAAATTATGCAGGCTGGGTTTGATTGAGCCTGTCCATGGACAGTTATGAAAATGCATATTACTGCCCACTCCGTCTTGCCCCGGGTTGAGCGGAACTCAATATTTACACCAATAAACAGTGCAATTTTGATCCATCCTAAAAGATGGAATGCAAAGAAAGTTCTTTTCACACAAAAAAAACCAACAACATTCAGTTAAAGTTAATATTTATGTATATCGTTTGCCGTGTTTCATCATGATATGTAAATACATTTATTTGTTTTTGAAAATTTGACAGAGGCTTTGTAACATCTATTAATATTTGTAAGTTGACCTTGTCAAGGTGTCCTAAGGTGTATGTAAAAGTATCCTTAAATTAAAAATTCGCAAGAGGAAATTTAAATAACATCAAAAAAAACACGAAACGTCGTTTCATGTCAAGAGGTTCACAAAAACCGTATCTGATGTGCTATTTAATCTGTCGTATGGAATTAATTTACGATAAAATGTATCTCCTTACATATAATCACCTTAGTGAAGAAACAGTATATGTGCCTTAATATAAACGTTAATCAAACTGTCGCGTTTATAGGACAAGTATGCTATTTAAAACACATGTATCTATAACTCAGACATTAGCTACTAATAATCCGATCGCTTGTCGTTTATTTAAAGCATTTTTACCCGCTTTATTTTTGTCGTTTCTATAATAAAATGCCATTTTTTTCATTTCCAATTAATCTTTGCTGATGTAGCTTTGACCATTTCTACAAAATCCCTCCGTCGGAAAATTTCAGTATTTCAATTTTAAGTTTATAAAATACATTAACATGAAGCCATATGGCCTTTGAACACTATAAAATTGAAGCAGATCTCGGCGCCCGCAAGAAGAATTATTTTTAAGATTATCTTACCTCTCAAATATTCCCAAAAACAAAATTGTTTCGAATACGTGTTTTGTGGTAACACTATTTGAATGCAAGAGTTGTTTAAAAGTTAGTTGTGTTGTCCAAGAGATGTTATAGAAATTCAAAATTGCTTAGAAGATCAATGATAATGTTGGCGAAAAAACAAGCGGTGATTATGTACATTTTTCACTTAAGTATTCACACAGTCCCTAATTCTGTACATTAAGAAATCTTAGGCGAAAATTGATAATAAACTGATCAAAAACATTTTACATCAATCAGAAAGCAGAATCTTCGGAACTTTTATTATATGTTTTATAGTCTCTATCACTAGGATAATCCAATCGTGTGAAACTCGCGGTCCAGTTTCCGTCATTAAATACATGTTACATTCATAAACTACATGTAACATCAGAATCTCTTAAAGGATTTATTGCAGATTAGATTTCAATAGTGTCAGTCAATCGCGTCGTTAAACACAGTACCCTGTAACGCTGCATAAGAGCATCGCCGCAAAAACAATTTCTTTTATCGTTTATGCGGTGATTTATAACGCATTTTTTGGTGTATTGACTTTTAGAGAGGTACATTCTGACAAAGATTTAGAAAATTCGATTTAATTGTGAACAAAACCAAATAGTTTTTTGTGTCCACTTAACCAAGCTTAGAACTAAACTTTTAGATAGGTAAATTCTGACAAAGATTTAGTAAGACTGATTTAATTGTGAACCAAACCAACTGATCTATATGCAAAAAACGTTTTAAATGACGTTTATTTGAAACTTGTTTTTATGTCCGTTGCAATTAGACCCAAGTGATGCACGTAACCATTACCCCAATCCTTGGGAATACAGGGGCATTTGAAACAATCCATAGGAAAGACCCTGACACGCCGGGGTTAGGTCAGTGTTACCATTATGTAGAATAAGCAAGGTTGCAAAAGCGCAATGTTTTTAAAATGCCACAAAATAACAAATTTTACTAACTTGGCCAACGAGCATGTCATTAAGATACGTTTTATTGATAAAAAGTCTATCTCAATTTTGACGTAATCAAGGGTCATAATTCTGTTGTCACTGGAACAATAAAAAACTAAAGCAGGTAACAGCTTCCTAAACCAATGAGTAGAACACAACTCTGGAGACTCCCATATTATAAAATTTCGAAACGGACGGACATCATCGTCACAAATGTGATCACCATCGTTTTCTTCAATTATAAGAACTCTTTTTAAAGCTTTATAATAAATGGTTATTTTTTCAATCCTCTTTATGTGGCAAAAGTGCACAGTTGCGCCCCATATAAGACATTTTTGCCTTATGCGTTGAGCGTCGCCGCACAAACACGGTCGCCCAGGTCATGAGTTGAAAATCACTGCATAAACGAAAAAATGTTTATAAGTCGATGTTCCTAAGCGGCGTTACAGTGCCCAATCGTTACCTCACGAACAGGGCAAAGTCGAGCCGGATCCTGAAATTTCCGGTTGATTTTAGTGTGAGAAAATCGTTATTTTCACATATTTACACATGGCAACATTGAACTTAACACATTTGGATGTGTTCAATTCCTTTACGAAAATAAATACCTTATGTTTCACGCTAATAGATTTTTGCTTTAAAATAATCGCAAATTGAGCAAATAAATTATCTAAACGGCGGAATTTTGAAAACCATTGTAAGGAAAATGTCCAGTCCAGTATTAAAACTTTAATGACATTACGTATAGGTTATTGTTTATTTTGAGGCTTGTATGAAAATTAAACGGTCAGGCCCAGCGCAGCTGGGCGACCGTTTAATTTTTCATACAAGCCTCAAAATAAACTATAACGTATATAATGGTCGAAATTATTTTTTTGTAACTGACAAAACAGCCTCCGCCTAAATTGCCATATATGGGTATGCAAAAATCAATAGTCAGCTCAAAAATAATTTTATCATTCAATGGCCCGTTGACATGTACTGAGAGAATATTTTAGAAAGTGAATTATGAAATGTCTTTATCTGAAAACACCATGTGAACATAACTTACTCTCAGGGAAATAACCTGTGTTGAGAAACAAGGGCTCAACCGTGGAAGTTCCTTTACTTATAAATAAATCTTTTATAGCGTGGCAAAATAGTTATATCCGGATCAACGGCATCATCCGTGTAGTCTGATCACGATCGACACTTTTCGCTGTTAGATTCACTAGGTTATTTGTGACAAAAAAGGGAAAGTGCAAATACTGATAAGATGACAATGATAGGTGATCTGGATCTAAACTGGTCGCCTATGTGATAACAGGCGTATCTATGAAATAAAGGGTTAAACAATGTAAGAAGATAATCATATTAAGTAAAAAAACTTAGAGCTCAAAAATATTCACTAGAAATGATTTTCTTTTCCTCAGACTTCCTAAGTCACGCCTCCTTGAACACCGAAGACGATCGTTAAAGAACTATACATGTTAATCAATAAATGTTCGAACAACATTGTGGAGGAAATCGACCTATAATAAACACATTTAAGACGCGCGACTTTATGAGAATTAAGGTTCGAAATATTTGAAAAATACTGCATTGTCATTGGCTAAAAAATATTTTCAACCATTATTTTTTGATAATGTGTTTGGCAAGAGGGAAAAAATTGCGACACAAATATTTTGACAAGCTGCATTTAACTTCGTGATGATTTGTTTCATTCAATAGCAATCAAAAGGACACACAAGAGAATATTTTAAACAATAATAAGTTTTATTTGTTTGACGGGACTGACCATTTATATATGAATTTACATACCTTGAAATTCCGATTTTGTTTAAGCAATAACACGTTTAATTTGTTTGACGTTACTGAAACATTTATACGAATTACACAAAATGTAAGAAAAACAAAAAAGAGTTTTTTACACACCTTGAAATTCCGATATAAATCTTCACTATTGAAACGATCACGACAAAAGAAAAATAAAAGATGTGGTTTTAAAATGTCATTCCACTGTGATACGCTTTGTTCGATAAAACTAATTTCCACTACAGATCATATCGGCAGCGACAGGTGCGAAGGTGTGAACGTACTATATATGTGTATATTATAATAAAACAACTAGTTGTCTCTCCTAAACCAGCTGTTTTATCAAGAACGTAGAAAGTCTGTTTAAAACTGACCAAAATCTTTTCTTATATTTTTTTCTATGTTTGTGTATCCTTTCTGGGATCCAGTTTTGAACGATTTTCCTTGATGTTTTATTTAATCGCACAAAATATATTTAAAAACAAATATTAACCGTTATTTATATGGCAGAAAAGTTTGAAGGACGGCGTCGTTATTGCTTTGAATAAAGCAACCAAAATTACGGATTTATAAAATAGAATAGCTAAAAGTTAAAATGTAACGCATCACAACATTTACCTCTATTCGGTTAAACCGTTTTCTATTATTTATAATACCAAATGTAAGACGTGCGTTTTTTAATTAAAAAAACCTGTTTCTCGATTGGTTCAATACAGAGAAACGAAAAAAATAACGTATTAAGCAAAGAATAACACATTAATTTTTAGAGTTTCCAAAAAATATGAGTTTTTTCTTTAAAATGTTAATATAAGCTTTGCCCAAGATAATTTAATCTTGAGACCATTCTCAAATCGCAAGCATCTGATTTGGTGTGTCGCCATTTCAGCCGATCAGATGGTTGAGATTTGATACTGGTCTCCGATCTTATGATCTAGTGCCCTAATAAGAATATATATATATATATATATATATATATATATTTGATAAAATACCATCAAACCTAAACAAAAATGGTTTGAAATATATATATATATACATGTACATTGTTTAAATGATATTCGTCTGTTCAATAGAAAATGTTATTGTTCTATTTAAAAAAACAATTCCTCCAACAACTATTATTTGAATTATAAATGAATCGTGCTTTATTTTATGCTTTTCAGTGAATTATAGAATTTTCCCGGTGAAATAAAAGTGGTATTTCACTGTTCAACAGTGGACTATCATTTTTTATTTTCATTTTATTTTCACTGATTTTTTCACGTTGGTACTCAAACTTATATAACATTCCGGATAAGAACGTTTAGAAAACGGGCTCAAATTTACGTATATGGCGGCATGACGTCATGTTATAACGAACGTGTTTGGCGCCATTTCATGGAGTTTTTCTGTCGAATTCACACAAATTGTGCACTAAAAGCATAAAATAAAAAAAAATTGTTTTTACCAGTGAAAGACAAAAATATATTTCACTCGTGAACTCCGGAATTATGTATTTTCACTCGTAGCTTCGCCACTCGTGTAAATACGAATTCCGGAGCTCACTCGGTGAAATATATTTCTATCTTACACTGGTAAAAACAAATATCCTCTATTTATTGTGTTATCCAGTGATAAAATCAGTACTTTTAAGCTTCCTAATTCTGACTTTTTAATTACATGATAAACTAATGATACACTACTGATTAATTGTTTTTGCTGAAGATAGATCATGGAAGTCTTCATTTTTATCAATCAAAACTATATTACAATCGATAGATGCCCTTGATATTATTTTTTGTAGTCTCTTCAATATCCCATATTCCCGTATCTGTACTTTATGATTTCTTTGGCAAGTATATTTAAACTTCTTTATAATTCTTTGGCAAATGACTCAACTGAACCCCGTTGATGTTCACCGAATCCATAATTATTAATAAAATATACCCATTTGTTTTATTTATTTCCTGTAACTGAACAACGGACTTGCTTTTCCCATATATACATGATTGGTTCCGCTTTATGCCAGTACCCAAGGTAATAAAACTGAGCATGGAAACCAGTCTCAAATCTCAAGCATCTGATTGGCTGAAATGGGGACCAGTCGCCATTTCAGCAAATCAGATGCTTGAGATTTGAGACTGGTTTCCATGCTCAGTTTTATAACCTTCACACCATATTTCTATATTCTGCTTACAGATTATAGACGACCTTATGGTAGAGGGAATTTGTTCTGATGGCATTTATGTAAGCGGAATATCAACCTATGCTGAAAATCTGAAGACTGCTCTTACACAATATCCGAACTGGAAAGATGCTTAGATTTGAGACTGGTTTCCAATCTCAGCTTTAAAACCTTCAGTCCTGATCATCAAAACTTCGTATTCTGGGTCACTCTGAGACGGTTTAAGCAGATTTTTGTTCAGAGAAGGAAAGAATATCTGATTTCAATGAGATTGGGTGTTTTTCTCTATAAACGATGCGAATTCTATATATCTTGTAAGATCTGCATGTATGTCGTTTTTTTGTCAATGAATCGGAAACAGTTCAGCAATACCTGGATAGGAAACAAAGTTTTGTAACATAAAGACTGTGTCAGTCATGAACAGAGAAAGGAGACCAGTCTTAGATCTCAGCAATCGGTTTGGTTGAAAATTCAATGTAACTTCCTGTTAACCTTAATCTGCCGTTGGCAAAGCTCCCAACGTAGTTAGTCAAACTGATTAAATATAAGAATGGAAAACGATTGGAATTTAGTTTTCTCGCTGTGTTTGATCATAACTGTCCATTAACAGACTCAATCAAACCGAGCCTGCAATATGTTCATATTTGTTGAGTTTGGTGGCTTTCAACATCTTACGGGGCTTATATCTCACAGCTTGTTCGCTTTTCAAGAGCTTGCAACGATGTGAATGATTTCAATAAACGTAATCTTTGCATTACAGAAAAACTTTTAAAACAAGGTTATCGGTATCACAAATTAAGGAAAACCTTTTGCAAGTTTTATCGTCGATACCGAGATTTAATTCATAAATACAGATGCAGTTTAAAATCACTATTGCATCAAGGTATTTCACAGCCAGATTTTTAAGGAGATTTAATTTATAAACTTAAGAAGATAAAAGGCTATGTTAATTTCTCCCGGTTTTTCGTAAAAACCATCTGTAAATTTAAAAAGAAAAGTTACGACATGATATTTTAAAGCACTTTGCAGGCCTGGTGATTAACCCATCTACAGTTGATCATTATGCTTACCTCTTTGGTTGCACGACGGTGGCAGGGGTTTAAGAGTTTATGAAGGTTTATGGGGAGATCTTTTCTTAAAAGAACCTAAAAGCTCGATTTGTTTCTTTGATCCCTGTCATCGTGTTCTTACTGATTTTACTACAGGTGCTCTGGTCTCGGTAAGACCATTGAGTACCCGCCCTTTGGCTTTGCAATGCTATTAGCTTCTTATGTTTTATATGTTTGTGTGCTTTTGCATGCAACATTTTTGAGCCGATGGGTGGGTTGGAGTTATTTCACCAAGACAATTTGTACTTGTTTTGTAATATGACAACCTGTTGGGGCAAGTGTGAGGTTGAGAACCTGGTTTAAACCCCCAGTGGCAATTTGTTATGCCACTGACCGTTCCAAGGCGGTAACCCCTCTGGTTTTCACTTTCGTTATTTGTTTGTGGCGTCCTTTTTGAAACTGATTATTGTAATACCATGCTCTCATTTCCTCTCTACTTTTTGGCTGTGTGGGGAGGCTGTGTATACTTTATGATCATAAGACATTTATTACTATACGGGTTATAAAATACGTATTGGAGAAATATAACCAGTCAAAATCATATGTCTGTCAGATATTTTCTATATTTGTTTATTGATTAAACTTGTACACCTACCAATCTCGATAATTCTTTGTAGCACTATGTATAAAAGTGTGAAAGATGCATATCAGGAATCGCCAAATCCACAAAACACAGCCTCTCCATGCAGCGAAAAAGAAGAGAGGAAAAAAGGGGATGTGGTGATAAGTATGTCAAATTCAAATAAGACAAAAACAATTAACGAAAAGAGAACCTTTGGGGTTACCGCCTTGGAACGGTCAGTGGCAAAACAATTTGGCACTGGAGGTTTAAACTAGGTTCTAGGGTGCACCAACCTCTCACTTGCCCCAACAGGTTCTCATATCAACAAACAAGTACAAGTTGTGAAATTGCACCAACCCACCCATCAGTTCAGCAATGTTACGTGCAAAAGCAAACAAACATAAAACACACAAGAAGCTAATAAATTGCATTTCAAAGCAAAAGGGGCGTTCACTCAATGGTCTTACCAAGGCAATAGCACCTGAAGTCAAATCAGATTGAACTCGATGACAATGATAAAAGAAACAAATCGAGCTTCTTGGTTCTTTAAGAAAAGATTTCCCCATAAACCTTCATAAACTCTTAAACCCCTGCCACCGTCGTTCAACGAAAGAGGTAAGCATAATGATCATCTGTAGATGGGTTAATCGCCAGCCGTGCAGAGCGCTGTAGACTATCATGTAAGTAACCTTTCTTTTTGAATTTTCATAGCATCTGGCCCAAAGATAATAAAACTGAGAATAGAAACCAGTCTCAAATCTCAAGGATTTGTTTAGCTTGAATGGCGACTTGATTTCAGACTTGTTTCAAATCTCAGTTTTATAATCTTCAGCACTGGTAGACAGGTTTCACTTGAATGTTGGGCATCCTTTATTCGTGATGTTGACGTTTTGTTGCCTTAAAATCAATGAAATGGTTCAGATATGTTCTAAATCGATGGTATTAACTCAAGTTTAATATCTTAATTGAAAACGTTTCTTAACTATTATTGTTTTGGTCTTAGTATATAATTGCCGTCTGATCTTCAAACTACTAAAAGGTTTTAAAACATGTACACTAAACAACTTTTTTAAGAATACACTATTTTCCTCCCGATATTTTTCATATTTGTAAGAACGAAACTGTTAATTCCTACCATATGACAGTTAAGTTTTTATTTTAAACTGTTCAGTTATCGAAATCTGGTTGTGGTCTGAACTTGGAAGGCGCTCACGAAATGGGCTATGATTTCCAAAAGTGTCGTTCAGAACTGCATTACCTCCATGAAATGATGGCGGTCTTAAGCGTTCTTGACTGTTGTTGTGAATTTGTATTCTGTGGTTGCTAGTATTCTAAATGATTGTGAGCAAAAAAGTTGTCTGTCATTTTGAATATTTTTGTTTTACTAATAAATCAGTTAGTATTTATTGCATGTTTTTTGCAAGTTTCAGAGCAAAAACTCAATTATCAAGCCAGTAAATGCCCCGATACGAATGTACTTAGAAAAGTTGTTAAGTGTACTGCGTTTGGTTAAGGAGAGAAACGGTTCTATCTTTTGATAAATAAACCCCATTTTAGTAAAATAATTGTTGAAATAAAATGATATACTGAATGGAATAGTTGACAGATATCGAGGATTCTAAACAATGCAAATGGCAAAATTAGACCTCATTGTTAAACATATACATGCATATGCGGGATTATATTCGTTGTTGACCATATTTAAGTGAAAAGAATCTATTCAGTTTGCGTTTGACAAAAGACAAAAGACTGCTTTTATTACTAGAACCACACACACACAAAAACAAAAACAAATAGAATAAGAATTCTGAAATTCATTCTATGTATATCTTAAGCCCATACTGTTGTCGGCTCCAGCAAAATGTTGTTGATTTATGTGTGATAATTGGTCATCGTTTATTACATTTAGAAGTTTTGAATGATCAAAATACATTCTTATAATAATACCAATTGCATGTTTATTAGGTATATGCCTAATGGTTAGCTATTAAATTACTTTTTAACTTACAATTTCATCTGTTTAATGCATTTTGTGCAAGTACAAATGACTTGACGTCAATCTTATAAAGCTTTTATCAGTTTCAAATTTCTCGTTATAACGCCTCTCTTTATTTATTACACATTACCATGTTGCAGTACGATAAGAGTGCAATGTTTACACTTGTTTTGAAGCTATGACATTTGATACTGCGTGTGCTTTAGGAGTGACTTTTCCTGGTATGGTTTTCAATAAAAAAAATTAAAAAATCAGTCGTCAAAAATATATGAGGAGTCTCGCATCAATTAGAAAATAGTTTCATGTGAAAACGTGAAATGTGCCAGAAAAAGCCATGCCAGAAAATACAGCCTTCCCACACAGTCAAAAAATGTTAAGGAAACGATAGAATGGGATTATAAAATAAGCAATTACAAAAAAGATACCAAAATATTTTTCGTAAAAGAGAACCTGGGTGGTAACCGCCTTGCAATCTTCAGATGCAGAACGATTATCATCTCGAGATTTAAACAATATTCTATGATTTTCCAACATGACCTCAGCCCCAACAGGTTCTGATATAAACGATTAAGCGAATGTTGTCTTAATGAATTAGCTAGTATTCAACTATCAACGCGACAATGTTCACTGCATAAGCACACAAGCAGTCAAACATATATAACACAAGAAGCTAATTGTCATGATAGAATTTGGGTACTAATTTCATTATCCTAAGCAAGACAAAAATACCAGTAGAAACAATACTATTTGAATCACATTAGCGCTATTTGTGTAGGTTGGCGGACATAGAAATAAGTACATACAGTAAGTACTGTTATCAGTATAATAAACCGTTACCGATGTCATGCGGTGATGATAACGTTAACCAGGGCTATCCGATCAACCTTTCCTGGGGTTGTCCCTGCTAGCTCAGTCGTAGCGTTGTATTGCTAGGCGCTGTCGAATTGACGGTACGGGTTCGCTCCCCAGTAGAGGCAATATCATTTATATTCGTTGTGACGTAATAGCGCTATGACGTATTTCGTACCTAAGCCAATTCGCGTTTGAAATATTTCGCCCAGGTCAATATTTATAGATTCCGCCTACGAGTCAATACCGAAATTTATCGCATATCATGTGCTCACGTTTAATTCAATGAGAAACGTCAAACCAATATGATTTAATAGTAACATAATTTATATTACATGCTTCATAACAGTCACCCAGTTTGACCTAATATGCTCTACATCTTAAGAATACCAATAATGAATACTTACTATAAATGATATTAGATATATTGAACCATCGTGTGTCTGCTTACAAAATACATGTCCATGTACTGTTGAAGGTTCAATGGTTCCGCCCAAAACGACTAGGAAGCTTTCATTTTAAAACATGTTCATAGTTTATTGTATTATATTTTCAAATTAATCTACAAAATCGTAACATTTTTTCATTAATTCTATTTGTGAACAATCATTTGTTATATAGCGCAGTCAATATTTCTTCGGCGTTTAAACTGTATTTTATGTTTCATGGTGACACTAATATCTCTTTATCATCTTCTGAACAGGTGGTATTGCCTTTAGCACCAAGTTCGTCTTCTATGTTAACCGGTGAACTTATAATCTCCTATCCGGCTTAATATAATGAGTCGGTCATACACGAAGACCGACCATAAACGCACACTTTAAGGTTGCATCGAATGGACAATGTGGTTCAACCTATTCAACTTAAATATCCAAGTTATTTAGTAATAATAGACTTTTAAAAATATGTCAACAGAGAAGTACCATAAGGAAATTCGAAAGCGCAAAGTATACTTCCTGTTTAAATGAGTTAACAAATGCTTGTGTTTAGGAATGTAAATGAGGGTGAGATCTGTAAAAAAGGCAACATGTATAAAGCTTTCTATGTTTCTTCTGTAAACGTTTGTAATATTTTTCACTGGTTTCTTATTAGAGCTATTTAAATATATGGCTAATTTGAGTTGTTCCTGCTAAGAAAAAAACTACAACACATTGTTACAATTATTTTCTTGTTTTGCAGACTGACCGTTCCAGGGCGGTAACCACTTATTGCACTTTTTTTATTCTTTACTTTTTTCACTTCATATGCTTTTTTTAATCTCCAAAAATGAAAAGATCACAGTATACATTTCACCATTTTAAAAAATCTTGTCAGTTCTGTACCCAGATTCAATATGCAAAAATATGGAGCAACTAGTTTGGTCTTTTTATGAAATTTAATTATTACTTTTTAACTTACACTTGCTTCTTTTTTAAGAAAAGCCATTTAAACCGGTTCTATGTGCCTGTGTTAGATGGCTTTTGCCCTAGTTTTTCAAACAGATGATGTGTTGAAAATAACGCGTATTCAATTATAATGCAAAGGGTCAAATGTAAAATCTATTCTGATCATGGCTATTTTTCTTAGAAAGGCATCAATCACTGTGATGACTCAGTTTCAAGTGACTTCGATCCAGAAACTTAACCTATAGGAGAATGTTAAACAATTGGTATTACTGTTTGATACAACTGTTACTGTGGCGTTTAGATCTTTGTTATTCAGTTATGGCTGGATATTGTGACTACTTGAACATTCGCCGGGATAATATGTCAAAAAAGCAACACAAACACTCTATATGGATCTGTACAAAATATAAGCGAAAGTTTCTGAAATAAACAACTTTGCAATACAGGAAACACTCTCAATATTTTCTAAGGCGGTTTCCCCATAAGGTTCTAGTTTCCGTGAATTTATTGCGGTGTCTAATTTTTTTTGATGTTGTTATATACGCATGCTTCTTTTACACTCTACTGTTTGGCTGCGTGGAGAGGCTGTGTGTTTTCTGGGCATGGCGATTCCTGATATGCATATTTCACTTTTTGGCATGGTAAAGCCAAAATACAGTCATTGCCTTTTTTTTATTAATTTTATTAGTTTAAAGATTTTCACTGCATATACTATTTGAGTTGCTTATACATCATTTCATACATTAAGAATGCCTTGATCTTTTAAATTTGTTAATATACGTTTGACATGAATAAGCATTACACAAACTATTACTATGTTATAGCATGGTGTAATCTATCATTACCTCTTTGCTCTTTGATAGTGTTTTTGGCAGGGGTTAAAGAGATTAATAAGATTTATACGGAAACTAAGTTAAATCAGCTGGCAGCTCGATTTTTTTTATTCGTGATCGTGTTCTTGCTTTTTTGACTCCAGGGGATCTGGTATCGGGAAGGTTAAGAACCTAACCATGTTTGTTGATTTTGAATGCAACGGAATGAAACCAAGCTCTCTTTTTCTCTCTACAAGTACATTTTGGTTGCGTGGAAGGATGTGTTTGGGTGTGGCAGTTCCCGGTATGCATATTGCACTATTTTCCACTTGAATGCACTCCGCGATGCATCGACTCTCGGTTCTTTTAATTGCGTTATTCAATATGAAGGATTCTCAGTTCTACGATTTAATTTACACGTTATCCAAGATCAAGATAATAATAGTAAATAAACTGCGTCATATAATAAGAAACCTTTTCCATCAACGACGTTAATCTTTTGCATGCATTATTTGGGGCGCGTCACGTGAAAAGGTACCTTCGGACAGTTGACGTCAATCTTTATAATGACGTCATAAATGTGAGCAGACGACATTATTGGATTTCGCGGTAAAAATACCATTTTATTGCCAAAATGTGTAACAAAATTACATTTTAGTTATAAGAATTTTGATTTAAAGCTGTAAGTTTTTTCTTAAATTAGTACAAACTAAAATATCACTAAAATGACCGAAGGTACCTTTTCTCGTGACGCGCCCCATTTGTCTTTGTTTATACACAGATTCATGATAGATGACTGTGACTCATTAACACAGGATGCCGTTCAAGAGACCAATATATGAGATAACCTACTTGCTAAAGTATTGTTTTGTTTACTACGTCAAGTGTTAATAAGTGTTATTCATCTATCAATTCTATTCTATTAGGCCTAAACAATAGGTTTGTTTCTGGTTACATCCTTGAAAAAACAATGGGTCGGTAGGTCGGCTTTCTTTTTTTTGCATTTTTTTTAGGGGAAGGAACCAAAGTCCAGGTATATACCATCTTTTGTGTTAGTAAGTACATCAAAGATTAAAATTGTTAAATTTGTACAGTAGACTCCGGGATATCGAATACACAAATTGTCAGCTAAAAATATTCTATTGCCAGGAGTGTTCGATTCGCCGGTAATCGTATTCATCATTAAATCTGCATATATTTGTTGACAAGGGTGGTCAGGTAGATCGTGTTCTGGACAAAACTCGTGATAAATATGCATCATTTATATGTTTATTAATTGATTAACAGACCCTTCTGTCATATACTGCTACAAAATCAAAGTTTCAAATTATATTATGACACCGCAAAATTTTAAACGTGAATGTAAAATAAGTATTAAAACAAAGACCTTTATATTACCTATATATGTCTTTGATTAAAACACTAACCAATGCGAACATATTCCATAATAAATTATATCCCAATTTTATCTCAAGTATCATATTTCAGTATTATTGCATCATCAACCAATTGAACTCAGCTAAAAATGACAAATGTCACGTACAAACTTCTTGTAGATCAAACGATTTCAAAGCAGAGCCGATAAAACAACACAGTCTTGATATGAGCCGACAATTTCATTTGAAGTTGCATTTCATTGACGGTTGGTATCAATGTTTACCTCCATACTGACTGTCAATCAAATTCAGTCTCCGTATGAAATTAACAAGGAAGGCGGATCAAAGAAATGTACATTAATCTACGAGTATTTTTAAAACATTTTTGAGAAAATTTCTTTTTGTTTGTTTTTGAATTGTGCGGATTATGAGATAATTTAAAAGAGACAATGGAATTTGAACGTGGATTATTGTAAGTACATGTACCAATAACGTCTCGATAACGGATGGGCCTAGGTTCCTGTGTATTTGTAACAGATTTTTAACGCCTGGTTGAATAAGCTGTTTAAAAAAGGTGACAGTTTACAGTTTGTTTGCCCGGAAATGTATCTATCGTTTTTAGAGGTATCTTTTAAGGTATTGAAGTGTAGAAAAGGGAAAACTCACTGCATTTTATACTTTAATTCCATTGAAACTAATAAACCAGTGTTTCAATTTAAAGTTGAATTGTTTTGCTTAACATGTAATATAAATAATTATTCTTTTAATTACAATTAGATGTGTAATGCCGTAATGTGGTTTAATGCGCGGATATTGTTGATTTGTTCATGGCTATTTTTTGTAAAACAAATATGTTGGATATACTTACCTTAATACCTACCACTTTTTGCAACCACTGTGCCTCACTTTCAACTCGTATTAAGTCGTTTTTAGCTTTACATTCGTGATATTGTTGCAATTAACACACAATCAAATATGTACATATCCCGTCAAAGATGGTAAAAGTTCTATCACTACCACCAAAGCAGGGTTAATAATTTGATCAGTGCTGTTTCTTTCACTCATTTCGGCTCGCCGAACGTTGACATCCATGATTGTTTACCTCGGCGAATTCAAACGTTGACCCGAAAGCACACGCAACGGGGTTTACATATGTTACATGGACACATTTAACAGTTAAAATAGCACCGAAGAAGAAAGTGAAAGTAAATTTACCAAAAATGAAACGGTGCTGGGTGTTATTCTGCACCAGACATTGTGTCCGAAAATAACAGAATTTTTCGTCGGTCAAAATCCCGGTCGGCTTTCCATACAATTTTTTTGGGAGGGCTGAAAAAAAGTTACGGTCGGCGCTATTTAGAGACGTTCGTCGGGTAACCAGAAACAAACCTATTTTTTTTCTAGGCCTTAATATAGACAACGGGGGTGATCGAAAAGTAATGCACAAGTGAAACCCAAGCACAGAACTTGATCAGTGTCGAAGGTGATAAAACTGAGCATGGAAACCAGTCTCAAATCTCAAGCATCTATTCTAACCAATCAGATGCTTGAGATTTGAGACTGGTTTCCAAACTCAGTTTTATAACCTTTAGCCCAGATGTTCAACACTGAGTCAGTGTAACCATATACTTCACTTTAACCGATTATCAATATAGACATTCACGTGATACTATATTTAATATAACACTGATTTTTGCCAAAGAGAGGCAAATTAATTTTTTTATAAACAAAATACAAGAAATGAAACTGAAAACGCATAACACTGTGGTATGATTATTCTAAAAGATCGATAAATCTTTATACAGTGTACATGAAAGTTAAGTGACATACATCAGCCAATCAGAGACGGACCAGTGTTTGATTGATAATAACAAAAGTGTAACAAGTGATCTTTGCTGCCTCCCTCATCAAATGGATGCATGCCTCCGCTGCTACTGGTACCTAGGGTATCCTCGTCGTCCCAGCGAATGTAGAGATCTTGAGAAGACATCCCGTCTACGACCTGACACTGTGAACCGTAACGCACGAGCACAAACGGCATATTCGATGGTAAATATATAGGAGTAGTTGATTGTTCATCATTCCTGTAACAATTTTAATCAGAAGAATTTGTATTTATTGAAAATTTTTAAATTTGTATTTTGTGTATAAAATGATTAATATATAATGAAACCCAGACCCAGTTACAACTAAATATATTAAGAAAATATGTTGCGATGTTGATTCTAGCCACTCAATTAATCTTTTAAATCACTCTGCATTTGCAAACGGCAACTAATTTACATTTGACTGTGACTGAATTCATAAAACATTATTCCTCTTTCCCTTTTATTTGCATTTATACACCGTTCGGCTTATATTCAGTTCATACATTATATTTGTATAAGGTATAATGTATTTCTATCTTTTAAAAAATTGTTTTTATTTTAATCGTTTTTATTTTCCTCTCTATATCTGTGCTGTGTGATGATGATACACTTAACAACTTTTCTAAGTATACACATTCGTATCGGGGCATCACTGGCTTGATAATCGAGTTTTTTGCTCTGAAACTTGCAATAAACATGCAATAAATAATAAACAGATTTATTAGACTATTGTGTAAGTGATCACATGATGACATTCTGTACTAGAAAGGTAACACGTGGATATATAGGAAAGCACAATACTGTAACTGTTCGTTCACTTAAACATTATACAAAAGAAATTTGTCAACAATCCCTGTTAGGGTCTGATTGGTCACTAGTTTTATGTAGCGATGATCTTAATACTGCATGGAATAATTTTAAATTAATATTTTTATCCACACTTGATACTATTGCTCCTGTTAAATCTGTGCGTATTAAACAAAGAACTGAGGAATGGGTTGATTCAGAAGTTCTTGATTGTATTAAGGATAGAGACAAGGCTTTTTACCAATATTGGAGTGTGGAGTGTTGATTGGATTTTATATTATTGACAATCTAATAGTGTGATATTTTGAGTTCTGATTAGATTTTATATATTGACAAATAAATATAGTGTGATATTTTAAGATCTGATTTGAGTTTATATATTGTTAATAATTTTGGAAGTAGCTTTGTTTTTAATTTCTATTCTTCAAAAGGGGTTTAACCAAATAGTTTTTCGTTTTCTATTGTATCAGAAAACAAAGTTTTTAAATACCTAGAAGGTCTTTGTACTAATAAGGCTGTATGGTTGGATTCGATCTCTACTCGTTTTTTTTAAAGGAGTGGGCTTCAATTATTGCTGATCCTCTTTCACATATTATAAACCTATCTATAATACAGGGCGTTGTTCCCGATGATTTTAAATCAGCAAGAGTTGTTCCCATATATAAAAAGAATGATAAGACAGATGTTGGAAACTACCGTCCTGTCTCTATACTAAGTGTTGTCTCTAAAGTTATAGAAAGGGTTTTCTATGATCAACTTGAAGAATATCTGGTCAAACGAAATCTTTTGTATGATTTTCAGTCAGGATTCAGGCATGGGTTTTCCACTGATACTTGCCTAATATATCTCACTGATTATATCCGTTTTCAAATGGACAAAGGCCACCTAGTAGGTATGATTCTTCTTGATCTCCAGAAGGCCTTTGATACGGTTAATCATTCCATTCTTTTAATGAAACTGAAAGCTACAGGTCTCTCTAAACTATCTGTTCAATGGTTTTCATCTTATTTGTCAGATAGATGTCAATTAGTTGAACTTTCAGGTGTAAGGTCTTCCACAGCCAAGGTAACCTGCGGTGTCCCTCAAGGCTCGATTTTAGGTCCTTTGCTTTTTTTAATCTATGTCAATGACATGTCTGCTGCTATAAAGAATAAACTTTTACTTTATGCGGATGACTGCCATTCTTGTATCTGCCAAAAACAAGCACGACATTGAAAATACTTTGTGTCATGACTTGAATATCGTTAGCCAGTGGCTTATATGTAATAAACTCTCTTTGCACCTTGGTAAAACAGAATCCATTTTATTCGGTTCCCAAAGGAGGTTAAGTTCCCAGTCAAGTCTTAATATTTGCTGCAATGGTCAAACAATTGAATCTAAAACATCAGTTAAATACCTTGGCGCCATTATTGACCAATGCTTGTCCTTTGATTCTATGGCAAGGAATGTTATTAAGAAATCAAATGCAAGGCTAAAATTCTTATATCGCAAGAGTGAATTTCTAACACATCATACAAAAAAACTCTTAGTCTCTTCCCTTATCCAGTGTCATTTTGACTATGCTTGTTCGGTTTGGTTTAACAGTTTAACCAAAGAGCTAAAACAGAAGTTACAGGTTTCCCAAAACAAACTTATCAGATTTGTTCTGAATTTACACCCTAGGTCTCATTTAGGCAAAGAGCATTTTGTTAACTGGTTACCAGTTGCTGATAAAGTAAACCAAATAACTATTTGTCATGTTTTTAAGATTTATGTAAACACTGCTCCCGCATATATGAGTGAACATTTTACCCCTGTCAGTGATATTCATAATTATCCTACTAGGTTCAGGGTAAAACTCAACACTAACCT
Source organism: Corbicula japonica (assembly GCA_038501625.1). Taxonomy (NCBI): domain Eukaryota; kingdom Metazoa; phylum Mollusca; class Bivalvia; order Venerida; family Cyrenidae; genus Corbicula; species Corbicula japonica. The sequence goes on along the minus strand of JAZAYU010000091.1, from coordinate 235,819 downwards.
TGATAGAAGTATTTTAACAGACAGCAAGAGGTATACTGTTCCAGTTGTCAAAGGGTTTGGCATTAAATCATTTGCCTACAGCGGGTGTACCTTATGGAACAGTTTGCCTCAATATATCAGGGATTCCAGAACACCATATTCTTTTAAATCTAGGGTCAAGGAACATTTTTTAAAATCTGATTTTTAAAAATGAAGTTATCTTACATTTTTGTGTGTAATTATATCGGTCAGTTCAGGCTGTGACTTTAGCTGACTGTAATTATATCATGTACTGATTGATAGTTTACTCTTCATAAATACTTCATGGCATTTTCATTTTAATGTATTTTATGTAAATCAAAATTATCTTATTTATTTAACTTATTCTTATATTAGTTTTCTTAAGTCAATGATTGATCCTGTGATAGTTTGTTCTTGTGATAATCTGTTCTTATCAATTATTATTGTTTTCTTATATATAATATGTTTACACAATCTGTTCACTACGGTGGTTGTTTCTTAACATATTTTAAAACATTGACTATTTGTGATCCTTTTTTAATCTCCCTATGTCATACAACACTATATCTCAAGGACCACAATGGAAATAAGAGTAAATTACTACTCTTTTTTGTGTTATCCTTGACATTTAATGTTGAGTGACATGGCTGTATTAATTCATACTTTGTTATATTGTTTCTGTATGTCTTAATATTTTATGCCATGTTCTTACACATTTTATGTTGAAATAAATCTATCTATCTTTAGTAAAACAAATATTCAAAATAACATTCAACTGATTGCTCACAGTAATTTAGAATACTGACACCCACAGAATACAAATTCACAACATCAGTCGAGAACGCGTAAGACCACCGTCATTTTATAGATAGGTAATGCAGTTCTGAACGACACTTTGGGAAATCCTAACCTATTTCGTAAGGTCCTTGCAAGTTCAGACCACAACCATAATATGGTTGTGGTCTGAACTTGCAAGGCACTTACGAAATATAAATTGCTTTAAGGTGCGGAAGGACAACCGCAGGTAATCATCACAATTTAAGTTCCCTTTGTTTAGAACTGTTTAAAACTGCTGCAGTCTTCGAAATGCACGTGCATTATGGAAGTCGATAACAAAACAGTGAAAAATAAAGATTTTGCTGTCATATGACAGGTATAACAGCTACAATTTTATTTTTACAAAATATGAAAAATGTCGGGAGGAAAATAGTGTATACTTAGAATAGTGTAGATGTTGCATGTATGACATGCCTAAAATATGCATAAATGCAAGGTTATTCATTGGTGTTTTAAAAGATATCGAGTTAAGATCATACTTGCCTACAACAGTAGAAAATTTTGGTATTTGAATCAAACTCCCCGTCCGGTAAGGTCCCACCTGCATTGTTGCTGTTGTCGATATCTTCATCATCCCAGAAGATATACCCAGAGTAAAAACCTGAGAAACATTTGATAAAGTTTTTACTGCGTTCTGCTCTATTTTAGAAATGGCAAGTTTCAACACTTTCTGGTGTTTTGTTTGCGTTCCGTAAAGTAACGTGCTTTCAAAATACGTGTATATTTAATAATTTTATTTTTCATTTAATTATTCGAACACAAATTGAATAACAATTTCATCTAGCTAACAAAGCTATAAATGTTCTAATCTTGACTTTATATTTTAAGTTATAAAAGTTTTTTGATACCTGATGGGCAAACGCCTTTTTTCAAAATACAGTATTTTCCAGTTGGCCAATCCTCGTCATATTGACTTGTTGTTGCTGTGGTTTTTATGCAGAATCCTGTAACTATGTTGTTACCATTGAAATCTCCTACACAACAGCAATACAATAAGTTTATTGTTTATGTTTGATATCTTAGTTTATAAAATTATCTTGTTTGTTATCTTGTTTTAGAGTACATGTAGTAGTAACTATAAAACACACTCTGGCGACCTGTAATTGTTTTTAAACTTTTGACCTTTACAAATTCATCATGACATCTTTCCATTTCGAATTTTCGGTTTAAGAGGATTTTTAATATTTTGTTTTCATTTGTGTCTTTTTTTAAAACAATATGACGTTTCTTGATTTTAAAATGTGGCGAAAATTAACGCGTTCGTCTATTTAAAAGTCATCAGAACATTTGCAGAAATTAATCTCCATCCTATAAACTGCTTATCCGTTAATTTATAATAATCAACTCCAGAAAATGTGTATATTTGAACAAAAAAGGCACCACAAACACAATAAAATATGCACTTTAAATGACCTGCTTTAAAGGAAAACAAAACCTGCTAAAACGTTGTTTATTCCTGCGGAATAGTAATTATGAGAATCACTGTCCTCTGTGTCTTGTTTTCTCCAGCCCTGGGCCCATCCCGAAGGACAGCCTTGTCTGGTCTTCATCAGTCCGTACGTACCGCTTGGCCAAGTTATGGGTACCTGGATCTTAGGGCGATCTGTAAAGTAATTTTATTGAGGCATAGCTTTTCTGGAAGTCCCGAGTTCTTGTTTTAAAACCTGTTTTTCTTTAATAAACATTAAACTGGAGATACCGATTCGCCCAATATCCAAACTCTTAGTTTAACTGAAATGTGGTAGTTCTTTCACAATGCGGATCTTCCGGTAAATCCGTTTTCTTGACCGTGTAATACTTGGCAATCAAAACATTTGAATGTATTAAATGTTTTTCTACTCACTAAAATTTGGATGTATTAAATGTTTTTCTACTCACTTTTCACTTATTGTTTCCAGATGTTTCAGTTATAACCTAAACCACTTATAAACAAACTACTTAATTGAAAACAAATATTCTAAAAAAATATGTTAAGTTACCTGACAGTGGGTTAGTTGAGTGAATATAGCCTGACTTGGCATCTCTCCAGTTTGGATATTGTGTAAGAGCATTCTCCAAATTGTCAGCAATGCTTTTTAAAACGATCCCATTAATATTGCTAGGACAGATTTTCTCTGCATTAAGCTCGTCTAAAATCTGTGAAATCAAACATTATTGTTGAAACTCCGAAAAGAGAATCTTGTTAAACATACATTAATCCATGAATAAAGTAAACAAATGTATTGTAAGTCAATGTCTCCTCTTTTGTTGCACGACGGTGGTAGGGGTTTAAGAGTTTATGAAGGTTTATAGGGAAATCTTTTTTTAAAAGAACCTAGAAGCTCGATTTGTTTCTTTTATCCCTGTCATCGTGTTCTCGCTGATTTGATTCCAGGTGCTGTTGTCTCTGTAAGATCATTGAGACTTTTCAATGCTATTGGCTTTTTATGTTTTATATGTGTGTGTGTGCTTTTGAATGAAACATCGTTTAGTTTATGTGTGTGTTGAAGTTATTTCACCAAGACAACTTGTGCTTGTTTTGTTATATGAGAATCTGTTAGTTCAAGTGTGAGGGTGCACCCTAGAACCTGTTAACCCCCTCCCAATAGCAAATTGTTTTGAAACTGACGGTTCCAAACCGGTAACTCATCGGGTTCTCACTTTCGTTAATTGTTTGTGGCGTCCATATTGAAACTGATTATTGTAATACCATGCTCTTTTTTCCTCTCTACTTTTTGGCTATGTGGGAAGGCTGTGTCTGCTGGATGTGGCCATTACTGATATGCATATTCACGTTTTTTTTTGTAAACACATTAGTGGTAGGTTTTTAATTAATATCAGAGTATGCGTGAGCGTATTTGAAATCAGACCGAGGTAAATAATAGAGGAACAGACACGCCGTAGTTCAAAATTACCAATCTCCAATTATCTTTTCCACACTATTAATAAATAAAGGCATCAATGGCGCAATGAGAGACCGAGTCATTTCAAATAAAAACATAATAACAGCCAACATGTGCGACCTCGGTATGAATGTAATGTTTTTGGTATAGGTCTGTAGTCTCGACAGCTTTAAATAAGGTAAAGATAGTCGACCCTTAATAATTACCGAGAGCCAGTATTTCATGTCAAATGCTTCTGTGATGAGATGTACATCAGTATATATTGTTGATACTTTAGAAAATGACGAAAGCAGGGATCCAAACGATTGAGTTGCCGCCGGACTGTTTAGAAATTTCTTGATATCTATGGAAACTGACGAAGAAAATCCATTGTAATTCCCTTCGTGCACGATTAAACCAGAATCCTGTATCACAAGAAAAGAAGTAATATATTTTTGATCTGCTGCACCTAGTTTTGATAGATCGCAACAGCTTGTGTACCACCATTTTGCTTTAGAATAAAACCTTTTAAAGACTTTTAAACTATATATATCAGCCATTGAAGTTTGAGACTGTGTGTTTTTTTTTGTATTCGTACTCTGTAAGCAGGCTAGTTTTCCCAAAACTAAATACTGGTGTCAGTAAATACACTATTATGGAATCTTTTTTTAAAACAAATTTTCAATTATCAAAAACAGATAGTGGATTAACAGTGTAGTGCTGGCCTCGACTGTCGTCGATTTCAATTTAAAGACCGACCATGCCCTTACATCGGCGACAGTTGACTGTGTCTTGACACAATCTATTGTCGGTGGTATACAAGGTGTCATTTCGTAAGATTCCCGAAATTTCTATCATCTCATGTTATACTTGCATTGTGGCAGACAGAAACACTATGTTCTGGTAACACTACTAAATATTGGTAGACTTTGGTTTGAAAGATATTTAAAAAACAAAACAAAAAACAAACAACAGTAAACAGGTAAAACCCAAAAGACAACCCCCGTGAAATGCAGTCAGTAATTTGCAAATCAAAAGTTGACAGGTTGGAAACGGAACATCGTTTATAATATGCATTTACTGTACAAAATTTACTCTTTTTTAAGGTTTCAATTGTTTTTGAAATTATAATAGTTAAAAATCGTTAAACATTTCATAATGTCATACGAAATAAAACATACCAATTTCTGAACTTGTTTCAAAACTTCCGTTGGAGAAACAGTGTAACGATCAACTTCTTTAGTCCCAATCTCCGCTGCCATTACAATACTCTGCAAATCGAAACAATGGAATATTATTAATAAATTGTTTTATGTATTACATGTTTGCATTGTGCAACAGTTACTTTATATCATGTTAGGCAAAGTGTTGTTATACCGACTATTCATATACTTTATTCGTCACTCATATCTTAAAGATTTTTATCTCTTAATTATGTTTTTTAACTATGAGTACAGACTATGTTGTCTACCTTTGTTTTTCTATATTAGTTTGTCTTTTAACACTTTCAGCTTGGTAACAGGTAAAAATTTAATTTCACGCATTAAAAATAACATATACTATAACATTTCTAATCAATAAAATTGATCATACTGAGTTCTTTGTAAAGTCATACTGAGATGTAACGTCATTATACTATTAATAACTTACTGTACCCCATTTATCAAGGAAATGGAAATATTCGTCGCTGCTGTTGCCTGTAATCAAACCACATGCATCCTTTGCAAATTCTCGAGACACGGTGAAATTTCCGGAATCAGAGTCGTTTGATTTGTATTGCACAGTTCCTGTTTTGCATGTGGTTATAATATCAAAGTAAACACTGTCGTTTTTATCGATAAATGTTTTAGTGACTTCAAATTCTGGATTGAAAGTAAAGGCTGCATTCGCTATATTCACGTTTAATGCTGAAAAGGAAATGTAATTGAAATTGTATTTCATTATCAGGTTCATCCGATTATTCCGCATACGCGGGTTTCTCGTGAGGCTTCCAGACAGTTCTCACCCGGTCCATCCCTACAACCGTGAAAGTTTCAAAGATATCGTATCGTTTCACATAAACGTTAACCGGTTAGACTGCCTCTGCACTTAGACAAAATAAGATTGATTTCCGCTCCTTAGGGCCAATTGAAAACCAACGGTTCTAATCTAAGTTTTATTGCAATGGCTGAAACCAACGAGGGCTTGAGGTCGCCAGTTATCATAGGCAGACTCGTGCAATTATTCAGCCTGGTGCAATACAGTGGCTCCTATGTCTTGGATTCAAGTACGAGCACCAGCAAACGTCTGTGTAACGTATGAAATATATTTATAAATGCATGAATGCAATAATAAAAACAATGAATGCCCGAATTTTGCTTCTAATCTAGGTTAACACTTTTTGCTCCCTTAGTCGGAACTTACTAATTAATCTTTACGCTAACAATACAGATCCTTATCAAATCTGGATCTAAGTTGATATTCTTTATGATACATTTTGTAATAGCTTCATCCAATGGAATAAAGTTGTCAAAGATGCAGGAAAACGGCATTGTATTCTCACCTGAGGATTTTACAAACTGTTGAAGTTCCTCCTGATACGCCTTAGACCCGTAAACTAAAAACCGTTGCCTTTCACTTTGACAATTTGACGTGTTAGTGTATATGGCCTCATGGACACTTGTTGGATCTCCTGTTAACTTAATGAAAACGGCATCAATTTAAAATCCGTTTATTAACATGTTTGTGGTACAATTTAAATTTTTTTTAGATATATTAACGATCATAAAGGGTATTTATTTCAGTTCAGTACATGCCAGTACAGTACAGTATAGGCAAGAACAGTACAGCAATGTACAGTACGGAACAGAAGTCTAAAATGAATTTTGAAAACGAACTACTTAAACATGCTTCCATTAAAAAGCCGATTGCGTGTTTAGATGCATCCTATTGAAATAAAAAACAAAACGATTTGTAATAAATGTTGTATCATCTTGGTGTAAAACTTAAATGTTAAACATGTTAAATGCTGTTTCATAGCCGGTGAGAAATCACTTTAGTATATAAATTAAGTTACAATCAATGTTTTTCATATTGTTAATTGCAGGCGATATTACTGTCAAAAATAAGGAAAACTGGCACACTCGTAGACTTTCTATTGATAGCGAGACTACGATGTTTAAAAGACTATTTATGGTATGAGGACAGTAAATGTTCGGTCGGAAATTCACTTCAATTGCATAAGTTTATAATGACGACAACATTTTAGATAATAGAACTAAATTTGCAATTAAAATATTTTGGAAAAAGGTTGAACAGGCAGATGTTTCTTCGGAGATCTTAGACATCAACGATATACTCACTCTTTTAGAGAGAAATTCTTTTACCAAATCATTATTAAATATTGGCGGCACTTTTACATTGTCCAAAAATGATAAGAAATAAGATATAGTATCATGTTTTTACTTCACGGAACCAATTAAATATCAATCACTTAAAAAAGACTATAATGAAACGATTTATAGTCACGTTAAGTATAGTAAAAATTCGTCAAATTTAAATGCTCACCGAAGCATTTACTACAATTGGCTAGGCTCCGGATTAATAATTGTAATCGTATAAAAAGTACATATTTTAATCAAAAGTAAAAACACATTATCATCGTCTGTTTAAAGAATACCTGTAGAATTCGTCGAGACAGCAGTAAGCCTGGGTCTTGTCCTCTGGCATCTGGGTCTCCAGTGAGCAGATTGTAGCCTACGCCAACATACTGGTAAGGAGTACCCGTTACATTCGCTGTAACAAACAAAACATACAAACAATATTATTTGGTCAGGAAATCACTAAAGTTTAAAAATAGAAATTTTCAGTTAACTTTGTAAACCTTGCTTCGTGGGGAGGCTGTGTTTTCCGAGTGTGACGATTCCTGGTACGCATATTTCACTTTTTTGTTAAAACCATCGTGAAACCTTTGACTTCATAAGTTTTATACACTTAACCAATGTTCTAACTACACCGATCTTTTTTTTATTTCTCCGCATAGAATAGTCTTTGAATTTAAAACATAATATGATGCACCATTTTTACTTATTTTTCTGAAATGTCCATTGAAATTCTCTTCGTGCGTTCTTAAACCAATGACATTTAATCGAGGTGAGGGCAAAACCAAAAGTCACAAAATCGACCATAGCTTTTGTATAGAGGATATACTGAAACCGGCAATAACTGCTGAAAAATCTTTTGTGTAACACCTTAACAACCGCATTATTGCTCAATTGCATAGAAATGTTCAAAATTACTAAAAATCCACATTTAAACAATGAGACTTGAATTTTCGTTTACGCACTATATACGCACTACCGAAAATTTTGTGACTTTTGGTTTTACCCTAACCTGAATTAAATGTCAGTGGTTTCTAAAAGCAAAGCATAAAGAAAATTTGTTGATTTTTTCACACCAAGAAGTGAAAATGATGTATCTTCTTATATTTCAAGTTTAATGTGTATATCCCAATTACTTGCTGAGAAATAAAAAAGATATGATTCGTGTAGTTAGAACATTGGTTAAGTGTAGATCACCCAAAGCCTTACAAAAACGGCGGCATTGCCTAGCCAACCATGCAAGAAGTTGACATAGTACACACCATCCGTACCAGCAAAAAAATTCTTCAAGTATGTTATGAGATTTAGACTCATTTCGTATTGAAAAACTTTAACTTTATAGCAAACTTCTTTTTTTCCGTTGAGTTTAAAAATTGTAATTTGTCACAAATGCGTATAACAGTTTGTAGGGATTTAATAGTTTAAGTTTTCCTCTACATGTTTCTCCAGCCGGTGTGTACTGGTAATCAAACTCCATGCGGCATTATGCATTATCCTCACATTATGACGTCTTTAAATTTATCTGATAAGTAATAAGTCAAAATGCACTTTTTTACTTAAACAACAATTTACTGAACAACAAGACATTAAACTCTCATAACCTGTCAAGAAGTTCTAAAAAAAACCCATTTCATCTATTTCAATATCACAGCAGCGTTGTTTGTGCCGTGTGGCGGCTGTAAAAAGTCTCCCCGTACATTCAATCAGTGCTATTATCAGTTACTTCATTTGAAGGTCGTCGAGCAATATATTCATGTATTGTGTTAATAGTTCTTCTAAATTTACTTTTTGTTTTTAATATTTCGGCCAGTTTAAAGATGGGTGTTTGCAATATCACAGCCAATATAAATTTGGATATTGTTCAATCACCCCAAGGATATACTTTCTGCTTTTTAAATTTTGTCTTTGGCGTTTTCTGCGATATGCAGGATTTATATTTTAAGATCCCCTCTCAAAATTCTATTCTGTTTAGTTCCGCCAATTGTTTTCTCGTTTAGGGCAAATCCATTCTTTTATCTGGGGACCATACGCCGCTAAACATGGGATGGTACTAATTTGAAAATACCGCATTGAAGGTTCCATGTTCACTGCCATCTGCATACCATCGTTTGGGATGGATCAAAATTGTACTGTTAATTGGTTTAAATATTGAGTTGCGCTCAACTCGGCGGCGTGGGCAGTAATAAGCATTTCCATTACTGCCCATAAACAGGCTCAATCAAACCAAGCCTGCAATATGTTCATATTCGTCGTGGTCGAGGGTCTTCAAAGTTCCCTTTTGATCTATTTCAATATCACGGTATCGTTCTTCGTGCCGTTTGGCGGCTGTAAAAAGTCTACACCTACATTCAATCATTCAATCAGTGCTATTATCAGTTACGTCCTTTGAAGGTCGTGAGCAATATATTTATGTATTGTGTTAATAGTACTTCTAAATTTACTTTTGTTTTTAATATTTCTGCCAGTTTAAATATGGTGGATTGCAATCTCACAGCCAATATAAATTTGGATGTTGTTCAATCACCCCAAGGATATACTTCCTGCTTTTTAAATTTTGCCTTTGGCGTTGTCTGTGATATGCAGGATTCATTACTAAGATCCCCTCTCAAATTTCTATTCTGTTTAGTTCCGCCCATTGTTTTCTCGTTTAGGGCAAATCCATTCTTTTATCTGGGGACCATACGCTGCTGAACATGGAATACTGTTTATTGGTGTAAATATTGAGTTACGCTCAACCGGTGCTTGACAGTGGTTTAGACTATTTCTGGTAAACAACATCGTTCGTTTAAATGTTTTTATTGAAAATATCATTTTATTTATTTATTATTATTATTATTATTATTATTATTATTATTATTATCACCTGAACGCGACAAGAAATCGCCTGTATGTGACTAATAGTCACCTGAATGCAACAAGAAGTCGCTCCTATGTGACTAGAAGTCAACTGAATGCAACAAGAAGTTGCCCGAAGCCCGAATGTGACTAGAAGTCACTTGTATTTAACTTGACATTGCCTTCATGCGACTAAAAGCCACATAACTTGATGTATCTCCACCTGAATCCCTGATGTGAAACAAGGCCACCAGGTCTAATCCGGAAGTCCCTGTCCACTCTTCAGCATTCAAATAATAAATCTACGACATGCTAAGAACAAGGATATGAGACAATTAATTAAAATGTGGTATTAACCTAGTCGTTTGAAATTAAAATATTCTAGCGAAACTTATAAGATACTAAATTAAAAATAATGTATTTTAAAATCAACATCTTAAGTACTTGTAACTGTCTTAAAGATATTAGCAGAAATAAAACAAATTTTAAAATTATGATTGATATAACACAATAGTCACACAGATTTCTAAAAAATCACTGTCTCTGATTATCCACGATAAAAATACTATTCATAGGCGTGTTTGAAATAGTGTGTATTAAGTGCACGTTTTGAAAGAACACAATGAGCTTGAGTCTCTGACATAAGACGGCAGATCGTTCCACAGTTTCGGAGCTGCATATTCAAATCGTCGGTCGCCATAGGTTACAGTTTTACTTTTTGGTATAACTAAAGTAAGTGCTTTGTTTTTAGATCATTGATTCCTTCGTGGTTTGTAAACGCGTAACATTTCTTTCATATATTCCGGCGATTTTCCGTTTAAAGCTTTGTAGGTATGTGTTAAAATTTTGAACTGGATTCTGTATTGCACCGGAAACCAATGTAATTCTTTTAGTATTTTAAGGTGTCTTTTAAAAATCAGCAGATGTTGCGTTATTTGTTTTAATCTTCGATTAAAAAATAAATACAACCTCTTAATTATGTTACCTGCCGTTTTCCAATGAAGATTTTCAGTTGTAGAACCATTCACTGTCGTTAAAATATGATTAACGTTGGTAGTCGCTAGTGGTTTAGAAGTTGTTATTGGTGAAGTTGCTGTATTTGAAAATGTTGTTGTAGTTGAAGCGGAAGTAATTGTATCTTTCGTGGAGTAATGCGTTGTTATTTCCGGGGTTGTTATAGGTTGGGAAATGGACGTTGTTTGTGTGGTTATAGGCAGAGGAGACGTTGTTTTGGGACCGGTTGCGATTGTAGTTTCCTCAAACGTAAAAGTCGTTGTTGTAGTTGCAGGTGTTGTGGGTACTACCAAATAAAACTAAATGTGTAAACAACGATTTGCATTGATACCTGCATGATAATGACATGTTTAACAGATTATAGATGACAGATATGTTGTCGATGAAATAATTGCACTTGGTATGTTCGTAAAATAGCAAGAGCCTTCAAGTTGGTAAATCCTTAAAATTAGAAGGTTACATCGCATTTGTGTACAATCTAATCAGTTTATAAATAAATAATAAGTATTCAAGTACAATGCATTTATAGAGCGTAAAAATAACACAAAGATGTATGCTAGTTTCACTATATATTGTCTCTCTATCAGTTTTGCAAAAGACAAAAGCACTGATAATCTTCTATTGGTTGTAAAAGTTTGATTAAGAAATAAGTTGTTCTTTTAAATGTCATTTGAAATGTTGATGTTGTTCAGCGGAAAACTTACTTATGTCTTGGTCAGGAGGGCTTCCCGGACAGGTTTGGATTTTTACTTGTTGATCTATCTCCAAATAACCCAGCTGAAAATTGTTGTGAACAAATGTAAGGGATTATCTTTAACAGTACAACATATATTTAACCTCTATTAAGGCCAGAGAAAATAAATTGTTAGATTCTCATCCGGATTTGGGGGAAAAAAGGCGGATAGACACTTTTTTTTTATTTACGAAAAACCTGAGAATAGAAGTAAAGACTAACTTCAAATTTTGAGAAAACGGCATTTATAGTTACCAGAACCTTTGGTGTAGAATATTCGTCCATCTTTTCAATTTCTTTTAAAAAATCATGACAACAACTAACAAAAAGTAGCAGATTGGTGCCTATTCTTGCTTGAAAATAATTAGCCATACAAGTCTTTAATAGTGACACTATCACCTTCGGTAAGGTTTGAAATGATGAACATTTTATTTTTTTCTTCATATCAGGGATGGTCTAAAACCTGTTCTATCCGGAACAAAGTATATTCCGATTTTTTTTTACGAATATTTTTTTTTTTTTTTGGGGGGGGGGGTTGGTTATGGACAGGGGCGGGCGGGGATGAGAATCTAAAATATTTTTTGCTCTATTACCTACAATAAAAAATATGGTCTTGCAAACAAAGTCAAAAACGAAATGATCAAAACGAATAAGCAAAATTTGGTTAATCTGTTTACACAATGTGCACTCTAAGGCTATAGTGACTGATTATTGCCATTTCGTCACTGGGACAAAAAGTAGGAAAATCTAATGCAAATCTAAATCATAGGGTACTGGTCGTCAGCTCGATTTATACGTTGTATCAGTTTTCCTGTTGGCGAAAGTAAAAAAAAAACAACTTCTTTTAAGGTATTTTGTGACGTTCGTATGATGTTCCTTGCTAAACTAAACATTTTGTCATGTTTAGGTTTTGACTGGTTTAACATTGCAAACAAAAAAATTTAACATTCTTAAAAGTACCGACAAAAATAATACCTGTTTTTCGAATTGTATGGCGTAGTAACCGTTCGGCGGCTGTACACTGGACTTAGGTTTACAGTCAAACTCGTACATGTATCCATGAGGCTGTGCGTTTGCTTCAGTTGACATTAACACGGGTTTTTCGACGTTGTAGTTACAAATGCAGTCATAGTCTCCATAAATAAAGCATGGCAGTAAGACAACAACGAGAAAGCATTTGTCATGTACTAATGGCATTCTGCGGTGTTTGATTCTGTCAAGACAAGAAAAAGGGGGTTGAACAAGCGTTGAATGACGAAATGTGTCCCGTCGTATTTTTTCTATTTAGACATAAATAATGATATTTACGGTTTATTACAATCAGCATGTTTCAAGTGGCACATTTATTGAAAAAAAACTTATGTTTGTTCATTTGTAACCGAATTAGTTTGTTTATAACATGTAACAGGAATTTCATATAAAAGCATGATGAATCAAATTTATTGAAAAGCATTAGCATATTACATAAAGATAAGTATTTTTATATTCAGAACCATTTTTGTACTGTCAAGAAAAAAAAACGTATTCTACTAACCTTCAAAATAATTCAATTGAATAGAGAATTTCTTTCTACCGGACACTTTTGTATAGTAATCAAAACATTTGTACAGATAAGTATTAATCCATTATGTACCTATCTATACAGAGGTCAAAGCGGTAAGTCCGAAAACTGGAGAGTATGGTATTTTTGTTTTGAAATAATTATATACGGCGGGATAGTAAGACAGATCATACGATTGGTGAAGATGAAGATTAAAAGTCTAGGTTATGAAAAACAAGGAATCTACTGCGACGACTAGATGATGATGATGATGACAACGGCGGTATTTTGAGGATTATGATTAACTTTGATTTTGAGTGAATGTGTTTATATAGTCTTATTGATATAAGGCAATAGAAAAAAAATATTTTAGATTCTCATCCCCGCCCGCCCCTGTCAAAAACCACCCAAAAACATTTATTGGTAAAAAAATCGAAACATATTCTGCTCCGGACAGAACGGGTTTAAGACCATTCCGAAATACCTTCTTAAGGTATTTCGTTAATAAAAAAAATAAAAGTGCCAACCCGCTCCTTTTTCCCAAAATCCGAATGAGAATCTATTTTTTTCTCTGGCCTAAAATATGATATTGTATTTCTCAACCTATAAAAAGTATTCTTGAGAAATAAATATTATTTAAAATATTTCCAGATTTTTTCAGTTTATGACACAAAAATTAGAATTATAAAGAAAGTAAAAAAATCAGTGGTTATAAAAACATTGTCAGTTTCATATAATTTTATGGTAGGCGAAATCATGGTAATCCCTATGAGATTGCTGTAAGCTGCTCATGCCCTAATTAAATTTTGGTGCAATTTTATACTTTGACCTTGGGATTATCAAGTCTGATTCAAAAAGTTGCACTGAAATGTGTTATGAAATCCAGATGCGATCGTTTTTCTTTGCATTGTGAGTGGTTTCATAATTTTGTTTTAAGTTCTGGTAGACTGACTTGTTTTAAACTCATGTAACAATTGGACTTAACCATTACACGTAGAATTGTTATTGCAAAAACACGGAGGTTAACTTAAAACATACAATTTGTTTGATTTATTCAAGTTTATTAAAACAAACTAGGTATTTTCTTAATGACAGTTTACTCCTTCATCACAATTGTTGTTGATTTGTGCTTTTTTCAACAAATACATAAATAAATTCATGTTTAAATAATTACAGACATAAATAGTTTTTTATGAAACAATCACCTCAATCAAGAAAATTCGCCAGAAAAAAATAACGATTTTAATTACATCAAAGACTACTTTATCCCCGAGTTACATGTATGCAATCCGCCAAACACAGTACTTTGGTTTTATTTTTTTAAAGTTTTTATTTGTCAAATGATTCCTAGCCTTTCTATTAATTTTCTTAAAAATAAAATCTATAATATTGCTTCATAAATTAATATCATTCCTTGTGTATATTTTTATCAAGATACGGTCTATTCGAATCAATCAAAAATCAATTACCAGACTCTAGAAAACATTTGATCACAATTGCTATAAACATATATACATTAAATACGCTTAATAACTTATTTACACCACGATATTTACAAATTTTATATATTTTATATCAGAAAACGATTATCTAATATCAAACATTCTATTGACAGTTAGATAATTAACTCGTTTTAATTTTGAAACTATCGTCAATATCGTAACCAGAATAGTGTAAAGATAATTTATAGGAAAAAATGTTTACATCTGTCTGATGAATTATATTTTGATTGTGATTTTACTAAGGAAAAAATTCATTTCATTTAATATGATATCAATGAAATCATTACTTTCTCAATTTACTACAGGTATGCATTCAGTGAAGGGTCATCATCCGGTAACATCCTATAAACACGTGCTTGTTTATCCTGTGATAGTTTTGCTGTTTATTTCCCAACATTAAATTAATTTACGTAAGAGAATAGCCTTAGTGAATAGATTTAGATTAAACAAGGCCAAACGCATGATCATCTATGTATGTGAACACGTTAACTGACCGGAGTGTCAGGTTTGACTTTATTTGTAATGTTAATTGACAATGTTGACGTTACAAAAATATGTAACTTCGTTGATAACGATAACTCTAATCAATTAATCATAATAAAAGTTCGCAGCTGTTTAATATACAAATACCTTAAACCTAACAGAGCTTTATCGTGTAATATGTTTGACGTGAGTTTTCTGTGTATTTATGCATTTATAAAAGACACCACACATAATCGATAAAAAAGAAAACCTGATGGATTGCCGCCTCGGAACGGTCATTGGCAAATTCATTTGCAACTTCGGGGATAAAACCCAGGTAATACCAACCTAAAACTTGACCCAACATGTTCTCAAACAAACATGTAAAGTACAATATGTCCTGATGAACACACTATCATCACTACAATGTAACATCAAAATGAACACACACTTATAAAACATAAGAAAGTAATAGTACTGTCAGGCAAAAAGTGACTACTGAACAAATATCAAGACAACTCCAACACACATCGTTACTCGGCAATGTTGCACTTTGCTTTTTAGCTGTGTCCTGTAAGGGTGGCGATTCCTGATATGCAAATTTCACTTTTTGGTTTTTATTTTTTATGTGTTTGTGTGTTTTCCCATGCACATTGTCAAATGGATGGGTCAGTTGGAGTTAATTTGGTCAAGGTAAAAGAGAACCTCTTTGGAAATGCCCAGTAAAGTTCATTGGCAAAAAAGGAGGTTGAAACCAGGTTCCAAGGTGTACCAGCCTCACACTTGCCTTAATTAGTTCTTATATACAAATCAAGAACAAGATGTTTTAGTTAAAAATACAAATGTTCACATATTTTAAAACCATCTGAAAAGGTCTAGGTACCTATTTTACATGCTGCATAAAGAAATAGTGCATTACGCCAACGGATGTCTCTGTCCAAACGAACACATTTATCCAATGAATAGTTTTGTGCGTTGAAGTTCACTTACCTAAAGTTCTTATCGGTCACATATTTTATTACAAAGACATTGGCTTTTCACCTTCTTATGATCATTTGCCAACAACAGTCTTCAATTTAAGCTTTTATCTTGAAATAATAAACTATGGAACAGTTTGGTAAGAATTATCCTTGATTTGCTAAAATGCTTTTCCTGCAATTGAAGGTCAAGCAAACAAAAATTGCTCTAAAGTTCTTGTTTTGTTTTAATAGAACTCCTCGTTAGTAGGAAAATATAAAACTTATTGATCAGCAGTTTTTATTTCAATAAGTTACCTCAAATTACCCCATTGGTAATTACCTCCCTTTCAATTAAAAACTGTTCTAATTTTGACCATGCGGTGTAAGTAAATGGTATTGGATTGATTTAAAAAGACAATCAACACAGATTGAAAAAGAGATTAAATAATCGATTCCAATAAAAAGTTATTTCAAAAATCTCTCCTGACATAAGGAAGAAACAAAACGAGAATACATTGTATACATATACACTTGATGACCAATAAGAACTTTGGGTGAGTGTATATAAATTAATAAAATGTCATCATTTTTCTGGGGAAATATCTTACATGTTCAAAGCGACAAAACTCGCCGGACTTCTGCTTTCAGTACCGCCTAACTGAATCCTACGAGTAATCATTCGTTGACTGTTTTCTCACATGACATGTTATTAAACAATTGAACAACTCATTCAAGTAAAAAAATGATGATATAGAAATCAGACTACCAAGCATTTTGCTCTCGGGTATCAAAACTCTTCTACAATCAGTCAAACATGTCGGAGAAACGCCAATCATTGCTTAACCTCGTAGCAGACATTAGTACGGACACAGATTTTGGACTGGGTTTAAGAACAAGATTATTGACCCTACGGAAAGTCGTGTGATTCAGTCGATTCAAGATGGTCATCCACTTACTGGCACATCCAGCGTTTGATAACAAAACTTAATCTAACGTGGAGGGTACAGGTTAAATGGTTCAATTTTGAACGAGCAGGAAGGCAAGTGTTTGGTTATATATGTTGGCATTAATTGCTTACTAAACTCCTCACCATCACGTCATTGATAAAAAGAAAATCGCAATAACGCTAAACTGTCATTCAATGATACTTTGCACAAATGAATGTTACTAATGCATCTATCTTTGTTTTGCAAAAGTAAGGCACGTTAGAAAAGTAAAGAAAAAAGTTAGACCTTAAAATTCCTTAAAATTCTATTTACATACATTTACAAAAAACTAAGCAATACAAAACATAAGTTTTAATTCCCCAAGACTGTAATGATACTGACAAGAAAATGTTGTGTACTTTGTAAAGAACTTTCAACTACTAATTAAAAAGAGAAATCAATGATTGTCATCCGTTTACGCGACCAGGAAATTGAAGGTAAAACACACTTTTACTGATATCTCATAAAGTTTACATATGTAAGACACGAGGACACAAGAAATTGTTGCCAATATGTTAAAAGCCACCGAACAAGACAGATATGATAATATACTGCAGGCTCGGTTTGATTGACTCTGCCCCCGGTTGAGCGTAACTCAATATTTACTCCAATAAACAGTACAATTTCGATCCATCCCAAACGATGGAATGCATATGGCGGTTAACATGGAACCTTCAATGCGGTATTTTCAGATTAATACCATTCCATGTTCAGCGGCGTATAGACCCCAGATAAAAGAATGGGTTAGCACTAAACGAGAAAACAATGGGCGGAACTAAACAGAATAAAATTTTTACAGGGGATCTGAAAATATAAATCCTGCATATCAAAGACAATGCCAAAGGCAAAATTTAAAAAGCAAGAAGTATATCCCCGGAGTGATTGAACAATATCCTAATCTGTACAGGTTGGGATATTGAAACCACCCATCTATAAACTGGCCGAAATATTTAAACAAAGGCAATTTTAGAAGTACTATTGGCTTTGTACATAGGTATCATGCTCAACGACCTACAAAGGACGTACTGATAACAGCACTGATTGAGTGCACGCGGAGACTTTTTACAGCCGTCACATGGCACAAACAACGCTACTGTGATATTGAAATAGACGAAAAGGGAACTTTGAAAGCCGACGAACACGACATTTATGAAAAAAAAAAACGATAATTGAACATCTATCCTTTATGATTATTTTACAGAAATAAAAAAATCATAATGAGGTATCATTGTTAAATGTGTTCAATTTCCTTTAAACCAAAAAACCTGATACATAGGAAGTATTCCGTGTGTCCTATATATCAAAGATTTGCAGTGGATTGGATAAAAGAGCATCTAGATGTAGTGTACTCATATAGATATTAAATAGCCAGTATTGCGCTATTTAACTCTGATGAAGAAACTCAAATAACTATCATTGTTGAATTAACTAAGCAGTAAGTATTGTAAAATTGTCATTTTCCCTTTGTGTGCCTGTCATTGACGAAATTTCCCCCATAAGGTGAAGAAATTATTAAGAAATTTCCATAGGTAATGTTTTATCCTCGACAGTTAATCCCTTGATTTATTGTTTCTATTTTTGAGCAGAAATGGTAATTAGAGTTCAATTTCTTTACATGCAGTGTGGTCGCGGATGGAGTATAATTCAATACAACAATATTCAATATTTTTTAATTGTAAGGTGCTACAATTAAATTTTATGTAATTTTTTGTCTAAAGGTAAACACACGAGTATAGCAATTAGTGGTCCCTTGCTTTTTTTACAGATTTAACATCGCATTGGTTAACATGTCTGAGGCATACATATCAGCATTGTAAGTAAAGTTTTGTACATCTCGTTGAATTATGAAAATTTTATTTATAGATCACATGCAAAAAAATCGCCTGATATAAAGGAATAAAAGTGAAGGAACACATCATGTTTTGTTTTTACGCATTTAAATCTTTTACAGACTATTATATAGTTTAACCAATAAGAGAAGGACTGTTTGCAGAATGATAATAACAGTAATGAAGTAAGTGGTTGTGTGAGCCTCCTTCGTCTGATGGATGCATGCCGCCTGCAGAGTCTTTGTTAGTCAAATCCTCGTCGTCCCATTTGATGAACACGTTGTGTACATTCATCCCATGCACAGCTTGGCATGTATTGCCGTATCGGACGAGAATGAGCGGCCGGTCGGTCGGGAGGAAGACGGGACTGTTTGGAGAGCCATCGTTTCTAAAAATACATCTTATAGTTAATAGTGTCAGGAATATGAAACAGTATTTTTGACTCATTATCGAGCACTTCTCACAAGTAAAACCTATCTCATAGGTAATGTCTTCGACAATATCATGTGTATTGTAACGTATAACTTAATACTAGCGAAACATTTTATTTCGCTAGGGTTAGAAATTTTCGAATTAAAACCTCAGCGAAATTACACTATGTAAACATCGTACGTCTTCATAGAAAATGTTGTTGAGCGAATTAACGCCTGTGAGAATACATCATTTGTGATTTTTTTCGCAAAACGGTTTCCTGAGAAATTAAATACTAACAACAGAACTTTTAAAGAATCCTGTTTAGGTTATTATTGGCCGCTTAAAAAATCTTAAGAATGAAAACACAGAATCTGCTTATTATATGTTATTTCCGAACCATAAAGAATTAAAAAATATGGAATCTTTCAATTACAAGTCAAAGACCACGAAATATAAAAGCAAACAAACCTGCAGCAAAAGTAGATTTTTGTATTTTTATCATAATTCCCATCAGGTAATGTTCCGCCTTGATTATTGTGGTTAGGTACATCTTCATCGTCCCAATAAACATAGCCTTCCGCGAAACCTAGAATAAGGCAATAGAATTAAAGAAATGACAGAAATATAAGTCTGTAAATTATGATAAAAATAATTTAACACAAAAAGGAAACTGATCTCCTTAGTTATTAAGAGATGCTTTCAGAAATTACTTAATAAGCTGTTGTTAAGTTTTCAGGATGTACAAAATCTAACATGTTGGACAAGAATAATGAGAAAGACAAACGGACGGACGAAGCGGCAACACATTTTTATATGCTCCTCAGAAAGTTTTCCTCTTAACATGCAAGAACAAATATTTAATGTTGATTTGTTTATGTTGTATTTTTAGCCATATCTGTTTCATTTCATCGCTTCTATTTCTTTGATTATAACGGATTATACTTGGTTATTGAGTTCCATTAATTTTCGTACGTCAACTCTTCAGGACGTCCTGGTCTGAAGGTTATAAACTTTTAAGCTGATATTGAAAACCAGTCTCGTATCTCAAACATCTGATTGGTTGAAATTGCGACCTGTCCTTGAGATTTAAGACTGGTTCCATGCTCAGTTTTACAACCTTAGGCACTGCTTCTCAATGCTAACTCATAATGTGTAGTCATTGCAGCACGTAGTTGATAATTTTTATACATTTAGGAAATAACTTTGAAAAATCGAACTTGATAGGGTTAAAAGCCGATTCCGATTTTGATAATAACTAATTAATAAAATTAATAATTTGATGCTATTTTGCATATATGGTTGGCCATTTATGTTAGTCTTATCTCATTTCAAGCTTTTACGGTTAAAATATAATCTTAACATTGTTAAGCAGTACTTGACTTGAAACGTGAGACCCTCATGCAGCATATTTACAAACACTGGTTGTTGTATGCGGCCTGCGACCGACTGTATGTAAAGATGCATGAATGTGCACATTAAATACATTTATGTAAATCCTAAACAATCAGTAGTTCGTATGATTAAATGTTTTCACAAAGCCTCAATACAAAAGCTCTTGCTTCGGGTAGCTTTTATTCAGGGGAATCATGTTCTACATAATATAGACCCGCTTATACCTTCATCTATCCATTCAATCGTACGTCGATGATTTCCTTCCAATGCTGTTCTACGTGGATATTATCAATTAATCATAAGGTTTTAATTTGCGTTGCTTTCCTGCAGGTTAACAAGGGATGTCTTATTAGTGTCTTGCTTATCGCATGTCTTTCTTTTCATTATTATGAGTCCTTGTGATAGATAGATATTGTAGATATTGTCATACTTTACAAAATCTTTAATTGTGCATATAAGCAGTTCGACGCGTAAGCAAATTAAACATCTTATTTGTCCATAATCTTGATATTAAACCCAGGTTATTTGCAGTTGTGGGTTAATATGTAAACTTGTTTTCCCGAACGAAATTGAAGAAATATGTTTGAACTGATTTAATTAATGTAGATCTAATTGCGTAAACACTGAAGAAAATAACACATTTCTTGTCCGGCTGTAAATAGCTGAATGGTTAGATGCAAGTGAACATATATTTTAAGATGCGTTTACCTGTTGGACAAAGTCCTTTCTTTAGAATGCAGTAAGCTCCACTGGGCCACTGTTGATCATATTGGCTTCCCGATATACTGTGTGTGTTGGTTTTCATACAAAAACTAGTCGTAACAAACCTTCCGTTTAAAATAACTAAGAATATAAATTGATCGTGTTCAAATAAGAAACCGCAAACATTAATAAAAAGAGAATCAGGGGGTGACTGAATTTGAACGGGCACCGAAGATGTATACCAGGTTAATACTACAACCGCTGGTACTAATGTCTTTATATTTAAAATTGATATCAAATTCATATTTCAATGAAAGTTAATTAAAATAGTCACATTTTATTGAACGAACTAAAGAAGTAAATGGCATGAAGCCGATTATAATATTAAGTAAGACTAACATACTGCTTATTCAGAAAAATGACGTTGAAAAAATGTAAATGTAGAACGAATGGTATTTGATAATAAATAAAATGTTCTTTTGTAACTCATGCTGAGAAAATCGCGTTCATTTTGATTTAAAATAATAAAATTCAATCACCTGACATGTAAGTTAAAATATCTGGACTATGATCATTTTTGTTGTTGGTGAGTTCCGTGTCCTGTCTACGCCAGCCTTCTTCCCAATGGGCGTTATTCATCGGGCAACCACTTGCTGCCTTCATCAGACCGTAGGTCCCTGATGGCCAAGTTATCGGAAGCTGAAGGGTAGGGCGATCTGCAACATAGCGATAAAATACGAATTTATTGAGTGATAATATTCCACAGCTCTATAAAGAATTGTACAATATCAATTCAGCTTTTTACGGCCAATGCCAGAACATGAAAAAAATGGTGTGTCTTTCAAAGAAAAGATTGTCAGGAAGTTTGCTTAAAGTTTAAAGTATTTGAAAAGATTCTTAATTTGAAAGTTGTTGTGTTGAGAAAATCTGGCAGCCGTCAATGTTGGATTTAAAAGGAGTTCAAATATGTATTAAATACATTATTTTTATACATGCAATGTTTTTAATTTTATAATTAATTATAAAGTTTCTGTCGCTTTGCTTTTTGATAGAGACATCATTCATGACAACATTCGTGGAACAGATGATATCAAACAAATATTGTAAAAGCCATATCAGTATTTCATGTTAAATTCTAGAAACTAATTCAACATTAGTCCCGATGCGTGACTCAAACAAGGGGGTCCTATGGGACCAATACCCTGTGTTAGTATAGATTTACATCATAAAAAAATCTTTACAACGTCCGTGGTAGGACTAATTCAACATTAGTAAAATATTTTAATTGTTAAGCATCGAATTAAAATAAAAAATAAGCAAACTGTTACCAAGAAGTCCAGTGTGAGGTTGCTGGCTGTTTTTGTAGCCAGGATATTGGATCAGTGCAAGTTGAAAATTAGTCTTGTACAGGTCAAGGTCATTAACATATATAGAATCTTCACAGATACCATGACCTACCAGCTGATCTAAAATCTAAACAAACGTTTGAGTTACACTTTAAAGATGTTCAGATCAAAGTTTTGTTACATGTACAACAGACACATGTAGGTTAAATTCTAACTAAAGATAATAATCTAAAAGTTTACTCAAAATAAATTTAAAAATAATATACATTATGCAATGAAGCAAATAACACGTGCTAAATTGTTAATACTATAATTTCAAGAGAATAATATAAGTATCATTCACGTGTGTTGGGTGAAGATCGCGGATCCAGCCCGAGTGAAATATGCACAAGGGCGATAACGAGGCTCTGTATTGAATGAAACCAGTATGTTCAAATATGTATTCACATTTTAATATATACAACCAACTGCCTTTGTATACTGCCAACTTGCGCATATATAAATATATTTTTGAATTGTATTTAACGAATGTATTAATATTTAAAACCGAATTAGACATACATAAATCCAACTGTCCTTATGTGGAATGAGAGTATCTTTATATTATATCATTTTCACGATATATGAAAGTAACTGTTCATATATAAAACCGAAGAAGAAATATATATATTCGCTTCGTCCTTGTATGAAATCGAGTAATACTTATATTATTTCGATTCATCATTCGTTGAACCAACCATTCAAATGTGTAACCAATGTTGCAATATATCAGTTCATATTGACATTGTATTTAATGACTGCATCTTTTTATCAAACCAAAATAGACATATATGTATCCATCTGTCCTTGTGTGTAACGAGTGTAGCATTATATGATATCATTTTGACAATATATGAAAGTAAACTGTTCATATATAAAACCGAATAAGAAATATACATGTTCGGTTTGATATACAATAAGAGCAGCTATCATTATACTTAACCGAAATGCATTGCTTTTATTTCATTTAACATTATATTAACTGAAGTTATGTTTTAAATAGCATAGCTATTTTGGTTTAATATATTGATGAAGTTGTATCATATATTCCAAAAGCCATCTTATATATTGTTTAATCGGTTTCAGTTAAGGACACCTGATTTCATACATTGATTGTTTGTTTTCATACCATACATTATAACTATCATAGATTGTGACAATGATATTACACAATGCTACTCTAGTTCCACACAAGAACAGATCGATTCGCAAATGTTTACTTTGGTGTGATATAGAGATGAAGTCGTTAAACACAATATCACTATGAACCGATACATCGCATCTTTGTTTACATATAAGGAAGGTTGGTTCCATGCACTGATAAATCAGAACAATATAAGCATAACGTTATTTCATACAATTACAAAACGAACATATATATTTCTTATTCGGTTTTATATATGAACAGTTTACTTTCATATATCGTGAAAATGATATAATATAATGCTACTCTCGTTCCCCATAAGGACAGTTGGATTTATGTATGTCTAATTCGGTTTTAAATATTAACACATTCGTTAAATACAATTCAAAAATATATTTATATATGCGCAAGTTGGTTCTATACAAAGGCAGTTGGTTGTATATATTAAAATGTGAATTCATATTTGAACATACTGGTTTCATTCAATACAGTTTCCAATACAAACATAGCAAGGCTGATTCTACATAAAGGTATATTGGTTTCATATATCGACGAGTTCGTATAATATATTGTACGCGTGGATTAATATAATGAGTATTGGTTCAATAAATGCATGTTTTGGTTTTATATATTATAGAAATGAACTGATATAATACCAAAGCGGTTGAATACATTCGAAAACAACAATATAAGGCAGCTCTGGCTTTCCATAGAAAACACCGGATGACCTGATCTAGTATGCAAGAACTAAAATATGTATTATGAGGCATGAGGTTAAAAAGCTGCTAATTAATTTATTATTTGTCGAACATTTAAATGAAACTTTGCATCATCTACAAAACTAAATATTATTAAATAATAATTTCGTGAAAGACACATTAGAACCATTCTTTTTTTGACTGTGTGGAGATTGTGTTTTCTGGATGTGGTCATTCCTCATATGTATATTAAGTCAGGTCACTATCAAACACATGCAGACAAAGCTATGCCTTCATAGTTTGCAACTTTTTCATGAATCCTAAGCAATAAGAAACGAATAATGAAGTATAGAAAATAAATTTTTAGAATAAGGTCAATACGATATGTACGGACTATTTTTTCAGAAAAAAATTTACTTGGTAAGAGGCAAAGCGTCATATTGATTTTTTTCTGCAAATTGAAAGGAAAAAAGTTTTTCAAAAAAAAAACGAAAAAATGAAAAAATAGGTTTCTGGGTTATGGAAATTTATTTGTGTTTTTAAATGAGTGACGAGGAATATTTTGATTAAATTAATTTTGATGTAAATAATCAAGTTTTTAAAAATGCCAACGATCAATCGTTGACATTAGGCAGGTTGTTGGATCATGGACTAAGACAATATTGAAGTGAGAGCATACGTGTCGGCTTATTAAGGTATAGCATGTGATTTGTATTTTTAGCAAATCGGTTAAATTTTAAAATATCGAGAAGTTAAACCGTTTTTGTTCAAAGGTGACGACTTTAAACATTATAGAGGATAGCAGTTTTATTTGAGATAAAAACTACACCGACGCCAGTGCGAGTAGAAAAAAAGCTTTTTTTTATTTTGGAAAATTACAATTATACCGTGTTCCAATATACTTTATCCAGAGCATCAGCGATTGGTACGAGGTCGCCGCCAAATGGAATTTGATGCTGAGGAGTCCCCATAACAAGTTCTTTGCGTGACCCAAATGGTGTCGACGAGGCATGACTTTTCCCAAACGTCTGAGTGTTTATTATAACTGAAGATGAGAATTCCTCAAACTGACCGTGGTGTTCTAACAACGCTGAATCCTGTTAAGCAAATAAACATATCTAAAAAACCTTAAGTATTACAGAATTCTTTCAATGTATTCGGGGTAGTTAAAATACAGTTATTATAGCTTTGAAATGTTAAAATTACTCAAAATATAAAAACCCTAAATTTTAATTGCTGCTTTGGCGAAATCGGTGTTACGCAAGATAAATATTCTCAGATCCTCTGTAAACCATACGCCTTTGATCATGGAATAGTAATAATACAAAATTGCACAAAACAATCACGAAGAAATATTCTTTATAACTTTGATAATAATCAAAGTAAACCTTGACTTGCCGTTTGTTTCTGCCCCAAAGAAGCATCTCCAATAAAATAAATAAGTACGCGTATATTGCATTTATTAAATTCAATTTACTGTGCGTAAAGTCACTTAAAGTCGTGGGCAAAAAGTTCATGCTATTCGGTAAAATGACGCGTTCACGGATTTCTAACTTTTAATTTTATAGCAACCTATTTAAGTAATACTCTGTATTTTGTGTTCATAATAAATTAGTATCGATCTGCAAACAAAATTTACTCAAATTAATATTTCGCAACTATAAATAACAGAGAAGATATTTAATCAGATACACTTTATTTCAACAAAAGCTTTTACTTATCCAAGAAGACATCCTACCGTTTGCTGAACATGGTTGAAGACATCTTGTGCAGTCGTTGTGTATCGCTCCAGCTGTTTTGTTCCCAGATCCACACTTGTTACAATGCTCTTAAATATCAGCAAAAGTTGGTGTTAGTAAATTTAGAAGAATATTTGAAAAGCAATGTTTAGTATTTTCACAAACTGTGATAGCAGTACGTTTCTCAAACGTGCAATTATTAGATATTGACAACATCTCTTATTAGACTACACTGTAGCGAAGTCAAGCAAACTACGAAATGAAAAGAACAAAACCATTCGAACATATTATAGATGCAATTTTCGGCCAATATGAAGTAAAAGTACTTATCCGTACTTTCGTTCAAAATACACAAATTGTGGTAAAACACAAACTTTTCAGCGTTAAAGGAATATAAATGCTAGGTCGACAATACAACACTAAAAACCCTTTCAAAAACCCAAATAATTTCTTAAATACTGTAAAATGTCGAGATAAAAATGATACAGCATTTGGGTGGAACATGTTAGCCTTTGATTTAACCGAAGATGAGCAGGATCAAAATATGGCGCTTTTAGGGCTGAATAGAAAAGTAGGTTAACTTACTGTTCCCCATTTGTCTAAAAATTGCATGTATTTTGCGGTGCTTGAAAGAGTAAGCACCTTCGGAAGAGTACACACATCTGTCGCAAAATCTCGTGTAACTACAAAATTTCCCTGTGATGCATTATCCGTGGTGTAGCGAACAGTTCCTAATTTACAGGTTGTAATCACGTCAATATATAGATTAGTTGATCCATCCAGGACCTGTTGATCTGATCTGAACTGGTTGTTGTATGTAAATGCCGCCTGTGACAGCTGAACATTGTGTGATGCTGAAATGATAAACAGATTTTTTACGGCACTAAGTGTCTTTGCTGGTGTGGTTTGCATTACATAATTGCCTTACTGATTTCCCTGGGATTTGGGAAGGATTGTTTAGGTATGGTAATGGTATAGTTTCGTTTTCTCTCGGTTACCTTTTTGTTTTAGAAATAAATGTAAACAAGTTCACGGTAAAAAACATAATAATATACTACACCTGTGATGAACATGATGTAATACTTGTTTTAACAACTAGTGGCATATCCTATATTTTTGCACTCTGAAAACATTAAAATTAATAAGATAATTCTTTATATTTTAAACACATACTTATTTTAAAATGTAGCAACTATGAAAAACAGTTCAACGGCTAAAAAGAACAATTGAAATACGTACAGCTAGGTCTGACCAGGGTCTTCAACTCGTCCTGGTACGCCTTAGAGCCGTGCAGTAACGTCGTCGTCTTCTGAGGCAGACAACTCGCATGGTTTTCATAGGTAGCCTCGTGAACATTATTCGGTGTCCCTGTAAGCTAATTAAAATACTTGATTATTTCAAAAAGGGAAATTTTACATATTATAGCCAAATGAGGTAAAGCTAAACCAGTTAAGTTAATATAAATTAAATTTTTTTATTTACATAAGTTTTTAGAAGTGAATCGCTCCCAGCTAGCGGCACTATCATTTGTGAATGATAACAACTTGCATCATCTGCCTTTGAACTCTTCAGAAAACAGTAAAATAATGCATATCAGGAATCGCCAGACTCGCAAAACACAGCCTCACCGCGCAGCGAAAAAGAAGAGAAGACGCCACAATTAACCAAAAAGAGAACCTTTGGGATACCGCCTTGGAACGGTCAATGGAAAAACAAATAGCCACTGGGGGTTTAAACCAGGTTCTAGGGTGCACCAACCTTACACTTACCCTTAAAGGTTGTCGTATCACAAAACAAGTACAAGTTGTCTTGGTGAAATAACTCTAACCCAACCATTGGCTCAATAATGTTGCATGCAAAAGCAAACAAACATATAAAACATAAGAAGCTAATAGCATTGCAAAGCCAAAGGGCGGGTACTCAATGTTCTTACCGAGACCAGAGCTCCTGGAGTAAAAACACGATGACAGGGATAAAAGAAACGAATCGAGGACATTTTATCAGGTCTTGTTCTGTGGTATCACCTTATTTCTGGAGGACAATTTTTCGCGCAATTCCGCAATAAAATAATTCCAGAGAACTGTTTTCTTTTTAAACAAGATCAGACAATTCAAAGGCTGTATACTATCTGTTTTTTTTTCTTTATTCTGCATTTATAAGACTTGCACAGTGTCCAGAATGAAGGCTGACACATTGATATTAATTATCATACGTTTACGCGTTATTCATACGGTTTGTGAAATGAACGATAATGTTTGGAGAGAAAATGGTAAAGTGATTAGAAGTTTGAAGCATACCTGTAAGACTCGATAAGTAGTGTGAAATTCACTCTCTGGATTCTCTGTAAGTAGATTATACCCAACCCCAACGTACCGGAAAGGAGTTCCGCTCACATTGGCTGAAAGTCAGTTTGAATAGTTCAGCATTTATGAACAATAAGCATAAATCAAATCAAACCTAGTAAGTAAACTAACTACATTTGATTTCTCAAATATCAATAATATTTTACATTAACGAAAATCGATTTAAGCACTATGTTCTAGTTGTTGAGTGATAGATTTAAACGATTGTCGAATATTCATTATTTAAAATTTTAAATACATTTCCTCTGGATTAAGTTAATCTTTTGAGTACCCGAAGGTTACCTGCCGAAGACCAGCCATATATCGTAGACTTTCTTGTTGTCGACTGGGTGCTGGTTGTAACAGTTACTATAGTTGGTTTGAGTGTAGTAGTAGTTGCCGCTGTTGTAGTTGTAGGAGTAGTTGTAGAAGAGATAGTAGTGATTGGCTGAGGAGTGGTTGTAAAAGTCGTTGTTTGAGGAGTTGTTGTTGTGGTGGTTGGTTTAGGTGTTGTTGTAGTGGCGGTAGTGGTTGGTTGAGGAGTTGTTGTTGTAGTGGTAGTGGTTGGTTGAGGAGTCGTTGTTCTGGTTGTTGGTTTAGGAGTTGTTGTGGTGGTAGTTGGCAGAGGTGTTGTTGTTGAAGTGGTGGTTGGTTGTGGAGTTGTTGTTGTGGTGGTTGGTTTAGGAGTTGTTGTGGTGGTGGTTGGTGGAAGAGTTGTTGTTGTTGTGGTGGTGGTTGGTTGAGGGGTTGCTGTTTGTGTAGTTGTAGTTGCTGACGTGCTAGTAGAAATTCGTTGAGAGGAGATTGGTGTCCTTTGCTGAGGAGTTGTAGTAGTTGAAGGCTGGGGTGGAGTTGTAATGTTTATTTCTTCAGTAAAGATGATTGTTGCCTGTGCTATTGTTGTTGTTGGAACTGAAAATATTGTAAAAATAAATGTATGATTCTTTTTTACAAATATACACCATATGGTGTTCTAAACAATCAGATTACAGAGTTATTTATAGCGATTAAATCCTGTCGGGCACGAGATTAGTAGAGAATGTAGTTTACGAAAGAATGGCTTATCAAAATACATGTACATAGTATTTATTAAGGCATAGTATTTAAACAACATAACAACAGCAAGGTACACATTTAGCACCCAAAGTTTTGCCCATTACCTGTTTATAGAGGTACTAGTATGAAAGAGAGACAAATCAATAAAGTAAACGTATCATAAGCCATTTGTAAATTAGCATTTATTAATTTTTTAGTTTCTATTGCACACGTTTAACCTTATATATGTGATTTGTAATCTTTGCTACTGTGTTTATTATATAAAAAGATGAAACATTTTAATAAGATTTTGTTCTGTAAATTAAATGTCATTGTGAAAATATTTAAGTAAAACCAATGCTATAAAACATTTACAATGGTGAGTGACAAGTTGTATTCGATCTGTAATCAATAATCGAAACATTCAAGGTTTTCACCTTACACCAAAGTTAATCGGGAATCTGTTTATTTCTTTTTTGAGTGTCTGGCAAAATAAACAAGATATTTGCTATAACTTTAAATATTGACTACCACCGTCGGTCTTAGCAGAAAACAGATAAATGTCAGTAAGTTGTGAAATTGAAACAAAACGTTTAAGAAAACCGCCAGTGAGTGACCTGCGTTCGAAACTGAAATGCTGGGGATTTATTATTTAAAGTAATTACACATATCATTTTAAATTTAAAAGACACTCAACATCCATAAACCAATAGACTTTACATTTCGGTTTCTATTTAAGTTGGTATATGTTGGAAATCTTGCAAATATTAAAACACTTAGCACTTTATAAATCAAATGATAGAATATAACTTGTCGATTATAATCAATAGCTTCGGAAAATACCCTACACTTATGTAATGCGGCGAAATCGAAACAAATAAATGCCTAAATACTGTAATATTTGATTATAAAAAGGTAAAGGTCGTTCATCAACTTACTAAGGTCTTCGTCTCGAGGGCTCCCTGGACATGTTTGAATTTTTACTTGAGAATACGTCTTAACAAAACCAAGCTGCAAATATACATTTTGTCTTAAATACATGGATGAGAAAATGAATTGATCGCCAATGTGACTACGGGAGAACCCAACAACCGAATACAACACATAGAATACGGGCAACGTCGGATAATAGGATCCTTGTGCCTTATTGCTGTCACAGATGACGCAAGAGTCTATTTAAACTGTAATAATGATTTTTATTCTTACGGTTCGCCAATTTCAGGGTCTTCCATTGCATAAAAATATGTATGCTTAGAACATTTTTCACTGTTCTGATATTTACATCAGATGGGTTATTATTTAGATGAAAAGGAATAAGTTTTCTTTGTTCTTTTATGAGAATATATTGGGGAATTATTTAGATGAAAATGAATAAGTTTAATTTGTACTTCTATGAGACTATATTTTTCAGCTTAGAAAATAACGTTATTTGTTCTTAATGAAATATGTGTATTAAGAATGAACTCAACTTAACGAATAAGTATGGTCACAAAAAACTGTTCCATGATGCCAAGTGTGAGGTTGGTGCAACCTAGGACCTGGTTTAAACTCCCAGTGGCAATTTGTTTTGCCACTGTCCGTTCCGGTGTCCCCGAAGGTTCTCTTTTTCGTTAATTGTTTGGGGCGTCCTATTTGACTTGACTTACTTATAACCAACATGCTCTCTCTCTCTCTCTCTCTCTCTCTCTCTCTCTCTCTCTCTCTCTCTCTCTATTCCTCTCTTCTTTTTCGCTGCATATGAAGGTTGAGTTTTGTGAGTGTGGCGATTCCTGATATGCATTTATAACCTTTTTATAATTATATCCATTCAAAGGCCAAACCGAAGCCCGGGACGACATATGCAACATGATGCAAGATCTACTATCCATTGTCGATTTGTATATTACTAGTATGTCAAAAACTTGTAAATGATTGCTATTTCTTTCGTCACGTCTTTAATTGAAATTAACACGTCTTTTGGTTACCTATATAATTATATATGTTTATTAACGGTACTTTACAGAGTCGTTACTTGATCAAAAACCAAACAAACAATACATTTGTTGGCAAAAAGGCCTAGAAAATCAAAACCTATTTGTGTTCAGGAGCTTTTGGCTGTTAAATTAACTATATGACTGTATTTTCTTCAATGCTACATGATTTATTAAAAACATACACATAAAGTTCATCGACACCGAAAATTGCATATGGATTTGTATAACATGTATTACTAATATTAATAAAACCATATTACTGGAAACGTCCAAATTTTGTAAAATTTGTTGAACTAATGAGATCAGAAAATGAAAATGTTATAAAGACCTTAGCAATATATGCATAAAAAGCATTTCAACGGAAAACTTTCTTAAACCGGTATTTATAGTCCAATTATACATATAAAATTATTCTCTGTATCAATGTTAAGCATTGTTCTACAATCAATTACTGTATGTAACTCATTTTATGTTTTTTTATTCTATGCAATCTGTTAGAACATTTAACGAAAAGTACATGTATATCCTTTTATACAGAAATGATACTTTTAGGCATATTCTTCTGTCTCTTACGGAGAAAAGGTGATGTATGCTTGCAGTTACTAAGACATGATATATTTATACTGATTCGATATATTATTACCATGTCAATTTATATATTTCACTTGATTTATATATAGAGAGAGGCTTTTGGTCTTTTGCTTAATAAACTATCTTTCATACCGAACTACACTGGAGTTCCAACACAGCAGAAAGACCGTTACAAGTCAAGTTGGTTTTGCTTTCTAAAGAACACCAGATGTGAAAATAATATAAGCAGACTTGCCTGTTTCTCGAACTGCAATGTGTAATAATTACTTGGAGCCTGAATACCGGACAATGGTTTACAGTCAAACTCGTACATGTAACCTATTGGTGGTGCTGTGTCATCAGCAGACGATAGAACGGGCAATTCTACATTATAGTTACAGACACAGTCATAGTCTCCGTTAACAATAGACACAAGCGAAACGAAAACGTGGAAGATTAAGGCGTGTAACATGATGGAAATGCTGAAATAGAATTGAATAAAATTAGAATTAAACGATACGGACATAACTACGTTTCTTAAGATTCTTTTCTCTTAACATTAAGATTGGTTTGTGCCTCGTTTAAATTTTTAAAACGTTCTAAAAGACATTCTTCGATACCCCGCGTTGAAGCGAGTTCACGAGCTTTTTGAAACGAAGATTAAGGTAATTTATCTGTAGTAATCTGTTGATCTTTTAGTAAGATGCTACGAAAGGTTACGTTTCATTATTAAACCTTATTTTTATTCTTCTTGAGAGAAATTTGTATGTTAAATTAAATAATACTTTATTTCTCAAACATAACTTACCGGCAACGAATGCAACGTAAATATCTCGTTTCAAATTAAAATTGGTTTTCACTGACAACGCTTGGTAACCAAAATGTTTATGCATACAAGTAGTTAAACAAATTTGAACCTAGCATATATGATCACCTGATATTAGGTGATCACCTGATTTAAGACCTAGGTCTTTTAACAGAACAAAAGGTTAGAAGCGTGTATTTATGTAATTATAACGTTGATAAGACAACTGGAATAAAACGAGTGGTCCGATTGAGTTTAGACACACCAAAGAATGACAGTCAGCCACAGTACTGTAGACAGTCTCTTAAGCAAGTGAACTAGCCGGCACATATTTTTTTTATAAATCAGTATTAATTATGCAAACTTGTTATTGCCTGGAATTAGGAGAAAACAGCTTTTGACGACTCGAACAATATGATTTTTTTTAAACAAAGTATTTCAGATTGATATAAGAACTTTATAAACTCTCTAAAATACATTATCCGTCGATTGATTGTATTTGAATTGATCTTAAAATCTTTGAAAAAGTGAAACAACATATTTATCAGGAAAAGTCACACTCGGAAAACACAGCCTTCCCGCATACTGTATCCAGAAAAGAAGAGAGGAAAACAAACCATGTTTGACATTTATTAGAAAAACATGCCAAAAAAACTAAATAGAAATTGTCGTTTAGTACAACAATACTGTTTAGTCTCTGTATGAAACAAGGTTTCAACAAAACAACTGAGAAATGTTGTTAATACCAACGCTAAAGTACATTTTATTATGTTGACTGACAAGTCATTTTTGTTATAGAATACCAACAAACTACCCGGGAAATGGTTTGGGCCATTTTTAATGACGTTTCAATAAATCATGATCAATAATGGACAGGATAATATGTGTATGATGTTAAATTGTGAAATCCAGATTGTGAATATGTTCACTGTGTTTAAAATTGACAAATGTACAATAAGCCTTACTTCGCAGTGTTTTTATATTTTGATATTTTACAGCGCTCTGCAGGCCTGGTGATTAACCCATCTACAGGTCATCATAATGCTTACCTCTTTGGTTGCACGACGGTGGCAGGGGTTTAAGAATTTATGAAGGTTTATGGGCAAATCTTTTCTTTAAAGAACCTAGAAGCTCGATTTGTTTCTTTTATCCCTGTCATCGTGTTCTTGCTGATTTTACTCCAGGTGCTCTGGTCTCGGTAAGATCATTGAGTACCCGACCTTTGGCTTTGCAATGCTATAAGCTTCTTATGTTTTATATGTTTGAGTGTTAAAATTTATTTCAAATTTATGTCAGTCTGTTAAACCCGGGAAATGGTTTGGGCCATTTTTAATGACGTTTCAATAAATCATGATCAATAATGGACAGGATAATATGTGTATGATGTTAAATTGTGAAATCCAGATTGTGAATATGTTCACTGTGTTTAAAATTGACAAATGTACAATAAGCCTTACTTCGCAGTGTTTTTATATTTTGATATTTTACAGCGCTCTGCAGGCCTGGTGATTAACCCATCTACAGGTCATCATAATGCGTACCTCTTTGGTTGCACGACGGTGGCAGGGGTGTGAGAGTTTATGAAGGTTTATGGGCAAATCTTTTCTTTAAAGAACCTAGAAGCTCGATTTGTTTCTTTTATCCCTGTCATCGTGTTCTTGCTGATTTTACTCCAGGTGCTCTGGTCTCGGTAAGATCATTGAGTACCCGCCCTTTGGCTTTGCAATGCTATTAAATTCTTATGTTTATATGTTTGTATGCTTTTGCATGCAACATTATTGAGCTGATGGGTGGGTTGGAGTTATTTCACCAAGACAATGTGTACTTGTTTTGTGATACGAGAACCTGTTGGGGCCAGTGTGAGGTTGGTGCACCCTAGAACCTGGTTTAAACCCCCAGATGCAATTTGTTTTGCCACTGACCGTTCCAAGGCGGTATCCCCAAAGGTTCTCTTCTTCGTTAATTGTTTGTGGCGTCTTATTTTAATTGACCTACGTATATAAAACATGCGCTCTCTCTCTTCCTCTCTTCTTTTTCGCTGCGTGGGGAGGCTGTGTTTTTTTAGTGTGGCGATTCCTGATATACATATATTGCATTTTTTAAAGAAAAAACTCACCTATAAACCCCTGTCACCGTCGTGCAACGAAAGAGGTAAGCATAATGATCAACTGTTGAAGGGTTAATCACCAGGCCTGCAGAACGCTGTAAAATATCATGTTGGTAACCTTTCTTTTTAAATTTACAGATGGTTTTTTACGAATAACCGGGAGAAATTAACACTGCCTTTTATCTTCTTAAGTTTATTAATTAAATCTTCATAAAAAACTGGCTGTGAAATACCTTGTTGCAAAAGTGATTTTAAACTTTATGAATAAGGTCTGGGTATCGGCGATAAAACTTGCAAAAAAAGATTTTCCTTAATTTGTGATACCGATAACCTTGTTTAAAAAGTTTTTATGTAATACAAAGATTACGTTCATTGAAATCATTAACATCGTTGCAAGCTCTTACAAAGCGAACAAGTTGTGAGATATAAACCCCATAAAATGTTGCACGGGGAACATCGCCGCCTAAAAACGGAAAATTTACTATATTAAAATTAAAACAATCTCTTTTATCATAAATTTTAGTAGTGACATAACCATTTTCAATGGACAGATTTAGATCGAGAAAGTTTTCTAGCTTTTCTGAAGTGTTCGCTTTATTAAGTTGTAGTTCTTTAGGATAAATCTTATTAACCAGTAATGGAAAATGGTTATTGTCTATATTAGTCTTAAAACTAAACTAAAACACAGCCCCACCCACCCCCAGAGAGGAAACAAGAAACACGTTAATATAAATTGATCACATAGAATGAAATATACCAAACAATTAGTGAAAATAAGAGATTACCGCCTAAGAACTGTTTGTGGAAAAATATTTAATTCTGATTAGGTTTAAACCAGGTTTAAGAGTGCACCAATCTCACACTTGCCCCAACAGTTTATCATTTTAATAAGCAAGTAAAAGTAATTTTGTTGAAGAAGCTGTAACCCTCTCTCAGCTCGAAAATGTTGCATGCAAACGCATAATTATACAAGTATTAAAACATTAGAAGCTAAGGGCATTGTATATCAAAATATTTTTTTCATTCAATTGCTGATAGCTACTGCTGTACGTGCTTTCTTACATAGATTATCCTTTAATACTGACGATGCGTACAATGCCTGACTCTTGCAATGCTAGACAGGTGCTATCGCTATCGCCGTATTTGTATGGTTTGGGTGTTATCTAGACAAATATGACACGATATTTGAATATATTTATTTTATGGCTATTTACCGAGTCCAAATCGGGTAGAAAATTCAGAGCTTGTACACAAATGTCAGAACACTTCTGACATCGTCCGGTACTTTTAAAGGTTAGTTCATTTGTTTTAACTTTGACTATTAATTGCAAATATAAAAGCTATCATTCTCATTTGTTCAAATCTTATCATTTCATAATTAAAACATAGATCAAAGCAGATTCTTTTACACGTCCGACCATCTTTGAATAGTCGCATCACTTAAAGTGTTTAACCATTATTAATGTGTGCATTTTAGCCAAAACTTGTCGTTTGTTTAGAGAAGACAATAATATTGTGCGCGTGTATGGCACCACATTGTAACAGTAAGTAGCATTACACTTGTAGGTTTTGGATATATTAGACAACTTGGACATTTCGATTATCTTGTCGACTCCAGTCAGTCGAACATACATAACTTCCAAAGAAGAAAATGCATAAGCTACTTACCACTTGTTTTATCTATAATTTGATTACAAAAGGCAACAACTTCGACTATCAAAACCAAGCTTAATATTTACGATTCACAACTATTTTGTATTGAAAATGTTAAAGGGAAGCGGATTAAAAAATATCAGTTTAAAAACGGTATTGAACACACGGAATAATCGTGTCAACATGAATTATCATTCCCCAATTTGTAATACAAGTTACGTTTTCTAAAAAATAATCTGATAAAATCATTGTACTCCCTTTTTATCAAAGGAAGTTGGAACCTTAGTAAGCTTGAAATAAAGGTAAACCAATGGTTCGCCATGGCATACCCGGCCAACATCCCTATTGATTACAGGTCTTTGTAAAAGAATCAGCTTTATTTTCTGATGTAGACTTGTAATGAAACAAATCGAAGTCAGTCTCAAACAACAAAAACCATCATCTTCGATTGAACTTTTTACTATCTTTATATCTTTTCTACAAGTTTCACTCACCATGACTGCAATTACATTTGTAATTGTGTTAGTTTAAAGCTATTACTGGAAAGAATATCGTTTGTGATTTGGGTGACTGTGTGTTATGAATAAACATACATTTAACAAAATGTTTCAAAAAATCATTTAATTTCAAAAAGCAAACGTTTATTAATTACACTTAACACCATTTGCTCTATTACATTTAAACACTTTTATCTTGAATGAAGTTAACAATCTATAAATGTTTTTTTTCTTTCCTTATGTCGATACACGCCTTATCGCAACTAGCCAACAAAAGACGGACCACCCAACATCTGATAGAAACAGAAATGCAAAAGGTGGTTGCTACTTCCTCCGTCATCCGCCGGATGCATGCCCCCTGTAGAGTCCTTATTCCCTACATCCTCGTCATCCCACTTTATGAAGAGCTCATGCACGGACATTCCATGCACGGACTGACAATTACCTCCATAGCGAATGAGAATAAATGGATGATCAGTCGGAAGGAAAATTTGATTGGCTGGTGAACCGTCATTTCTAAAAATAAATATCAAATACATTGTTTAAATGCCAAATTATAATACCTTACATAATTTGTTAAATAAAAGCGTTAAAGTAATTGTAAGTTTTCATCAGTTTGAATTATGACAGTACTTTCTGTCATCGACAAGCTCAAAACGATTAAGTTCAAAACGCCCAGTCATCGACAAGCTCAAAACGATTAAGTTCAAAACGCCCAGTTTGGGTATACCAACAAAGAAAACGTTTGAGGTCTAACGATTGTATGTCGTGTCACTTCTTTGGTTTAGTCATTCATTATCAATTACTTTAGCGCCATCTGTAAAATCATTCTCAGTCTTGCCACTGGCCAGAGGAAACACCTATTGGAAATGTTCAAAAAAAATCTAGAGATTGGCGCATTTTAAAAATCAGGAAAAAACATAGTAGACTTCATTGTGAGATTCACAAACCTACAACAGTAGTGTATTTCCGTATTGGAATTGTATGTTCCGTCGGGCAAGATTCCGCCTCTGTCGTTGTTGTTACTACCAAATATACTGTCTTCGTCATCCCAGTGTACAAAGCCTACAGTAAATCCTATAATTAAAAGAAATATTTGATGATGTGTCAACTTAAACACCATTTGTTATATTGTTTGAAAGCCACCAAAACTTTCGTAATGCCGCCTTTACACAGTGAACAGATGGATTAAGATGTTTGGAAACAAAATGCAAATAACACTGAAAATGGAGAAGAATCTCCAAATTAAAAGAGTAGGCCAGTGACCAAATATTTGCAGACGTGTTTACCTGTTGGACAAAATCCTTTCTTTAATATGCAGTAAGCTCCACTAGGCCACTGTTGATCATATTGGCTTCCTGATATACTGTGTGCGCTGGTTTTCATACAAAACCTTGTCGTTAAG
Organism: Corbicula japonica; assembly: GCA_038501625.1. Lineage (NCBI taxonomy): Eukaryota > Metazoa > Mollusca > Bivalvia > Venerida > Cyrenidae > Corbicula > Corbicula japonica. The sequence goes on along the minus strand of JAZAYU010000091.1, from coordinate 197,041 downwards.
TCACTGCCGTGGAATTCAGCTAGGAATATATATCAATTGTGTATTAAATAAAAAGAGAGTTGTGAATGAGAATTCGAACAGAGATATTGAACAAGAATTATTTTTATCGTTTGACATAAAATGATCACAGCTGATTCGATCAGAATTTATTTAGGGCATGCAATATTCGGGAGACTAATTGAGAAAATAAAAGTAGTCACTCTTATCCATTTCAAAAATATGCATAAAATATTATAAGAGTATGAGTGTAAAATGATTCGTCATATATTCTAAAGTTTTCATGAAAATATGTTGTTTTTAAAATATTGTTTTCAATCTATTTCTAAGCACATGCTAATGTAAGGGATGCTGTTTTAAAATATTTATATCTGACTGAACAAATGCTGTTGACTAAATATAAAATGCCAAAACGGATCATGATATGTTCCTCTTGCTTAGCCATAAGTGTATTTATAGGATAGAGTCTATTAAGACGTTTCTATAGAAAATAGAAGCCGAAACGAGCGCAGCGAGTCTATTAAGACGTTTCTATTTTCTATCGAAACGTCTTAATAGACTCTATCCGACTTGCGCATGTGCAGTTAAAAATAGATCGATCTATTTTGTTCATTGTAAGATAGAAAATAGAAAAGAGTTCTATTGAAATAAATCACTGAGAAATTTGAATATTTATAGCTTCTGATTGGCTACAAATGTAGGGCAACTTCTAAATCTTGATGTTAATTAAATGCATACACCTGCCATGTACGTGAAAAGGTCTGGACTATGATCATTCTTGTTTCTGATATCTTCAGTGTCTTGTTTACACCAGCCTTCATACCAATGGACGTTGTTCATCGGGCAACCACTTGCTGCCTTCATCAGACCGTAGGTCCCAGATGGCCATGTTATTGGAAGCTGAAGTGTAGGGCGGTCTGCAACCATGCAAAGAAAATACGAATTGAGAAAGTTGTAACTTATAGTATTCCGTTTTCTTTTACTTGCAGAAATCGATTGTATAGTGACATTCTAAAGTACTTTAACTGTGGACTACTGGTAATATTACTAAGAAAATATTTCTGGTGGGAATGCACTTTATGCACCTGTGGGGTATAAGTTTACAGGCACCGGCTCTTACAGGAAGGTGAATAAATCTTTCATCGCGTACGCACTTGTCAAGAAAACAATAGATTGTGCTTTCGGCTGAAAAATGGCGCTTATGGACCAAATATCAAACTAAGGGTCATTTTTATAATAATGTGTAAGGTAATTGTTTGACGTAAACAAAATGACAGCGGTGCATCATTTTGACCCTTGAATTTCAGATGTAAGTAAAACCTCTGAGTAAAAGTTGTAAATTGTAAGCATAATTACCATTAGATTAAGGTAAGGTAATAATGAAGATTGCAACATCAACATACCTGTACATACCTCCTCATATTTTCTTGTTACACAAACGATACAAATATCATTTACAAATTTCCAGTATAGTTGTTAGCCTTATTACCGATTAGTGACATTTCAAGTAACAATATGTATATATTGTCTTACTTAACATTTTAGAATATTTATTGTTTGAAGCAAACCATCTGAATCTCATATACTATAGATGCACGAATGTCATAGATAGGTAACCTTATTTCTATATTTTTAGCACTTTCATATTTAAATAAAAATAAAAAATTGAAAAATGTATATAGCAGGAACCGCCACATCCAGAAAACAAAACTATCCCATGTAGCCAACAAGTAGAGCGAAAAGAGAGCATGGATTATAACAAAATTGTTTTTTAAATAAACTAAAATAAGGCAAACAATTACCTAGAAGTCCAGGATGAGGTTGTTGTTTGTTTTTGTAGTCAGGATATTGGCTCAGTGCACGTTGAAAATTAGTCTTGTATAGGTCAAGGTCGTTAACATATAATGAATCTTCACAGATCCCTTGACCTACCAGCTGATCAAAAATCTAAACAACAAACATTTAAATTTATACATTAAAGAAGTGAAGATCAGAGTTAGCATACACTGATAGGTAAATGACAATCGCTATATTATATAATATATGTATGTAATAGTATATCTGTCTTAATAATAATAGTTTACTCATTTTAAAAGTCAAACTATTTCATAGGAATATATACCAATTATTTTCTTTTTTTAAGTAAAAGTTTACTGGACCGTTCAAGTATAGCATCAAGTTCGTGTTTTCTTCGCATATTGAAAACAATTTAAATGGAAAGGAAACTATATGTCAGTGTTAGGAAGTTCCTATGTATGGTTTTAAAATAAATAACGTGGACATTTTTTATCAAATGAGTGTACATTATAAAGTAACTTAAGATGCCAGCGATCCATGTTTTAAGTTTGTAGCTCAGTGGCAGCTGAGGGAGCCATGGACTATATTTGCTGGCAAAGGATGTAGATTTGTGAGAAACATTTAAGTGATATGGGGTAAATCGTATGGGTTTTGATATGACAAAATCTTTGTCAATTCAGAGCAAAACGGCAAAACTACCTTTGCAATATAAAGGAATTAGTTATACATTTTCCGTTCTAAAATGACACTTACATAAATTAAAATGATATTAATATGAACTAAGGCACTGCCTCTTATCGAGCTCTAGCTTTTATAATCTCAGATAATGATTTATATTTAAAAAAAATTTGTTTCTAACATTTGTTAGCCTACTCATGCACGATAAAATTATGTGATTTTTTTGAAAGAATTTAAGTCTACATCAACTTAATTCAGCTGGACAACTGGCAATCTGACTATTACTAAACATTTGGGTTTTTAATATGTAAACACAAAAGCTTCTTGTTTAAATGCAATATTGAATATTGATAAATTCTTCATTGATACATGAAAATATTACATTGTCACATGTGCATGAAAATTAATATATTATTGTCTGAAAAATAAATTATATTTTTTAAAATGTTACCTTGATTACACTTGCATTTGTAACTTGCAATTGCACAAAATAGTCCCATGCTATTCAAAAAATATATATGCATGTATATGTAGTGTGATACATCACCTAGATTTTGGGGCATATTTGTGCAAAGTCATTTGAAAATATCTCCAGGAATGACAATGCCATCTATAGGAATTTTCAGTTATTAACAACAGTAATTTGAAGCTATAGATGCTGTGTGAAAAATATTGTGACAATAAGGTACATATTTGAGCCAAGTTACTTAAATGTGCATGATAGAATTACTTATTTAAGTTGAAAAATAGTTCAGCTATTGGGCCAAAATAGATGGAAAAATTTCAATCAATTAAACATAACTATGTACAATGTCATGTAGTCTGATTATCCATATGTAACACTCCTTTACAGGTCTTCGTAACTGATTTGAAACAAAATGCTTCTTTATATCTATTTTCATTACATAAATGAATTGCGGTTGCCAATCAAATCATGCATTAAAAATGTTGTTGGTCCATTTTTTAAAATGTATAATAACAATTTTATAAGATTGTTTGCTAAAAAATGTAAACCCATGAACACATCAATTAGCAATATAAACTGCCATTATTCATAACCACTTTTGGATCTCTGTCTGGTAAGTATTTTATAAATGTAATATATATACTGGAAAATGTGAATTTCAAATTCTGAAGCTCATTCCAGTTGGTATTTTCTTGATTTTGTATTTTTCATTGCAGAAATTTAGGCACAACTACTTTAAAATAGGTAAATTTCTCTTTAAAAAGTACCATATATTAAAAAATGTAAACTTCTCTACTGTTACATTGCTAAAACATAAACATACAAAAGAAAAAAATCATTGTTTTTATTATGAGTGCAACTTCCAGTTTTCTATGTTAAAGTCCAGCTTAAGCAGATCCAAGTACCGGTATATTCAGATTTTTACATGTATTTAAAGAGGCCAAAAACCAACTGACATGGCAAGAAATGTTTTTCTTCCACTTCACAGCAATCTACTTTTTTCAACAATTTAAATGATTATGAAAGCTTTGATTTTTTTATTTTCTAAAACACAAGTTTTTGATGCTGAGCAAATTTAGTGACACCATGAATATTTAACAAAATTTGCAAAAATAAAACAAAACAAAACAGACACCTTGTAAATAGTGTATTTGATTATACATGTACCTCACATACATATTTTGATTATGAAATCATGTTGAAATGTGCACATGACAGAAAATATGGTAATAATAGAACACTTTTAATTCCCAAAATGAGCATTAACTTGATATTTGATGCTATTCTTGGTACACATGTATTCTGCTTTCTGGTCAAACTTTTTGGTCCCAACTGATGATAATATATTGGAGATTAACCCTTTCCTCCATGTTAACACCTTTATTGCATGGAAAAACTGTGTAGATTCAGATCAGCCAGCACATCCATAATGTCTGATCAGGATCTGCAATGTTCACTTGTTTAAATCATTTGGTTATTTCTGACCAAAAAGTGAACAGTGCAGATCCTGATCAGATGTGCCAGCTAATCTGGATCTACACTGGTCTCACACGGGTAAAAAGGCATGTCTGTAGAGTAAAAGGGTAAATTTCTTTTTTATTTAAAATCTCATATTACTGTGTATTAAAATTAAAAAGGTAATACTCAGTAGTTACTTTGAGAAAATTATTGTCTATAAAATTTATAAAACCTGAAATTTCATACATTTAGGACAATCTGTCATGTATTTGGCCAAAATATAAAAAAATAAATTGTTTCTGGAGGTGTCAAATAGGCCACAAGTCAATTCAGGCAGTACTTGTAAGTCTATTGTATATGGCAATCACTGTAAAGAGTTAGTTTGATTTTGTTTTTAGATTTACACAAGCTTTTAAAAAATAGTAGCATTGTTTAATTGATATCTAAAATTGTGCTTGTCATCCTGAAACCCAAGAACAAATAAAAACATCATCTGATTGTCATTTTTGCTTTAAAAATTGGACTGTCATCAACAAGTAAATTAATTTATGTTACAGTCATAATCTCTTCCCTACAACTACCCAAGGTGTTGATTTAATCAGTTTTGTCAGGGTGTCACACTGTTATATAAGATCACAATTTACAACACTTGCAGTAAAAGTCAGAGGTGCTAATGCAATCAAAGGTGTCATATTTAATAAAAAGAGCATATTGACATATAAATGATGTCTTTTCTTTTGTTGCAACATTTTTTTAATTGTTTTCCCACCTGTTTAGTCATGATAGTCTTGGACAAAAATCCGGAAAAAGTACATGTTGCTTTGTACAAAATGTCCAATCTATGAAGCAACTTGTTCGTGAAAACTATTTTATAAAACATCATAAACTGACATATTAACACAATGATATTAAAAACTTTATAAATAAAATAAAAATGTGGCCTATATTTGAGACCTGTTAGAGCTTTTTCAAAATAAAGTGTGGCTCATTTGACTTGTTTGTGGCCTATTGACTGTAATCCATATACCAATTCCATGGTATTTGATCATAAATTTGGTGTGAATAGACTGATAACGATCCCAATCTATCAACCAAAACATTAACATAATGTTTATGCAGTGTAGACCCAGTGTAGACCCTCATTTATTTAGGGGGAGGGGCGGCGGCCAGTTTATTTTTTTTTAGAAAACAGGGTCAGTCTTCAAAGCCCCTGTGGTGTAGATTTGCTCTTGTGCCATGTGTTTTATAAGAATAAATAAAAGAAATCTCATAGTCTACCTCGTGTTCAGGACTCTCACAAACAATATCTTCGACTGCCATGAGCTCACATGTCTTTAGGACGAACATGACCAGTGACAAAAAACTCTTATACAAAACTGAATTGTGGCGCTGGTCTACGCTAAGCTCAATGTGTCTCACAATGTGACTGTGAGTGACTGAACATTGCGAGGTCCATTTCACAATGCAACTTCACATAAAAGTTGGTTCTCACCAGCCTTACATCTTGTTTTCAAGAAAAACTCCTTGCATCTGATTGTTCCGTCGCTGGGCTTTATGCTCCTTTGAATTTAAAGGCCTAATAATCCACTGACAAGCTACCATTCAGTAGTTTTCAACTTGATTTCTTCAGTCTAATTTCTAAAAATGGCCGATTGCTAGTATTGCTATTGGTTACAACGAACGACAACCTACTCTCTAAACTGACGATTTAGCTTTTTAGCTTTCCAAAATGCTAGTCCGATAACAATGCTACCGAATAATAAGTTTTAATTTTTAAAGATATTTTGCAATTAGCAATTTATAAAAATAAAGCCAATAACAAAATTTGTCAAAACAATACTTTGCCGTAAATTTTTACCGGTCAGTTTTTTTCCCGTGTTTACATTGCCTTATGCTGTGCACAACCGGTAACCAGCGCAAAACGGAAGGAAAGCTGTTTTTTTCGTTAGTGAATGGGCATTCCTGCGACCTTAAGACGAGCTTAACGCTCGGGTCGCTTCGCGACCCGAGCTAGAGCTCGATATAATATATTATAATGACATTATAATAAAGGACAACAACATAAAATTAGCTATACCAATACCAGTGCTAGCCACCATTGTCTATAAACTGGCTAGTAAAAAGTATACCGGTTTCCAATATATATTGTCCAGAGCATCAATGATTGGTACGATGTCACCGCCGATGGGCATTTGATGCTGAGGAGTGCCCATAAAAAGTTCTTTGAGTGACCCAAAAGGTGTCGACGAGGCATGACTGTTCCCAAACTTCTGAGTATTTATCATAACTGAAGATGAGAATCCCTCAAACTGACCGTGATGCTCCAGCAACGCTGTATCCTTGAAAGCAAATAAAACAACTAAAAGCAACCTTAAGGATCTCTCGTAGACTCGAATTGCTTCACAGCCGGTTGGTTATTTCGATGCCTGCTAAGTTTTCTTACAAAATTTTAAATGCCAACTTTAACCAATTTCGGTTACTATTTCCTATTCAAATCAGTCACTCACGTAAGTAAGCAACAAATTAGGTAAGTCCTTAAGAAGCGTCTGCAATGATCTAAGTAAGATGCTAGCCTTCATTTAATTAATTTACAGTGTACTAACATGTTTAGTAGTGGTCAAAAATGAATTCACAGTTACTCTGTAAGTTTCAACGAAAATGATTACTTATCAACGAATATATTCTACCGTTTTTTGAACATGTTGAAGAACATCTTCGGCAGTTGTAGTGTATCGCTCCAAATGTTTTGTGCCAAGATCCACACTTGTTACAATGCTCTAAAATAACGACAAGTGGGGTTCGTTATGACAAAGCTATGCTTCAATATTTTCACAAAATTGTAATATCAATACGTTTCAAAACGAGTAATTAATTACATACTGTTAACAGTAAAGTAGCTATATCAAACACACTACGAAGTGAAAAAAAAACAACACCGTTCGAACATGATAAAAGATACATTTTTCGGCCAACTAGCAATACAAAGTACTATTTTTTGTCCAATAATCACAAATTAAAGGTACTTACTGTTCCCCATTTGTCTAAAAATTGCAAATATAAAGCTGTGCTTGACGGAGTTAGCACCTTCGGAAGAGCACACACATCTGTAGCAAACTCTCGTGTAACTATAAAATGTCCTTGAGATGCATTCTCCGTATTGTAGCGAACCGTGCCTAAATTGCAGGTAGTTATCACGTCAATATATAGATTAGTTGATCCATCCAGGACCTGTTGGTCTGATCTGAACTGGTTGTTGTATGTAAATGACGCCTGTGACAGCTGAACATTGTGTGATGCTGAAAGGATATACATATTTTTAACGAGTCTCCAAGTGTATTTAAATATTTATATGTAAGAGTGGCTTGCACTTTAAGTAGGCACAATATACCTACTGACTTTCATTCCCGTGTCTAAGTGGAGTGGTGTGGTGTAGCGGGCTGGGGAAAGAACACTGCGAGAGGTTGATTGGATAACTGGTTGGTTGATTGGAGAGGGTTTCGGTAATGAAGTGCTAGGTCACGGTGCTTAACTCGTACGCTGTTTTACGAAAAACGCTGGCCAAACATTTACGGTATAGTTTCTTCTACTGGTGTAAATGTTGTGCAGAAGAGCATTAATAGATAAAACTGTATCCATAGCAAACGGTATCCATTGCTGCAAACTATTTTTAGGTTATCAAGTTTTTAGGATTTATTGAAAACAAGCTCACGGTCAAAATATATCATTATTTGATAGGAGTTTTATTTTTTTACATCTGTGACGAACGTGATATCATCAAATTCAAATTAACTTCAACTGATAATGTAAGTCACTTTCCACATAAACCCCTTTAACCCTTTCCTCCATAGACACACCTTTATTGCATGGGCGAACAGTTTAGAACCAGATCAGCCGGCACATCCGTGCTATCTGATTAGGATCTAATCTGTTCGCTTTTTATTTAAATTAGGTTATTTCTGACCTAACTGCGACCAGTGCAGATCCTTATCAGACGGCACGGATGTGCAGGCTGATCTGGATCTACACTGGTCGCACATGCGTAAAAAATGCGTATATATGGAGGAAAGGAGGAAAGGAAAGTGTTTTCTATTTCATGATACCTCAAGTCAGATCTTATATATTTTGTACTCTAATCATATTATAAAAACTATTATTATTTATTTTTTGTTCACAAATATTTACTTTTATATTGATCAACAACGAAAAACAGTTCAACAGCTACTAAAAACAATTGAATACATACAGCTAGGTCTCACCAGGGTCTTCAACTCGTCCTGGTACGCCTTAGAGCCGTGCAGTAACGTCGTTGTCTTCTGAGGCAGACAACTGGCATGGTTTACATAGGTAGCCTCGTGCACATTATTCGGTGTCCCTGTAAGCTAATTAAAATATTTCTTCATAAACAAACGCAGTCTTAAGATATCATATCAGGTATTGTACTGTGTTATCATTTAATTTTGCGAAGATTAATTTTAGCAGGTATAATTTCGTTGGGGTTTTACTTTTGACTTCAATTTGCGATTTAAATTAAACACGTATGAAATAAAGTATTACCATAGTACTGTGTCTCATTTGTTAATGTTAGGCATACTACTTTCTACTGTTTTTGAAACTGTATTCTGCATTCATCTTGCATAGTGACCGAAATCATACCATACCTGTAAGACTCGACCAGTAGTGTGAAATGCAGTCTCTGGATTCTCTGTCAGGAGATTATACCCAACCCCAACATACTGGAAAGGAGTTCCGCTCACATTGGCTATAAAAATGTAATATATGCATATCAGGAATCGTCACACTCACAAAATTAAAATATATAAGAAAATAAGAAAAGAAAATTTAAATACTGTATATAGTAGAACACTAAACCGAAATCACATCAAACCCTAAGTAAATTGTTTTGCCACCGACTGTTCCAAGGGGATAACCCCATAGGTTCTGATTTGGGGCACGCCACGGGAAAAGGTACCTTTTTAGACTTTTTTAGTGATATTTTAGTTTTTACTAAATTGAAACAGAACTTACAACTATAAATAAATTTATTATAACTAAAATGTGATTTGGTTACGCATTTTGACAATAAAATGGTATTTTTACCGCGAAATGCATAATAAGTAATGTCGTCTGCTCAAATTTAGGACGTCATATCAAAAATTGGCGTCAACTGTCCGAAGGTACTTTTTCCCGTGACGCGCCCCATTTTAGTTAATTTTTTGAGGTGTCTATTTTGAAATTGACCATTCTCAATGCTCTCTTTTCCTCTCTCCGTTTTGAATGTGCAGGTAGACTGTTTCTTCTTGATATGCATACTTCACAAAATACTTTTACTTAACTTTCATAAGGGTTTAAAACAAATAACAGCAGATGTATATACTACCGAATTTTAGTTGGTGAGATTTTATCTATCAACAATTGTCTAATTCGGATTTTTAAATTGATTAAATCTGGCTAAAGGTATCTTAATTTGTTCAACATTTGATGGTTACCTGCAGAAGACCAGACATATATCGTTGACGTTCTTGTTGTCGACTGCGTGATAGTTGTAGCTGCAGTTGGTTTGAGTGAAGTAGTAGTTGTCGATGTTGTAGTTTCAGGCGTAGTTGTTGAAGAGATAGAAGTGATTGGCAGAGGGGTGGTTGTTGTTGAAGTCGTTGGTTGATGAGTTGTTGCGGTGCTGGTTGGTTGAGAAGTTATTGTTGTAGTAGTGGTTATTGGTTGAGGAGTTGTTGTTGTGGTGGTGGTTGTTTGAGGAATTGGTGTCGTGGTGGTGGTTTGTTGTGTAGTTGTTGTGGTGGTGGGGGTTGGTTGTGGAGTTGTTGTTGTGGTAGTGGTGGTTGGTTGAGGGGTTGTTGTTTGTGTAGTGGATATTGTTGACGTGCTAGAAGTGATTTGTTGAGAGGTGGTTCGTGTAGTTTGCTCAGTAGTTGTAGTAGTTGATGGCTGGATTGGAGTTGTAATTTTAATTTCTTCAGTAACTGCTCTTGTTGAGTGTGCTCTTGTTGTTGTCGGAACTGCAATAAATTAATGTGATATGATGAATGTTTAAAATGTTGTTTTCTTTTTCAAAACACACCTCATGGTGTTCTAAATAATCAGATTACAAGATACCTATAGGAAATAAATTCAGCCTGGCACGAGGTAACTAGAGAATAGAATGTATTTTATAATACGCTTTTGCATTTTAAATATATAGTAGGTTCAAATTCTGAAATCATTCTTAAAAAGATGCTTTAAATTTTCAAATAAATTTTAAGGCTGTAAAAATATCGTATTGATGATCGATATAGAGATTTATTATATAACCATGAATGACTTAAGCTTAGTGCATCGTTAATCCGCATGATTTTATACAACTCGTCAGAATAGTAATTCCGTATTGAACAGTGTCGTTTTCCTATTCTTGATTTTGCAGCTTCCCCTATTCTATCTGACACCATAACTACGTCACAGTACGTTGTCGTAATTTCCGGCACAAAGCGAACTCCAAAATAAGAATTTTCCGTCACTGTTCTACAACCGTTACGATATTTTGACGTCATTCATAAATTTTTATCGCCATTCATAATTTTACTATCTCGTTATTTATTTATTTATTTATTTCTACTATTACGTAAATTACGTTGTAGACTAAAATTTTGTTGTTTGTTTTGTGTATTTAAATTTGTTTTGCGCGAGGGTATATGATATAAGAACATTATGACAGTATGCAGTCTGTAGGTTTATTATTTCTCGTTGCGTATGTAAACCACATCAGGCTCGAACTTTCAGGCAAAACACTAGGAAATTGCAATAATTATGTCACACCAATCAATATATCAACACCAATAAATACGTATATCAAAATATTATTTGGCAAAACGTGACGTTCGGTGATAAACTTACTGAGGTCTTCATCTGGAGGGGTTCCAGGACATGTTTGAAGTCTAATTTGAAGGTCATGCTTAACGAAGCCCAGCTGCAATTATTACAGTGTGTCTTAAATACATGAATACGAAAATGCAGAAAAATGTATATGGTGACTTATTCTAGAGATCCCGTCAACTGTATACAGCTCAAGCAAAGAGGGGGGCGCCGAGTAATTGGATTCATGTGCCCTTTTGCTGTCTCAGGTGACTCACTGGCCTATTTTGTTTTTTGAATTCGACCGGTTCACGAAAATCAGGGCCTCCCGTCATATGTATGTATGATGGCTTAAAAGTTCTTGTACTGTCTCGATATTTGCAACAGACCAGTAATTTAAAAGATGAAGGGAATACAACACTATAAATATTTTTTTACTGCATGGGTGAGTAGAATGATGTATAAAATGTTTTCATTTGTTTCTATTCTATAATTAGACTATAGAATTTTAGACGTGAAAAGAATATGTGATGACTTACCTGTTTTTCGAATTGCAATGTGTAATAATTACTTGGAGCCTGTATACCGGACAATGGTTTACAGTCAAACTCGTACATGTATCCAATTGGTGGTGCTGTTTCATCAGCAGACGGTAGCACGGGCTTTTCTACATTATAGTTACAGACGCAGTCATAGTCTCCGTTAACAATGGTCAGAAGTAAAGCGAAAACGTGGAAGATACACGAGTGTAACATGCTGGATTTGCTGAAATTGAATAAAATGATTAAAAACGATCTGGACGTAACAACTGAAAATACGTTTTTGGTAGCAATTTTTTGACGTATAATTAATTGATAACTGTTTCTCCCTGTCTCTTAACGAGAATTATAATAATAAATTATTAAATTGATTTTACTAGTTCATTCAGGTGCTTTATTCGGCATTATTCCGCTCAAGCGTATATTATAGCTGACCCATAGCGTGGAAACTATAAAAAAAGCATTCTAAATTGAAACCTATTTCGCGAATTTACCAAATTTTTCCACCTTTGATCAACGAAAAGTGGATTTAAAACCCATGTCAAAGTACTGCCTCGTTCTTACGGCGACCCTACTACCTCCAAGAAAAAACCAGAACGCCGAATTACGCGCAGTACCGTCACAAGAAACGCCGCAGCAACGCAGTGACATCGCAAAAAGACGATTTGGGATCGCAATAAAATGCTTACTGAAGGCATGCAATTTGAACAAGCAAAACACAAACGCCGTCGTCCGGCGTTCTTAAAAGAAGAGCAATTGGGTTGCTGTAAGGTCGCCGTTGCAGCGGCGTATGGCACGGGCGCGCACTGAGGTGGCAGGGAGAATGCTTTGGTTGTCAGTGGCGCTTGCATAGAGATTGTACGGCGATTAAATAGATGTCACAGCGTATCTGCGCGTCAACACCGCTTATACAGATCGTTTTTATTGCGATTTTACAAAGACTGTAGGAAGATGTCGCAGCGATCATTGCGCTCCCAAGAAACATTTACTGTGTTTATTTGACGATTTGCGTTACAAAAACAGACTATTTAAAGATGTGTATATACATTGTGTTGTATAGGAAGTGGAAACGAACGACATTAGAGCGCAGTGTTAGCATCGAAAAACTCCGAAGGAACGCGATAGAACACCTACGAGCTCCATAGCAACGACGTGTTCGCAGTAAGAACGCCATGACATCTCCATCTTCACACAAAATAAGAAATATTTTTGCGGTAAATTGTGACAGGGGATTAATCAATAGTATTGATTTTAAATAAATCGACAATCATTGATATGAAATCAAGATCTTAACTAAAACATTCATTTTCTACATTGATGTTCAAATAGAAAATTCACTTTGAATTCTTTGGAAGGCTTTGAAGTTAAACACCTTCAACACCTCAATATTTTCTTCCGCTAAGATTAGCAACCTGTAAAAATATTTAGGTAGGTTGGCACTTCACTGAAATTCCTCGTGTTGGAGTTAATTCGCGTGCTTATTAATACAAAGATAAACATAATTTTAACCTAATGCGTCTGTGTACCTTCTAATTAGATACCGCGAAACGTTAAATAATAAAACTAAATTGATTTTATTTTCTTACTTAGTAAAAGTTGCACTTTTAATAAATAAATATTTATTTTTCATGTTTCTCGTCGCCTTCTTCCAAAAATATTAAAAATAAAATATAACTTACCGGTAAAAAGATGCGACGTAAATAATAAGTATCTTGTTTCAACTTGAAATTTGTTTGACTGACAATTCTACAACACTTGGTAACCGAAATGTCTGTGCAGATAAGAAGTTAAACAAAATTGCACCCAACATATATGTTCACATGACATATATTACGCAAGTACACAGGTCTAAAAACAGGGCAAAATACTAATACGATTTGTTATGAAATTAATATAACAATAGGTGCTACCTATAACGGGGAAAGCTTGTTTTCAATACCTAAAATACAAAATAATATTTTTACGTCATTATGACCAATTGACGATGCAGCCCAGGATTTTCGGATGTTTATGTCTAGGACAGCGGATGACATGACCCATAGAGACTGTATCAGATATGTAATCAAACAATGAATACTTTATCGCCCATCAAACCAATATTTTTGTGTTTTTTCCAAAAGCTAGCAACCAGTATTGCCATAGAGGATATTTTCAAATTTATAGAACCGATTCAGGTTTTACTTTCACACCTTTTTCACGAGCATTAACAACAAGGAACAGTGGGCCACATGAAATCTTTGATTTTTTTAAAGATTAGACACTGTCTTTTGTAATTGGTAACAATTGGTAACAAAACTTTAATTAAAACAGCAAGGGTTTTTACATTCATTTATTTGCAAATTCATAAAGAAAGCAAAAGTAAAACGTTACTGTGCTCATGCTATAATGTAGCATATATAAACTGTAGTTTATGATGTTTTTGTGGGAACATAAGGCAATTTTGCTGAAAGATATACAGTCTAGCTTTTTTAAAATGTGTGTTGTATTGTCTTAACACGGGATTGTCCGACATTCTGTGCGGAAACTTTCGCCCATACTGGTCTAAGGTCTGCTTATATAAGCTGTCTGGGGGGCATATCGACAATGAGACATATTGTCCATAAACCTCTGTACCTAGGTTTTCACGTTGTAGATTTTGGAAAATAACACATGTTCAGTGCAAAACTAATGCAGTTGGAACAAACAACTCAAATCTCAAGCATCTAATTGAGATTTGACACTGGTTTCTAGTTGGAACAAACAACTCAACACTGGTTTCTAGTTGGAACAAACAACTCAAATCTCAAGCATCTAATTGAGATTTGACACTGGTTTCTATTTTGGAAAATAACACATGTTCAGTGCAAAACTAATGCAGTTGGAAAAAACAACTCAAATCTCAAGCATCTAATTGGCTAAAATGGCGACCAGTCGCCATTTCAGCCAATCAGATACTTGAGATTTGACACTGGTTTCTACTCTTAGTTTTATAACCTATGGGCCTGGTCTCAGTAATGTTATCGAGTACCTACCCATTTCAGTTTACAAATGTTTGAAGTTTCTTATATAAACATTTGTATGTCCTTCCGCATGTAACTTGTTCATTGGATGGGTACGTGTTAGGTAAATACACTAGACAAATTGTACTTGGTTGTTCCGATGAGAACCTGTAGGGGTAAGTTTAGGATTGGTGAACCCAAGAGCCTCGCGGTCAAGGCTCTAACCCCTCATCTTCATACTGTCGTCAATTATTTATGGTTTCTATTTCAATACTGAATAAACTATAATCCGAATCTCTATTCTTCCCTTAGGTTTTGGTTGTTGCTCTGTTTTCTGATGGCTATAACTGGTAAGATATTCGACCATTTTTAAATTATATGAATTTATTAGATCTGATAATAATAAGTGAACGTTTCGAAACATTTACCAGTTTGATATATTGTAAATAAATGACAACTATTTCACACATGAGATGTAATTGCAATGCTTCATTTTACGAACTTGACCTTCGAATGGAAACATCGGCTTCGGATGTACTGAGGTGATGTTACTTTTCTTTATTTTTAACGCTTTCCTCCATATATTATACGCCTCTTTACGCGAATGCGACCAGTGTAGATCCAGATCAGCAGGCACATGTGTGCCGTCTTATCAGAATCTGCACTGGTCGCATTTGGTCAGAAATAATCTTAACAAATCAAAAAGCGAACAATTCAGGTCCTGATCAGACGGCACGGATATGCCGGTTGATATGGACCTACACTTTTCGCCAACGCAATAAAGGTGTGTTTATGGAGGAAAGGGTTAATGTATTGAGCATAAGTTTACAGACTTCTATGATTAACCATTTGATCATTTTCCGATAAACTGGGGTCCGCCGGGCACCTGATAGAAACAAAAGTGTAGTTTATGGTTTCCGCTCACACCGTCATCCACTGGGTGTATGCCTCCCAGTGCGTCTTTATTGCTCGTATTTTCATCGTCCCAAAGTATATAAAGTTCATGCGCGGACATTCCGTGTACAGCCTGGCATAAACTTCCATATCTTATAAGGATAAACGGCCGGTCTGTTGGAAGTAGAATTTTGTTAACTGGGGAGCCATCGTTTCTGAAAATAGATTCATCATTCATGTTATTATTTAAAATTTGAAGTTTTATTATGACTGTTTCGATGTTTGAACTAAACTACAACTTTTTTGCGATAAATTAAAAAATGACTCATTGTTTTATTACCATTTTTACTTTGTAGTTCTGTTTCTTTATTTTTATTTGCTTTAATTGCTTTTTGCATGTTTGGTTGTTTTTAACGACGCACTTTTTTTTTATTAATATCCCAGCCAAAAAAGTATTTTTTCAAATAACCCAAAGCAAAACCTTCTGCCTGTTAAGCTTTGCTAATGTTTTTCGTTTAGTACAACTACATTTTTATAAGGACCATACGCCGCTGATCATGGAGTGATATTAATCTGGAAAATACCGTCTTGAAAGATCCATGATCACCAACATATGTACATCATAGTACATCATCGTCTGAGATGGATCATAAATTATGTTAATATTGAGTTGCGCTTTTTGCACAACCCGGGGCTAGGCGGCGTGGGTCCACGAACAAACACAATCAAGTGAGCCTTAATTGTTTTCATATTTGACATGTTTGGTGGCTATCAATGTTTCCGTTTCATCTATTACCTACAACAGTAGTAAATTTTTGTATTGTCATTGAAGATTCCGTCTGGCAAAGCTCCGCCCCTGGAATTACTATTGCTAAAAATATCGTTTTCATCGTCCCACAAGACGTATCCTTCGCTGAACCCTAAAAAAGAACAAGTATACACATTCGTTCTGGGGAATTACAGGCTTGATAATTTAGCTATTGCTCTAAAACATTCAATAAAACATGCAATTAATACTAATTAATTTATTAGCAAAACATTATTCAAAATGACAGACAATTGACTGCTCACAATCATTAAGAATACCGACACCCACAGAATACAAATTCACAATATCAGTAACTAACGCGTATGACCACCTCCGGTAGATAAAAGAAAAAATGATATTGCCTCTACTAGGGAGCGAACCCGCACCGTCACGGCAACAGCGCCTAGCCCTGCAATTCCGACGACGCAACCAACTGAGCTAACCGGGACAACCCCAAAACCTGTTGATCGGATAGCCCTGATATACTTAATCATCACTGCACGACATCGGTAACGGGTTATTTTTACTGAAAACAATACTGACTTTTTGTTGTTCGGGGAGACTTTTTACGGACTTTTTAAGTACAACACGTTTCTTTAAAGTAGACATAACTTAAAAATATCGAAAATGGAGACGGTATTACAAGTTTTGTGTATCTGAGGTCCTCTTGTACATACCTGTAGGACAAGAGCCCTTTTTAAGGACACAGTAGGCTCCTTTCGGCCACTGTTGGTCAAACTGACTTCCGTTACTACCTTGCGTACTGGTCTTCATACAAAACTGTGTAGTCATGTCTGAACTATGGAAATCACCTAAAATTTACTACATGACTTCATTTATGACTAGCCAAATTTTGAATAAATGCAATAATGTCTGAATCAGGCCTATTTAAGATTTTCTTAAATACAAATGTATCTATACTTGACAAAACATTTTAGGTACATGCGTTTCAATTATAATATCCAAAAAAAAAATGCAAAACCTGAAAAGAGTGAAATATGCATATCAGGAATGGCCAGATTCAGCAGACACATTCTCCCCACACAGCCAAAGAGTAGAGAGGAAAAGACAACATCGTATTACAATAATCAGTTTCAAAGACATATGAAAGACAGATTGACATTGAGCGCAATCCATTATTTACACGAACATAAGTATCGTGTGCAACTGCCTTCAAAGGGCTATTTAATTAATAACAGCACTATTTGAAAGTACGGAAAGACATTTTACGGCCGCTTTAACTGGACTGCACAAACAACGCTACTATGATAATTAGAATAAGATATAGACGAGAAAGGAACTTAAAAAGCCACCTAACACGATTAATGTCATTTTTTCAGGCTCGACTGTATTATTATTTTATAATATTTTGAATACACATCGTATATTTCTATTTTGTATTTTTATATAAATGTTTTAAATTTACTTTTTTCTATAGCGAACAGAATAACGTGTGTTTTATATTTCAATGTTTTATAAACATGGTAAAGAAGTGAAATATGCATATCAGGAATCGCCACACTCACAAAACACAGCCTCCCCACTTAGCGAAAAAGAAGAGAGGAAGAGAGAACATGTTTGATATAAGTGTGTCAATTTAAATAAGACGCCACGACCAACAACGAAAATGAGAACCCTTGAGGATACCGCCTTGGAACGGTCAGTGGCGAAACAAATTATTAAACAAGTATGAGTTAATCATGCATGTAATTTTTAATTAGGTTTCATTAAAAATTGTATGTTTAATGTACATTCAAAAGGTAATCGTATGATTATAACCCGAAATAACGCATTAACCTGCCATGTATGTAGCGATGTCTACACTGTATTCATTATGCCCATTTGTAGTTTCTGTGTACTGTTTTCTGTATCCGTCATACCAATGTACGTTGTTTAAAGGACAACCGCTGGCAGTCTTCATCAAACCGTAGGTCCCATAAGGCCAAGTTATTGGAACTTGAATACTATGCCGATCTAAAAAACAGATTCAATAAAAAAAAGTTTAAACTATTATAACAAAAATCTTCTCACGATTGTGTTACTAGTCTTTGATGAATAGAATTCAAGTGAGCGGCCAATGATTCCGAAATTTTTAAAATGCAATACAAGGTTTGAGGAACGAACTAGAAAGAAATTATTTTCCCTTAAGATAAAATAGTCACTGTTAATATGGTCACTAAAGCATGACATCAGTGCACGATATTTTCATGCGATTAATATTGTTTTGTGTAAATTATTCAGTTTTTGGT
Source organism: Corbicula japonica (assembly GCA_038501625.1). Classification (NCBI taxonomy): domain Eukaryota; kingdom Metazoa; phylum Mollusca; class Bivalvia; order Venerida; family Cyrenidae; genus Corbicula; species Corbicula japonica. Next base: position 178,337 of record JAZAYU010000091.1, on the reverse strand, counting down.
AACCGACAGGTTTATATCGATAATTTTTCGGTTCAAAAGTAAAAGTTAATAGTGTAAACAAATCTGTAATGATTGTGGAATTGGTGTATGGCATAAATGTTTATAATTTATTAAAAGATAATATAATGATTAGTTGTGAGATATTAAAAATATTGGAATGTATTGTATAAGTTGATGATTTTTTATTGGTTCCCCAAGTATTTCGGTTACAAGATACAATTTAATATTGTAACTTAAATTGCGTTGTGTTTGTGTTAATACAATGGGACTGAGTGAATTGAGGGAAAACTACTTACCAAGAGGTTCACGGTGAGGACTTGTGCCCGCTTTGTACCCAGCGTACTGGCTAAGAGCCATTTGAAAATTAGTCTTATATCTGTCCAGGTCAGTCCCATATATACTATCATGACATATACCTTCGGCCACTAACTGATCCAAAATCTAAAATAAAGAACGCTAAATTTAAAAATAAAATTGAATGTAAATGTATATAGGTATTATCAAGACGAAGATGTCATACATCGCTTAATATCTTTTTTCTTAATATTAATACAGTTTCAATATATCAGTATTTTTGTTCATATGAGCTGAATGTTATAAAACTGAGATTGGAAACCAGTAAATCAGATCCTTGAGATTTGAGACTGGTTTCCGTTCTCAGTTTTATAACCGTGGGACATGAAGTTGTCCTTTCGTACATCTTAGCAATTATTTGGTTGCCAGTCGATCGTAAATTTATAAAAAATGTCGTTGTTCAAATATCTATTTAACACTATGTAAAACATGTTTAGTTTGATTAGCTATAATTAAAAAACAGAATCCAAACATTGTCAAAATGAACAGACTAGAAAGATCACGGGATTACAATATCATCAACATTAAAATGACACCACAAACTATTATCGAAAATAATTGAATAAAGGGATGCGGAACAGTAATTAGCAACATATATTGCCACTCTGTGTTTAAACCTGGATCGTTGGTGCACAAAATTCGCAGCGTCACTTGATCTAACAGCTGTCATATGAACATAATATATATGACCAAATTTTACATGTGTTGTATGAAATGAATTTACCAAGCACTGCAAATGCATTATTCAGCAAATATAAACACGAATATTCGTTCATTTGAGGATACCAGTGATGCCATTATAAATACCTGATAAAAGTTACATTCTCATGTTTATTATTTGTGGATTGATTGATCAAATTGCTTAATTATTAATGTGGAAGGGCATGTAACTGTTCAGATGCAAAGCAAGATGTCAATTGGGTTTTCACAACACAATAATTATACTACCGTTTTATATCAAATTAAATGTTTTCATCTCAGAATGATATATTTTTCTTGCGGGCAGTTCGTATTCCGTTGGTATATAATCAGATACAATTACGCAAGACCCATACTGAATAAATGTGCCGAAAATCGTTCAGTAAATCTCACGGTACTGAAATAAAATATTACCGTTTTCCAATACATTTTATCTAATGCGTCAACAATAGGTATAACATCTGCCTCTATGGGAACTTGATGTTGTCGAGAACCGTTGGAGACCGCCTTCATTGTCCCAAATGGTTTCTCTGCGACAGGACTGTTCCCAAAATCATGTGTGTTTATCGTAGCTGAAGATGTAAATGTGCTAAAACCAGCGCAAGACTTTATGATACGTAAGCAAATTAGGGGCCTACATATCATAAAGTCTTGCGCTGGTTTTAGCACATTTGAGTACGTAATAATCGGTATATTCATTTATAAATACTTAAAGCATACGTTTAAATATTTAAAGCATGTTCGTTTAGTTTATTAAGGTGGCAACCTAATATACCGTTTGTTGAACTTGTTGAAATACATCTGCTGCAGTCGTCATGTATCGCTCGAGCAACTTCGTTCCCAGGTCTACACTTGTAACAATGCTCTGAAACATTAAATCGACTGAGTATGGTAACAAAGTGCGGAGAATTTAAAAACTTATTTACTAGTTATCTATTAACGTTTTAAGAAAGCGTTTGGAGAATAATTTTTCATTGAATTTAATAGAAATAAATAATCAAACGCGAAAATAATATACATGCATGTCGACATTTAATGAAATGCCCAAAAACGTATTTTTATTAAGAAATACGTACTGTTCCCCAGTTATCTAAAAAGTGCATGTACTGTGCGATAGTTGACGTCGAGATGTCTGTTGGTAAGGAACAAACATCTCGCGCAAACTCCCGCGTGACTGCAAACTGTCCTTGTGATGCATTGTTCGTATCATAGCGCACAGTTCCATAACTGCACGTGGTAATAACGTCCAGATACAGGTTCGTAGAACCATCAAGTACTTGTTGAACTGATGTAAATTGGGTATTGTAAGTGAAGGCTTCTTTTAACAGCTGATCATTGTGTAATGCTGAAACGTCAAAATAAGTCAATATTTGACTATGCTACAAGATATCTTGGTCTGGGCAGAAACCGTTAACGCTGGAACTTTCTAAACTCTATATACAGTTCATGTAGCAACTTTCTAATCATGTTGAAATATTGTGCAAGGTAGTTTCCAAGAATGAGATTTGGTGAGAAGATATGCAGCGGATAAGGAAATAATTTTGATAGACAAGTCCATCTTATTATGTTTTGACAGATATATGCAGTGAGAGAAACCGATTACTATTTAGGAAGAGGTTTTAAGAATCGGATTTTAACTCCGTATTTCACGGAAATAAGGTTTTAACTATTGTTTGACAGGGCACTATTGGTTTCGAAGTAGTTCGATAAACAGTATCATTTGAAATAAAATAGTAAATGTTTTCAAGACAAACACCATCTAGAGCATACAATCTCTGTCATTTAGTCTGAAGCTATTCATTTAATTTTATTGAGTTCAAACGTATGCTTTTTTCTCCCCGTACATTCAGTCAGTATTTATTGTATTTTCTAGCACTTCGCTTATTCATGTTTGTAGAACCCCAAAGCGTTCTGCAAATTTAAAGGTTCGATCAAATAAAGCCTTCAAGAATTTCATATTTGTCTTCAGCGACTTCATTAGAAGGTGCTCAAGAATTGGTGTTTTCTACATTGAGCACATCATTCATCATTGTGATTTGACGTGACAATGTTAGACTAAGTTCAAACTTAACTGAATCAGAAAGCGATCACTTCATACATTTCAGGCGTAGGCATTATACAATATTTGATATTTGACTAAATATTTTAAGTGTATGTCATTATAGTCTGATCGATAAATGAGCTCCTTTGCTAAACATCGCTTAACTTTATCAGTTAAATGAGGAAATTATACATACAGCTTGGTCTGACCAGTGCTTTTAATTCATCCTGGTAAGCTTTTGAGCCGTGTACTAACATCGTAGTCTTGTGAGTGGCGCATGATGAATGGTTTGAATATATTGCTTCATGTACGCTGTTAATCGTTCCTGTCAGCTAAACATAATTTGAAACATAACGTTGCTTTATATTGTGCAGTGAGGTGGCCGTAAATAGTCTCCCCGTACATATAGTTAGTACTGTTATCAGTAAAAATAACCCGTTACCGATGTCATGCAGTAATGGTTACATATATCAGGACTATCTGATCAACCTTTTGGGGGGTTGTCCCGGCTAGCTCAGTTAATTGCGTCGCCGGAATTACAGTCCTAGGCGCTGTCGCCGTGACGGTGCGGGTTCGCACCCAGCTAGAGGCACTTTCATAACCAAAAGAGGTTGCATGTAGACCGAACATATGACTTTTAAGCTACAGACGACATCAGAGTCAGTTATGATGAAAAAGTTCAGTTCATTATAATGTGACAGGTTATCACTTCGGGAGCTGATCAACTTAATAAATGCGTTAACATTGTAGGTTCCAACTTATCTTAATATTTTAAGATATATTAAGTTTTTCCCTAAAGTATCCCAAAATGTATGATGCAAATGACTTGCCCTTTTTTGATCAATTTGTGATTAATATTAAAAATGAGTATATGTCATGCATACGTTTATTCCTTATTGAACGAAAATGTATTGTTTCGTCTTTCTGAAAGGTTTCGGTAAGTAATGTGAACGACATTCGGACAGATCGAGTGAAAAACGTTGACGCAGGTGACACAGTTTTCGGAACAGATACATTGCGAAGTGGGCTATCCATTGTCAATTATTTTTTGGTAATAATTGACGTTTAACCGGTTAGATACTGTGTCTGAGATTAATTTGGAGGTCAAAATAAATTATGTATCCGTTAAATTATCCAAGACGCGTATCTGTCTAGCACTACTAGTTGATGAGACCTACCTGTAAGATTCGGTGAGTTGTGTGAAATCCTGTCTCTGGATTTTCTGTTAGAAGATTATATCCAATCCCAACGTACTGGAAGGGAGTTCCACTCACATTCACTGAAAGTAATCTTACGGTACTAGTCGAGTTATAAAAGAGGTGAAAATATGTATGCCGCCCAGATAACCCAGGTGGAAGGCACCTGCAATGTTATCAAAGAATACATGGTTCAAGTCCTGGTCGGACTGCAAGTTTGTCCCAATCCGTAAAATCTGGCATTCAACGTTAGACCTTGGTAGCATTGGATGGCTAGTCGTATACGCCTGCAAATATAAATTTGTTGGCAAATCCTCATTATAAACAGGGTTTAAAATTTAAAATCTTAAATACAACTCACTTATAAAATGAGTATTAAGACAGTAAAATATATCATCGCCTTAATAAGTCTCAAGTTTCGTTTGCAGAAAATAATTTAATCCTAAAAAATAACAAATTAACGTTCTCCCCTTAAATCAACTATACAATCATGTATTTAATGTTCACCTGCAAGTGACCAATCGTATTTCGAGGATGGAGATGTTGATAGGGCCTTTGTTGTTGCTTGTGTGCTTGTTGTTTGTGTAGACGTTGTGGAGCTTTGTGTACTTGTAAGTGTTAAAGTTGTCATTGTTGTTGTTAGTATAGAGGTGGTTGTTGTAGATGTCTGAGTGGTTGTCATGGTAGTGGTGCTTGTTGGTTTACTAGTAGGAGTGTTAGTAGCTGTTGGTGTTGTTGTTAATTTTGTTGTTGGTATAGAAGTAGTCGTTGTTGTTGTGGTTGTTGGCACTTGTTCAATAGTAGTGATAGTTTGTTGATGAGTTTTTGTTGGTGGTGGTGTTGCTGTTGGTGTTGTGGGTATTGTTGTTAGTGGTGGTTGAGAAATTGTTGTTGTCGGCGTTTGTTGAGGGGTAGATGTTGTCTCCCTTGGTGTTAATGCTATTGTAGTGACATCAGTAATAACAGTCGTTGTAGTCGTTGGGGGAACTGAAATTAAAGACAGTTGGTCTAGATGAACGCCGGTAAGAAACAATTCAGAGAAGATCTGGCATAAATCTTACGAATCATAAAGTAGCATATATATTGTTATTGTAAAACTGGGTTGGGGGTTATAAAACTGAGCATGGAAACCAGTCTCAAATCTCAAGCATGTGATTGGCTGAAATGGTGACTGGTCGCCATTTCAGCCAATCAGATGCTTGAGATTTGAGACTGGTTTCCAAACTCAGTTTTATAACCTTGGGCACTGGCATATCATACTATTTCAAAATACTTACAGCATTTCAACACACTTCGGTGTTTTAAAATGATAAGAAATTTGTACGTTCTTTGTTAAATGTAAGTACATGCGCTAAATCATGGAACTGTTGAAAGTGTTTACCGACAATGTACGCCCGGCGATGAAGTTTGTCATTAACAAATATGAATTCTTTATGTTCCCCTGTGAGTTGCATGAATATCTGAACAACTGTTATGTCTTAGAAATCGTTTTGATGATTAACTAAGCGTATGCGTTTTAAAAATCGCCATCAGAAAAAGAAGTCAAAACATCAAAACACGTTTACATACTGCATATAACAGAACGAATATAAACTACTGGCCATCTAATATAGTGGAATATGGTAGTTCATAGCAATTTTAAGCCACATATGCGTACGCTTTCAATGCGTCCAACTAAAAAGCGAGCAAGTTTCAGTTAGAGTGAAATGGGTATAATGATCACCAGACATCGTACTGTTAAAGAGTTATGTGGAATTTACGCATATGTTATATCGCATGTATACATACTTTGAAGATATTAAAACTTTATCTTTTTTCCGGCTTTTACATGTAAAATCATTTCAAACGTAATTGTTAACATTGTAAAATTGTGTCGTGTTTTGTATAGACTTCGTATTGTCCAACAATATTGACCTGGCACTTCATTAATTTTCGTAAAGGTCATTGAATAAACACGTGTATCAGCGAAAACACCGATATATAATTCAATTTACACCTCAGTGATGTGTGGAGTATTGGAATAGATGACGGACTACAGATCGAAACATTTACGAAAATTAACGAATATGGGGTCAAATGCAAGAGTGCCAGGTCAATATTGCTGGACAATATAATTCTTCAAGACATGTTGTAAATATTGTAATTACATGCATTAACACACTTTACCACGCACCAGTACGTTTACAAAGGCATCTAAACGATGTCACAATTATCACATTTGCATCTCTGTAAACTGACTACGAGAAATACACAGGCAGTATTACTCTCTGAATAACATCTTCCTGCATCTAGCATTGGTGCTTGGAATTTCTGTGTTATATTTTTCCCTTTATATACCTAAGACAATAATAAACAATATGGCTACCATGCGTTACGACCCATCATAGTCTAATTTGTGTAATATCCATCTATTTAGGAAAGAACCGTCACTAACGTTAGAAGAACTTGTGGTTCGACCATATTACCGTAAAATGTATTTATGTGCAAAATAATGTCACTTGCATTGAGATGGTAATAATAATAAGTTTAAACTAAAAATACTGTAATGCATCTTAATAGCCGCGTTTATAAACTTACTAAGATCCTCTTTAGGTGGGCTTCCAGGACATGTCTGGATTTTTATCTGCTGGTCTACCGCAACATACCCAAGCTGAAAATAATACAAACAAAATTCTTCTTTAAAGAAACCGAATTCCGCAATAGAGTTAATATTCCCTTCCCTCTTTAAATAAAATATAAAAAATGTTTGAATGTTAATTTAAAACATTTTAATTACAATTTTCTTTTTATAAAAGTAAATAATCGACCGGGTTGATGTTCACTTTCCCCTCATACTGAATAAAGGCTTGTCTGTTGTTCTGTCATCTTGTTTGACAACCATTCGACACATAGAACAGTGAGCAAAATATCAAACACTGCTATCCTAACGATCACATCGAACTAAAAAAATGTATTATCAGTAAATATTGATTACACTGATACACTAAAATCTGTATAAAACACGCGAGTAGGCGGTTGAATCTACATGATTCTCCCCGGAACGCTCGGAAAGCACCAAATTGCACCATTGTTTTCAGAATTAACGCTGAGGGACATGCCATAGCACAATTATGAGTCCACTTGAATTGACGGCTAGTTAGCTCTCTGCATGGAAAGAAAGATGGTGTACCTAAATCTTTCTTGGCGTAACTGATTTATCGGAGGGCTTACCTGTTTCTCGAATTGTATGGCATAATAATCGCTCTGAACCAGAACACTGGACTTTGGTTTACAGTCAAACTCGTACATGTATCCCAGAGGCGATGCGTCGGCGTTGGGTGACGGTAATACGGCTTTTTCAACGTTGTAGTTACAGATGCAGTCATAATCTCCGTAAACGATTGAAGGCAACAAGACAACAATAAGAAGGTGTTCTCTAGCCATACTGCTTGCAAACACTACTACCACTACTACGGCTTAAATGTAAATCATTTTAACTAAACCCTTACAAAATTAAACATAATCTATTATGTCAGTGTTTATATGAGGCGTTAGAATAAAGTTAATAATAAATTAAGTACAACTGTCAGTTAAATTGTAATAAAACACTAATACATTCAAAAGGAAACAAAACAAAAAATTAAGAAACAAACAAAATCATGAAAATTGTCGACAAATGGAGTGGTCGCTAATATCGAGAAGATACAAGTTTAGACTTAATGGCAAATTCATGTTCGCAACTTCAGAAACATTTAAAAACAAAGCTCCGTGTTTTGAATTGACGTTACTGATAATTATTACGTAATTAAAGAGAAATAATACTGTTATATTTTATTCCCGTATTAATACTTCATATCAGGTATTATTTATTCATATTTAATAGAAGTTATATCTTACATTGTGAAAGTGAAATTAATACATACCATATTGAATAAAATACTTTGTTAAATCTAAAATGGTTTGCCGACTGACACTATTTCAACACTTGGTCACGAAAGTCTTTTTACAGATAATATTTAAAGAAAGGTCATCACTCAATTGTTTATGTGTTTGGTCTTTAAAGAGAGCAAAATTCTTTTACAATATATTTCGCGAGGTATGCATTTTTGACTGGTTAAAAATCTCAGACAGTATATAGCTTTAATTAAATATTGCCCTTCGGTTGTTTGAGATGATTCGTAAATGATGTTGTTATTTTCGCCAATTGCTTCTCTAGTATAGGACAAAAAATAATGATTCCACTTGTTAAGGAACGGTTTTTATTTGAAAATTTGAAAATATTGCTTTGAAAATTAAAAATTGAATGTTTCTAACAAGTAATTTAAAAATTCTTATTTAACTTTTTGCATCCACATTCCGGATTTTGCTTTCATTAGGATTTCAAAACAATTAAAATGAACGTTACGTCATCTGGAATGTTATTAACACAGCGTTTTTGGTTTAAATACTTTGTTTAAAAATGTGCAGTATGCATATCAGGAATCGCCACATTCAGAAAAAAGCAGCCTCCCCACACTGTCAAGAGAGAGGGAGAGAGCATGGTTAATAAAATGATCGGTTTCAAAAAGACACCACAAACAATTATCAAAAATGAGAACCCGATAAGTTACCGCCATGGAACGGTAAGTGGTACATGTAAATCAAATTGCCACTGGGGGCTTAAACCGGGTCCTAGGGTGCACCAACCTCACACTTGCCCCGACAGGCTTTCATATAAGTTCTAGGAGTGACAATACTCTCAAGATTGTATAGGACGGATCCTTGAAATTGTCTTGTTTTGCGCTGTCTATGTCAGGTGACGTGGTTTTCACGTTTTAATTAATATCCAACTAAAACGAACTTGCATTTGTTGTTTTGTTTTTTCATCTTCTCGTTGTTCTGTTCTTTTTTTTTGTTGTTGTTTTTTTGCAAAAATTGTTTTGCACGAAATAACCGTATAGGAAAATAAATGCATGAATTATCACTTTTTATAATGTTAACTCTCATGCATGATAAAGAGGGGTAAACATATCACTATCTTCACAGATTTATATCTTTAACTGGATTGAGAGCGTTTCACGTTCTTGCCCTTGTTAAGTGTTAATTTAAACGTAGATTAATTTTTAAACAAATATGTGGTACCGTAACATTCATCAATGCCGACAATTGATTATTACAACAATTGAACTGCCTCGTGATGTTCTTAATTCAATTTTTGAATCGGTACACGTACTCACCTACTCAATGCACTATGGATATTTCAAGATAATGACCAAATTATAAATTTTATTTCATTGGTTTTAACAATAAATGTGATTCTGCAAGGTGCTTGCTATTTTCTGTGTATGTTTTTATAGCGCCCAAAAATTAAATGTTTACTGTCCTTATTCAAATTATCTAAGAACAAAAATCTATTCATCAAAATATTACTTTGTCGGGCTGGCTGATTCAAAACAGTTAAACTCGACTGAACTAATAAATAACAAAATGACAATTACATACACTTTAATTTGCGAACAATCATATAAAAATCATTTCTTTGTACACTACTTAATTTTAACAAATCATAATAGTTCTGTATTTTCTAATTTTGTTCTCACCAACTGATTTCTAGTATCACTTTCCAATAAGTGCTGGTCCACCAGGTGTGTTATAAAAACAAAAGTGAAGTTTGTGATCCGAATTCCCTCCTTCATCCATTGGGTGCATGCCTCCCGCTCCGTCCTTATTCCCCGAATCTTCATCATCCCACCTTATAAAGAGCTCAGTCACTGACATTCTGTATACTGACTGACACGTACTGCCGTATCTTATCAGGAGAAAAGGGCGGTCTGTAGGTAATAGGATACTGCTGGAGGTCAAACCGTCATTTCTGAAAAGCATTTCATCCATTATTTAAGGGATTAAATTAACTTTGGGGATGGTTATTATACAACTGGATATTGAAATTACAGCTAAAATATATAGACATAAATCAGAAATTGGCTATCTAGCCTGCAATATTTTCGTATTTGTCGTGTTCGATGGCTTTCAAAGTTCCCTTTACATCTATTTAAAGTAATAAGTTTGGCAATTCGAACATGGCGAATGACGTGTTTCATAGTGTTATTAGAAAAAAAACAGATTAAACAAATAATGGATTGCATCAATAAAGATATTATTGGAAATAAAAAGTTGAAAAAATGAAATTGATTTCGTTGCGACATAGTTTACGGAATACAAACGGACTGATCACATAACAGATTTCATCGCCAAGATGTTACGGAATTTAAATAGATATATATAATATTTGATTCGATCGTGAATCTAAACAAACTGATACTCGTAACTGACTGAACAAATGATTGCATAAGACAAGGGTTACTGAATATAGTTAAGTTAAACGAATAGCTGCTACTAAATATCAAGTGAGTGATATAATGATTGATTGCATCGCGATGAATATACTTAGCCTAGATGAATGTGTCAGTGATGTTCCAAGAATATAAATGGATTGGTGGAATATTTGATTGCACTCTTACTCATTTAAAATTCACAGTAGTGCTATTTGCGCAGTGTGGCGGCCGTAAGAAGTCTCTCCGCGCATATATTCAGTACAATAACCCGTTAACGATGTCATGCAGTGATTGTTACGTATATTAGGGCTATCCGAGCAACCTTTTTGGGTTGTCCCGGTAAGCTCAATTTGTTGCGTCGCAGGAATTGCAGGACTGTCGCCGTGACGGTGCGGGTTCGCTCCCAGCTAGAGGCACTATCATTTTACATATATAACTCACCTACAACAGTAGTAAATTTTCGTATCATCATCGTAAGTCCCATCCGGCAAATAACCGCCTCTTGCATTATAGTTGCCAAAAATATCATCTTCATCATCCCAGTATATGTACCCGGCTGTAAACCCTAACAAAAAATGCAAAATCATTTATTGTAAGACACAAATGATTTAAGTTCAACACAATGATAAGCATTTAAAACATTACGAATTTGAATGAGAGCTGATATAAAAAATACTATGGAAAGTAACAAAATTCAAAATAATAAATTTAATTGTAAAAAGTGTTCTTTTGTAATTTTTCGAACAACAATAGTAATTAAACAGTTGATTGAACGAAGACGTCTGTCATCTCGTACTTATTTGTAAACCGAAAGTGAAACTATAGGAAAAACCCATCTTTGATCACACCCAAAGATTCTGACGAAAGAGGCTATTAAAATTCAAAACATAATTTTATTGTCAAATTCAAACCTATTTGTTCATTTACGGTAATTTTTTTTCTTGTGCTATTATATATCAGAGGACCTGAATTTTAAATCGTCACGAATCGACCATATCACAGAATGACAGAACGACACGTAAATAATGAATATCAAATTTGATGCTTAAATACGTGTTATATTTTAATGCAGTATATCATGCGTGAATAAAACTCAATTAATTTAAAGTCTGAATTCGCATTTAAGAAATATCAATAACTACTCCAAGAGATAACGCGACAGTCTACTTATAACGAATATCGAGACATGAATGCGATTTACCTGTTGGACAGGCGTTTTTCTTTAAAATACAGTAACTTCCTTTCGGCCACTGTTGATCATACTGGCCTCCCGAACTGCTGTGTTCGCTGCTTTTCATGCAAAATCTTGTTGTCATATCATCGGTATGGAAGTCACCTAAAATAGACATCTGATTATGAAATGCACATAATGTATATCTCTACTTGTAATGAGATCTGTTAAAGTCATGTCTCCAAAATTCAGCCAACACTTCTATATAACCATACAGTACATTTGAATAAAATTATTAGATTAAATGAAATTGAAACTTCAATATTATATTAGAAGTCTAACACAATTTATAATAAAAAATCTTCAACATATCTTTTTTGCTTGACAATGTTATCAGCTTTTAATGTGTTATAAATGTGTTTACAGCGAGTTGATGATTGGGCAAGAATTAATTCACCTAGACAACTTGTTTGATTATAAGAAGAACCTTCTGAGGTATGTCGAAGATTGATGTACCCTCGAATCTGTTTTTTAAATGCTTCTATTCCAAACATGCATATTTCATTCTTTTTCAAAACGTACCAAGTGAACATGGCGTCACAAAATGGCAAAATTATGGTCATAGCAAACAGGGATATAAGTTATGATATCTATTATATCGTCAGGACTAATTCAAATGTTTTTACCTGTAAAATTGTTGTTATTTTCGTAATTATCTTTCAAGCTTATGATTATTCTGTCTTATTTTTTTAAATAAGTCTACTTCCTTAAATCAACTCCTTTAACTATTGTGCATTTCACAAAGTTTACAATAGAAATGGTTTGTGTCCTTAAAATCTAAATAATGTTTATGTAGTAACACATTATCAGTTTTTATCTAAGGTATTGTTTCATTTACCTGACATATAATTAGCAATGTTTGGACTGAATTCATTATGCGAGTTTGCATCTTCCGTGTCTTGCTTCCGCCAGCCGTCTTGCCATTTGACATTGTTTAACGGACAACCGCTGGTAGCCTTCATCAAACCGTATGTCCCATAAGGCCATGTGATCGGAACTTGCAACGTGTGGTGGTCTGAAATAGCTTGTTATGCAATAAACTGATTGGTACAGAAACACATTGGTTTACTGTTAAACATACATAACATGCATTTGCAAAATGTAGGAGACAAAAATGTCACTTAAGAATTCATCAGCCACACCCATATATGATAACAAAACAAGCAGTGATTTATTAAGAAATATTTTACAAAATGGAATTTGATTACTAATATTGATTATAACCGAGATTCATAAACAGTTTTGTTTCAAATCGATATATTTAATAATGCTTTATGATGACAGTAAACGCTTTTCGACGTCATTCGTCTGTTTCATCAAATCCTGATTGCATTTTAAAACGTTTTATAACATAGGACTAACGTAAGTGTGTTCATTTTACATTAACATTTCACATTGCAATTACTTTTAAACTTGAAACTTGAAACTTTATTATTTGATTAAACGCCTATTTCTACATACAGAGTATACATTCAATGGCGTTGTACAATGATTAAAAAAATGAACATTAGTAAATAAAATGCATGTCATATAAAGATACATTATTACTCAGAAAAAACTGTGTTCCACAAAGCACAGTGCTCTTAGAAAGGAGAATAATAGTCTTTGAAAAAATGAGTCTTTAACTGCTTCTTAAAAATGTCCACAGTTTCACTCTGCCTGATTTCAATGGGAAGTTTATTCCACAATCTCGGACCTACTGTGCTGAAGCTCCTGTCTGCAAATGTTTTATTTTTATTAAATGGCACAACAAAAGACCCTACATATGATTGAGATGATCTTAATGAGCGTTTAGCGGTTTGAGGAGTCAACAAATCAATTAGGTATGCTGGTGCTTTTCCTACATGACAATTATACATATACACAAGGATCTTGAAATTAATACGTGCTTTGATGGGAAGCCAATGTAAATCAAACAGTGCTTGTTTTGAACTCTCAAATTTGGTCCGGTTTAACGCTAGTTTAGCACACATGTTTTGTATCCGTTGAAGTTTTGAAAGCTCACTTTGGGAAATGCCATACAGAATGACATTACAGTAGTCCAAATGAGATATTACAAGTGATAGAACAAGTGTTTCAGTGGCATCAGAAGACAAATACTGTCGAATACTCTTGATCTTAAAATAGCTAAGCATAGCAGTTTTACATTTTCGTTTGATATGTTCTTTAAAACTTAATGATTCATCTAAAAATGCACCAAGATATCTAATACAATGCTGTTTTTCAATGATTTTACCACAAATATAATATCATTTGCATTACATTTGTCTATTTGTTGGCGGCTACCAAATTCAATAAATTCAGTTTTTGTACTGTTCATCTTTAACTTATTCCCATTCATCCATTCATTTATATCTACTGCAAAGTCTAAAAGTTCCTGAACAACAGTCGCTTCTTTAGATGGTTTAAAGCGTCTATTTGCTGTATGGTCGTCGGCAAACCCATGAACCGAGATAGAAGGAGGCACAATGTCAAAGATTGTCCCAGCATAGGTCGAATAGAGCCATGGGCCTAAACAACTACCCTGGGGGACACTACAGTCCAGCTCACGCACTGACGACAGGTTCGAGTGAACGCTCACCCGACAACTGCGCGGTCTCAAGTACGAGTCCACCCATTCCAGAGCGGATTTACAAACACCATACTGGCAATCGAGTACATCAAGTAAAATGCTATGGTCAACAGTATCGAAAGCAGCACTTAAATCAAGAGCAATCAAAGCAGTGACTTCTTGGTGTTCCATGCCTTCAAGAATATCATTCACAAGACGGAGGAGGGCAGTCTCGCATGAATGAGACTGGCGATATGCACTCTGATTTGTTGGTAAAAGATTATTGGCACTGACGTGTTTACTCAGTTGGTAAAGTGCAGATTTCTCAATAAGTTTTGATAAGAAAGTTAAATTACTGACGGGTCGATAGTTGGCAAAAATGAGTTCAAGACCCGACTTTTTCAACAAAGGTCTGACTACTGCCATTTTCCACTTAGTTGGGAATGCGCCTTGTGTCAGAGAAAGATTCACAAGCCGAGTGATCGTTGGTAAGAGCTCATTTAGAAACTGTTTTAAAACCTTTGTAGGTAATACGTCGATCTCACAGGACTTTGTTTGTAACTGGCTGATTAGTTTCTCGATCTCATTCTCTGTAATATTCCGCAAAACGATCAAACGATGGTACATCTTTATGTGATGGTTTAAAGTTTTCATAGTCTTTCAAAGAATCTCGTATTTTAGCGATCTTGTCCATAAAATGGTCTGCAAATTGGTCTGCAAGTGTGTGGTCATTGTCCACTGGTGGCATAGGATTATCGGATTTGCTACCGGTGAGCTCCTTTACAATTTGATGAAGTTTCTTCGAGTCGCCCTTTGCCTCCAAAACCTTTCCACTAAGAGTACGGCATTTTTCATTTTTCAGAGCAGATATTTAAAACGAGCACATTTGAATATTTCATAGTCACGTGATTGCCGGTGTAATCGCCAAAGTCTTTCAGCTCGACGCATCACTCGCTTCAGGGTCACAATGCTCTCGCTAAACCATGGTTTGGGCGTTCTAAAGATTTGCACTTTCTCTCTTATTGTTGCATGTGTGTTTAATAGTTTTTCAATGTTGTTTTCAAACTGATTTACATATTCGTCAACGGTATCATAAGTGATTGACATTTCTCTCGGATCTTTCGCAAACGCTTCATTATCCATATTTTTGAAGTCCCGAAACGAAACAGATTTACTCACAATGTTTTCCTTTTTAATCTTAGTGACGCATTTAACAACACAGTGGTCAGATAAGAACGAGCCTGGCTCACATGAAAGTAATTCAATGCCATTTGCGAGCTCAGTAATGACGAGATCCAGACTTTGTCCCTCGATATGAGTTGGAAAATCGACAATCATGCTGTTTCAATCCAAGAGCAGTCAATGAATTGTTGAAATTCAAAATAGAACTAGTTTTGTCATTTATGTGTAAGTTGAAATCGCCCATCACAACTAGGTTCGAGTATTTGGCTACAATGTCCTCCATAAACGGAAAAAAAATCATTGACAAATTGATTTGGCGTTGCTAATATGGGAGGTCGATAAATACCAACACAATGTATTGTCATACTTTTGAAAACTAATTGCCAAACACCATACTCAAAGCTTCGCGTTGCACCAGATAGTAATCTACGCATGTTAATACCAACACGACACGTGAGAGCGACACCGCCACCAGATTTATTTTGTCTATTAGAAACACTGACTTTGTAGCCATTTTGATTGAAGTCGGAGGTCAGAAATTGTGATTCTTTTTCGTCAGAATACCATGTTTCTGTAAGGATGGCAAAGTCAGCTTTTTGTTCACGAAGCTCTTGTCCGACTAGTACATCTTTCCCAATGACTGAATGGCAGTTAAGATTCAGACAGATGACATTCTCTGTAAATTTATTATTGTTCAGTGTATTGCATGGTTTTGAATACACAAGATTAAGGAAATTGACGCCTGATCTTTTGCGCGTCCTCGGGCGACCAGACCGTTTTCTTCTAAAGTTCAATAGCCCGAGATCTTTTAATCTGGTCAGTACATCATGTCCAGGTTTGATCAATTGTCTGGGTACTGAGCGATATCTCACCAGTTCACTCAAGCTATACTGCACAATAGAGGGTTTATTGTTAATTATATCCATTATATCCAGTGAAAAGGTGTTCACTGAAAATATATTACCACAATACAATCCTTTGTTAAAATCCAATTGTTCTTAACACAGAAATCAAATGATAATTCCAATAATAATAATAATTTAAACGTGTTATTGAGATAATTACCGATGAGATCAGAATGTGGATGCATGTTGCCTATGTACCCAGCATACTGGCTAAGGGCAATCTGGAAATTAGTTTGGTATCTGTCAAGGTCAGTGCCATATATAGAGTCAGAACAGATCTTCTCAGCAACAGCCTGGTCTAAAATCTAAATCAAAAACGTTCAAAATATAAGAAACATTTGATTATATTCGGGTATTCCAACACGGAGTTCCATCTCTTTCAAAATTTAAACCTCAAGATAATCATATCCTTATACCTAAAGGCCTGTCGTGTTACAAATAAAGTCCCCCGAATTACGTCCATGTTTGCAAATCTTTTTGCAATCTTTCAGCACTTTTTGGAGACATTTCCATTTTCAAATCTGCCTTTTGTGAAAGTAACTTGCATCAATATGAATTATTTGATTGATTTCCTTAATTAGTTATGGCTAGTACTTGGCAGATTCTACAGACTGTCATAATTTTTGGAATATTATGCCATTTCCATAAGAACCAAATTTGTCCGCAAAATATTCTTAGCACACTTTTCTAGAAACATCCGTGCCTTTATATAGGTACGTATTTTCTTCGTCTTTTTACCTTTACGAGTATGCAATTTAAAATTATGCTTGATTTTGCCATACAACAAATCAATAAAATTTAAAATGTATACATATGGTATTAATACGTTGACAGAAAATAACAGTAAGCATACATATTAGACATATGTATATTATCCGTATGTATTGTCCCGCAGTTTAGATTTTTAGATTTAGATTGTCACAGCTACTCATATCCGTGACTTCTACAGTTATATAAAATTATGTTTGAGATGAAACATACCGTTCTCCAATACATTTTATTGAGAGCTTCCGCAATGGGTATAACGTCTCCGCCAACTGGTGATTCGGGTGTGGCTCCAAAAGAAGTTGTTTTACTTAGCGTACCAAACGGTGTCTGTGAGGCCGGGCTGTTCCCAAAGTCATGCGTATTTATTATAACGGAAGAGGAAAATCCTTCAAATGGACCACGGGGCTCCAGAAGTTGTGTGTCCTAGGCAAAGAGGAAAAATGCCGTTGAAAAAAGATAGGCCGCTTTGAAATTTAAAATGAAATACAATATGGTGTGAAAAGCAAACTGAGCTATTTGCATGTAGTATACTTTAATATTAGCTAAACCATTTAATGACCCAATGCTATGCCATAATATTATGTAATGAAACATTTAAGATACTTTAGGTCTCAAATTCTTTATATGAAATTGTCCAAATAGTTTACTTTGCCACATATTAAATCAATATGTCTAAACAAATTCTTTACAAATTCGAAAAATGACTTTTAGCTAAAAATGAAACATTAAGACAAAAAGACTTGATTGTAAAACAGAAACAAAAGGAACAATAACATAAATTTATACATATAAAGTAGTTTTTTGGTGATTTTTGTGAAAATTCTGGTTGTTCTATGTTTTGCAGGAACAAACAACACATTTTTCTAAGCATTTTGGCTTTACAACACTTTTCCAAGAAATGGCATAATAGCAAATGTCACCTGCTCAATATGATGACGCTATTTCTACTACATATGGCTGATATTACGTGGCTAAAATAAAAAGAGGTTAATCCTTACAAGATGTCATTTGTTTGCTTGTTAAATCATTCTTCGGCATCATGTATGTTTACAAATATGTACGCTAACAGTGTTTGTAAACTACACCGGAACATGTAAAATTGTTTTATAAATTTGTTTGAATCTTAAATATTAAACATTTTACCGTTTCTTGAACATGTTGAAAGACTGCCGCCGCTGTCGTCGTGTATCTTTCCAACTGTTGTCTTCCCAGGTCTACACTGGTAACAATGCTCTGAAGCAGAAAGTAATAGCCACATATATATTGTTACAGACCATTCTTTTGAGACAGCAACAATGCAGAAAAATAGGTTTTTGTAAAACTGTTTGAATTTAAAGTTTTAACTAAAATACAGCATTTTACTTATTTTGTAAATTCATAAACTTTCCCCAAGGATATACTTCCTGCTTTGTAAATTTTGCCTTTGGCGTTGTATGATATGCAGGATTTATATTCTAAGATCCCCTGTCAAAATTCTATTCCTTTTAATTCCGCCCATTGTTTTCTCGTTTAGGGCAAACCCATTCTTTTATCTAGGGACCATACGCCGCTGAACATGGAATGGTATTAATCTGAAAATACCGCATTGAAGGTTCCATGTCTATGTCCACCGCCATATGCACACCATCGTCTGGGATGGTCTAAATTGTACTTTTTATTGGTGTAAATATTGAATTGCGCTCAACCCGGGGCTAGGCGGCGTGGGCAGTAATATACATATCCATTACTGTCCATGAACAAACTCAATCAAACCGAGCCTGCAATATATTCATATATGTCGTGTTCGATGGCTTCAAAGTTCCCTTTTCATCTATTTCAAATCAAGGTTAAATTGTTGCTTTTATAATTTAATCACAATCTTTTATTCTAGGTAAGCGGGTAACAATTTGAGGGATGTCAGTTTGTTTAAACTAATTGCAGTTTGTTTTCATTTGTTGGCGCGAGTGACTTTTAATCAGTTTTATGAAGGGACTTTTAAGGAGACCATTATTGCTTTATAAAGTAATTATCAATTCGTTAATGACTTACTGTCCCCCACTTATCTAGGAACTTCATGTATTTTGCGGTACTTAGTGGTGTCATATCCGTCGGTAGAGCACAAACATCTCTTGCAAAGTCGCGTGTAACTGCAAAATTGCCTTGGGATGCGTTTCCTGTATTGTATCGCACGGTGCTTAATTTACACGTCGTGACAACGTCGAGGTAGAGGTTATTGGTTCCATCTAGGGCATGTTGCATTTGTGTAAATTGGGTGTTATGGGTAAAAGCCACCTTCAATAATTGGTCAGTGTGTGAAACTGAAATTCCACAAATATACTTTTACACTGGTAATTTGTTAATGATCTTAAACAATTCATAATGTTTCTTGATGTGACTAAATAAATCGCCGAACCTTCTTTCTGTCAAAGGTATGATTGGGTTTGTCAAACTATGCGACACTCCTTTCTACCATAAATTTGCATTAATATAGTGGCGGTTATCTAAAAACAAAAGATAAAATATTCGAGTTTGGAGTAAGGCAATATGATATTTCGGTAATTTATCTTTTTGTGAAAATTGAACTAATTAAATTACCACACCAGACCTAGTGAGAACTCAAAATGACTGTACATACGATCAGGTCGAACTAGAATTTTCAACTCGTCCTGGTAAGCCTTAGAGCCATGCAGTAATGTCGTCGTCTTGTGAGGTGTGCATGACGTTTGCTTGACGTAGGTGGCTTCATTGATATTGTTCGACGCACCTGTCATCTTAATATAAAAAGTGCTAATTATTGCTTAGTCATTCCGTTGTCTTTTTTATTTGAATGTGGGGATTGGGAATAATTGTGATAAATTTGCACAAACAGATATCTTAATCGTCAAATAAATTGAAACAAGATAACTGACGATTCAAAGAAAGCAATCACAATTGATTAATAGAATCAGATATAAGCTTAAAGCCATTATTTGGCACTAATCTCTTTAATTCGATAATTGTTGGATAAAACACATCCGATACAGGGTTAAGTAACGAGGAATCCACTTAACTATCATGATGACAAAACTATCCGTGAAAAACTGTAGGAATCAATGAAATTATTTACGTTTCGAATAATACGAACTTGACGGTAATTGTCAGTGTGGAAGGAAAAGGTGCGTGTACCTCGTGCGATTAGGCTATTTTAGTGTTGGTTTTATCTGTGTACACCATTCGAGGCGTTTCTATTCAGCGGTAAACATGTCGGCACCCGCCCACCCGCCCTATAGGTTGTAAATATTTTTTGGATGGCTGTCGATGTTTAACAGAACTTTCACAGAATAAATAAAAAATGGGTGTAAATAAAAAAAGTGTTTATTTTTGTTTCAGATGTTTCGAGTTTGGTGTTTTCTCTTAGTCATAAACAATATTTTTATTTATCTTGTAAGAAATATGGATATTTTAAGGCCATTCACTAGTTTCAGGTTCGAGTGGTTCTATTAGATGAAGCTTTATCCAGATGTGTTGAAAGTTTTCCGTTCGTCTGCTGGACGGCTAAATAGCCAGAGCTACTGTTGTCAGCTTTTCATTTGGACGGTTCGCACAGTACAGGCCCACTGATTCTACCTCTGTTTGGACAGTTTCTGAGCAACTTGCACTTGGATTTTACAGACATTTGAAAAATTTAATTTATATTACCGCTGAATACAACGACCTAATCCTAGTTTTTGTTTGTGTTTTTTACGTAAGGAAATAATTAATTTACTCACCTTAAAGTGAGTAAATTACATTTACGTATTTTGTTTAATATGACCTGGTAGAAGCCTGCTATTGTGCGTGTCTAACGGTATTATTCAGTAACTAAATACAGCTTTTTAACAGCATCAGCAAACAACCTTGATATCAAAACTGGATGATAAACCACTTTCACAGAGACAAGACTCTGAAATGATGACATATGCAATATAAAAGAAAAAAGTATATCTTTTTCTTAAAGAGTGTCCACAATTCATACAAAATTCGTGTTCTCTGTGATATGCAAAATTAATATTCTCAGACTTCTAATCTTTCTAAATTCGCCAATAGTTTTCTCGTTGAGGGCAGTCCATTTTTGTGGGGACCCTAACCCCCTGTAATGTATTAAATCTGAAAATACCGCCATGAAAGTTTTATGTTCACCGTCTACGCACTCTGTCGTTTAGGATGGATGACAGTTATTCAGCTATGGTAGTAAAGTCGAGCTAACCTGGAAGATTTGATGAGTTGTATGGAAGCCAGTCTCCGGGTTCTCTGTCAGTAGATTATACCCAACCCCGACATACTGGTACGGAGTCCCGCTCACATTAGCTGAAAGACCGTATACAACATCTGATGAACGAAAGTATATGACATTCCTGATAAACCCTTTTATTACTAATAACGAGTTTCATCTTGTTTTAATGTTCTAAATAAAATTGTTCTTATTTACGTTTCTTGTGCAATGTTGCGCTGTTATAAATAAAGCTCTATTTTATTATGTTTTCTATGCTAGAAAGTCTTTAAATTTGTTCGATTTGTTTCAGTTACTATTCGAGTACATGACACACACATTGCTTAGGAATCAGACAGGAAAAACGTAACAAACAGCATGTTCGCACAATCGAGAAAGAAACCACATTTATGTACATAAGAGGACAAGATTAATTATATTTGAAGTTAAAAAACGATTTGCTGAGGAATATATAATTAATTAACAGTCTGTATACGGACTAATTTCGGGATAAGAATGCTGTGCAATTAAGGTGGATAACAATGTATGAATTTATTTGTAAGGTTACTATATTTTAAGCAAAGTTTACCTGCCAAGGACCAGCCATGTTTCGGAGTCGTTGCTGGGAAATGTGTGCTGGTTGTATACGTTGTTGGTTTGGCAGTTGTGGTGGTTGTCGTTAGAGTTGTTGTAGTAGATGGTATAACAGTTGTCGTAGTAGTTGTCGGCACGGGTGTTGTTGTGGTTGTTGTTGTAATTGGTGGAGGAGTTGTTGTCGTGGTTGCTGTAGTTGGTTGAGTTGTTGTGGTTGTTGTTGCAGTTGGTTGAGAAGTTGTGGTGGTTGTTGTAGTTGGTTGAGGGGTTGTTGTGGTGGTGGTTTCAGTAGTTGTGCCTGTGGTTGATTTGAATGTTGAAGAAGAGATGGCTTCGGTAGCAGCTGTTGATGCTAAAGTTGTGGTAACTAAATAATAAAGAAAACGCTTATATGTATTTTAAATCCCTGTATATGGCATTTTACAGATGGTTCTTTTGATAATTATATTTTATGGACATGTCAAGACCTTATAGCTAACTTTTATTTTACTGGATAACATTTATCTCAGATTCGTTAGTTCTATTTATAAACAAGTTATAGGCATCCCAAGGGTTACTAATTGTGCTTCCCTTGTTGCTGATCTGTTGTATACTGCTATGAAAGAGACTTTATGTAATCTATTTCTATCGAGCATCAATATGATATTATTACAGCTTTTTATAACACCTCGATGTACCTTGATGATTTATTAAATATAGATAAAAACCATTTTCCATCACTGGTTAACAAATTTTATCCAAAAGAACTACAGCTTTATAAAGAGAACACTTCAGAAAAGCTCGCAAACTTTCTTCATCTAAATCTATCCATTGATAATGGTTAGGTCACTAGTAAAATTAAACTATATCACAAAAGAGATTGTTTTCATTTTAATATAGTAAATTTTCCGTTTTTTGGAGGGCGATCTTCCTCGTGCAACATCTTACGGGGTTTATATCTCACAGCTTGTTCGCTTTTTAGAGCTTGAAATGATGTAAATGAATTCAATTAACGTTATCTTTGCATAACAGAAAAACTTTTATAACAAGGTTATCGGTATCACAGATTAAGGAAAAGCTTTTGAAAGTTTTATCTCCGATACACAGTTTTAATTCAAATATACAGGTCCAGCTTAAAATCACTTTTGCAACAAGGTATTTCACAGCCATTTTTATGGAGATTTAATTTATAAACTTCAGAAAATAAAATGCAATGTTAATTTTCTCCCGGTTATTCGTACAAATCTGTAAATATAAAGAAAGGTTACCAACATGACAAATTACAGAGTTCTGCAGAAATTACCCGTCCACAGTTGATCATTATGTTTACATCTTGGTTGCGGGGGTTAGTTTATAGTTTATGAAGGTTAATGGGGAAATCTTTTACAAGGACCTAAAAGTTCGATTTGTTTCTTTTATCCCTGTCATCGTGTTCTTGCTGATTTGACTCCAGGAGCTCTGATCTCGGTAAGATCATTGAGTACATGCCCATTTGGCTTTGAAATGCTTTATGCTTTTTATGTTTTATTTATATTATTATGTGTTTTTGCATGCAACATTGTTGAGCAAAAAGTTGGGTTGGAGTTATTTCAGCAAGACAACTTGTACTTGTGTGTTGATATGAGGCAAGTGTTGGGGCAAGTGTGATGTTGATGCACCCTAGAATCTGGTTTAAACCCCCCAGTGGCAATTTGCCACTGACCGTTCCGAGGCGGTAAACCCTCGGGTTCTCATTTTTGTCAATACTGTGGTGTCAGTTTTGAAGTTGATCATTTTATTAACCATGCTCCCTCTCTATCTCTCACTACCCAACACCCTCCTTCTCTCTCTTTCTCTCTCTCTATATTTGTTCAAGTCTTATCTGTGTTAAAACTTATTTCAAGTACATTAAAAACAGCAAATAAATATTCTCATAACTAATAGTTGAGAATTAGAAACAATTGATAAATGTTTGTGAATGTCTTTAAATTCTCAGTTGACCGATTTTAAACAAAACAAAACAATAAAATACCCATTAGCCAAATAAAAAGAAGTTTTACATATTTTTTTCAAGGTTTACATATGTTTCCCTAGTGACTTGCATTTGTTATACATAGCTTCATTCTTTCTTGAATGAACTGATATAATCGATTGAAATACTTTAATTTATAAGATGTCAACTTACTGAGATCCTCGATAGCTGGGCTACCAGGACATGTCTGTATTTTAATCTGATCGTCTATCGCTACATAGCCTAGCTGAAAACATGTACGCATTGTTAAAGAAACGGCAAATCACAATACACTCAACAAAAGTTCTAATTGGTCACTCTTTGTCCGTAATTTTTTATACGAAAGACATTGAATTCGCTCTTTTTTTTATGATCATATGCCAACAACAGTCTCCATCTTAAGCTTTAATCTTGTACCAATTGACCTTGGAACAGTTTGGCGAGAGCTATCCTTAATTTTGCTAAAAATGCATTTCTTGCATAAGAAGGTCAAGCAAACAGAAATTTGCTCTAAATTCCTTGTATTATTTTTATAGAACCTCTCATTAGTAGGAAAAACAGAAAACATGATTAATCAACAGCACATTTGTTTAAATAAACCCCTTTCAAAGGATCCCATTTTAAATTACCTCCATTTCAATTAAAGACTGTTCTTATTTTGACCCTACGGTGTAAGTTAATGATATTGGATTCATTTAAGAAAGCAATCAATAAAGATTAACAAGACATTAAATAATTGATTTCAAGACCAAACAGTTCTTTCCACAACCTCCCTTGACGTTGGGAAGAAACGAAACAAGCATACTTTGTAAACATATACAATTCATGGCCAATTAGAACTTTGGTAGTCTAGATCATCTAGACGTTCTGTCATTGATCAGTGTTACACTGCTCTGACGAACGTCTAGAGACATCGCTATATAAAAAGTCTGACCGACAGATGGCGCTTTTGTTTGGTAAACAAATCCAAAATCAATCGCGATTTCTAATGAAATTTGTTAACAATGCTTTAAAAACAAAAGCAACATATGCATATCAGGAATCGCCACACTCAAAAAACACAGCCTCCCCACGCAGCGAAAAAGAAGAGAGGAAGATAGAGAGAGCGCATGTTTTATATATGTATGTCAATTCAAATAGGACGCCACAAACAATTAATAAACAAGAGAACCTTTGGGGATACCGCCTTGGAACGGTCAGTGGCAAAACAAATTAACCGTATTTCTCCCACTCTGGGCAAAGTGAAATTTAGGTAATATGATATCGAGCTACAAAATCGGGTATATGGTTTATAAAACAAAGGACGTTTAGTACTTGCCTACCTCATTTTACATAAATGAATGCAAATATATGGTACGCCGATGCTGCCTCTTCGTGATAAAGGTTTTAGACTGTCACGTTGTATGGTATGGCAGTTGTCATTCTACGGTTATCGATAAAAAGGGAAGAATATCAAAATCTCACTAACGGAAAAATGCAGTTCCGTCAAACTTTGCATAAATAAATCTTATCGTGTATGTTTTATTATTTATACGTCTAGAAAAGTTGGAACAGTAAAGAAAAATAGTTCGACCTAAAAAAATCCTTAAATTCTGCAGCCAAACACAAAAACAAAGCAACACTAAACATCAATTTAAATGCCTTCCTGAGTAATGAGTTACTAACAACAAAATTAAAGATCACATTGTATACAGTAAGAGGTATTTGTAAAATTGTGTTTTGGGCCGTTAATTTCATGGTTGCGAAAATGGATGACAAGAAATTGTTGATTTCTCTCTGTATAATTAAAAGTTCTAAGCTTTAAAAATCTTGGATTTTGTCAGTATCATGTTGATCATGTGGGCATTTGAACTATTTTTGTTTTGCGATGCTTTGTTTTTGTGTTTGATCGCAAATAGAATTTTAGGGATTTTCAAGCTTTACTTTTCTTTACTGTTCTAAATTGTCATAAGACTTTTGTTTTTTCGTAATTGGGAAATTACTGACTTTTTAAAAATTAAATCTAAGTGATTTCACTGTTAAATTTTTCTAAGATCGCCATTAGGGTATGACAAAGAATTTTGAAGTTATCTTAAGAAATTCAAAAAAATGGTTGTATGGCAAAGTTTTTCGCTACAGATGTAATTTTGATCCAAAAAGGTCCAAATTTAGAGAAAAAATGTGATCTTATTGAAATGATTTCATTCTAAAATATTTCTAAGGTAGCATAAGGAAGCTATTTTGCTTGCAACATCTGTATAAACTTTTCATCAGATCTCGTGGTAACCGCAGAACCCAGCTTACTTGAACACGCCTGTGGGCGCAATAATACATTTAAAAATGCGTGTCGCCGTATGATATGTCTTTTTGATTTCCAGCTGGCAGGGCGACAGTCTAAAAACAATTTTCACAAGACAACAACGGCGTTCCATTCTAATGTCCTAATTACACGCCTCGTTTTGGAGTGTCTGGTTTTTTAACAAACAATGTCTTCAGACGTAATGATCGCCTTTGCGAAATCAGAGCGTCTGAATGATTGAGACTAGAACTTTGGTTGAGTGTACAGATGTTGTGAGTTCACTCGACAGAAGCTTTTTGCTAAAAATCCAAAGTTTATAGATATAAGAGACCAGGACCAAAAGGACACTTTCTCTAGAAACGATTGCTGTTTTAAAATTTACGACAATGATTTGTAAAATTCGCGTGTTTCAGCAGAAAGTAACATGTGTGTTAGTAGAATACCTGTTTCTCGAACTGTACGGTGTAGTAACCACTTGGCGACTGTACACTGGACTTCGGTTTACAATCAAACTCGTACATGTATCCGAGCGGCTGTGCGTTATCATCTGCTGACGGTAGCACGGACTTTTCCACGTTGTAATTACATATACAATCATAGTCTCCATAAACATTCGAAGAAAGCAAAACAACAGCAAGGAAGTGTCTGGAGCGTAGCAGTAGCATGTCGAAATATCATGTTATTTGCTGAAATGCAATCAATTACATTTAAGTAAGAGAACACAATGTATAATAACCAAATTCTAGGGTCAAAATCGCATCAACTTAAATAAAGTGTTCATTGCTAACATCGGTCTTATTTTATATAGTATCATTACAGGTAACGGCACGATTCTACACAGCATTAGAGCTAAATAAAATGTATTTTTTGCAAAGCTGATGTCTCATTATTCAGATAATATTTCTTTTTGTTATCATAACCATAGCGGATTAAACAACCACTCAACTGGTTTAATATTTAAGTTTTGATAACACCTTATAGGTATACACAAACAAATTTATGTTTAATTATGAACCAAAAAAAACGTTGTCTCGTGGATACATAAATTTTTTTTTACTCCCACACGAAACTCTCAACATCAAACACATCGATATAAACACATATATAAAAACACACAACTTTTTCGCTTATATTCTCATTCGGGTATTATTATTTGGTTTCAGTGTTAGGGAAAGCTTTAATGGATACTCATTATTAAATCTCTGTTGTGTGTAAGTTTAATTGATAACAAAGGAAATTTTCCATATACGAGAACTCGTAGAGAACTTCATAATTGTTAATGAAATCAAAATTTATAAAGTTTTTCAATACATTTTTATCTATTGTAAAGTAAAGTAACAAAAAAATGTTCGACAGTGATGTTTCTCACAAACTTGTAATGTGTTATAATAAATGGTTTGTGATTTTATTGACCGCAATAATGAGAGAAATGTATTTTTAAACTACAATTTTCTCTGAACGTTTTGCGAAATAGCAAGTTTTCTCAGCTTTAAACCTATTTTGCAATAAATGGTGCAAAAGAGAACATGCTGAGCCTAATGCACTTTCTAACTGGAAAAAAACACATATTCAAAATAATAGACACTCGTATTTCATTTTATGAAAGAAACATTGCTTTATTACCACCTCGACCTCGTTTTAACTTTCGTCATTTGAAAAAAGGAATTCAAGACTTTCATAACAAATTTGTTTTAACACCTGCTGATAAGGCTTCTAATAATGTAATTATAGTGTGACGGGTACACTATATTAATATTCAAACTGAAGAACTGAACAGCACTAATGCTTATGTACTGACTTCTTCATCTGAGAGTGATATTGTTACTGCACACACTCAACAAATTACAAAATTTAGAATCAGTATTGAGCCGAAACAAGACAAAGTACCTACTATGTATTGGTTGCCTAAAATGCATAAAACACCGTACAAAGCAAGATTTATTGCTAACTCTAGTTCTTGCACTACTACTAAATTATCCGTGCTCTTAACTTCTTGTCTTACAGCTATTAAAAAACATGTAATTAGGTATTGCGATAAGGTTTTTGAAACTTCTGGCAAAAATTTATTTTGGTCGATTAAAAATTCAAATGACGTTTTGAAAAAGCTTAAATCAAATAATTTTCAGGCGTTCTGTTTGTCTACTTATGATTTCTCAACTTTATAAACCTCGCTCCCTCATAATTTAATAAGAGACAAACTAACCAGTCTCATTGAAAAAAAGTTTGCTAGAGAAAATAAAACGTTCATCGCTTGTAATGAACATAGGGCGTTTTTTTACAGATGGTTCTTATGATAATTATACTTTATGGACTTGTCAAGACCTAATAGAGTCGCTAACTTTCTTACTGGATAATGTTTATGTTAGATTCGGTACCTCTATTTATAAACAAGTAATAGGCATCCCAATGGGTACTAATTGTGCACCCCTTGTTGCTGATCTGTTTTTATACTGTTATGAAAGAGACTTTATGTTATCTCTTTCTACTGAACATCAAGATGATATTATTACAGCTTTTAACAACACCTCGAGGTACCTTGATGATTTATTTAAATTAATATAGATAATAACCATTTTTCATTACTGGTTAATAAGATCTACCCTAAAGAATTACAACTTAATAAAGCAAACATTTCAGAAAAGCAAGCAAACTTTCTCGATCTAAATCTGTCAATTGAAAATGGTTATGTCACTACTAAAATATATGATAAAAAAGATGATTCTAAATTTAATAAAGTAAATTTTCCGTTTTTAGACGTCGATGTTCCCCGTGCAACATCTTACGGGGTTTATATTTCACAGCTTGTTCGCTTTTCAAGAGCTTGCAACGATATTAATGATTTCAATGAACGTAATCTTTGCATTACAGAAAAACTTTTAAAACAAGGTTATCGGTATCACAAATTAAGGAAAACATTTTGCAAGTTTTATCGTCGATACCCAGATCTAATTCATAAATACAGGTGCAGTTTAAAATCACTATTGCAACAAGGTATTTCACAGCCATTTTTTTATGGAGATTTAATTTATATACTTAAGAAGATAAAGGGCAATGTTAATTATTCCCGGTTATTCGTAAAAACCATCTGTAAATTTAAAAATTTACCAACATGATATTTTACAGCGCTCTGCATGCCTGGTGATTAACCGTTCTACAGTTGATCATTATGCTTACCTCTTTGGTTGCACGACGGTGGCAGGGGTCTAAGAGTTTATGAAGGTGTATGGGGAAATCTTTTCTTAAAAGAACATAGAAGCTCGATTTGTTTCTTTTATCCCTGTCATCGTGTTCTTGCTGATTTTACTCCAGGAGATCTGGTCTCTGTAAGATCATTGAGTACCCGCCCTTTGGCTTTTCAATGCTATTAGATTCTTATGTTTTATATGTTTTTTTGCTTTTGCATGCAACATTGTTGAGCCAATAAGTGGGTTGGAGTTGTTTCACCAAGACAACGTGTATTTGTTTTGTGATATGAGAACCTGTTGGGGCAAGTGTGAGGTTGGTGCACCCTAGAACCTGGTTTAAACCCCCAGTGGCAATTTGATTTGCCACTGACCGTTCCAAGGCGGTAACCCCTCGGGTTCTCATTTTTGTTAATTGTTAGTGGTGTCTCTTTTGAAACTGATCATTTTATTAACCATGCTCTCTCCCTCTCTTCTTCTTGGCTGTGTGGAGAGGCTGTTTTTTCTCAATGTGGCGATTCCTGATATGCATATTTCACCTTTTTAAGATTAAACAAACATAATGGATACTTTCATAGACAGAATGAAAGAAAATCAAGCAATCAATTTATGAATATACCAATCAATCAGTGGAACGTTTTAAGAGTCTGAAAAAAAATCATTAATAACATACCTGTGAAACTTGTTGAAATGAGGTCTCAATGTGTATTGCTAACTTTTAAAGATTGAACATGATGGTATTAATTTTATATGTACATTCCTTAAAACCTAGGAAGCATTATATAACTTTATTTGTACAGCTTATCTAATTAAAACAAATAATTGCACTAGTTGCACATAACTGCTCGAAATAGCAACGGTCTTATGTTTTAAAGACGTAGTAGTTGATTTTTTTTTTCATTTTTTAATTAGAAGGATATTTCTAGTATAAACTATTTGTGTTACGTCCATTTTCCTTTATGTACAACAAGTAAAAAACAGCATCACCAGAAAGTTGAGGAAGATTAAAATCTCACTTTGTACGGTTAGTGATCGAAATTAGGCTTTTTATAAATAAATATTTAATTTAACACACTTTTCTTTTGGGTGTCGTCTCTAAGGTCGAATAATGCAATTATTGCAGTTACATGGGTAAATGTCAGTTTGAGATTTGAATATCAGGAGATAAAGAACATTCTAAATGATTATTAGTTTGAACATGACTGATTCATAAATGAAAATCTCAATTTTACTTTAAATTGAAAATCAATTACATTAAAGACATTTATTACAACCTCAATTATTGTTCTGTCCACCGACGGTTTCCTTAAGCTGTCCTCGGCTGGAAAAAGGTACAGGGCGATAATCAACGAGTAAAGACATGTAGTCTGTCTGCTTGTCTGCTGCTATTATATGTGCCGCGTACATTAATGTGCTTTAAATGTGGGGATATGGGCTCTGTAGAATTGTGTGCGTGTTCAGCTGTTTGTTTTATGTTCAGTATGATTTTAAAAATATAGTTTCTGTTTGTTGTGTGCACAACTGTGTCAAATAGCGCTTTTGTTGCTTGTATGACATATTTAATGTATGCCTATTAATAATACTAATAAATACAGCTTGTGAAATTCTCGCCTTATTAACTTCGTTTTATCGTTTCTTAAAAATAATCATAATCATATTATTACTATATATTTTATACTGTGTAATTTGTATTGTCAACATAAGACAAAAATAATTATATTATAATATACTTCAAATATATTATCATTTTAAACTAACTTGGACCATCTACAAAAAGCAATAGAGATGCAGTTTTGGCCAATACATTTATTGAAAGTGAGGTCGTTGTAACCAAACAAAGGTAATTTTAACCCGATGCCGTATTAGGCGAGGTCGTTTTGACTTTTAGCCGAAATAAAGCATTTGACTGTAAAACTGCAATTAATACAATTTTGTTAACTGTTATTTCAACAATACAAATATATTAACTAAAATATTCCGAAAAAAGTGAAACATGCATATCAGGAATGTCCACAACATGAAGACACAGTCTTCCGACATAGCCAAAAAGAAGAGATAAAAAATAACATGTTTGATACAATTATCAATTTCAAAATAGACACCACAAACATTTAACGAAAATGAGAACCCGACGGGTTACTGCCATGGAACGATCAATGGCGAAACAATTTGCAACTGGTCTTTAACCCGGTTCTAAGGTTCCTAAAATATGCGTGTGTGTTTTGCACGACAGAATGTTCAACGATCGGGTTCCACTGTACTGTTCCTAGAAATCCACTGATTTGACTGGATCGACAAGATGGTATGGTTAGCATATGGTTTGCATAGAAAACAGAGCGTAGTCAAGCGTGGTCAGTTTGTGAGTGAGGCGAGTGGGATGTGGCCTAACAAAATGTAACATCTTATAATTGACAGGTTGCTTCACTATTAGTTAGTCCGTCTGGTCGGCGTCCGAAGAAATCTTAAAAAAAAAACAACGATCTTGGTTAAATGTTCTGTGGTTCTTTTTAAGGTTCTCATTTATCATTTTTTAATCTGAGAGATTTTACCTTAATTACAAACGTAATATCTATGCTTTTCAGTGACAAGAAACCTTTGCCTTTCGTTCATGTTATGTGTCAGTCTAAAGGACTTTCATAACCTAGGTTAAGGAATGATATTAGCTATCGGTGTTCATTTCCCATACAAAACGTATGAAAACTTCAAACTATTTGAAATACTATTTATCCGGGTGATTTAACAACAAATGAAATGTTACAATAAACTGTACCATCGTTACTGTACATGGCATTTCTCCAGTGCACTGTTTGAAAACTTCTTTTAGGCTCAAAGAAAGAAAAAAGTAATATATGCATATCAGGAATCGCTACACTCACAAAACACAGCCTCCCCATGCAGCGATAAAGAAGAGAGGAAGAGAGAGCATGTTTGTTATAAGTATGTCAATTCAGATAGGACGCCACAAACAATTAACGAAAAAGAGAACCTTTGGGGATGCCGCCTTGGAACGGTCAGTGGCAAAACAAATTGCCACTGGGGGTTAAAACCAGGTTCTAGGGTGCACCAACCTCACACTTGCCCCAACAGGTTCTCGTATCACAAAACAAGTACAAGTTGTCTTGGTAAAATAACTCCACTCCACCAAACGGCTCAACAATGTTGCATGAAGAAGTATAATTTTAATAATAAGCAAATGATATCCAAACTAATGTTCAACTGAGAATATGGACTGTCGAGTTGCCTAATGTTCTAGCACTGGTATCTAGTTTTGGCTTGCAAACTGAACCGATGTTGAGCGAGCAAGTGTGATTATTACCACTATTACCCTTAATGAAAAAATGTCGATACAATGACGACAAGAGATAAAATGTGAACGTTTACTGAAAAAATTAGAAAAAAGTGAAATATGCATATCAGGAATGGCCACATCCAGCAGACACTGCGTCCCCACACAGCCAAAAAGTAGAGAGGAAAAGAGATCATGGCATTACAATAATCAGTTTAAAAATGGACGCCACAAACAATTAACGAAAGTAAGAACCCGAGGGGTTACCGCCTTGGAACGGTCAATGGCGAAACCATTTGCAACTGATGTTTAACCCGGTTCTAACACATGTCGCGAATAACTTTAACAAAAGCTTTAAGAGGAGACATCTTGTTCGACTTTTCGACTCGTTTAGTTTTAAATTTAATTTCTAATGTAATTATCTTTTAACATTTAAATTATTTTTCAAAAGTGGTGAATTTAATTTAAAGGTTAAAAAATCGACTTTTAGTTACAACTATGGCGATACGTTACAAGGATATGTTAAACAGAATCTGATATAATATTAACTAGTAAGTAATGAATAAAGAAAATAAATTCAAGTAGAAGAGTTTATACAAAAAATAAATTCAGTGGGAGAAATACTATAAACTTTGTAAGAAATAGTTAGAAAACTTTTCAGTGATTTAGGATCAAGAACTGTTATAAAATTCATCAAGTAAGTCCAAAGATTAACTTTTAGAGTCAATCAGCCAAGCGAGTTTAAAGGGGAAATAAAGTCATTGAACTTGTTAGGAATGTTAAATGTCATGGTGTTGGACATTTTTCAGTTTCATATCAATCGCTTGTGTAATGTTAAATATATACGCCAACTGAATTCAAGTGTTATCAAATAATTCAGGGTTTGTAAAAAAGAAGTAGGTCATCAATTTAAATTTTCATAATAATATGTAATGTTCAGTTTAGCAAATAAAAGACATCGGCCAACTGCTTACGTACTTCAAAGAAAACCTTAAGTGCTAAAAGGGGCATAAATGTGAAATTACTTCGGAATACTTAAGGATATTGTTGAAACTGAAGGCGGACATTTGTTGGAACATTTATGTAAAGTTCATAACAACCCTTTGCATGATGTTTTTGACAAACTGAATAATGTCTTTATCGCAAATTCAAAGTAAAATAAGAGGTGTATAGCTATAAATTTTACTGTAGATTATAATCTGAAAATTTCAAGTTTAAAGTTTTTAGTATCAGTTGTTTCAAAATCATGAGCCAATTCCATTGAAACACAAATTCTAAGAGAAAGAGAGGCATACAAATATATGTTGAACAGTTATGGGTCTTGCAAGTTAAAATGTTGATTATCATATCGAATAAATATTCAAATATGAAGTTGATATCTTAAGTAGTTTCAAAGTTATTGACCAAAAAAATAACAAACGCTGACGTGAAAACATGGCAGCACTTAACCAATAGTTGTAGCAGAGTTATGAGTCATGATGCAGATTTTGGTCGTGAATATTATTAGTTTCAAAGTTATAGAGCAAGTGCATATTTTTTACACAAAATCTAAGTAAAGACGTGGCATAACTTGAAGTATTCGTACCAGAAATATGGGTGTTGTAGGTAATTAGTATTTGTGAATATATATTCAAAATTACCACAAATAATGAATTGAAAACCAGAGGACGGTCTGTGGCAAAATACTCCAGATAAAGCTTTGGCGATCATATTGAAAATTATTTCAAAACTTGCCAATATATTACAATACGAACATCGATGATCATTGCTTGATTTATAGGCGGAATGTTCCTATGGTTAATTTGTTGAGTGCTTTTGGCAGCCAAGCGAAATTGGATTAGACCATCATCAAATCAAACATTCCGATCACTATAAAAAAGGAATAGCGTGTTTCTATAATGCATGCAATACAACTAGTATCGCAGAAAAAAAATAACACGAATTAAAGATTACCATGCACTTTTCCAAGCTAGCTTTGACAGATCAGTTAAAGCTGAAAGGCGAATTAAAATAATAAATAAGATCACCTCATACATTTTATTATACGAACATTTTAAAAGCTGCCTATCA
This sequence comes from Corbicula japonica, assembly GCA_038501625.1. Taxonomy (NCBI): domain Eukaryota; kingdom Metazoa; phylum Mollusca; class Bivalvia; order Venerida; family Cyrenidae; genus Corbicula; species Corbicula japonica. The sequence continues at coordinate 143,531 of JAZAYU010000091.1, read as the reverse complement.
CACCATGATTCAGACACACGCAAAGGCAAAGTCTTCTTTATACACATGTTCTTCACAACTTTTATCTTATTTCCACAAAGTGATTATAGTTATCCAATAATCGATGGTGCGCCAATTTTACGATAGAAACAGAAGTGCAGTCTGTGATCCGTACTGCCGCCTTCATCGAGCGGATGCATGCCACCCACTAGGTCCGTATTCCCTGTATTCTCATCATCCCACTTTATATAAAGGTCAGCTACGGACATCCCGTACACAGACTGACATCTAAAGCTATATCTTATTAGAATAAATGGCTGGTCTGTTGGTAGCAGAATGCTGTTGGTCAGCAAGCCGTCATTTCTAAAAATAAAAAAAAACATTGAACGGATACCCTTAAGCTGATGGAATGTTATTTTGTTAAAGATTACATAGAGTAAATGTATCAGCCTCAATATGATTTTCAGTGGAATTAGACTGAAACACCAAACTCATTCGCTTTACAAGGAACGCTCACTTTTGTGCTAGCGATATATAAGCCTCGAGGGAACAGGTTTGTGATGTTAAACGACTAGCAATAGAACCTATACAAGTAAAAAAATGCTGCTAATGCAGCAAAAGGAGTACACGGCGTAAAATGCGATGTGTTTGTGTTAAACGTATGGTGAAAGTGAGGGGGCACAGCGCTATGCAACTAATTTAAGGGTTTGTTGTTTCGACCTCTTGGACGAGACCATGAAAACGCGATCACAACACGATGCGAGATCGCAAAACCACGATCACATCGCATCAGGTTTTTGTTGTCGTGATCTCGCCATCTAATAACCACACACAAAATAAAATAAGTTTTCCGGTTGGTTAAAATAGTTATGGAACTAGAATGTGAATATAAACATATGCTGACTGGACAATATAGCTAAGAAATATAAAACTCTATCTTAAAACATGAAGTTGTATTTCTGCAACACCATAATCCAACACTTCAAATATAAGAAATGCCTTTGAAAGAATGCATTTAAAAAGGTTAGACACAAGTGAATTATTCAACAGGCGAAGGTGATAATCTTCAAATTGAACATTTAGACAGAAACTAACGGTCACGGTGGCATTGCTTTCGTGTCTATATTTATAATCTCCATAAGACCATGCCTAGCATTGCCTTAAGAGTAAAATAATCAATACTTCATAAATAATAGCAATAGTCACGGGTGTGTGTGTGGTGGGGGGAGAGATTGGGGGAGACGCGTACAACCGTTACCGCGTGTGAAGCGAGAAAATTCTTCTGCGTTTCTAAACAACGGAACGAAAACTTTCTTCCCTCAGTGATACAAGATGAAAAAAACAACAACTTAATACTTAATACAGCTTCTCCTCACATTGAATTTCGCTCATTTCAGAAGTGGAGTGATCGTCATAACTCAACCCACTGAATGTCAACTAACGCTGCATTCGCACATTGTAAGTTGTGAAAAAATAAACATTACAATTTTACATTAATAACTTTATAAAACCAATCATAAACATTCCACCTTACGTAAAATGACAACGGGGTCATTTCTTGATATACGTAGTCCATGAATTTCAGCTAATTAATGACTCACCCATTTTTAAAAGTCAGGTACGTTATATTTTTGTGGACAGTATCTTTCTATTGGGAAGTGTTTAATAAAATATTTTAAGGTATACATGTAAAATAAAACCCCGACGTAATCAAAACAAAAAAAATAATATCCGAACTTTGCAAAATCAATTGAAACAAAAAAACAAAGCCAATTTTATATGACATTTCCTTGGAATTTATACACTTCAGTCCTAATTCATAGGAAAGGAAATAGTTTTTGCGAACACACTGCATTATTTTAGTTTTAAATTGTATCTTAACAATGTGCAACTTTTTAACGTACCTGACAAACAATTACAACTATTCAAAACTTGAACAGTTTCAAAACAATTGCAAAGTAACATAGTCGTTTATACAATTGGTTTGCTGTAATTGTAATAAACATAATATATTTCTAGCTATATTATTGAAAGTAATGAATCTAACCTCGATTTGTAAAACAGTTAACGTACCTGGCATGATACCAATCTGTTGTGTTTGTGCTCAAATATTTCTGTTGTAACCGATGTATAAGGCCAAAATATGTGTGCATACGTTAGATAGTGCCAAGAAAATGAAAACGTAGGGGAAATAACTTTTTTATTTAAAGAATCGTGTTTCATGTACACGTACCTGACTTTAACGTACTTGACAGTCATTTTTTAATTTTCTGCTATGCAATCAATATATAAACTGCCACAAATGCATGTTTTACTTAAATAAAAAAATAAGACTGCATGAAAAACGAAGACAAATGATACGGAAATATAATTTCAAAACTACGGACGAGCAAGTTAGTATACTATTTAACGTACCTGACAAATTCTAACGTCCCACCTGTAATTTTATTTTCTCTCAATTAATCTTAGATTTGATGATTCGACGATTGCATTTTAGTTGCTTTCATTCCACATAATTATACTTTAAGACTTAGTAAGCCAAAGTTTAATGTTTGATGGTGACGTCTACGTTTGTTAAAGTAAGTTTAAAAGCATTTAACGTTCCTGACCAGTATATTTGCGACAATCATTTCATAAATCTAGGTTAGTCAGTTTATCGGAGAATTGTATAATTTTAAGTTACTTCGAATAAACTATACCATACCCGTTAAAACATGGCCTAACTTCGGTGTTTTGTTTCCTAATAAGCTTAAGGTTTACGTTAATAATAATATAGACCCCATTTGCGACAGACAATTTCTAGGAACTTTCGGCTATTCTGATGTCAATTATGACGATATGAATAATTATAATTCAATTCTAGTGTTCGTATGATGTTTGCTATATATTAACCATATCGAAATACGTGTTGAACCAACATTTCTTGCTAATGTCACTCAGGGAAATGACTGCGACATGAACAAATTGAAAATGTCATTTTATCTGACATTCAATGAACGATGTTTGTGTATATTGGTCTCATATTATACCAGCATGCAGATAAATTCAACACACATCGAATCACGTTCCCCGTTTTTCAAAACGATGTTTGATATTTTAATAAAAACGAGTCAACGCTGACCACCTACCTTTCTTGGTCAAAATAAACATCGACAGAACCGTCACTGGACGTTTGCAGAACAATTTTCTCGCTTCACCAGCGGTAACGGTTGTGCGTGACCCCGCCCCCCCCCCCCCCCCCCCCCCCCGCCCCGACGATAGTGCTCGCTGACCTTTAGGAGAGCGAGATAAAAAAAACATTATTAACACGCGATGCGGGATCGCGAAAGTACGATGCGAAGATGTGATATTAATATCGTGCCCTCGCATCGTACGTTCGCAATATCGCATTGTGTTTTGTCGTTTTGCTGGTCTCGCTGTCCTGAGGGCGACACAAACATATGTAAGGAAATGAGATGATAAAACAAAAAAGAAAACTGCTTTTCTACGGCACAAAGATGCAAACTATTTATTTCAAAGAGATGGTATAATATTTTTAAAGAAGGAAATGAACTGTAAAATTAAGTGGAAAATTTCAGAATAAACTTGAATGATTTGTAGAACAAATTACAGACTATGTCAGATGTCTTATGAAGATAGTTCTGTTATGATCAAGTAACACATTAAAGAAAAAATAGAAAACATGTAACTTGAAATCTAAGAATTCTACAGCATCTTGGAAAGAATATTATGTCATGTTTAGAACTAAAACAACAGCATTTTTAACTCTATGACCATCGTGCGAAAAATGAGTAAAAAAATTACTGAGTTAAAGTTTAAAGTGTCAACCAGAAAAATACGATTCGTTTAAGAATGAAACAGAAATAAATCAACAAAACCACAACAAAAACGAAAACAACAAATTACAACAACAAAACTTGTTGAAAAAAATATGTCGAAAAGTAAGATTACTAGAAGAATCGAGCAAATCCTACCCAGTGTCATGTTGCAAAAGAATAGAAATCTTGCTTGTTTTACGTACAGTTTTAAGCTAAACTATAAACTGTTGTAAAGATGTTAATGTTTCAGTTAAGTTGAAAATGCTGATTTTATTCATAAGGATCTCAAATGGTGTATTTGCATGAATGATATGCGTGCTGTCCGACCAATGAACATTATTACATAATGTACAATGTTCTGTACAACTTAATCACATAAATATTTGTTTCACCTACACTGCTACAAAACGCGCAACTCCGGTCCCTACAATAATACCGAGAAAGTAAGGTGAGCGAGGTGCCTTTTCGAATTCAACAATAACAAGGTCGGTTATGTCAATTTTAGCAGGATTTTTAGGATCTAGACAAACATTGCACAAAAAGTTTATAGTTCGACCTTAATAAGAATGAACTGTATGTGGTGCAGGTGGTTTCTTTGAACTCGTCGGATTCGCCGAGATTTACTTATTATCCATCGAAGAAAAAAATAATGCGTAAAAATCATTCTAAGAAGACATCACCGACCTTGTTATGATGAATTTGATCAAGCACCTCGCTCACCGGAATACGCACACCTCATTTTATCGGTAGCACCTTCGGGACAGGAGGTGCGCATTATAGAGTAGCAGTGATCTATTCATTTCGGTCGATAACAACTGCAACCTTCATGATGCTTTTAAATTACCTCACAAATTTGTACTTATCTAAGGCTTAGGCCTATCTGTTGTCTCTCTGACACCTGTGGGGTAGTTTAGGGTTAAACCCCGTGTTAAGTTTAAACAACAACACCCCAGTACCATATATCTCTCCCTTTATGCCTATATTATGTGTTTTAAATAGGCATAACTGGTCCAATTTAAGGATCTTATAATGTATGTTGTTTCATTGGACATGTCTTTAGGAAATTCTCTAACCTTTATTTCATTCCGTTTCGTGTCCAACAAAAAAAAGTCGCTTTAACGATTGATAAAGCGCCTGGTTCCAACTTTAGGCGTCTGATTCCAAGGCTTAGGCCTATCTGTCGTCTTTCTGACAGCTGTGATGTAGTTAAGGCCTATACCGTGTACAGTTTGGACACATAAAGCGTAGGTTTGTCTCTAAATGGGAATATAATCAGCCAGATGCGAAGTAACCTTTCTCGGCAATTCTTTATGATTTTTAACGAATTTCATGCGAAGAAGGTGCCTCTAAACGGCATCCACTTAAGAAGGAAGCTCGCTCTCAGATGTTTTGCCTGTTGACGCAAAATTGCGATTGCTCACATTAGCAAAATGAAACCACAATATGAAACCTCTCTTATGTTTGATGCATTTAATTTCGTTACCAATTATAAGAAATATGCTTATTAGTAGTCACAATGTTTTGTTTGCATCCGCATAATATTATTTAAATTAACAAAATCGATTTTTGCGAAAGTAAAATACTTATATAATGCGAGAACTGTATCAAACCGATTAACAGTCACTAACATTGATTATCCAGCAGATGTATAAACTCGCAAAGAAAGCTATAAATAGATTGCGTTTAAAAATAGCAAATGTTGCTGATAGATTGTAAACAAACGTTCTGCAACCGAGACGATACACTTAAATGCAGAAAAAATAACCGTTCATGCTATGATAAAAGTGGGATTTTAATGTGTCTCTAAGTTCGTTCTAAATCTAATATTTTAATGGCTTGACCCAACAGTAAATTCGGAATGTAATGAAATGCTAAAGTGGAAGTCTATTAGACTTTATCTCAGTTGTTAACATCAGTTTAAAATCAGTCACGTGCTCCTCCATGGTAAATCTCAATTCGTTATCACAATAACACGGCGCTGATGCGCCGTGTAATAATAGAACATTGATCCGACGCGCTGAAAACATGTGCTGTTTAATGTTCCAAATTCATGTATTAATTGCTGGAATTAATAAAATGGAATCGACCTGTTTACAGTAATTACATAAATAAATACAAAATAGTTAATACATAATGAATGAATATAGTTAGATGTACTCCTCACCTACAACAATAGTAGACTTTTGTATCATCATCGTAGTAACCGTCTGGCAAAGTTCCACCATAGGCATTGACGTTGCCAAATATACTATTTTCATCGTCCCAGAATATGTATCCAGCAGAAAACCCTTAAATATGAAATATATAAGCACTAAGACGTTAAAATTCAAATGAGCATTAATTCCAAAATTAATAAAATTTAGAATTGTTTCTGTATGAATCCGAAGTAATGTGATTCATTATTTGGCAATTAATGAAGAACACTACGAATTTATTGCCTAATAATTATCATGTTAAATGATATTGCTAATAAATTAATAAAAAGTTGATGAAGCAGGGATATAGCCGTAGAATATATATGAATTGATGGAGTAACTAGAATTCGCAATGGAAAACGTGTCGACTGTGTGCATAGAGTTAAAATGTAGGATTACGTTTAATAATTAAATTTATAAAAAGGTGTCATTTGAGTTAGGTTGCAATACTTCAGTCACTGTTAAAATAACAAGCAACTGTAAGTTTTGAACAAATCTGTTGTTCTAACGTTATTGTCAGATAAAGCTTTCTTTTTGCAGAATATATTCCATGTTTATCATGTTTATGTCATTCAACGTTACAGCTAGTTAAAGCTTTCTTTGTGCAGCAGATATTCCTTGTTTAATATCAAAGTAAAGCTACTTTCATTGATATTGTGAGTTCAAGTGTTCTTAGTGTAGATCACATTCCATGATTTATGTTAATAATAGAAAAACTTTAAACTTTAATGTCCGTTATTGCTATTTTTGCACAGATCATATTCCAGGTTTTATGTCAATTTTACAACTACATTTAACGTTATTGTCGGTAATAACATTCTTTGTGCGGCACACATTCCAGGGTTTATGTTAAAAGTACAACAACTTCCAACGCTTATCATTTAAACGAGGCATAAATTAAAACAGATATAACTTAGGTAATACATATAACATATTATAAGAATTGTATATTTTACTGTGGGGCAAGAATGCAATTTACCTGTTGGACAGGCGTTTTTCTTTAAAATACAATAACTTCCTTTCGGCCACTGTTGATCATATTGTCCTCCCAAACTACTGCGTTCGGTAGTCTTCATGCAGAACCATGTTGTCATGTTGTGGGTTAAGAAGTCACCTTAAACATAAACCTGATTTAGACATGTTCTTGTTTATTTTCTTACGTATGGTGTTGATATCGTTAGACCATTCGTTTTATCCCTATTTGGTAATTTAGCTGACAGCCTGATACATTATAAGATGGTGATTTTCTTTTCAGAAAAAAATGTTTACCCGCAAAATGCCCCAAAAAAGTGAAACAAAACACCTTCCTTTTTTTAAGTTCAAATCTGTATATATGTAGGATAGGTATAGACATGCAACGTTTTATTCAAATATTAAAAAGATGAAATATGCGTATCAGGAATCGCCGCATTCAGAAAAACAGCCTCCCAACACAGTCAAAATGAAGAGAGAGGGAGAGAGCATGGTTAATAAAATGATCCGTTTCAAAAAAGTCACATTAAACAATTAACAAAAATTAGAACCCGAGGGTTACCGTCTTGGAACGGTCAGTGGCGATTCTAATTGCCACTGGGTGTTTAAACCAAATTCTAGGGTGCATCAACCTCACACTTGCCCAAACAGGTTCTCCTATCACAAAACAAGTACAAGTTGTCTTGGTGAAATAACTCCAAACAACCCATCGTCTCAACAATGTTGCATGCAAAAGCCAAATGCAGTCCCTGAGGGATGAAAAGATAACAGTATTGAATGTAAGTACGAGGAGACGTTTTACGACCGACACACAGCATATACACAACTACTGTGATTAAAAAAGGTGAAATATGCATATCAGGAATCGCCACATTCAGTAAAAAACATCCTCCCCAAGGTAAATAGTTATGGTCTTTTGATATAGCATTCGCCTTAAATTTTAAAGGCATGTAGTTTAAGAAAAAGTTACAGTTTTTCATCACTTAAACTACCCGTTCGGTGTGTTTAAACCTTATTCGCCGATTTTTGAGGAATTAAAAATGTAAAAAAAAAACTGAATTCCATGTGTGGGTCCGCTTCTTAAAAAATTCGTTCACATATTGGACAATAGGAATTCATATAAGAATACATATTAGAAGTTAGTGTTGACAATTACTGATAAACCATTTAATCTGTAATAATTTAGCAGAGTTTTGGGATATTTTCCCTGGCTATTGATGATTGGAGTCAACTCTTTAAATGGCAATCTTTGATTTGTTTTAATCTGTACATATCACAGTACCTGACATGTAATTAGCAATTGCTGTACTGTATTCGTTTCTTCCGTTTAAATCCGTATCCTGTTTTCTCCAGCCTTCTTGCCATTGGACATTGTTTGACGGACAACCGGTGGCAGCCTTCATTAGACCGTACGTCCCAAATGGCCATGTGATCGGAACTTGAATCGTATGACGGTCTGAAACAATTTCATGTTTTAAACAACGACATAGATAATTCGTATATACCTAATAATTTTGAAAACATATAAGACGTTCATGATTGCATTCCCATTCCCAGTCAAACAAAAACATATTTTTTCAAGCAAAGTAAATACATTTCAATATTTAATAACTTCTTCTGATTTGGAAATCACACTCGGTTGCAATACAACGGTTCTGGTCGAATCCTTAGAGAAAAATCGGACTGTGAAAGTGGCGCTCCAGCCAGTCTTGTTTCCCATACCTATGGAAAACCACGCCCCTTCTTTAATCAAAAACACCTCGGTTTAATTATGTCGAATTTAAGTTAGTTTTGCGAAATCCAGTTGAAAAAGACATTGTGAAGATCTTGTATTTATTATGGGAATGAAGGTTGTGACTTGTCCTTTGCGAAGATAGAGACTGTAAAATAGAGACTTAAATTCTGTTTAATATGATGAAAAGAAACTGTCCACCTATGTTCCATCTATGACAATCCGGCTTATAGTGCTAATAGTGTACGAATGATGTATAATATTTATTGGTAAACTTCACAAAATTCACGAGATACTTTACATTTTGTCGTCACTAATGGATCTCTTTATTATGTATTTAAGTATCAGTTGAGCACAAGTAGTTATATTTTTACAAGTATTCCAGAAATATTTTACAGTTTGGACTTAAAAAAAACGAAAGTGATTTTTTAAGAGTTATAAATTCGACGCATAAGCATTACCTTTCAAACACCATTCGTTTTGCAATTGTTTCACCTTTTTTGCTAGTTTCGTGTTAGGATTCTCATCATTCGACAAACTAGAGGAGTCCATAACCATTATTACATTCTTAGTGACAACAAAGTGTCATATTACTGACTCAATGTTTGCCTTTCAGTACGACATTTTTTGTCTACCCTTTTATTCTGAACCAAATTTTGCAACGCGAGGATGCATATAATAACTGAAAAAGGCAAACATAATGAAAAAATATTATTGGTGACGTATCCGATTATTTAAAATTCTAACATTGATCAGGAAAACTATTTATTGAAATTTATCAAGTTTCCTGGAAAATAATTACCAAGAAGATCATAGTCTGGATACATGTTACGTTTGTACCCATCATACTGGCTTAGAGCATCCTGGATATTGGTTTTGTATCTGTCAAGGTCAGTGCCATATATAGAGTCCGAACATACCTTCTCAGCCACAGCCTGGTCTATAATCTAAAAAATCAATAATAAATCGATGGATCAGCGCAAAATGTTTGTATCTCAAAAGAATACAGTCGAAATAATTTCGCGATAACAAAATTTATCAAATGTCATCTTCAAATTCTTATGACGGGAGAACTAGAAAATCAGCCTGCATTACTCTTCCAACATAACTCTTGGAATAGATGAAAAGGGAACTTTGAAAGCCATCGAACACGACAAATATGAAAATATTGCAGGCTCGGTTTGATTGAGCCTGTTCATGGACAGTAATGGAAATGCATATTACTGTCCACACCGCCTATCCCCGGGTTGAGCGCAACTCATATTGGAGTTTGACTTGATCGTGAATGCTCACATACACTACCGTCTACTTTTGGTTCATATCATTTACTAAGGTATTCATTTTGCTTCTATTCATTATTCATACAAAAATATCAAAATCTGCTGAATGTTTTAAGAGAGAGTTAAATTATCAAAATAGTAATACTTTGTTGTTGGAAATTATTTATGGTTCGTTAAGAGTTCTCAGCCGAATAAAGTTTAATGAAAAAAGTAGTTTGGTATGAACATTTACTATGCGTACTTGCTCTTGCCGTATATTTTATGTTCGCAAACTCCATGGACCTATATTAGTTCATTAACCGCTTTGTAACTAATGGAATCATCCTAGCTGATATACAAACGTACTTCGTTTATTATTTGCCAGTAACATGACAGTATAACCTATAAACTATATATTTCAAGTATCTGTCAATTATTTGATGAATGTGCATGATATCATTACATATACATGTATTATAAGAATTATCGTTTCTTGAAATGTAACTGGAAATAAAACTATACCGTTCTCCAGTAATTCATATCTAAAGCTTCAGTGATGGGTACCACCTCTCCACCAATGGGTGCTTGGTGGTGGAGAACTCCAAAAGAAGATGTTTTGTTGAGCACACCTAATGCTTTCTGTGAGGCCTGGCTGCTCCCAAAGTCATGCGTATTTATCATAACGGAAGAGGAAAATCCTTCAAATGGACCACGGGGCTCCAGCAACTGTGTATCCTAGTCAAAGGAAAATCAACAACATTGATTAAAGACAATTAAATTCAATATAAAGAGATGCTTAGCGCCAAAAACCGCTGCTTCTACTGCGCCTAGATATATGTATAGCCGTGAGCACGCTACCAACGACAATGATATTCTCATGGACAAAAGTCTTGTCCGGTATGGGCTTCTATAATATCATTTGAACGCGTAAACTTACGACCTTGAGAGTTTGCCTTCTTTTATACTGCCTGTATTTAAAACCGATTTCTGAATTTTTATTGTCGTCTGATTGCGTACAAATGACCTCTTTCCATCGATACCAAATTTATGGGTGTGTGATAAAAACAATAAAGATATTGTAGTTTTTAAAGACCGGACAAGACTTATGTCCATTAGCATATATATGTTATTTTAAATATCTCAACAATTATGTTTACCTTACAGAAATTTAACACAATACGCAGTCCTAGTAGGAATAATAAATTGTTAATAAATTGATACTTTACATTTTAACATGTGTTTAACGTGTTTTCAAAGATAAGCACTCTTCACGTGTATTTACTGTGCTTTAACTTTAATTTCATATTTTTTTATTCCTGAATTTTATAAAGATTCATACCGTTTGTTGAACATGTTGGACAACTTCCGCCTCGGTCGTCGTGTATCGCTCTAACAATTTCGTACCCAAGTCTACGCTTGTAACAATGCTCTAAAACGGAACGAATTCCCTTATCAAAGTGTGTTTTAAATTAAACTAATTCATATCAACAATTTGACAGTCCTTTTGCCGATATAGTTACTTTGAAAAAGAAAGACAGCCACATGGTTGACCACAGAAATGTCCAGCTTATCTACCCGAGCAAAGAGACACAATGCAATAATCTATTATTGATTTAAAGAAATTATACGAAACATTCTCGACACAATCTTAATTTATTCTATGGACTGTTTAATCGCGCATTTCTGATTCTTAGAACGATTCGAGTCGGATGGGATTTCAAAAAAAGGTAAAATATGCATATCAGGAATCGCCACACTCACAAAACAAAGCCTCTCCACGCAGCGAAAAAGAAGAGAGGAAGAGAGAGAGCATGTTTTATATAAGTACGTCAATTCAAATTGGACGCCACAAACAATTAATGTGAAAGAGAACATTTGGCGATACCATTTGGAACGGTCAGTGGCAAAACAAATTGCCACTGGGGGTTTAAACCAGGTTCTAGAGTGCACCAACTTCACACTTGCGCCAACAGGTTCTCATATTAACAAACAAATACAAGTTTTCTTGGTGAAATGACTCCATCAAGATTACAGTTTTCCGTTATTATCCATCTATAAGGTGCATACATGTATGTTTTTCTTTGATGGGAATATCGGAATGTATTTTCTCTGAAAGTGGATACTTATTGGTAAATGACTTACTGTTCCCCACTTGTCTAGGAAATGCATGTAATTCAATATATTTGATGATGTCATCTCTGTTGGTAAAGCACAAACATCTCGTGCAAATTCCCGCGTAACCGAAAAGTTTCCATGGGATGCTTTTTCGGTAGTGAAGTGCACAGTACCTAAGTTACACGTTGTAAGAATATCAAGTAAGAGAGTATGTTGTCCATCCAGGATCTGCTGCATGGATGTAAACTGGGTGTTGTATTTGAAAGCCTCCTTTAACACCTGGGAGTTATGTGATGCTGAAAAGTATACAAAAAGGGCAAACCAATTCTTTTATACCATGCAGAACAGTATTACATGTATTTAAAAAATATTATAATTATGAAGCTTCTATCTATGTCCATATGCACACCGTCCGTTTGGATAGATCGAATTTAACTGTTTACATATCTGCCCAAGAACAGACTCAATCAAACTGAGCCTAAAAAATTGTTTTTATTCGTCGTGTTAGATTTTTAATATTTACTTCTAGCTGATATGACTCCAGGCGCTTTGGGCTGAAGGTTATAAAGCTGAGATTGGAAACCAGTCTGAAATCTTAAGCATCTGATTGGCTGAAATGGCGACTGGTCTCCAATTCAGCCAATCAGATGTTCGAGATTTGAGACTGGTTTCCATGCTCAGTGAATACCTATCATTTTTACCTGACAATCCCATAAGATTCTTATTTTTATAGGCTTTGTAATTTAGCATGCAACATTGTCGAACTGATGGGTGGGATGAAGCAAATTTAATATGGCAGCTTGTTCTTGGTTTGATGTCTTACACCCTATAGGAACAAGCGTGTGGTTGGTGTATCCTAGAACCTGTTTTACATCCCAATAAAGAAAAACTTCCATTTTCATCTATTTTGATGATAACTTTATGTGTGGCAAACTTTCACTATTTACCATGTTATCATACAGTACTGTGAACGTTTAATGTCACAAAAATTGCGTCTATCGCGCGTCCGTCTATCGTGTATCGTGCGTCCGTCTAACGTGTATCGTGCGTCCGTCTAACGTGTATCGTGCGTCCGTCTAACGTGCATCGTGCGTCCGTATATCGTGTATCGTGCATCAAGGGTATTTTAATTTTATCGTGCAACGTAAAAAGGTAACTTGCATATGCATATTTATATGATTTAATATTAACCATTTATCTTATATTTTCATAGCATTTTCCAATTTTTAGAAATCTTGTGCACAATTTGTATGAATCGGCAGTATCGTGTATCGTGCGTGTACCGTTTATAGTGCGTACGTCTATCACATTGTGCGTCCGTATATCGTGTATCGTGCGTTTCTTTTGTAAAATAAAACGTTCACAGTACTGTACATGTAATACGTTTGGATTATGTCTTAAAACGGAACGAAAATCTAACAAATGTGTGCAAACGATTTTTTCATAAAATTTAAGGTTAAACGGTTGTCATGTATATATGTAAACGAATTTTGTACTTAGCATTTAAATGCATTATGTTCACAGTTACTTTTGAAATTTGACCGAATATTGTTGGCCTATATGGCTAGATTTCATTTTGACTGAAGGAAACTCTGCATGAGTAGAACTTCTAAGAAATTACTTTTGAGTAAGATTGTAAATGAATATGGGAAAACATTTTTTTAACTCATATTAGCGTATAACTTTATATATTTTAGTGGCATTTTGACACAGATAAGACAATATTATAATTATTTTGGTAGACTCTTTCTAAGAAAAAGACTCCAAAATAAATAATATACCAGTAATAACTCAGTAAGAGCATATCGATTATTGTACATACGGTCAGGTCGGACCAGGGTCTTCAACTCGTCCTGGTAAGCCTTCGAGCCATGCAGTAATGTCGTGGTTTTGTGAGGCACGCACGACGTCCGCTTTACGTAAGTGGCTTCATAAATGTTGTTCTGCGTTCCAGTAAACTAAATGTGGGCGAAAACATATTTTACTCATTAAATACAAATTTAGATTTATAAGTTACAATACGTATTTTAAAATCAGTGCTTCAATAACGACGATGATTAAAATTCTTACTCTACTTACTATATCATTTGTACGATACTAAATAGTAATAAATGGTATTCACTTTCAATTGACGATTGTGGCTGAAAATTAAACAATCACATAATTAAGGAGAAAAAAACAAGGCAAATTCGAGAGACAAAATAAATAGGCGACAGTTTCAAATTTGAGCGAGAGAGAGATTGAGAGAGTGAGCGAGCGAGACACGCGAATTACAGAGGAGGTAAAATTCTGCAATGTGAACATATGGTATTTGACACGCACAAAATAATAAACTAAAATGAAAAAAATAATGTTGAATGGTATATCTTTTGAATATCATTGTATCTGTGCAATTGTAACATCACACCTTATCTTCTTTCTATCGCCAGCATTCGATTCATTTCATTATAAATAATTGCAAACGATTAACGAAAAGAAGTAGGAGAGAAAGAGGGGTTTTAATTATGTTCTAGACTGCAGAAACATTACGGCTTGCCCGCGTTCTAGCGAACAAATATATATGTTGCTGTGATGAAATAACTGAACCCCGACCATCAAAGGACTTCTTGCACAAAGCGTGCAATCATATAAAAAAGGTAACAAATTGCACTGTCATAACAAACTAAATAGGTACTCGAAGACTTTCCCGATACCAATTACATAACTCTGTTACATAGGGACAATCATTACAGGAAGAAAGGGATGACTAACTCTAAAGTTCATTTTCTCAGAAACCTTCATAAACTAAACATCAATCGCCGTCGTGAAACGATAAGCGAAGAGACAATGCACAAACATTATAGATAGGGAACTTGTACCCTTAATTTTGCAAGTGATAAATTCTACGAATGAAAAGTAAACATTTCAATTGTAACTCGAATTTTTAGCAGCTTAAAATGGGTCTATTCATCCGTTCTTCATCCCGCATCCTGCCTTGTCTCTTAGTGGTTCATGGCGTCATAAATGTTAAAATATGAGCCTATAGCATTATTACCCTTAGTATTGAACAAACTGTTAAATGCATGATTGTTAGAAACTACCCCATCCGAAAAAACACAGCCTCCCCGAACAGCCAAAAAAGTAAACAGCAAAGATGGCATGTGCTAATTCTAATATAAAGACCATAATCAATGAATAAAAAATTTAAAGTCGACGGGTTATCACCTTTCAAAAGCCGGGTATTCCTATAATTTTTAAAGTAGGTCATGAAATGTTTTTCGGTTAAAAGAACAATCGTTACGTCAATAAATGGTGTTAAGGAAATCAGTCACACAGAGTTTTGGATTTCAGGAAGAATATGAAATTCCCCCATTTAATTAAATAGGTAGTATATTATGTGGCTGTGACTTAATGCTGGTATTAATCTGAAAATACCTCATTGAAGGTTCCATGTTCAACGCCATATGCATACCATCGTTTGGGATGGATCGAAATTGTACTATTCAATGGTGTAATTACTGAGTTGCGCTCAACCCGGGGCTAGGCGGCGTGGGCAGTAATAAGCATTCCCATTACTGCCCATGAACAGGCTCAATCAAACCGAGCCTGCAGTATTTTCATATTTGTCGTGTTCGATGGCTTTCAAAGTTCCCTTTTCATCTATTTTGTTATTCTGAGCTTACCTGGAAGATTTGATGAGTGGTGTGGAAACCGTCGTCCGGGTTCTCTGTCAGTAGATTATACCCAACGGCGATATACTGATACGGAGTCCCGCTCACATTAACTGTACAGACAGTTTACATCATTTGATAAAAACGAAAATGTTATCATTAATTTCAAAAACTTTATTTTTACAGACGAAATATTTCATCTCACACTTAAAATAAACATTGTCCTAGATTTTTATCATTTTCAAATAAAAAACTGTCTACCAAAATGGTAAGTGATTATACCCGTTGGATTACGACACGCACGATAAGTAATACCGTATAGCGGGTAATTTCTGCGGGTGTCAAATTTCTGCGTTTCTGCGGTCTTTGGATGAAATCGCAGAAATATATCCAGCAGAAATAAAAATCCAGCAGAAATTTAAATCGCAAAATATTATCTTATTTTCAAGCGAAAATCGTCGGAGTGGCCATGTCCGAGATAATCCGTTTTATAATACAGACAGGGTAAAATAATTACGATCAATAACCGCACATTGTTCCCATCCCACCCATATCGCGAAATGACATGCTATCCAATCTCAATATAAGCTTAAGTTTGATATACGAGGGGCGTTCAATATGTAATATAAGTGTAGTGATATTGCCGAAAAATATATCGTTGTGTGGGAGTTTCAAATAATAGCTAGATGCATCTTACTCGGTATGCCTACTTCTTTGTTTGCACGTCGAAGTCAGGTGTTTAAAGGTGAATGAAAGTTAACTGGTGATTCTAGTAAAAGAAACTAATCTTTGTCATCTTGTTCTTGTTGATTTGACTCCAGGGGCTAGAGTCTCAGTAATGTCATTGAGTATACGTTATTGTTTTGCAATGCTATTATCTTCTTAGGCTGTATATGTTTGGTCCTTTTGCACGCATGTGCCCAAGGTTATAAAACTGAGCACGGAAACCAGTCTCAAATCTCAAGCATCTGATTGGCTGAAATGGCGACCAGTCGCCATTTCAGCCAATCAGATGCTTGAGATTTGAGACTGGTTTCCAATCTCAGCAGTATAACCTTCAGCCATGATCAGCGAGTTGATGGGTTGTTGGGAGCTAAATAACCGAGGCAGCTTGTATTTGTTTGTTCATACGAGAATCTGTTGGGAGCAAGTTTGAGGTTGGTGCACCCTAGAACCTATCCCCTGTCACAATCTGTTTTGCCATTAATATTTGCCGAGATGGTAATCCTATTTAGAATCATTTAATAACCCATGCTCTCCTTTTTTTCTCTACTTTTTGGCTGTGTGGGGAAGCTGTGATTTGACAGTTCCTGATACATGTATTCATATTTCACGCTTTAAGCAAATGCAAAATAAAAAAAAAATCAATTGAGAGTTATCTTTATTTAATGGACTCGGAAAACGTTAACATCAACATATTGCACGAATACCTTGTCTTGAACTTGCCTTTATTATTTTCTCAACCACTACGGTGATATTTGCTTACGCTGATAATTATACCAGTGTATTCCAGCAAACTATATTTCAGGTTCTATAAATCCTCAATTTGACTAAGGTTAATACGATGCTCAGGTCTGTAGACAAAAGGTTACCCTTATCATTATGAAAACGGGTTGAATGACATTTGCATTACAAATTAAACGCCCTTCGTATGTATATGTTAGTATACACAACGTTAGTATACATGTTGGCTGATTTATGCCTTGACAATCAGTGCTTTCATGACAGAGACGTGGTGCAAACAAAACAAGAAGAACGAGAGTGCCATAAAGAAAGGTAACTATACTGAGTGCCAATGAAAAAGCAACACTTTACTTTTTGGAATATTTTTGATGTGTGGAAAAGTTTAATAAATTCGCAAAAGTAGATGTGTTTTAAAATGAATAATAGATGAAAAGGGAACTTTGAAAGCCACCAAACACAACAAATATGAATATATTGCATGCTCGTTTTGATTGGACTTGTTCATTGGGCATTAATGAAAATGCATATTACTGCCCACGCCGCCTTGCCACGGGTTGAACGCAACTCGATATTAACATCAATAAACTGTACAATTTTGATCCATCCCAAACGATGGTATGCATATGGCCCTGAATTTGGAACCTTCAATGCTGTATTTTCATATTAATACCATTCCTTGTTCAGCGGCGTATGGTCCCCAGATAAAAAGAATCGGGTTGTCCTAAACGAGAAAACAATGGGCATCCGACGAGTGATTTCACGTTGAGACATACCTTCTTGGATCATGACTAAAACCTCATGTCGCTGGTTGTCTAAAAGTTTGGCATTTTTAACATTTGTATAGAGTAAAACTTAAAAACTGATGGTGGGATTTGAGTAGCCGTTTTTAAAGGTTTACAAATGGACTTGTTTTGAGTTTATTTATGCATGTCTACATGCCAAAACAAAACTTTCATACGCTTGTACGGGGATACTGTTGCAGAAAAAGTTTAAAAAAAATTACTGCACAATAAATGTATCGATTGATTACTTTTTTATTTTAAAACACAAATACCTTTGCCAATTTATTTAACTTTTACACACATCAAAAATATTCAAAAAAATAAAGTGTTGCGTTTTGATTGGCACTCAGTATATTATGAAGTAAAATTGTTTATTGCTTTGGAATAATACAAACATGCTGAACACAAGTTTATCTTTTACGTTATGGTGTAATGCGGTATTAAACCTGTCATTATCCAAAAGATTGAGATCATTAAAAGGTAAATCACAGTCCAAATAAACAATGTGTTACGTAACTGCTCAAAGAAGAAACACTGACAGCCCAAACTTGTTAAAAATTGTATTCTATGAGGGGTCATATTTTGTCTTTAACGACTTTATTATGGGCCTGAACACAGATTACATAATATATATATAAATAATTTATAACTGTATATATAAAATACGAACAATTTAAGGTAAAACCTCATTAGTTTTACTTGAAGTAATTGCAAGATTCAGATTTCTAGATTGTGGGGGATATTTACAAGAACAATTTACCTGCTAACGACCAGCCATGTTTCGGAGTCGTTGATGGGGGCTGAGTGGTTGTTGTAGGCGTCATTGGTTTAGGGGTGGTAGTTGTGGTTGTTGTAGTATGGGTTGTTGTCCGTTTGGGGGTGGTAGTTGTGGTCGTTGTAGTATGGGTTGTTGTCGGTTTGGGGGTTGTAGTTGTGGTCGTTGTAGTATGAGTCGTTGTCGGTTTGGGGGTGGTAGTTGTGGTCGTTGTAGTATGGGTTGTTGTCGGTTTGGGGGTGGTAGTTGTGGTCGTTGTAGTATGGGTTGTTGTCGGTTTGGGGGTGGTAGTTGTGGTCGTTGTAGTATGAGTCGTTGTCGGTTTGGGGGTGGTAGTTGTGGTCGTTGTAGTATGGGTTGTTGTCGGTTTGGGGGTGGTAGTTTGGGTCGTTGTAGTATGAGTTGTTGTTGGCCTGGGGGTTGTAGTTGTGGTCGTGGTTGTCGGTACAGGTGTAGCTGTTGTCGGTTGAGGTGTTGTTATTGCAGGAACTAGAAAATAAAATATTTTATTCGATTGTTGCAATGGGTTTATTTGTAAGCCTTACTTCTTTAAACGTAGAAATTTGTTTTAAAATTAAATATAAATGTAAGTGTTATCTCGTGCAATTAGCAAAATCGATGAGGAGATTTTATAATTTAAATTTAATTAGTAGAGTAATGAATGAGAGTAATGAATGAACCTAAAATTTTCATAATCAACCTGTAGCTGTACAAGACAAAAGTAGATGCATGTGCGCGTGTGCCTATATCGGGAGTTAGGCCAAAACACACTTTGAGTCGTTGTTGAGTGTTAATTAACTGTTATCAGTTAACGATCTTTATTAGTAGTAAATGATTGGTTTGGAACACAGGATATATATTATTTTAGAAAGTTAAAATAGTAAGCTTGAACAAACAAGTACTTTTATAAGTAATTGAAAATGGTTTAGAGTGGCAGCATACTCAACTACAGACCTCTTCACGTGGACAAGCAGAGGGGTGAATAATAATACAATGTTAACAACTAACTGTTCAGAAACGAATCCATATTAAGATGATAAAATTCGTTGTCAAAATCTGATTGATCACTGCAGAAAATATTGGTTTATTACAGAATTAAAAAATGTAACATTAACCCCCGGGGTGTGGCCTTTGGGTGGCAAAAAACATTATTTTAATTATTTATGTAGAGATCATCTTTACACATATACTAATCGAGTTTAATGAGAATATGGTGACAGCAGAGTCATTGAATGTGTAACAACGTTTTGTATTGGATTTAACCTGGTGATTTTATTTTGGATCAGATTTTAGAACCAGTTTCTAAACGGTCAGTTGTATCAATGACACCTGCATACATGTACTTAGAAAGTAAATAGTAATTGTATGACCAAAATATTCAAGAAGTAAATAAGTTAGTTTGTACAAATTAAAATTATGGTAAAGTATTGTAAGGTTCGACTTACTAAGATCCCCGCTAGGTGGGTCACCTGGACATGTCTGTATTTTCAACATCTGGTCTATCGAAACATAGCCTAGCTGAAAAAAATATGGTTAAATAAGTACACTTAACGATAAAAACAGCAAAATTTAAATGTTTGCCACAAAACTGTAAACAGGAAATTTGGTTCAAAATTTCAGACTTCTTTTATTTGTGGGTTGACATTTTAGTAAAATCTGAATTTAATAGTCTTATCAAAATAACAATTTTGTAAGCGGACATGTTCAGTATTGTAAAAAGTCATCCAAAGATGGAAAAATACACATATTTATATCTATGTGATAATCCAGATTCTTAAAAAGTATGACCACTAAAAATTTAATGCGTTTTCGGGAACCAAGCGAATAACTGGTCCTATGTTAATAGCAACTTGAAACAAAGATGTTATAATTTAGAGCAAAAAATACGTTGATGTATACTGCCGGTAACATGATCCAAAGGTCGAGGTAATATGTGACGACTTACCTGTTTCTCGAACTGTACGGTGTAGTAACCACTCGGCGACTGTACACTGGACTTCGGCTTACAATCAAACTCGTACATGTATCCAATAGGCTGAGCGTTATCATCTGCTGACGGCAGTACGGGCTTTTCCACGTTGTAGTTACATACACAGTCATAGTCTCCATAAACGATGGACGAAAGCAAAACAACAAGGACGTGTCTACAGCGTACTAGAAGCATGTCGAATTAACATTGCTCTACAATAAAATTGAAAAAAAAAAGATTTATTCAAGAGAACAATCAAAATGCTCGAACTGGTTCCAGGACGAAATCCGCACTTTCCTCCATATACGCATTTTTACGTGTGTGCGACCAGTGTATATCCAGATCAACCGGCACATCCGTGCCATTTGATCACGACCTGCACTGGTCGCATTTATCAGAGATAAGCTAACAAATCAAAAAGCGAACAGTTTAGATCCTGATCACACGGATGTGCCGGCTGATCTGAATCTAAACTGGTCCCCCACGCAATAAAGGTGTATCTGTTGAGGAAAAAGTTAAGCTGAATTGTGTGATTATTATTTATTAAAGCCATATTTTGCATATATTACGAGTACCGGTACACGAATGTACCATATCTATTATCTACATAACATAAGTAACTCACCTCCTTTAATAAGTTGGATTGCAAAATCAGTTTTTTATCATCCAGATAACACTTTATAAGATGATGGCTGACTATGGTACATGCAACAATCAAATGATTGAAAACATTTTAAAAATAAAATAAGGGTAAAGACAAACTTGTATGTACCAAGAAAATCTTGTTTAAATACCTAAAAACAAATTTTATTTGTAAAAAGTGTTTTAAGACCCCACTCATTACATAAATACATGTACCCAACAAAAAGTTCTGCACACAAGTGTTTTAGCGTAAATTGTATAATATACAAAATGTAGCAAATAACTGGTACAAACATATCAATACTGATCGATTGCAAATTTCAAGACAAAAAAAGAAACAAAAAACATAGGTTGATAAATAACCAAGAACTGTCATTTGACTATTATAGGGATCAGAAGTCAAAACTTGCAAAATTTTATGTATCAAGATAGAAGTGTGAAATGTACACAACCAATGGTGTTTCTTTTAAAACAATTATAAGCATGCACTTTGATGATACCAACAGGAAGTAATCAATAGTTGATACCAAGCCATTTTCAGAATAACAATAAAACTTAAGTTTTTATTAATTATTTTTGCACATTGTCTCACCTATTGACCTAAATGTCAAGGTTAAAACAGTGATGCTTTCAACAGTGTTCATTTAAGGAATAAATTTCGTGTTTGATAAGTTCACCGAGTCTTGAACGTCATTAGGGCTGGTTAAAGTGTGTGGAGTCAAAATAACCAATCAATGAAATAAACACCAATTCTTATTGGAGTTATTCAGAAATGCACTTTTTTCATTCAAATTGATTATTTTTTTCGGTCAACTAGGAGGTTAGAGCGACCCCCAATGTCTCATTTATCATACATCGAGAACTTGTGGGACATTCTTGGGCATGCTGAAAATAAACAAATAAGACACACACGGCGAGTTGATCTACCTGGTATTGTTGTACACGAACAGAACCTGATACCACGATTGAAAATACGTCAGCTGGTGAATAATCCATGAGACGCCGCTTGGAAGAATGTCGGACTCACAGTGGAGTTACCCATTATTAGTTTTATAAGTGACTTTTGAAACATTTGTGTAGTAACCCCCGGTGACTGTTACAATGAATCGCTTATAAAGTGGAGATTTTATTTCTAATTGGTTTACACTGTTAACTTTGAATTTCTGTTTTATTTTATATTTATACATTTGTTGTGTTTGATGAAATAGTTGATATTTTATATTATTTTCAAGTGTGCAGACCTTTTTATTATTAATTTTCACATCAGAATTCCGTAGATTTAAACACAACAGGCATTCAAATTTATTTGAATCCAATTTTTATAAGCAAAAAATAAATGTAAATGAGTTTATAAATAAAACAAAAGATAAAACAATAACAAATACATAAATAATCATACCTGTTACAGTTGTTGCAATGAATTCCAACTATTTACATGTTAATGTAAATAATTTCTGACCGACAAAACTTCAACACTTAGTAACCAAAGCGTTAAACAGATAACAAACCAACAAACTGCACTCATTTTATATCAAGGTATTTGACCATGTATATGCATCCTTGAGAATGCAAAGAGAACGGACGCCGCTGCCGCAGACAGCCATCCCCTCTTCAGCAAAATTAATTAAAATTGACAACTGACACTGGCAATGTTTGTGATGACAGAATAAAATAAAATAAAAAAAACGAGTTCATGCGATCAATGCAATCATAAAATGAAAGCAAACAGATAATATTATTTTGAAAGTGAATGGGTTAGAACAATCGTATATTGTTACCGAAACCGGGAGTCGATGCCATAATTACGGGTAAAGATTAGTAATTAACGATGATTGTTTAAACCGCAACAAGATGATTATGGCAAATAAAAATAGTGACCACAAACACAATGCGATGGCGATGAAGTTGGTTGTTGGTGTATTCATGCTCATATTCTTCAATTCTTAATTCTAAAAGCGGATGATTATTTGAACCAGATTGGGAATCGATGTTGTAACTTGCGTATGCACTACATGTACTTAAACATACCTTAACTTATTTGAGGTTAAATGGGTTTATCATTTAGATACTCTATTTTTATTTTTGGACATCGTATCTAAAAGGAGTATCAACTAAAACAAATAAATGCACTGTTTGCACATACTTAAAAATGATAACAGAATTTTGACCAAAAATATTGTTTGCGATTTTATTCATTATTCATTAGAGGATAGTGTTTGATAAACTTATTGTTTGACTTCATTTTCAGTTTTATTAAGAGTACAACATAATGTTCGTTACTTTGAACAAAGCAGGATGAACTTAGGTGAAGCAAGAGTTTTGTAAAAAGTGAAATTCTGTTTATAAAATCACATAAAAGCAAGTAGTTAAACAAAATCACGTGGGGCAAATGCGATTTTATAGTTAATTGAATTGGTAAAGTTTCTTTGGTCTGGAAAAAGGGATCTGCATTATTGGCGGGTAAAATGTGACATAAAACAGCTTTCAATGAGATAATCTTCTCTGCATCGTGATTTTGCGGAAAGTAAACCAATAATGACATAAACGTAAGCCAGAAACCTTATGGCTGGTTAATGACTACATTTCATAACTTTAAAGTCTGTCACATTAACATATGTTTGTACTTGTATGCAGTGGGATAATACCGGTAAGTAATCGAATAATGAGTGGTGCAAACACTCCAAATGAGAACAATCTTATTGAAGTAAAGAAAGGTTTTAATCGTGCTTTTTGCTGTTAAATTGTGTAGCTGTCCAAGCGTTTGTCTTGTTTTAGACTAATAAAATGTTGTCAAGAAAGAGCGGTTTTTACATTATTTTAATTATGATAGCGGAATTAACAAGTATATTTTTTATTTTAGGATATCCTTATGACATCAAAGAATTGTCCAATGGTAAGTTCATATACCGGTAGTCGGTGCGTTAGATTCAGTTAATCGGTGAACAGCCTTTTCGATGATTTAATTGCAGATGTCGCCATTGGCTCGATTGAAAGTAGCTTAACAACGATAAGGAAGTGTACGAATGCCATCTAGGTTTCATTTAGTCTATTGATGAAATATACATAGGTTCAATAAATCCACGTGAAAATTGAACATGACTTTATTTTGTTGGTTAGAGATTTATAATTATTAAATATTCGTTTTATAATATCATGCAAAAACAACAAATATCAAAAGTGATAATTCAAAATTTATAAAATATTTTTATTTTAAATGTTTAATATACCATCACATTCAATTTCTTTAAAGCTCCGTGCCCGAGGTTATAAAACTGAGCACGGAAACCAATCTCATATCTCGAGCATCCGATTAGCTGAAATAGCGACCTGTCGCCATTTCAGCCAATCAGATCCTTGAGATTTTTTTCTCCCTCATTATCCAATGATCGATGGTCCGCCCAGTAGCTGATAGAAGCAATAGTGCAGTCTGTGGTCCGTACTTCCGCCGTCATCTACTGGATGCATGCCTCCCACTGAGTCCTTATTTCGCGTATCCTCATCATCCCAGCGTAAAAAGAGCTCATGCGAAGACATTCCGTGCACGGACTGGCATCTACTTCCGTATCTCAAAAGGATAAATGGCCTGTCGGTAGGAAGTAGTATGTTGGTAAATGTCGAGCCGTCATTTCTGAAAACAATCAAACCAACTATTTAAATGGAACAATTTATATTGTGGAAGGATTTATCGAATTTTAAGAACACAGCAACGTTTTGAAATAAGATACTTGGTTTGATATTAGCAATGAACCACGATAAATGAACCAGCTTTTATCACAGTTATATATCTTTAACCTAAGCGTATAAATTTAGGTCAGAGACCACTAAATAGTTTCCCATAGACTTACATTATAAGATTTGGTCCTCCTGTGATTTTATTTACACGACTTGTTCCAAAACTACCCCAGATTTGCATAGTGGCACTCTTGAGAAATGCAAAAATGACCAAGAATTGGTGCCTTCACCAACTCATTCTCTCAGCATTTTAAACCGAAAGTAACCACCCCCAGAATGTAAACAAATCTCTAACCCAAAATAAGGAAAGTACCAACTTCTTTAAAGTGACACAAATCACCTTTCAAACAGTGTTTTAAATAATCATTTTTATTTTTAAGTATATAATTAAAGTCATTTTACATTTTTGAAAACAAAAAATTATTTCTATTCTCTATAGTTTTGGCCAATGAATCTTTGAAAATAAATTAAGCCCGAATCGTCCCTAGACAAAATTGTCCAATCCGCACCAGGCTTTTATATTTAGTGTACTCTGACCTATAAAGCCCGATTACGGTAAGGCAGATGGCCTGAACTACTTGGCGAAAGGTAAGGTGGTAAAGGGACAAGTTAATAACATCGGGACCGCAAGCACGAACAGCAAGAAATTCGATTTCATGCAAGTTTTTGAATCTCGCGCAGTGCATCGGGCATTAAGCAAGATATTCGATTTCATGCATGTTTTGAATGTCATGCAGTGCATTGGACATTCACCAAGACTTTCGACTCCATGCAAGTTTTTAAATGCCCCGCAGTGCATTGGAATTCAGCTGGCCATTCGATTTCATGCATGTTTTTATATGTCCTGCAGTGCATTGTAATATAGCTAGACATCCGGGTTTATGCATGTTTTTAAATGTCATGCAGTGCTTTCGACACTCAGCTGGATATTTGATTTCATGCATGTTTTTGAATGTTTGGATTCGGACCAGTAAGGAATATATTATATAAGATTTCATCAGTTTTACAAAAACTTTATTTTTCTGATAATATTACTCACCTACAACAGTAGTAAATTTTCGTATTATCATCGTAAGTCCCGTCTGGCAGAATCCCACCTCTGGCGTTTCTGCTGGAGCTGAATAAGCCAACATCCTCATCATCCCAGTATACAAATCCTTCGTTAAACCCTACATAGACAAAAACAAGGTAGGTAAAATGTGATAATACTTTTCATGTTCAAAATTGCAGACTTGAAATGATCAAACAACATCTGATAACATCACACAGGAACCCACATCCCTGATCTTTTTCCATATCTCCTTTAATGAGTCAACGATTCTCAACAATTTTAGTATTTGAATAAGATCTTGAATCTTTAAATCAAGTTGTGATTAGCAGAAAAAAATGGAAAAAAACTATGTTTTCACTATAGCCAAGTAACATGGATTTTGTTTGACTCCGAATTTTTTTTCCGGAGTAAAGAATTATTAACTTATTTGAATACTTAATTATTTTAGTGAACAGTTTTCATATGATGTACATGTATCATGATTGTAATTTCGTAAAAAAATTAACGATACTGAAATCACTTAAAAGATAAACCGGTCCAATAAATCACTGCGACTCAACGTCAAAGTATGTAGAATAAGGAGTTATTAGTAAGGGTTCAGTAACAATTAACTCTAGATACGATTAGCACTAACGATAGTTTGTTTAATACATCCGAATGCAAGATCGACGTTATAGTAATTTCAGTGTCCAGACACACATATGCCAGGATAAATTTAAGATCTGAAGGTTATGTTGCGAAAGTTCACGCAGTTTTGCGATGTATATAAAATGTCTCTTGTTGCTTCGCTGATTTAATAATACCAAGGTATACTATGCTGACGTTTACCTGTTGGGCAAGTGAGTTTCTTCAGAATACAGTAAGCTCCTTTCGGCCACTGCTGGTCGTATTGACTTCCGGTATTGCTGTGTGAGATGGTCTTTATACAGAACCTTGTAGTCAAATCGTCGCTGTTATAGTCGCCTTCAAGATATAAAGAAAACCAGAATTATACAATAAGTGCATAAAAAGCTGATGTACAATTCATATCCAGTCACCTAAAATGCACTACTTCACAGTTTTGATTTTTTCCGTTTCGGGTTTGATTTAAACGACGATAAACTGTGTTAGCGTTATTGATTAGCTAATACCTGCAATTTTAACGAAACGTGCATAGAAAATAATGTTATGGAAATTCGATTTTCGATATGATATTTTTCAGAAGATACTATTAAGCAATATATGAATTTTATTTTTAAAATTCGATGTAACGAAACTAACGATATATAAAAGTTTTCTAGTAACATGTTTTTTTTTTCAATAAATCAAATAGGAAACAGGGAGGAAACAGAAGGTTTGCTTCAATGCTAGAGTAGACGTTTTCACATGGATTCGCCTTATGTAAAATTACAAAGTAGATATATAGTATCTGTACATTTTATTGTCCGTACGCGATTAGAGCGCACTGCAATTGCGTATCATAACTTACTTGAATTTTAAAGCCACAATAAACTTGCCAAACAGCATATTTTTTTATTAACCAAAACATTTTAGATTTCAACTGTATGAATAATAACACAAAAAATAAACCTTACAATAAGAAAAGGGTATTATCTTATTGATTTACAGCATGTTTTGGGCGTTTTTCGGATCGTTTATTTTGTTTACAAAACAAACAGCGAATCTTTCCGAGCTGATTTTCGGCAACTCTCGGCAGGCGAAGGTCGCTAATTATACAGAATGACGTCACTTCGTTCTTACGGCCCACTTACGGAAAAAATCCGAAAACTTTTCGCCGAGTGATTGTAAACATTGGTTAGTAATTTTGTGGGCTACAAAAATACTATTCGGACCGGGTCTTTATGATTGGGAATTATTTGAGGACATAAATAGTTGGTCATTTATACTTTCTTTTAAAAAGGGTCAACGTGGTTAATTCATTTTCACAATGAAAAAAAAAACGTTTTGGCAAGTTTATTGTGGCTTTAAAGGAAATTTCCTATCAATCTTGGATCATATTTAGCAATGGGCAGACCCATAAATCTATGCGTAAATTGTGGCGGTATAACAAAGTTTTGCATACCCATGTTCACAACGATTTGTGAGTAAAGCTAAATATGAAGTTGTATAATAATAAATTAAAAGTATAACAAAAAAGAAAACGATATTTTTTTTTATTTTTTTCTACATGCATCAAGTAATTGCTATAATAGTTCCTAGTTTCGGTACTAATAATTTTAAATGTATTTAGCTATGTTCACCAAGAGAATAACAAATTCAGTTAAAAAATAGTGTACAGTCTAAAAATAGGTCAGATTTTTATAACATATAAAAATTAAATGTGTAGATACTTATATTTTTCAGAGAACGTCACCCTTATTGCAGTTTTACCTGACATATAATTAGCAATGTCTGGACTGTATTCGTTATGCGAGTTCGAGTCTTCCGTATCTTGTTTACGCCAGCCTTCTTCCCAATGGGCGTTGTTCATCGGGCAACCACTTGCTGCCTTCATTAGACCGTAGGTCCCAGATGGCCAAGTTATTGGAATTTGCAGCGTGTGACGGTCTGAAACATTAATGTTTTATAACAAAAATTATAAACAGTAAATTTTATCAAATTTTGAAATTAAATAAATTGAATAATTTCATTATGATTGTAATAAGTGAGCTAAAGCGAGCCGTTAAATAAAAACGTTTAAACTTTTGTGCAGTTTCTTCAATATCTTCATGAAGTAAAAACGCTTGCATCCAGTCAGAACATATCGGCCGCGTCCACATTGTATTTGTTTTTGCTAAAATCCAGTTCTACTCTCCATTGAAAGTTATTGTTACACATGTCAAACATTTTTTCGGCGATAGCTGTCTAAGGTCACTTTTGACCTAGTTTTTCGACCAATGAAATGTTGTAAATAATACTCGTATTCTCTTATTATGCAGAGGGAAAATGAAATAAATTATTTCGATTGCTAGCTATTTACACCAGAGAGGCATCTAGCAGGGTGGAGAGGTATCTAGTGGGATTTTTATTATTATGCAGCGGAAAAATCAAATAGATTAATTCGATTGGTTGTTAGTGGGTGTTGTATTGGAGGAAAAACATATTTACGATTTAAGTAACCAGTTAGGTCAATATTGATGGCTTAAATACAATATTATATGGAATATTCTTGGGTGTCAGGTAAACACTTGCATACAATACACAGTGTAAAACTAAAGAGAAGTGTAGATATTCCTAGTTCTTACTGGTTCCTTTCTAGTTCCTTTGATATTGATTGTTAATTTCAAGTACGAAATACAAGTTTACTGTAGTGTAGTGGCTAACACTCTCGCCTCTCAAGCGGAGGCCCCGGGTTCAATACTCAGGGCGGACACTTTTTTTAAAGTTAATATACTTAAAAGTTGGTAGATTTCGCTCTTGTAACAGGCTGTTATTATTTATATTTATTAAATTTCAAGGACATTTATTCATCTTGAATTCTCACTCTACACGAGGTATTTTATTGAAACTGAATATTTTGCTTCAGTATCTTTAATCGACTTGTTATCACTGTATGAAATTGTTGCAACAGCTTCAACATTTTTTTGAAAGACACTTTCAATAAATTTATGAGTTGTCATGATTCGGTCGCTTAATCTCTAAGTCATACTAAGAAAGGAGGGAGGGTTCGTCGACACCTATAACAAATAAAATAAAATAACTAAACTGTGTCTGCTTTGCCTCTCTGTATTTCTTTCTTTCTTATATACATGTATATATAAATCTTTTCCATCAACGCCGTTTATCTTTTTTAAAGATATTTCTTGTTTATAATGATATGCGTTGAATATGATAATGTCAAAAGACAGTAACCTTTATATTAAAGGGTAACTTTAATATGTTGTCTTTATTACAAGATATTTTGTGGTCAGCCTATTATGCTCCAATCAGTAATTTGTAAAAAAAAGTTTACCAAGAAGTTGGCGATGAGGATGTAAACTACCGGGAGCAGCATATTTGTATCCAGCATACTGGCTAAGAGCAATTTGGAAATTAGTTTGGTATCTGTCAAGGTCAGTGCCATATATAGAGTCAGAACAGATCTTCTCAGCCACAGCCTGGTCTATAATCTAAAACAAAATCAAAATTAAGAGAAAATTAAACGGGTAACTTTTGTATCTAATATAAACACAGAAAAACACCCTACGTCTGTGTTTTACCATCGAAACACATCTTTATATTAAAAAAAAACGTAAAATGATTTATTATAATATTAGGCATTTGCAAACACCAACATAATAAAACTATGAAAATCGGTCAAGCCTTGTATCATCATAATAATTAGGGTCTTCCAATATTATACAGCATAAAAAGATCTTCCCCAGAATAAGGTGATCTGGAAAAAGATGCGTTGATATATAGATAGATAAAGAACCATACCGTTTTCCAATAAATTTTATTAAGAGCGTCACTAATGGGAATAACGTCTCCTCCAATGGGTTCTTGGACTTGAGTCGTTCCAGTAGAAGATGTTTTCGTCAGCCTGCCAAACGGCGTCTGTGAGGCCGGGCTGTTCCCAAAGTCGTGTGTATTCACAACAACTGAAGAGGAAAATCCTTCAAATGAACCACGGGGCTCCAGTAATGTTGAACTCTGGAACGGAAACAAGATCGAGATTTAACATTCACAAAAGAAACCCAAACGTTCAGGTAATTGCTCGATCAGCTAAGTGGTCAAGAAAGAACTCAATAGTGCATACTTCTGTTTGTGTTTTTAACACTCCTGGTATAAAGTGAAGAATCACAATGGCCTTTATTCGACAAGGTAAACACTGTTAGGTAGTTAATCAACAAACTCAGGATTCTAGCATTTTGAAGAGAAAGTAACATAGGCGATAAAAAGTTGAATGTTGTAGATAAGCCGTTTTGTGTGTAACATTTAAAAACTTTTATTAGAGAAAACGGACGGAAAACATGACGATTGGCAAATCTGTGGGTTTTTTTTATAATTAAACACTGATGAAGGTGACAACTAACTATCTGTGTTAATGAAGTTATCTAGCATTCGAAGACATAGGTTACGTAACATCGGGCGGAGACTTCAAAAATCAAAATCGCTCATCTGCCTAAATCTCCAACACCGAACAACGCTCACTGCATGGTCTTTTACGGACCATAATTTTAAAGCGTTTCTGATTTTGGCCCAAACTGACCAATTATTTTTTCCTTTCATTGTCCATCTAAATGAAATCTCTCGTTGCCTTGAGAAATTACAGCCAAGGTTATAGAAATTTGACTTTCAATTTATCATTAATATGTTATTCAAGATACTCTCGCCCCATATATCCCGATAGTTTCTGCCTTGTATCTACATAAAACGTACGAAGAGTGTTGCTATACATGTCATTAAGGCCAGTAGGTCCCATCTATTTATAAGAAATGTAATACATCGACTTTAGCTTCATACCGTCTGTTGAACATGTAGTAGGACATCTGCTGGAGTCGTCGTGTATCGCTCTAGTAATTTTCTTCCAAGGTCAACGCTTGTAACAATGCTCTGAAAAGATGGGTTTGTAAGGTATTAATAGGTTATTTATATTACTGACGATTGAAACCAGTCCTGTTGGCGGTGCAGGTTGATGAGTTAAATGCAATGCTAACAAAACTGAAATAGCTTTGAGAAATGTATTGACTTATGTAAATATGCGTAACTAATAGACAGCAAATTGTTAATAGTAAAATCATTTGCAATACCGGTAGTTATGGGAGGTTTCCGTTTTAATAAAGCAAGGAAGCACAAACAGCACATCGTCGCCTGACGTTCAGTTTATTATATGATAAAACTTGTTGAATGTGTTACGGGGCCGTCACACTATGAAGATGGTCCACGTTCTCTGAACATTTCAATCGTTCATTTTTTAGCGTTCTATAATGAGGATGACAAATCTGGCGCGTTAATAACGTTTGGTCTAACGCACCACTAGCGTGTGCCTAACGAACTAGAAGCGTGTACTTGCGACCAAGTAAGAAAAACCCTAAAACCATTTCAATGTTCTCATGGGCAACTGGCGCGCGAAGAACGATTTGTCAACGTTAGACGAGCGTGTTGATACATGGACGTTCGGGTAACGCTCGAATGGCGCTCAATGGACGCCAAAAGGATGTTCGTTTAACTTTAGTCACTCACAGCAATGCAAACGATTTGTAACAACCAAGTAACGTTTAAGTAACGACTGACTCACGATAGCCGAACGCGTGCAACGATCGGCGAACGTTAGTTAAACGTTCAACGAACGTTCTTAAACGTTATTCAGCGTATAAAATTAAGCGTTGGAGAACGCTGGTCTCGGTGAAAATTTGTGTGCATATTCAAAAAATTGTTTTCCGGACCAGCGTTCTCCGCCGATTCCCGGCGATCATTGACGTTCACCGACGTTCAATTGCGTTCACACAACGCACTTCTAACGCTTTCCCAGCAACCATGGACGACTAACAACGTTTCCTCAAACGTCGTAGAACGCTGGCCAGAACGTCATAGTGTGACGGCCCTTTTATTCATTGTTGGAGCACTTACCGTCCCCCATTTATCTATGAAGTGCATATACTGTGTGATACTAGAAGTTGTCATCTCCTTCGGTAAAGCACACACATCACGCACAAACTCTCGCGTAACTGCAAAGTGTCCTTGAGATGCATTTTCCGTATTGTAGCGCACAGTACCTAAGTTACACGTTGTAAGAACGTCTAGGTAGAGGCTACCTGGTCCATCCAGGAAACGTTGCATTGTTATAAACTGGGTATTGTACATGAACGCTTCCTTTAACAGAAGGTCACTGTGTGATGCTGTAATTTAATATACATTTATTGAGAAATCTAATGTATTCATATTCGCATTTAAGTGTAAGACTTTTACAAAGCTTCACTCCCGTGATTCAAAACAAAGTTCAGAATTCGAAGCAAGTGTTCGTTCTGTGGTACAGTGTATTTGACCGGACAAATTTTGCTCATTTTGGTTAATATTTGTTATTGTGAAGAAATTGACTCATTGGGCTTACCTAAAGCAAAACATAAAAACTAAACACGAAAATATAACTTGATCTCATTTCAGTGGTTCGCCAGTGTGCATCCTACCTAATTAACAAATTGTACATGTATAAACATACCGTACATACTATAACAGTAGCACTCCGGCTTAAACACAGGCAAGATAATAAATATGAACATTAATAAAGACGACAGCGGTAGTTTCCACGTCACATATTATATTATTTACAGGAACTACGTTTGCATAATTTTGTTCTTTAAGGGCTTGCCACACTCCTCCCAATACTGTTCATCGATAAAAAAAAAAAAGCAAAATCTCAATAATAGCAAAATGCCGTTCAATGAAACTTTGCACAAATGAATGTTACTATTAATGTATCTTGATTTTGCATACAGTAAGACACGTTATAATAGTAAAGAAAACAAGTTAGACCTTAAAATTCCTTCAAATTCTATTTACATAAATTCACAAAAACTAAGCGATACAAAACATGATTTTAAATTCACACGTGAGAGCTATGTTACTGACAAGAAAATGTTGTGAACTTTGTAAAAAATCTTTCAACTACTAAAAGAGAAATCAGTGATTGTCATCCGTTTACGCGACCAGGAAGTGACCAGAAAATTGAAGGTCAAACACACTTATATCTCCTAAAGTTTACATATGTAAGTCACGAGGGCACAATAAATTGTTGTCAGTATCATATTACTCATGTGGGCATTTAAAATGATGATCTGTGTTGTTTAGTTTTTGTGAATTTATGTAAATAGAAGTTGAGGGATTTTTAGATCTCACTATTTTTCTTTACTGTTCTAACGTGTCTTACCATCTGCAAAATGAAGATACATTAATAACATACACTTGTGCACAGTTTCATTTAACGGCATTTTGCCGTTATTGAGATTTTGATAATTTTCTTTTCATCGATGAACAGGATTGGGAGGAGTGTGGTAAGCCCTTAAATCTTGTTTTATGTAAAGAAAATGCAAAATGTTATTCTGTTGGCAAGGAGGGAGGGGTTTCTTTCTTAAAATCAACTCTGTTCAACGATTGAGTTTGCCAGTTTCGATTTCGTCACGCAAACGTGAACACCTTAAATTCATAACCTTGGGAAACAGGAAACTACCGCATTCACATATAAATAGTTTGGTAGAGGACATATGATTGATTTACATACTATCAGGTCGGACCATGGTCTTCAGCTCGTCCTGGTACGCCTTAGAACCGTGCAGTAACGTCGTCGTCTTATGAGCTGCGCACGAAGAATGTTTTACATATGTGGCTTCATGAATTTTATTCGGGGTTCCTGTAAGCTAAATATGGAAAATAGGGTACTAAATAATGCTGTTAAATATAAGCAAGAAGCATAACTTACGTAACAGGACAACAACAGCCGTAAAATATTCAGTGAGGAGACACAGAAGCTAATTATGTCCTGTGTCTGCCTGTAAGAACCTTTGTGTAGTGTAAGCCAGTGTCTGGTTCTGGTGAAATTTTACGATTTCGTTAAGTAGTGTATACATGATGGGCTCGTTGAGTAGAATGGGAGCAGGAAGCTTGTACTCAACTGTGATATTACATGACAATAATGGTGTTGTGGTGCTTTAATATCTACAACTCAACAAACTACAACGAGTATCACAGCCAGAAACCAGTGTTTGTTTCATGCATGTGCGAATTATGTGATACATGTCCATAATACTTATTGATAAGTATGGAGTAGCGGGGAAGGCTTTATATATAGTGCGGACATGAAAGACGCTGTGTGAAATTTACCTGGAATATCTGGTGAGAAGTATGAAAGCCAGTTTCTGGATTCTCTGTCAGCAGATTGTACCCAACCCCGATATACTGGTACGGAGTCCCGCTCACATTAGCTGAAAAAAAAAGATTAAATACTTTATAAAGAGTAACATATGCATGGTAACATTTTCATGTTCGCCTTCATCACCCCCCCCCCCCACCCTTCAGCTGGCAGAGCCAAAAGCGTACGGCATATCCAGGAGCTGACACAGTTAGTTATTCATTTCATTTGACAGCAGTGTAAGTAATTATCATTTTCACTATTTTTATTAACTCTTGGAAAGAAATATCGGCTGGTTTTAAAAGACATATAAATTCTGCACTTATCCGTTGATTTCTGGAGTAATAAAAGGAAAAATAAACATTTTATCGCAATTTAAGTATGTAAGTTTGTGTTGAAGTTCTGCGTTTTATAGCCAAATGCTCCACAGATTTGACAATCTGCTTAAATCTATAAGCACTGTGGGAAAATTTAATAATTGCCCTGGCAACATGTGAAATATTAGCTCAGACAGACTATTCATAAATTTTTCGCTAGAGCTTAGTAAATTGAGCTTGGTCTGGAGAAATGGACAGCTCCAAGGATCAGAAGGGGAATTTATTGGCAGGGACCAGGAGCAGTTATAATTGAGTACTGAAAATCGTTTGATGTATTTGATGTATTCTTCTGACACTATTTTACATCCTCAATAATAAGAGTTTGTTGACAAACAGTGATAATGTTGTACGTCCGTATGTCTGCACATGTCATAAATCATACCGAAATCATTGCATGCGGTGGTGTTCATATGTAAAGGAAAGGGTTTATTATTCTGTTTCTGCTATTTTACAACGAGACCCACATAGGACGGGGAGAGGGCTTTTATATGATCCGAGATTAACTAAGCAACTAAACGTGTGTTGAAGATATTGCTTAGAAGTCGGAGTCGTCCATAAATACTCGAGTTATTGCGTTTTAATTACATAAAGCATATTGTGAGTCTTGTCGAAATCCAGCTCAGATTGATTGGGTGTAGTGCATTTCCATTTACATGGTATAATAATTAATAATTAAGCAAGCTAAGAATCTCTATAAAGGGTTTGTGCCGTACCTGATTTACTGTCACTCCAAGTTTATAAAGGGCTTTTTATCAGAAAATTGGGAAAGCATAGTTTTGCTAGTTTTATTATTCTCTCATTTATATTGAAATAAAAATGTATAATTAAACTAATGGTCTGCCTTAATTTTGATGATTTACCTGCCAGCGACCAAACATGTGTCAAATAAGGGGAAGTTATTGGTTTCCTGGTAGTAGAAGTCGTAGTCGTAGTTGGTTTTGGAGTTGTCGTGGAGGTTGTTGGAATGGGTGTAGTACTCGTTGTAGTTGGTTGAGTTGTAGTTGTTGTCGTGGTTGGTGCAGTTGGTTGAGGGGTTGTAGTAGTTGTTGTTGTAGTAGGTTGAGTTGTTGTAGTGGTTATGGTTGTAGTTGTGGTTTTTGTAGTTGGTTGTGGAGTTGTTGTGGTAGTTGTTGTAGTTGCTTTAGGAGTTGTTGTTGTGGTTGTTGTTCTTGGTTGAGGTGTTGTTGTGGTGGTTGTTGTAGGTTTAGGTGTTATTGTTGTTGTTGTGGTTGTTGTTGTAGTTGGTTGCGGAGTTGTTGTGGTTGTTGTTGTAGTTGGTTGAGGAGTTGTTGTGGTGGTTGTTGTAGTTGGTTGAGGAGTTGTTGTGGTTGTTGTTGTAGTTGGTTGAGGAGTTGTTGTGGTTGTTGTTGTAGTTGGTTGAGGAGTTGTTGTGGTTGTTGTTGTAGTTGGCTGAAGAGTTGTAGTGGTGGTTGGCTTTGTTGTGGTTGTAGTTGGTGTAGTTGTTGTAGGAAGTGGTGTTGAAGTGCTTGTTGTAGCCTCTGTAGTAGTTGATGTTGTCGCCGTTGTTGGTGCTAAAGTTGTTGGAACTTAATAAAAAAAATATAAGCTTATTTTTGTGATTTTTTTCCAAAATCATCTTAAAATATGTGCATAAAATTCAGTATATAAAAACGTATTAGTATCTACTTAAAATCTTTACAATTTTTGTGTAGATCATTAAAATTAATCGTACCCTGATAAAAAGAACTTATTTTCTTGTTTCACAAGTGCTCGAACGAACGTACGGCAAACCTTTGAGTAAGTACGCAAGCGGAGTAACGTATAAATGTTTATTATGTTGGACAACTTGAACAGACATGTAATTGTGACCGATGAGAAACACATAATACTGCAATAATAAATGCATTTTAATGTATACTGAAGTCCTGGATGCAACACTAAATGCCTTCAATGAATGTCCGTATTCTATACCGCCCCATTTCGATTGTTTTTACGAAATGTTGAAATAACTTACTGAGGTCTTCATTGGATGGGCTACCCGGACACGTCTGAATTTTAATCTGTTGGTCTACTTTTACATATCCTAGCTTTAATAAGAAGAAATATAAACTTTAGTAAATCACCGTAAAATCAACAAATAAATATTGGACGTACACAATTTTCCGAAATAAACAATAAATATGGTATTTCGAATATATATGTAAATAGAAAGTTTCCTCTTCATTAGTTAATTGCTACGAGCTGTAACTGATTAATTAAATATGAATAGCTTTATATCAATTTAAAGTTTTACATAAGACGTATTTTGAAACAATCACTATGATCAAGATCATGTACACACTACCGGTGTCCTAAAGGTGTCCTGTCTTCTAAAAAATTCATGGGCTGAAGGTTATAAAGCTGAGATTGGAAACCGGTCTGAAATCTTAAGCATCTGATTGGCTGAAATGGCGACTGGTCGCCATTTCAGCCAACCAGATGCTTGAGATTTAAGACTGGTTTCCATGCTCAGTTTTATAACCTTTTGCGCTGGTACCCTTAGATTTAAGCAACGATTCAACCCGCTAGCGATAACACGAGAATGGTGACCCTACGTAACAGTTATATGTGACGAACCGTACCTGCTTCTCAAAATGTATGGTGTAATAACCGCCAGGACCCTGTACGCTGGATTTCGGTTTACAATCAAACTCGTACATGTATCCAATAGGCTGAGCGTTATCATCCGCTGACGGTTGTACGGGCTTTTCCACGTTGTAGTTACATATACAGTCATAGTCTCCGAACACGATTGGAGGCAGCAGAATGACAACAAGGAAGTGACTGATGAATAACAGCGGCATGCTGGTATTACATGTTGTATCTTAAATACAATATTAAGAGACATTAAATCAAGACTCTTCGTGGCTATAAGGTTTCCAGGATAAAAATACGTTAAAATAAATAAAATGTTGGGCTTAAATAAGATATGATATTAAATATTATACCGTTAATAAAATAAGGCATTTTGACACAGAAAAGTAGCCTACCCCCATATCTTCCTTTTTTTTCTTTCGATATTATTATAGATAATTTTGTTGCGTTCAACATATTAATATTTGAGAAATTATTAATCTCACTGCAGTCAGCTGTAACTAAATGATAGCGCACCGGTTGTCGGGAGATCAGATTGAGCAATAGCTAAAACATGGCTTTGGTATCGTAAAGATAAATTGTAGGTACACATTAACTTCATGTTAGGTTCCGAAAACAGTATATTTATTGAATTCAAAATATATATCGTTTTTGTGGACAGCATATGCGATGTATATCATTCACAGTTAATACATGTATGAGTATTTTATAATAATTAG
Organism: Corbicula japonica; assembly: GCA_038501625.1. Taxonomy (NCBI): domain Eukaryota; kingdom Metazoa; phylum Mollusca; class Bivalvia; order Venerida; family Cyrenidae; genus Corbicula; species Corbicula japonica. The sequence continues at coordinate 104,899 of JAZAYU010000091.1, read as the reverse complement.
TATGTTGTTTGTAATAGGCAATCTCTTTGTGGGCAATAAATAAAGAAATAAAATAAATCACCAACGAACAATAAATAAACACAAATAGCAAATCATATATAAATAATATATTATGTAATAAATACTAGTACATACATAAATAAATAACAACTCATAAAATAAATACAATTAATAAATGTAACTTAACAAGTGTGTAAACAAGATAGTATATTCAACATACCCTTGATATAGATGTTGGAATGAACTCCGAAATGGAAATGATTCTTTGACCGACAAAACTGACACACTTGGTAACCAAAATGTTTAAAGATAAATATTAAACCAAATTGGAGCCATTTAAAAAGGTCATTGCTCAGTCATATGATTATAGCGCAGCAATGAGTTAGCATTTTGTTCCTTTGGATTGGGGAAGATAATGAACATGAGGTCGTTGACAACGACGCCACTGAGCTACACTAGTAGAGTTTAAAAACGTTACATAGTCTACTCCACAGAGTCAACTGCATTCCCTCGTGTTATATTTGAAACTGATGTAGAACTGGTTCATACTAGCTAGACATACCTTTTAAACTGAGAAGATGTTTATATTACCCTGTATTTGGACAGCTTATCTAGCTAAACATATAAATGCAATATATGCACATATTTTAAACAGAAATAACTCTATAGTCAGACAGTATTGTTTTTGTTATTATTTTTAATTTACGTCAGCTTAATATCATTTTTAAACAAAAAAACAACACTTAAACACTATAAGACCTTCAAACACTAGGCATACTGAGAGTTTCATTGTTTTATTTAATTATGCATGTAGGCAGATGGTACATTTAACAAAATAATATCACATTCCTTGTATTGTGATGTTTCAGATGTGTTAAAAAAGTGGCTCTTGCTTTGTTTGTGCATGTCCTTTGGAAAAAGAAATATTTGTAGTGTAAATGGGCGAAAATAGATCACGTAACATTTTAAGTCAAACAAATTTTGTAAATGTTTATCATCATGCCATTGGATTAATATTTTTAGAAAGACAACAATTTGTGAGTTCACACGAGTAAACGTATATTCAGAATGATCAAATTTCTTTAAAATTTTCATGGTTCTTAGAGATTGTTGGGTTGAGCTCATGGTCGGAATTTCAGAGCTCTACACCGTCGGGAACCTATGAATCCGGAGGTCAATCACTACGCGACACAGCGAAAATTAACTAAGTGCGAAAAGACAGGCTCCGTAGTCAACGGGTATACGGAATGATCCAATATCTTTGAAATGTTCATGGTTCTTAGAGATCGTTATGGTGAGGTCATTGCCGGAATTTCAGAGCTCTTTACCATCGGGAACCTATGAATCCGGTGGTCAATCACTGCGCGACATTGCGAAAATGACTAAGTGTAAAAACGCAGGCTCCCTTGTAAACGTGTACGAGGGCTGTTCAAAAATTACGTGTACTTGCATAATAACTTTTTAATTATGCATGGTAGTTACATAAAAAATACATGACTAAAAACATTGAAGTTTTCTTTATAAATATGTGGATTTTTGAGTCTGTGCGTTCGGGCATCGTTGATCTGCAGGTTGTTGAATACACCGAGGGTAGCGTTACCGGCCCACATCTCCGACGTCATTGACGTCGTTGACGTTACGACGTCATCGGCGTGTATCCACTTCCGCACAGCAGACTGCTCCTTTGTCTTGGGGTCATGGAGGTATAGCCACGTCTTATCAGTCGTAATTACTGTCTCAAGAAAGGCGGGGTTGCGCTCGTACTGTTTCAGGAAACACTTCGACATCATCAATCGTCTCTCGCGCTCGTGGTCCTTCAAGATACGGGGCACCCAACGTGCGCGGACCTGAAATCAACCAAATAACGATAATATTTTTTAAATGTCAAAAAATAACATTCGCTATAATATTCTTCTATATGACGGTCACAACTTGTGAATGCACGTATGACCATGCTTTCAATAATAATAATAATAATAATATATTTTCAAAAGATTGAACTTTCAGGCCTACGTTATAGAACGGACTTGTTCACTCAAATGCAACAAAATAAAAGGAAAACACTATAGATACCTTTCTAATGTTTAGTGTTGTCTTCAGTATTGAATATGCTGACCAGATGGTGACATCTGCAACCTCGGCTAACTCTCGCGGGTTGTCTTCTAGCGCCTTCTTCAACGACGTCACATGACGTTAACCGATAAACGCATGTCTCCCTAAACCTTTATCGTCTTCTAAGGATTCTCGACCGTCTTCAAACCGGTGAAACCATTTAAAAACAAGTCTCCGACTGACTTTACTTCCTGCTTTAGTTGATCTTAGCATCTTATAAGTCTCCGTAGGTGTTTTGCCGAGTTCTCTGCAGAATTTAATGTTTGCGCGAATTTCGACTAGACTGGTCCCCGAGCGACTTGTCACGCGAAGGAGTTCGTCTACCAAGACGCCCGGTATGCAGTAATTTTTGGTTCCCTGTACCATTGCTGCGCATAATGGGAAGCTGGTAGCCAGGCAAGCTAAAATGGCTGCCTTATAGTAAATTTGCGTCATATTTTTTAGTTTACAAAGTATTCCGCAGAACAGCAATAATTAATCGCTTTTTGAGAGTTGCACATCTGAGAATTGATATTCTGTCTGTGTCATGAAATAGTTATTTCTTAATCATTTCAACTTTTAAGACACTTAAATCGAGATGTGCCATATCGTATGCTGGTATTTACTGTTGAATTCAGACCGGCAGGCCATAGTTTCTCGGTTATTTTTGCAGGAAAATTCGTTTATTTCGAATTGATATGATCTGTGGTTGTTTTCTGTACAATAACGGAAGAGTAATGTCACGCTGTCATGTCATAATTTGAAAAAATGAGCTGTTAGGCAGGAACTTGAACCAGGGAACTGCGTGTTTGTGCCTATCTGTCTGATATAACCAGCTCACTTGTGTCTTATATATTTTAAACCCAAATGGTAACAGATAAGCACTGTGACATGAAATCTGCTGGACATTTAAAGAGTAATCAGACTTCCCAAAAGTTGTAAAAAAGTGTCAGACATGTGGTCAGACAAGATGTGAAAATCTGTCTGACCGAAACAAAATTTGTCTGACTAAAACATTTAACACATTAAATAAGCAAACCACAATACATTGTGTATTAAGGGTGTTTTCTTTTTTTTCAGTGGTACGAAATGTCATTATTATGAATATTTCATTCAGATATCCTCACTCATTTCCCTCGGAACAGTCTCGAATCAAAAACAGCAGGTAAAATTGTAATTTAGCGAGTAAAATTGGAGTATGCAGATCAAATTTTTGCCAGACACTCGGTCCTACAACATTGGAGATCACATCAGACCAGTCCAAATTTTACTGGACAGGTCCGACGGTCAGGCAACTTTCAGGAAGTCTGGTAATTATCCTTGAATTTTAGAAGTTATTAGTTAGAAGTGTCAAACACAGGGGCTTTGAAGACAGACCCCATTTTTTGCAAAATTTGTATAAACTGCCCCAACCCTCACCCCCACAAAAAATGAGGGTCTACACTGGATAAACACATCATTTTTGTTTCTTTTTATAGATTAGGATTGTTATCAGTCTATACACACTGAATTAATTTACTATCAAATACCAAGTTCTCTGAAAATTTGTGTCTCGACTGTATATGCTGGAGAAGGGGGATGACAAAATGTCAATTTTGTAAAGCCCAGTGTAAACACAGCTCTAAAAAAATTAGCATCTCAACAAATATTTCACTAATCTTACCAAATATGGTATCGGTCAAGAATTTAATTCTTGTGTTGAATTCCACCAATCATTGGCTAGGCAATTAAGAAAATTAAAAAAAAAAAAAATATTAATAACATCCATTTTTTTATTTTTCAGATACTAAAAATATGTCCAAGGTAAAGTTTGTTTGTTTGTTTGGGGTTTAACGCCTGGTTTCAACACTTTCTGGTTATATCCCGGCGGTCAGTCCACCTAACCGGTGTTCCTGGGTCTCTAACCAGTACTAACCAATTTCTCCGCAAGCGACTGACTGCTCCCTCACTTGAATCAGAGGTGAGGGACAAATGACTCTCAGACGCAATGTCCGAGTTCAATTGTCACGGAGAAATTTTTCCCGCCTCGGCTGGGGATCGAACTCACGACCCCTGGATTGACAGTCCGATGCTGTATCCACTGAGCTAGCCGGGCGGGCGTCCAAGGTAAAGAGTTTGGTTACACTGTAGTATATATGGGTATAGTAGATCTAAATTGTGTGGAAAGCCTGATAACAATCCAAATCTATCAAAACAAAACAAAAAAAAGATGTGTTTATGCATTGTAGACCCTGTGTAGACCCTCATTTTTTTAAGGGGGGGGATGCAGTTTATAAAAATTTTGGAGAAAACGAGGTCTGTCTTTAAAACCCCTGTGGCATCAAATAGTGGTAGTGTATTGTCAAACAATGACTTGGTTATGTTGATTACATATTACTAACAGGCAACCAGACACCGACCTTTTGCTGGTCTGGTGGGCTAAATCAGAAAATTTTTGCTAGCCCAGCTGATCATAGCTGCCCTAGGGCACCTGGTAAAGGATTTGTTGGACCCTGCTCCAGTCATCCATTTAAGTTACATTGTCTTTCAACACTGAAAGCAGAATTTTTAACGAAGTTTCCATTGCCATGATTTTACAGTACCTTACAATAATGGTGGAAAAATAAAATCATTTAAGCCCAGAATCACAACCTTGTAAGATTTTAAAATCAGACAATGTTACCAGCTCTATCTAGTAAAGACATGTTTATTATATTCTTACCAGTGGGATTAAAGCATTAATAAATTGTTTGTATAACTATTTTTTAAACTGCTCATTTTTAATCTGCAAGTGATTTCCCATTCATGTCCTAATATCTACTATATATAATGTGTATTATCTGAACTATAAGTTGTATTGTACGGTTGGGATAGTGATTTAAATCCTTCAACAACCCCAAGACCATGACATTGTGAATTCTAGATTCCCATCTTTCAAACTTGTTCTGTAGGCATTCTTTAAAGTTTCAATCATGTCAATGGAAATAAGCGGCAGCCACGGGATGTAATTTCATTACATTATCAATAAAATAGTCGCATCAAAGTATAACAATATCATCAAGAGTGTTAATAAAACACTCAGATCCTGTTGTTGTTTTTTTTTTTTGTAATAAAATTTACAAATGAACAATGTTTGCTCATTTAATATTTTGAAACAAGCACCAGTAACATTTTTATTGTTTCATTAACATGTTTAATTTGTTTACATTAAACAATAAATGCTTACCAGTACTTCATACTTTACAACAAATATTGATTACCTTATGGTACAGAAACTAATATTTTAACCCCACATATTCTTCAAATTGGCTAGCAAGTTAAAAATGGTGTGATAAAAGTTTTACTTTCCAGAAATACTTTATGAATCTTTTTGTTATGTACCCTTTGGCTATTAGTCACCCTCTGCAGCATGCTAACCTGCTCTGTAACATAGCTGGCATGGTGAGTGCTACTGCACAACAGCACATTAGCCATTAGCTAGGCTCCCTCAGTGCAAGAGGACCTAGGGGTTCAGGTTAGACAGTGCAGAAGATCTTCATCATTTCATTGTGGATGGATGTCTTGTGGAAAAACTTTTTTACAAGTTATATAGCAAAATTCAGTTTGAGTTTAGTATTGAAAGAAATATAGATGTAATTACATTTTTTGTTGGGATAGGGGCTACTACCACCTTCTCTGACCCACCCACTCAGGGCTTTTCATCCTTATATAACAGAGGCCTATAAAAGGCCTCTTCCCAATCCAAAAATATAGCATTTTTTCCCAACTGCGGCAGAAATTCTTCCCAAAATGCTAGGTAAGATGTCCAAAAATGCTTAAAACTCCTCTGAGGGGTGTTAGAAAATTGAAGTATGAAAAATAAAGTGCTTCAAAAAATATATTTAAGTTAAAAATACCTATTACTTTTCAATTTTATTAACTAGAACCCATCTTTCAATTAATTTTGTTTTCCCAAAGTATACAATTATCGCACATAAATTTCCCTATTGGAAAGGCCTGGGCCTCTTCCCAATTTACTGATGAAAAGCCTTGCCACTTGTGAAGACATTTTTTTGGTCATTACACTTGATAATCATGTTAAGTTTAGATTAAAAATACTGTGTTATGTGGATGTAATCCCTTCATTTGTTTCATAAACAAATTATTTCAAATGTTTTAAATTTTAAATTATTAAATATTGTGATTTTGAAAGTCAAAGAATAGCAGAATTAGCTATATTTTACATTGAAGAACTTCTCAGTTAATCATATTTTGGAAATCCATGGACAGATTTGAACTGACATCTCTCAAGTTGTTGATGTTTCCACCAACGGTTTGAGTGTACTGCATTGTACTACAAGGATGAAATCCTATGAAAACTGAGAAGTTGGAATGAAGATATAAGACTGCATATTTACATTTTCATCATTCACATAATTTTCTTGACAAAATGACAGACATAAATTTTCAGCAAATAATTTATAATAATTAAAGTGTGCTGTTCCTTTCAAAATCACAATTCCTCAAGTTTTACCAAAAGTCACCCAAGTCTTGTGAAGATAAATCCTACCCAAATGTATTGATTTGTTATTATGACTATTGTTGAGGCTGAATTAATATGATCTAGCCTTTAATGATTTCAATTATACATTGTTATTACTGAAAATTGCTTGAGAACAATGTATTTGGTCTGTCATGGAAAAAGGGGTTATCAGAAGTTGCTATCATAAAATGAGATCATAAAATTGAGCATTTCAAGGTCAATAAAAAATCCATTGTTAAAATGATATATCATTTTGATGTTTCAGTCAGACAGATTTTCACATCTTGTCTGACCAGATGTCTGACACTTTCACATTTTAAATAAGTCTGCATGCATTATTAACATTTTCAAGTCACATAATAACAATAGAACAGAACAGAACAGAACAGAACAGAACATATCGTTTATTTTCGTCCAAGTGCATGGTTACACAATAAGGACAATATAACACAATACAACTAATACATATAATATATCTGACTCCTGATAAAACAATTTGGATGTGGGGGTTGGGGAGGGAGAGAGCAAGTCTCGTGAAATTAATAATAACTCATGAATTGTATACAAAAAGAGAAAAAAAATACAGTGATATCAATTTGCTTAAAGGTACATAAACAAAACAAGAACAAAAAAAAGAAAGAAGAAAGATAAATCTCCATCAATGTAAGTTATAATTATGATATAATAATAATAATAAGTATTTAATAATATTATTAACATATATAATTATAATGATATTAATATTTACACCATCATTATTGATCCTAATTATAATAACAAGTTGGAAAATGGAAAGACAAACAAAACAACTGTATAAGTTAAGAGTGCATGCATAAGAACCAAAAAATATGTCTGGAATAGAGTTGAAAAGAAATAAGTACATAGTACTTAAAGTTATTTATTTAATATGGCACATTTAATTGCATTAGCACCTCTGACTGTTAGTGCAAGTGTTGTAAATTGTGATTCTTATATAACAATGTGAAAAACTGATTAAATCAACACCTTGGGTAATGACAATGTAAGGAACAGATTAAGACTATTTAACACAAATTAATTTACGGTATACTTTAAGTTCATAAAAAGTCCAAACTGGCTGCTCCATGTGTTTGTTCAGTCTTTACTGTGAGGAAAATCAATCAAGTGATACTCATAAGTGACGGAATAAAAATTGTATGGAGCTTTATTGACCAATATTGAATAAATTACAAGAATTTTTATTTATGTGCTTAATATAAAAGTTTGTGGCCTTTTTGACTTGATACCACCTAAATAAACCCTTTTTCTTGAAATCTTGCATCCAACCCTCTTGCTCTCCAACATGTTTGAACCCAGCCTAAAGATTGGGGCATTTGAGTAAAACATGAAAGAAGCCATTTTCAAGAAAATAACAGTGACTTTACAAGGACAGTGTTTCATCAGATAGACCATCGTCCTTATCACAGTGTCATGTCAGATGCTAGGTTCTCAGGCAAACGACCAGTACTATAATTTTTACCGTTAATTTAACAATAAACAATGTTATTCCTTTTAGTTTTTGGCCATGAGCTATCCTCAGCGTGGTAACTGGTCGTCTATTTCTTGTTATAAACTATCAGTTTTTAACAAACGTCTCAACAGGGCGCCATCTTGGATTGTTTTTCCCAGATACGACCTTGACACCTAGAACTACCGCATACCGGTCGTCTATTTATATAGACGATTGTGGTACCAGTCTAATTTCGACGCGCTCTTGCTGTTGCATTTTTGACGTTGTTTGTTACGCTATCCCCATGACTCAAACGTTGTTTATTCTAATATGCAACATGCAAATGACGTAAGATTCGCACATGACGTAATTCTAAGGTCGTGTGACGTTTTTGCGGATTTTTAGAAATTTGGCGCGTCAAACAAATGAGCTATATAGAATACAACTAGACGTTATTTTATTTAACTGACACCCGGGCCGGTAACGTGTTTCTATGGTTACGTAAAGTTCCACTGTGATTAAGTTTGTAGATGTGGAAGAATGAAAGTGCCTGATTTGAATAGAAAACAAAATTATCTTTATCATAATACCAAATATAATAGGTGTTGTCAATGGAATAAAAAAATATGGCGCAAGTACACGTAATTTTTGAACAACCCTCGTATACGGAATAAACCAATATCTTTGAAATTTATACGGTTCTTAGAGATCGTTGAGTTGAGCTCACGGCCGGAATTTTAGAGCTCTAGACCGTCTGGAACCTATGAATCCTGGGGTCAGTCACTATGCGACGTAGCGAAAAAAAAACTAAGTGCAAAAACAATATAGACAATTGCTGGCGCTCGAACTTCGAGCCAAGATTAAGGGCCGCAAGATTAAGTGCGAACACGCAGAATCCCGATTAAACGTGTATTAGAAATAATCCAATATCTTTGAAATTTTCATGGTTCTTAAAGTTCGTAAAGTTGAGATCATGGCGGGAATTTCAGAGCTCTAGACCGTCGGGAACCTATGAATCGGGTGGTCACTCACTAACCAAAATAGCGAAACTGACTCTAACCAAAATAGCCAAAATGACTGTGCGAAAACGCAATCTCCCTAGTAAACATGTTTTCGGAATATTTTAATATCTTGAACGTACAAACGGCAAGCCGTCGAGTAAGAACGCAAGCGGAGAAACGTATAAATGTTTATTATGTTGGACAAAATGAGCGGACATGTAATTGTGACCGATGTGAAACACATAATACCGCAACGAAATATACTTTAATGTCTTTTGATGTATAATGAATTGTATGTCCGCATTCTATACCGCCTCATTTTGTTTGCTTATACAAAATGTTGAAATAACGTACTGAGGTCTTCATTGTGTCTTCACTGTACCCAGGTCTCTGCTGACCTCGAAACGCTCGTAGGTGACACAACTTGATCTCTTATTCGACTGTTGAAATTCTGCGCCTGTGCTAAATGTAAATGGTATTGAATTGAATAATAACATTTAACAGATATTGAATAATCGAAGTAAAGCCGACGCAGTTTTAACACGATTTATTGACTAGGGACAAAACAAAATAGCATACATTTTTAATGTATGGATGGCCAACAAGAACTTTGGGTGCCATAACTAATGGTTAAATAAGTTGAAAAAATGTTAATTGTCTTATATTCAATGAAAACATTTAACTAAATGTATTGCAATACTCGGAAACGAAATGATTCATTAACTGCCGGCTGATTTGGATTTGTCGCACATGCGATAAAATGCATATATTGAGGAATGGGTTAAATGATATTTGTTTAAAAAAAATGAAATATGCATATCAGAAGTTGCCACATTCAGAAAACACAGCCTCCCCAAGCAGCCAAGAAAGAAAGCAAGAAACCATTAGTGAGTATTGCTTTCAGAATAATTGTAAATACAAATTATGTCATTTATTAAGAATGGTTCAATTTAGTATGCCAGTCATTTACTTGACTTAAAAATTATTGTTCGCTATAAAAAAAGGCTTCTAGAACACGGAGGTTGAAATTATATTTATTCGTTAAAATATCTCAACTATTTGCTTCAAATATTTGACTTATTATTTGCACACTAGATTATAATATTTCTAACGTGTACCTCGAGTGTTTTATTCATGTTATATAATCAAGTAGTGTCTGCTATGAAATAACAACTAATACGAAACAGATCAGAAAAATATAATTCTACCAAAATCTGTGCTGAGTTTTGATGTCTAATGTCATACTTATCTACACATTAGTTTAGTAAAATGGAATTATGGAATGCTTCTTGAATGTCCACATAAACGAATGATATTTTGGGATAAAATAGAATCCACTCAGATCTGAACAGAAAATATAAATAAAAGTTAAATAAAATATATAACAAAGAAAATAATAGAAATACATGTACCCTAATTTCGGCAAAATGTGTAATTTAGTTCGGAGAGGAGAAATGTATAAAAATAAACAATTATTTGAGAAGAATAAGATGGACAAAACAAAAATAAAATGAATAACGCGATTTGACAGCAATGTTGAAAACTCTTTACTTCTTAAATTACAGTTTGTCAAACTAGTTCCGGTTAACCTATATATCCGTTGTGAAAAATATATTAAAAGCAATAATCTGAATTTTGTTCTTTTTTAACCAGCGAAGCTGGTTTTACTAATCACTATTCTGAAATCGGTATCAAACCAAAACGAGGCACTGGCAACCGGCTATTTACGCATTTCATAGTAATCAGAGCAAGCAAAGTAGTCCAAGTTTCCTGTTACGTGTTAAAGTTGGCTCGTGCCACGTTAGTATCGCTAAAAGAATACTTGACTGCTTCACTGCGCTGTCCCTAATTCAGAACACAATCGACAACAGAAAACCAATTTTATCTAGGGATTGTAGCCGCCAGGGATTCTTTAGCGAGCCACAAATGTGTTACCTTTAGGTAGAGATATAAACGATATTCCCGATGTTAGGATATTACAATAGCTTAATATTAATTCTTAAATATTTAATATATCTTTTTCTGCTAATTTGAAGCTCAAAATAAATGTGAAAACAAATTCTTTATTTTGTAATTTAAAAACATTTCAATATTGGACGTTTGTTCCGCTGCTAAACTGTTTGTTTCACGTTTTTTTTTAAATTTTAACATTAACAATAACGATAATGATAAATTTCCATCTTAGCATATTTTTCTTCAATTGTCCACTTAATGAAATAAATGCGCAAATGCTTTCACTTGAAATTTTCAAGACATATTGTGAACATTTCTTTATTATTTGATGATAGGCGTTCATGATTGTTGTAAATCACTGAACATGAAGCAATCATCATTGCTGAATATTTTTATATATTGGATTTCCACATATAAGCTTGAACAGTAAACAATAAGCTATTGAGATGTGTAAAATTTTACATATTAAAACTAGTATACCAGATATTATTCGTACAGAAATAGGGACATGTAAGATTTACAGATCTATGTATTGCTATTGCTACGAGCAAGCTCGGTACCTGTCCGGCTATCACGTACGTGGCAGGAGACACGTCGACAATAAGGCCATCAATGGTCCAAGGAACGGACTATGATTTGTTTCAGGAATAATGGATAATTTACATTTTTTCCAAAGGTGAAGATGTTTACTAGGTTTTCGTTTTCGATTAAGCTAGAGATGACAATTATTTTTGTTCGGAGTACATGAAATCATAGGCGCAGTAACACAATGAATATGCAAATGTCAGTGACGTCACAATTTCCCGCATTTTGAAGAAAGCCAAATAACAGTAAACGTACGTGTGAATATAGAGGACAAACCATGATGAAGCCTAAAATTAAAAACGACACATCTGTCTGCTGAAACTGATGTTATATGAATGGATTGTAAGCTAATGGACATTTATCCCATCTCCTTAACATCCAAAACTCAATGATATGTTTACGAATGTCTTAAATCTGGCATCTTTTTCTAATAATATGCTTCATGAAAAAAACCATCGAGTCCGTTATTATATACATCTTAATACGGTGGAAATTTATGGTATAAGCTATAGTAATTCATTTTTCTGAAATTGTCTTCAATTTTACATGTGTGTTATCTAGCATTAAATGTCAATGCTTTCGGCAATGTTATGACTCGGCTGTTTTATCTTAATATGTAGGATTCTCAATTCTATGATTTCCTTTACATGTTATTCACAATGAAGGAAACAATTATATACTTCTTATTTCAAATAAATGCACAATCATTCCCATCGATCGGGTCTCACTTTTTACATCATTTTTCGTGTTCATTCTGCCTTTGGGATGTCAGTACACAGATTTCACTATTATAATTTCTTGCTTAAAACCCTTTACTCAATATATACGCCTTTCATCACATAAGTGACCAGTTCAGGTCCCAGTCAGCTGGCACAATAGTGCCATCTGGTCTGGATCTAAAATTTGTGATAACTGGTCAGAAAAAAATGAATCTGAAAGCAAACATTTTAAATCCAAATCAGATCGCAAAGATGTGCCAGCTGATATGGATCTAAACTGTTCGCCCAAGCTATGAAGGTATATCTATGGAGTAAAGGTTTAACAGAAGCCTTCATCCAGATTATACATGAAAACCCTTATTTCCAATATCATATAGACAAGATGAAGGTATTTGCGAGTGAAACAAGTTCTTTTGCTTTTTCGTAAATGAATATATGTATGAGAATCATGGCACAGGTTATTCTGAAGAAGCAAAATCGCTTCGCTGGTTTTCTGTACTTTCAGCACTTTGATTTGTTTTATGCAAGAATATGTTGCCGATATTTTAGTCTCCGCACGTTTTTATTTTAGCAGTTATTAATAGAAACATTAAAAACGATTCCGGTTAATTCAATCAGTTCCGAATAAAAATCGAGGTACATCTCTCAAAGTGTTTTGATGTAAGATTTGGCAGCTGTGTAATGGTTTTGACAGACCAAATACATTTTCACGTTTTCTGTCTTAAGAATTCAAAATAATTCTGAATATAATGTACAAATACAAATACAAAGCATTTATATAGCGCAAAAAGTATACAATATTCGGTTGCGCTGTACAATATCAGAACAAAACATTACATACATACACACAAAATTAGCAATGACATTAAAGAAATGTTATATACACAATCTGATTTTAACAGCACTTTGTATAGTCACTCTAGAATATAGCATTTTAGGTACAGTCATTGACTAAGTGTAAAACTGCTTAAATAAGTATGTCTTAAGTTTTGACTTAAACTGATTTTCATTAGTAATCTCCTTCAAACAATTTGGTAAAGAATTCCACCACTGAGGGCCAGCAACTGCCAGAGATCTACCGGCAAGTTTAGTGTTTGTAATTGGAACATCAAAAAGATGACTTGATGACGACCTTAGTCTTTGTCTGTATTGATTTTTGGATGAGATAAACATGTCACAAAGGTATGAAGGTGCAGTGCCATTCACGACACGAAACACAATCACAATCACTTTAAACATAATTCTGGCACGAATCGGAAGCCAGTGTAGACCTCGAAGAATCTCGACACTAGATTGTTCATAGGTGGCCCCAGTAACAATGCGTGCAGCATGATTCCGTACACGTTGCAATTTGTCCAGTTGGTAGCTTGGAATATTAATGAAAAGTCCATTGCAAAAGTCCAGATGTGAATGTATCAGACCATGAACGAGTATTTCTGTAGATTTCTGAGTAAGATATTTTCTAATTGTCTTTAGATTTCTTAGTTGTATATTTGCTATTTGACACTTTCTGGTAATATGCTTATCAAAATTCAGAGTACTGGTCATCTGCACCCCCAAATCTCGAACAGTATCAACACAATTGACTTTGATCCCACCAACATTAACACTGGTTATGTTCAACTTGGACAGTTGTTGCCGTGTCCCATAAACAATTATTTCTGTTTTACTGTTATTCATTTTTAATTTAAACCTATTCATCCAGAGCACAATATCATTAAGGCAGTCGCTGACTTGTTGAATAACGACTGCTTCACTTTCAGTTTCACCAGCTCTAAATTTAAAGGCAACTTTATGGTCATCCGCGTATCCATATAGATCTGCTGGATACTTCTGTACTACTTTATTAAGGGCAGCTATATATAGGGTAAACAGTACCGGACCAGCACAAGAGCCCTGAGGGACACCGAATCTCAATGGTTCTGTATCCGATGCCGACCGCTCAATGACAACTTTCACTGTTCTGTTTGTTAAATACGACTCAATCCATTTCAATGGGATGCCTTGGATTAGAAAGTCTGCATGTAGAATTTTAAGCAATATTGGTACATCAATACGTAATAAATGTGTAATAAATAAAATAACACAACTGTGCAATAAGTAAGTTATTTTGATTAAAGTATTACCAAAAGCAGTAAAGTACTCAGGACATTAGAAATTCAATGGCAAAGCCTTCAGGTATTGCACAAAGTGCATCTGATACCACCTTAAATTATTTTTAGATTGGGAAGAAATGATAGAATCACATATTACACAAAACCACACGTCATCACGTTGAGCTGGCCATGGTGGAATGCTAGATACTGGTAACCCAGTAACTTCTAAGAACACTTTACCATCTTTCTATAGGATATTTATGAAGTAGGTCGTTAATGACCTTGGGACATGAACAATAGGCTAACAAACCACATCCTCACGCTTTAAAGTTCACATTTTATCGTTTATAATTCTAATTTTATCATTCGATAAAAAATCAACTCTGGAACCTACACTTCCTGCTGATTAAAAATTACCGATCCGGAATAAGTTTAAACGCTAGCCTCACAGAAACCGTCACAAACACAGAATGCAAATATTTATTCGCACAATTTTGCCTGCGATTGCAAAACCATGATAATACACACTATTGCAAATTACCACTTTTTTAACTTTAGGGCGATTTAAGCTTAGTTATACGATGGATGTCACGCTTAACTGCTACGCGTCGCTAAATTTTGCACACTAGCACATGCTATAGTCTTTGTCGATGCGGCTTATGACCAGAAGTTAACACTTTTTCAAAGGTAAAAGTTCGTCAACGTTTAGATCAAATGCTATTAATGGCGACTTAATTAACATTTTCACTCGTTTCACTGAAATATTTCTTTCATGGGAAAGGAAATATAAAAAAAAAAGTTAACCGGAACTGGTTCATAACCGGAACTGGTTGACAAACTGTAGCTTTGTTATAATATTTCTGTCATTTTGAAGATTGGTGGTTTCAATTTCCCAGATAAAATAGATTTGGATATTGTACAATCAATCCCAATGAAATACTTCCTGCTTTTCCTGCTTTTTAAAGTTTTGCCTTTGGCGTTGTCTGTAATTTGCAGGCCTTATATTCTAAGATCACGTCGTTTGGGATGGTCAAAAATGTACTGTTTATTGATGTAAATATTGAGATGCGCATAAACTGGGGCTATGCGCCGTGGGCTGTAATATGCATTTCCATTATTGTCCATGAACAGGCTCAATCAAACAGAGCCTGCAATAGTTTCATATTTATCGTGTTTGATGGCTTTCAAAGTTCCCTTTTCATCTATTTTTTTATTTTTAAATCTGATCATATTATCATCTAGTTCCTTTCGATCATCTTTATGTTTGAATATGTGGGAAATTTTTGTTTCTTTTTATGGCTATTACAGTACTGAAAATCCTGAAATTGACAATCGGATCGGAAGCGGACCGCAAACCGATCCCGTTAGGAGCTCAATGGAAGCGCAATCGAATTGGAAATAGAATGTAATGGAAACGAATCAATTGAAGCGTTTGGATCGTTTGGAGTGAAAAGACCGGAGCGTTTTGACCGGATCGGATCGGATCGTTTCTATTTATAATTTATCAGTTATATATAGTAGCGATCCGAAGCGCTTCGACCGACTTTAAACAAAGCTATTTTGACAATAAATTAATTGCGCTTTCTGTTTTGTCTGTTTCAAAGATATATTATAATAGAAAATGATGTGTATGCCATTCACATGCATAATAATATCGAAATTAAGTTCCATAAACGCTGTTCCAAATCAAAAGGGAAAGTATTTTTCCCTTTTGATTTCAGCGGTGAAAAACAAAACAGTAAACATTATTGTCACATTTGAATAATTTTATGAGCAAAGTTTCACAAGATTTAAAGACCATGATAATCGCGTTTACTCTATCTTACAGCATAAAGTATGCAAAGCGGTATGACATGTATATTCTCATAAAGTCATCAAAACTGCAATATTTCAGCGAACATTTACGGTGAAAAATTGTAAAGTTCTTTGGAGGTATTCTACATGTTTTGCTAAATCTACAGCGTATGTTTCAAAATACGCTGAAAAGTTTTATTAACTGCTTGATGTTGTATACAGTTCTAAAGCATTTACTGACTTGATTTACGCCAAACCGGCTCGATTCCTAAACATCTGAAATAAACATGAATCTCCCTTACATTGAGTGTAATTGTACGCTGAAATTTAAAATCTGCAATGTAATATTCATGAAACTGATGTAGAACCTTAATATGACGTCATTGAAGATCAATGATCACTGTACTTTCTAAGTTACCACGGTGTTTAAACAATAAAATTAAAAAAAACATACTGCAAATAAGAAAATGTCACAGAAATGAAAATTCAGCGCGAGATGCGTTATAAGAAATGACTAATGAAAATAGAGAGCGAAAAGACCGGAATCGGAAGAATCAGTTTAAGATTAACAATAGTTTGGGGAGCATTGTCTGCAGTGAAAAAAAAGAGTGCAATCGAATTGGAATAGGACCGCAATGGGACCTAAACGTCCCCAAAAACTACAGAAAAGGCATGTGATTTTTAATACCATTTAATTTAGTCATTGCAGTCCTATAGTCTATTGTAAAATTTACTCTGGATTAAATAACACGAACCTGACCGATAACTATTAAATATGCATGACGATGTCATTTGGGCGATACGTGGTACGATAAAAAGGTAAGATATACAATTCAAATTTGTCTTTTATTTACGTTATACGGCGATTTCTTGACGACAGGAATGAATAAGTGATCAGATCCTATAGTTCTTTGAGTTTTTATTAGGGCCGCTGTTGGGCAACTATAGAAAGAAGCAAAGCACCTGCTTACTAAGCTTAACAGTCCTAAACATCAAACGTTCACTGTAGTTTTGTGTAAATTGACATTGTTTTCAGTTATAAAATTTATTATCTACTATTTTGCAGAATTATTTATAAATTGAAGTTTTATGTTCGAAATATATATTACGTTTATATATCCTCAAATAAATATAATACTTTACAAATATATAGCGGGTTATTAGTAGTTTTACTAAATTTACTAAAATTCTTTTTTTGGAAAATTTAGGCAGTTTTAGCAAATCGCAGTCTGTCAATCCAGAAACTTCTTTCAGAAACAAATAAGCCTTACATATTATTGACTTTAAGTTGTATCACAGACTTACAATTAATTTAATTTGTTTTCCAGTTACTGATTTTTCAGTGAAAGTCGGATGATTTCCTTGAGAATAACATTTATCAGAGTTAATATTCTAAGATGTGTAGCACAATGCTTTTCTGTACCAAACTGGCAGTAAATGTGATTTTATTTCTGCTGACAGTTAATGAAATGTTTTTTTTTATACATTCATGTACGTATCATTCAAACAAATGACAGTAGAAAATTTCTATTCCTGTTTGTTGATAGTTTGATAGTTTTGCAAGTTCTCTTATCTCTCGACCACAAAACGTGTTTTCGTCTCACGTAATCTGATATTACATTAGACACTTGCAGATTGTTATAATAAATAATTTATCTCTCGGTTTATCATTACTGATTTCCTCAGATACATAAAACATCCATTTTACTGCTACATACAGTGTTGTTTGTGATCTGCAGGCTTTATATTCTCATATCCCCTCCGCCCATTTTTTTTCTCGTTTTTGGCAGGTCAATTTTTTATCTGTGGACATTATTACGCTGAACATGGAATGGTATTAATCAGAAAATACCGCGTTAGATCAAAATTGTACGCGTACAACCCAGTTAGCATTCAAATCAATGCGGAAAATTTTCCTTCTATGTCTATATGCCAGCGACGAGAATCCGTGTCGCAACTGTTCAAATAGTTTTTTTAAACCTTTTATATCTTAAAAATGCATACATGTACCTGAAATGCTAATTCCAATTAGAATCAATATATGTTCGTTTATAATGAAAAAACTTATAAACCTCCACACATGTCAACAGTTTTTAGGTTAAACGGCTAAAAGTGCTGAAATTTTCAAGTGGCAGTGAAAAAAATGGAATTTCAAGCAGTGCGATTTCCCCCACAGTTTGGATCCTAACTGCTTGAGACGTAACGGGCAAAAATCTATAAAAAGTCAGTTTGTAAAATGGGTCTGTACTTGGAGTGGAATTATTATGACTAGGAAATAAGTAACCTGCACTTAATTATTTATTTTTCAGCACTGCACTTAACCATAAGGAAGATCCGATCATTTTACTGCGAAAAAGTGTTTTGTTTGACAAAACATGTTTTGGGGCATGAATTTTAAATGGAATTCAATTTTGTTGAGATCGCAGAAAAAAACTAAATTTTTTGTCGAAATACGTACACAATAATGAAATTTCCTGCACTTTACCCTGAAAATTCGTTTTCATTCCTCGCCGATTCATTTTCCGTGTCCAAGGTAACTTTTGTTGCACTAGAGTTTATTCTCCATCTAGGTACATGTACCTCAAGATTGGGGAAAATTGATGGTAAGATGCAGTTTGATTGCCCACCCTGCAAACTCCATACTACAATTCTCACATATCCAACACTTCAGATAGATGGAATATCTTCTAAAAATAATATTTAAAATATTACTGCACTGCTGAAGAACTTGACCGCCATTTATTTTTTATGCTTAGATATATATTTGACTCTTTCACTGCGCATGTCTGTACTTCATCATTATTATTTATTTTCTGAAGAGTATCACAACCCGGAGTACGGGCGTGCATATATCTACCGTAGTCAAGTGACGATTTGTTTACTCAGGTTGGTTAATTCGTTGTGATTTCTGTTGTTTCTTTTTATCGAGATTTTCATATTTTTTATAAAAAAATGATAGAGTCGCTTTCAACTGGTCCAAAACTAACTGGATATCGTTAGAAATTAAATTAAATGTTATAAAGTCAGACATTTGAAAGTGAAACAGATGGTATATGTTATTTATGCTTAAAATGAAAACAAACTTATTATGTTCGAATACTGATCAGATAAATATTACAGAACAGTTGTCTTTACAAAATATTTGCAATCTGTTTTAAAAACGAAAGTTTGCATTTCTTTTGCTGTGTGTGGTAGGAGATCGAGCCATTTAAAAAGGAAGTACGGAACAAATCAATCCTGTATCTGTTCAATAACCTCTTTAGTTAAGTGACTTGTATATATTTGTATTGTTATATCTTTAACTAGATAACATAACGTTGTTGATAAGATTGCTATTCTACAGCGGAATTTCGTTTCCCGATTAAAAAAATTCTTTATTTTGATAGTGGTTGATCCAGTATAAATAATTATATAAAATCCTAAAGGAAGAATTATAAATACGCAGTATTAAGAGGTTGCAAAACCGTCAAAGAAACTATGATATATTTTCAATTATGTATACAATTCTTAAAAAATTTCTTGTACATTTAACTGTGTAGTAGATTTCGTATCAGCGGCCTCGGTAGCTCAATTGGTAGAGCGACGACACAGTAAGCCGGAGGTCCGAGGTTCGAAACCTGGTCGGTGCTTCTCTTTCCAGCCCAAATCTGCTCGCATCGCCAAAATGTAGTCGATTCGTGGGTTCGGTTGAGGTTGACCGAGTCACGGAGCACGGAGCCACTGTGCTTGAGACCTTCTTAACTCACATTTGATTGTTCGGCCGTGCCCCAACTTGTAGCAAGCCGAATTAAATTCTGTTGACTAACTGTGATTGTTAACTTTGGGTCAAATTAAATAATTATATTCATTATATTACAAGTGCTTGTAAGCTCTATTTCTATTTTGAAAGATTTGAGGAATAAAAAGTGAAAATACCGACAATTTGTTTTGATTTCTAAAGAATTCCTCTCGACGTACCCTGCGTCGAACCTGAGGGTCCGTAGTCAGCCGGCGGGATTCGAACCAAACCCACGAATCGGCCACATTGGCGCTGCGAGCAGGGCGATTACCCTTGGAGCTCTTACGGGCGAAGCACGTTTGGCTGGGGTATTCGACTCGAACTTGGGCAGAAACGTGTACATTTCCATGTAAGTTGGAAATGTTTCGTATAAATGGGGAGGAAATGTAGAAGATTTCGTACCAGCGGTCTCGGTAGCTCAATTGGTAGAGCGACGACACGGTAAGCCGGAGGTCCGAGGTTCGAATCCTGGTCGAGGCTACTCTTTCCTACCCAAATCTGCCACAACTGTAATAATTTGTTAAAATGGTCTTCGATTTGACCTTTAATCTTTTAAATATTGTGTGAGCTAAAATGCATTTTTTGCTGAAAGAGGTCAAGCAACCAGAAACTAGTTTGAATTACTTTTTCTGGATTTATATGAACCCTCCTCAAGAACAAAATCACTAAACTGCATTAATAATCAAACATATAAAAAAATCAATGAAGATCAAAACGACATTGAGTTATTTATTCCCATACAGCACAGTTTTTTTTCAAACCCTAGCTCTCTTGACATAGGGAAGAATCGAAAATATGCTACGTGTATTATACTTATGCATAATGTGTTCTTATTTGTTGATCAAATCGCAGTGCAAGTGTGAGGTTTGTACAGTCTTAAACTTAATTTAAACCCACAGCCGTTGACCGTTATAAGACTGAAATCACTCTTGTTCTGATGACATATGGTGACTTTTTTGTGGTGTCTTTTTGAAATTTAGTTTTTAGACTTATGCTCTCGTTGCCTCTCAACATTTTGACTGTGTGGCCGGATGTGTTGTCAGAATATACTCTTGGTCAGCCTTTTAACCTTTTTGTAGCCACCACTGCTCGCCAACGGTGGGAGGATGGCAACATCTGTGACGATCAGCCAATCATTTCAGGACGAACTAAAAGAACTGATATATGATGTTGAACATGGCTCCGATGAATACTATGAAGATGTCGTTAAATGTCTTGCTCCAAATGATAGCAAGGTAATGTCCGGTATCATGTGTTCTAAATTTGACTACCGCTCGGAATTTTAAAAGAGTTCTGAATGGAAATAAACATTATTTAATATAGCTGTCCCTTCTAATTCTAATTAAAATACAAAATTGTTATAAAAATCCGAAATGCAATGTCAAAAAAATTCGTCTTTAATTACAAAGGCGTATTTTGAAAATGCATATTGAGATAGCTTAAAATAGTCTTATAACCGAATACAGCAGTCTTTTTCTGTTAACAAAAATTATGCCCAACCACAAAATGTTTAAAATAAATTACAGATTGTTAATCTATATTTATATGATATATATCATATTAGGCATCTTTATGGAGTTCTAAAAAGAAAAGCTACATAATATTCAACAGCGCTCTGCAAGCTTTGTGATTAACCATCTACACTCCCTCACTTCTTTGTTAATGGCGCTAAGCCATCTTCTTTTCACGTTTATGATTCTGTTTTCAACTTTATTTCAAATTGTTAAGGCATGCAATCAGATTGTACTGTAACTTATCGATAACTCGATTCACATGACATAAAAATAATTTAATTAATTATATAAATGGATATACCAAATAAAATTTTTCACAATTGATAGCTTTTCTAAAATTTCTAATTGGAATGAGATCAAGGTCAATAAACGTTCTTCAGAACGAACATTTATAAAGATCATATTTAACTATAAACAAGTTTACTAAATTGTTAAACATCATATGGCGTTCCCACAGCGTTTTACGGCGTTTCGGAACATTTTGAGAACGCCGCGGGAACGCCGTCCTAGTGTGACAGTAGTTTTAGTAAGCAAAACATAATTACACGTAATTAAAAACTTTAATTTGATATGAATGAAAAAATCCTACGAAAGAATGATTGCTTATTTGGAGTTATTTCACTGGGACAACTTGTACTTGTTTGGTGATACGATAACCTGTTTGGGCAAGTGTGAGGTTGGTGCACTCTAGAACCTGGTTTTAACCCCCAGTGGCAATCTGTTGTGCCACTGACCGTTCCAAGGCGGTAACCCCAAGGGTTCTCTTGTTCGTTATTTTTTTGTGGCGTTCTATTCGAAATGACATACTTATAACAAGTCAAGTCAAATTCAAAGAATTTATTAGCATATTCAAAATGAACATTGCTAAATAACATACATAATTTATGGCATGTCGTGGAAATAAATACATGGCAAGAATGAAAGAAAAAAAAAAAAACAACACAATATGGGAAAACAAACAAACAGAAATGTAAGGTAAACTATAAGATCTATTTTGTTTTTTTGTAACATTATAATATTAATATCGGAGAAAAGTGTGTGTAATAAAGTGGGAAAAAAACCTTTTAATTAGTTTTCAGTAAAATTCAAACGTTTCTTTTATTGGTTGCTAGTGATAAGTACATAGCAAGATTATACAATATCTTTTCATTAGTACATGACAAAAGATTTATAAATTTATTCATATTTGGCCAGTGCCTATAGTATTTTAGTAAATATTTAATCCTAAAATCTCTATACAGAGGGCATACTACAGTAACAAAAAGTGGTACTCATTTTCTATTACTTTCATGTTACATTTGGTACATAGCCTATTTTCTCTGCTAATATTCCTATATCTACATTCTTCAATATTAAGTTTGTGTGCGGAACATCTAAATCTAGTCAAAATAATTCTAAGTTTTTTGTTATTTATACATTTGATGTAAGGTTCTAAGTTGAAATTGTGTTTAAACGTTACATAACAATCAAGTTTTGGTGAATTTCTTAAATTTTCATACCAACTTTGAAGGTAAATATCAAATAGTCGCCTAACAACGGTATCAATTTGTAACTGAGAAACGATATTCAATTCAAACAAGTATGAGAATCCAAGACTATCCAAAAGCTGCTTTACATTTACGCTCCAATAATTGGTATATAAATCGACATTTTCCGGTCTATTTCCCTTTTTACAAATCATAACGAAACTTTTGTCGGTATTTACTGTAATTCCCGACATAGTACAATAATTATGTAACTTATCTAATAATTATTGTAATCCTTCTTTAGTATAAGAAAATAGCACTGTATCATCGGCGAACAACAATAAGTATATTTTTAATTCTTCAATACTAACAGCATCAATATTGTCAGAAGAGATATAAATTTCCATATCATTTATGAAAAACAAAAATAAGAGTGGAGATAGAGGCTCGCCTTGTTTCAAACCCATATGACTCTCAAAGAAATCAGTATATTCTGAGTTTACACGGACACACGATTTAACAGATTCATATATTTTTCGCAACATATTAACAATTTTCGTAGAAGCACCATATTGCATTCATTTATACCATATTCTGTTACGATATACAACATCAAAAGCCTTTTTGAAGTCAATAAATGCACAATATAATTTACGTTTATAATTATGAATAACCTTATTAATTATAGAGAACAATACAAAAATACAGTCTACAGTACTTTTCTTGCTTCTAAAACCATACTGACAATCTGTTAAAAGATTAACATCTTCTGACCATTTACGTAATCTAGTATCAAGCAAAAACGAGAAAATTTTTGAAAATATTGTAACAGAACTGGGCATTAATTGTGCAGGAACATTTTCTGGACTCAAACCTTAAATCCTGTGAGTGGGCATGAACCAACAAACAAACGTATCTAGAACATTTTATAAATTTATTATTCGTTTAGAGCTACTGTATCGCTGAATATTTGCGTGAAAAGAAATATCTAGATCCGTGATAATGCTTTTTCGTTTACGTTAAATAAAGTTACAAAATGTTAGTAAAAGTTAGTAATATTTCATCAAAGTTAGGATTCGTTGAAATGTCTCCAAAGTCACAAATAAAAATGTATATTTACATCTCCTTGTCCATCTTGAACTGTTAGTGCTGTTAGTTAATATAATAGTATATAGAATTTTGACGATTAATTTAGAGAAATTTCGAATGTGTTCCAAATGGTGTCCGAAAGAAAAAGGCTGATCTTTCTTCAAGCGCTTTGCTTTTGTTGAACTTCGCGCGAGCTAAACTTCGTTTCCCCGGGATACGCGTGAAGCTAGCCCAATCAAATCACAGAAACGGCATTATGGCGAGAGATTTATTCCTTCAGCCAATCAGATTACTCGCAGCTACCAATCAGAAAAGACTTCCATTGCAAGTCGCACACATCAAAGTAGTAAGCGTACGCACGCAATATAACCCGATTCTTTAATCCTGTATTTAACCATATTTGACGTAACTTGAAAGGTCCCATTTGTCCGGATGAATTAGTGCATTAAGAACCGTAATTTAAGGACCGGGATTTAGCCTCAACGTAGTTATTTTCATGCGAAGGTTATTTCATATGACGCACCTGACTTCCGTTATGAGCCCGGCAGTATTCGAAACTTGACAGAATATTTATCTTTATTCGGATAAACAATGACAGCTACATCGTTGAGGGCCTTGATATACAAGTATATATCTTTCCCTTTATTGTTATACGATTTAAAACTAATATGCAAAGTAAATCAGCTGTGTAGACTGTAATGTTACATGTTTTCGTGGCTTTACTTCCGGGTTGAAAATGCAGCTGAAACTCCTTTTATTTCTCGTTCCAAGGTATCAGGAATCAGTTACATTAGTGTATGAGCTTGTCTTCAATAAGAATCACAATATCCAGGATGGATTTGATAGATAAAAGCCCACTTGATAGAAATTTCTAACCAAGTATTAGCTTTTAGATAGCAGGTACCATAGGTAGTGTAAGCAATATCACCATTGAACCCACACTTGACGCATAATGCTATCTTGCAGGCGTAAAATACATCATTGACAATTACCTTCTATTACACTTCCCCCTCCCTTGTAAAAATAATCCTCCTGGATTATCTTAGCATTTACCAGGTTTTCTACTACTATAAAAAATAAATATTCATATCAGGAATCGCTACACTCAAAAACACCGTCCCTGATCCAGTATCAATTTACAAAGGACATACGTAATGATGCAATATCAGTTTAATAACTGAGTTTGTACATATACACGTGTAAACTTGAAAATAACAATATTTAACAGCAAACTATTTTATAACTATTTCTCAAATTGTTCAGTCACAAAATCTACCTAACCACAGACAACTTCAGTTTTTAAAATAGTTTAAACTTTGATCTTAATATTTTTAGATTCAAGAAAATCTACTATCTCGTCAGTGTCCGTCCACCTATCTGCCTTTTCTAGAGTCTTCAGGATAGACCAAGATTGTCTACTATCACTTATATCACCTCGTACTATCCCGCGCAAGAAGTTCAAATTGTACTGCCTAATCTTATCAGGTACTTTCTCTTCCTCAGTCTGACCAGCCAGAGGTTTCTCCTGACCCTCAAGCATAAGAAACATGTATTTATCTACTAACAACTTCTTGGGAAGCTTCGGAAACTCCTCAGAAGAACCCCTCTCCAACGTCAACGCCATCTGTTCCATTGCGAACAGTCTTAGTTCAGGGCTCAGAGCTCTCCAGTTGCTAGGTGGCCAACAGATAATTTTCTCATCTTTCAGTTCAATTTGCAATGTCCTGGACCAAATGCGCCTGGCAGGAGGACATAACGGCATCGCTCCTCTACTTAAAATTCGAATAGCGCGATCACGCAGGCTCTTAGAATCAGCAGTTGGTGCCACGTCAGAACTCGTGCTAGGGGTACTGGAATTCGAGCTGGAAGAACTTGAAGAATCTGTTGTCTCTCTATCTTTCTCATCTAAAGCACAACCTTGGTCAACTTCTTCTTCCTCTGTTAACTCAATATTGTCTATATAATTGTCTAGTTCGTCCTCTAGTCTTTTCGCCTTTGCTGGTGTTTCACAGCCTTCACTTTCATTGTTCTTCCTTTTCACTGAATTATGAGTTTGGTGTGTATCTGAAATTTCACTTTCTATGTCTTCAGTTTGGTTTGTGGTTTTATCTTTTATTGTTTCTTTTTCATTGTCCGTGTCCTTTCGTTTATCACTGCCAGTTTCAATTTCTTGACTTAAATCACTACTATCAGCTTCTTTCTCCTTTCTCAAGTCTTCCCTAGGTCTTTCAGTCTCACTTTCTTCTCTACTATATCTTTCTTTTTCTTTCCTTTCACCTTTGCTTCTCGAATCACTATTTCCCATTCTCGTTCTATCCCTCTCATTTTCAGTCCTGTTGTATGTCTTTTGCCGTTTAGATGCACTATTTTCGGTATCTTTACTTGTATATGTTCTTTCCTTACTCTCTTTGTCTTTATCTCCTCTTCTAGTTTCACCACCTTCCTTGTTAACTCTTCCCAAATCACTAAAACTTCTATCTCTGTCACAACCTTCTTCACTTCTACTACGTCTATGTAAATTCCCGTGCTTGTTCCAGTTTTCCACTTTTCTCTTGTCATTTGTCACACGTTGCACTTTTCTTCTATCACTGTCTCCTAAGCTTCGATCTCTATCATTCTCCTTCAGTTCTCTACTATGTCTGAACTACTTGTCCCTTTATTTGTTACCGTGCGCCCAACACTTTTCTCCCTAGAACCAGATTGACCTCTTTTCTTCTTACGTGAAACCTCAAAACCCTCCTTCCAACCGTCTAACCATATACTCATTCTCTCTTCTTTATTTTCGAAACTCTCGGCCCACTTTCTTACAGCAGATCTCAGTTTACGTGCATCCTCATGATCATAATCCGTTACTTCAGCAGTGATCGTGGCATAATCCATTGGAAAGCGAGCGATATAGAAAGCATTCTTTGCTGTTAGTTGTGGCCTTGGAACGAAGACTTCTGTGTGTATTTTGTCGACATGATAACTGAGGTCGGCTACCCGCGTGAAGTATCTGTCTTTACCTAGACACCAAGGACAAAGGACGGTAAGGCGTCTGTGGGCAGCAGATGAAAGGTGTCTGTTCAGGTCTGTCTTGTTACGGAAAAGCGCCTCACAAAGCCAGCATATCTCCCTTCAAATAAAAGAAAGAGAGCTCATAAGTTTCAAGAATAGATACATACCCTCTCACAGGATCTCTACAGGAGCTAAAGTTGTTTTATTTTTCTTAAGGACAGGGCCGAATGTACACGATTCCGCGTTATCGATATCGGAATGCTGCTTCTGTATACCGTCCTTCAAATTTTTATATTTATCACGCGCTTATTTCCCGTTAACAGTTATTTTGTTATTTGTGTATTTGTTACACCTTGTAGTTTTATACATTTTTTGTACACATGTGTTTTATAAACATTTTAAATAAGTTAGCTTATATAACGTCAACTTTTCGCAAATAATAAGTTAAGTAATGCGACTGTGATGTTCTCTGCTCACCACTGGACACATATTATCATAGAAAGCATTTAATTTGTTACTTTGTCGGCCCATGAAATAACTTTTTGGCCGCGATACGGACAAAGCCTATCAATATGGTAAGCCTTAGGTTTGCCTTTACTGGTCCTCTTCACTAAACATACTAGATCATCAAGAACCCGTGTCACAACAAATGGTCCTTTCCACTTGTTTGTCAACTTTGAACTAACCCCAACCTTTCTAACAGGGTCATACAACCACACAAGTTGGCCTGTATTGTATTTTACTCTCTTAGCATTGCTATCATAGTGCTTCTTTTGGTACTTAGTTGCCGACCCTAAGTTTTGTCGTGCGCGATCATGGATCTCAACAAGTTTGTCATGTAGGTCTTCAACATATTCATCAATATCATCATGTTCTTCCTGCTTACAAGGTCGCGCAGTTACAGCTTGCATAGGTAATATCACTTCGCGCCCATACAGCATTTTGTTTGCACTTATTTTTGTGCTACTTTGTGGGGTAGATCTATATGCTAACATGACCTGTTGCAAATATACGTCCCAATCATATTGATTTGTCTGGCAATACGGTTTCAGCATCGCTATCAAAGTCCGGTTACTCCTCTCACATAAACCATTAGATTGGGGCCTCAGAGGTGTTGCGTGTGTCCTCTCGATCCCTAGCATTTCACACAAATTCGCCATGAGCTTGGATTCGAAGCATCTACCCTGATCAGAGTGTATCTGTAGTGGAACTCCGAACCGACAAATAAAATTGTCCATAAATGCCCTTGCTACAGTTCTGGCCTCAATATCTGGCATTGCTACACTTTCTGTCCATTTTGTGAACCAATCACAAATAACAAGTACATATCTATTCCCTCCTCGTGTGAGTGGAAGTGGTCCCAATATGTCCATCATAACTCTTTCCATAGCTTCTCCAACGTAGTATTCTCCAAGAGGTGCCTTGTTAGAGTTTCTCGATAATTTCATGGATGTACATTGATCACATTGTCTGCAATATCTTTTTACGCTTTCTGTTACACCAGGCCAATAAAATGCCTGTCTTATGCGATTCAAGGTCTTTTCGAAACCAAGGTGAGCATCAGTTGGGATGTCATGATGATACTTCATAACTTCCTGTTGTTTGTCTTTTGGTGTAACCAGTTGGTGCAATTGATCGCCATCATCCGTTTCGAATTCTCGATAAAGCAAACCTCCTATAATCCTGAGTCTGTCCCATTGGCGCCATAGAGTTTTTAGTTCAGAAGTGCCTGCTGAAACATCAGCCCAATTTAGTTTTGGTCTGCCGTCCTGCAGAGTCAACTTGACACGGCCTATGTTAACGTCTCGATTCTGGCTTGTGGACAAGTCAATAGGGTCCCATCCATTTAAGAGTACCTGGTTGTTTGTTAACTCTGATGACGTTCCCTGTGCTTGACTTCTTGTTACAACCCTGATTACCTCAGCCTCATTGTCTTCAGCCGTATTTTTGGAGGCTTCGAAGTTCTCTTGAAGATCTTGTTGATGTTTACAAGATTTACAAGGTCGTCTTGAAAGAGCATCGGCATTTGCGTGGCTTCTTCCACTTCTATGTACGACAGTCAAACTGTACGTGTTTAATTCCTGAAGCCATCGGGCTACTTGTCCCGTGGGGACTTTGAGAGTCCTCATCCAGCTGACGGCAGCATTATCTGTCCTCAGTAATACTTCCTGTCCATACAGATAGCTATGAAAGTGTTTAAGGGCGGTTACTACTGCAAGCAGCTCTTTCCTTGTAATGCAGTATGCCCGTTCATGAACATTCAGGGATTTACTCATGTAGGCAATCACCCTCTCTTTACCATCTTGGACCTGGGCCAATATTGCTCCTGAAGCAAAGTCTGAAGAATCTGTATCAAGAATGAATTTCAAGCCAAGTACCGGATATGCAAGTATCGGTGCCGTTGTTAGCGCTTGCTTTAATATGTCAAACGATTTCTGGCAGTTTTCTGTCCAGCTGAACCGACAGTGTTTCTCGCAAAGTTTGTGTAGCGGTCTTGCTAAATCTGAAAACCCTTGTATAAACTTTCTGTAATACGATGCTAACCCTAAAAAGCTACGGACTTCCTTGCTGTTCTTTGGAGTCGGCCATTCTTTAACTGCTTTAACCTTCTCAGGGTCTGTTTCAATACCGTTTTCTGAGACGACATGACCAAGGAATTTTGCTGATTTCTGAAAGAAAGTACATTTGGACGGCTTTAACTTTAGCTTAGCTTCACGAAGACGCTGAAAGACGTGCTCTAAGCGTTCTAAACATTGGTCCTCTGACTCCCCGGGTGTAATTATGTCATCCATGTACAATAAAGACTCGACCCACTGCATTCCCCTGAGAACATTCTCCATCAGTCTCTGAAAGGTAGACGGTGAATTTACCAAGCCGAAGGGCATTACACGGAAGTGAAATAATCCTTGACTACTTGTTGAGAAGGCGGTCTTTAGTTTATCCTGAGGGTCCATCTCGATCTGCCAAAATCCACTACAGAGGTCCATACAGTTAAACCACCTAGAACCAGAGAGGGCATCGAGGCAGTCATCAACTCTTGGTATGGGATATGCATCTTGGACGGTGATTTCGTTTAACCTACGATAATCCACACAAAACCTTGTTGAACCATCCTTCTTTGACACTAGAACTATTGGCGATGACCATGGACTATTCGATGGTTCTATCACACCCCTTTCTAACATCTTTTGAACCTCTTGCTTTTCTAGTTCTCTTTTTCCATATGGTTGCCTTCTCACTTGCTGGCGAATAGGTGGTGCAGTTCCCGTGTTTATTTTGTGTTGTACCATATTTGTACATCCTACATCACTCGAATCTATCGCAAATACATCAGCGTATTTATTAAGCAATAAAGCAAACTTTTCCTTATGTTCCTTATCAAGATTTGCTGCACCTGTATTTTACATGTCTATCAAATGTTCAGGCAGTAACGCTATATTTGATTTTAAATTACATCTGTCAACTTCATCTTCGCTGCCTTTTGCAGCTGCGCAGACTTCAACTACTGTCTCTTTATCTGTTTCCATACTCTCAAAGATTGGGTGACATTGTCCTAATGCCTGTCCATCTTCAAACGTTACATCTTCACAACTATTATTGACTACACCTATAAATGTTTCCTCAACATGAGGATCGATAATCCCTTCGATTATCCTAATATCCTGCGCAACATGGGTTTCATTATCCAGTTCTTCAATATAAACCGTATCAGGAAGTTCTTCTGCGTTTGGTATTTTCACAGAAACTAACGAGTATGTATTGGCTGGAAGTTTGATATTTTCCTTTACCGTTAGTCTACATGCTCTATTCTCACCGTGCCCTGTGTGATATTTAATGATTTTGCCACACTTAGTGCTGAGTTCGTTCGACTCTAAGTCCCATCTTCTTATATGCTTCGAAAAGAAATCTTGTCCTAGTATCCCTTCAACCGATATATCGCACACAATAACTTTCAAAGCAAGTACAAAAGTTCCCAACTTTAATTCAATCTCTGTATGTCCAAAAATGTGTATCAATTTGCCGTCAACACCTTTCACGGTAACATCGTGATGCTGCAATAGCAATGTTTGCTCACCATCACATCTTTCAAAACTTTCCTTTGAAGTAAGAGAAGATGTGGCGCCACTGTCGAGCAGAAAGTTTATAGTGTTCGTTCCCGTTACACCAGTAACATACAATCCGTTATCCCAGGAGCCGTTTGTATTACCAACACTACCGATTGTCATCTCTGCTCCCTTAGTTACAACTGAAGTGTGAATGTGGTTAGGTCGATTTTTACTCTCTCCCGTCACACCACGACCTATTGACGTGACGGATTGAAGTTTTCCTGCTGCTTAGGAATCTTCTTGTCTTGCCTATTTCTGTCGGGACATTGCCGACTGAAGTGACCCTTTTCCCCACAAGAATAACATACTTTTTCTTTCACTCTTGTGTTTCCTTGTTTCTCTAATCTATCAATACGTTCCTCCAGCCTGCCTATTATGCCTTTAATCTCCTCAATATATTTGGGGCGTGTGGTATTATTTGCTTGTTCTTTCTTATTATTTTCAAATCTTCCTCGGATATGAGACACTTCTTCATTAGCTCGTGCATTTCCTAACACGTCTTCATACCGTTCAACTATTTCTACGGCATCTCTAATACTTCTACAATCATTGTCCATCAACCGGCATCTCATCTCCGGTGATACGTTCTGATAAAAATGCTGCAATGCAAGCATCTCTTGTGCCTCGGAATCAAGATTCTGGTAGGCCTTCTGTGCATTTAGACGAACATCATCGCCAAATGAGGCAATAGGCTCATTCTTTCCGCGTGTTCTGCTCTGCATCTTTGACAACCACCGTGTTTGTTGTCTCCTGCTACCGAATCTTTGTTCTAGTCTCAAGGTTAACATTTCATATGATCGTTTTTCGGGTGCAGGCAAGGAGTCATAAAATAATCTAGCCCTTTGTTTCAATGAAGTTGCCAAATATAACAACTTTTCTTTCCCTGACCACATAGCCAGTGTTAAATCCTTTTCTAAGAAAAGATTTTATTATTATATATATTTATTTTGCGGGACGTCGTGTACGACGTCGGCGCGGAATTATGAAAATATAATTGGAATTTGGCGCCACGTCGTACGCTGACGTCCTGCAGACGTCTGACGTCGTTTCCGCCCTGCTGTTATTCAGTTGTTTACGTTAAGGAACTTGGGTAGGGTAGACATCAAAATCGGTAAGAGAAGTTTTTATTTTTTAAACAGTTTACTTATTTCATTTTCATCAGTTATTGTAATTACCGGTAGATTTATCAGTTACATATTTATTTCGGCATTTGGTATTTATTTATGTAATATTTTTGTATTTATAAACAATGGTAATATTAAATGCTAATCATTATAGATCTAATATGTAATAATATATGTTATATTTGTGAATATTTGAATGAATGTGTGTTATTTTATATTTTGTATATTTTAGAGAATCGGCATACATGTAGTTACGGCATAATATAGAAAAAATAAAGAAAGACAGCCGCATCTCTCGTTTGTCGTTGAGCCCGAGTCCCTTACAATTCTCGATTAGTCTGCAGAGAAGAATAACATCGAGAGAAAAGAATGGAATACTCCATCTTGAAACACGCTCGTTCTTCGTGTCTTGGACAGCTGACTAAAACGTACAATGAGTTAGAAAGACAGATGATCTCACGTGACAATGTAAGTAACGTGAAGGATATTTACAAGAAGCTGAATGAACGATTTGAAAGCTTTAAGCAGGCTCACACCGAGTGTATAGATCATTGCCAGAATACAGATGAAATTGAAAATCTACAGACAAGTTATCACGCAAGTGAAAAGAACTATATGGAATTCCAGGAGCGTTACAACCAGTGGATAACTGATGAAGTATCTCCTGAAGATTGCGATCGTAGTTCTGTGGGTGGCGACAGCGTACATACTGTGTCATCTACGACTTCGTCTTCAAGGTCAAGGTTGGCAAAAGCAAAACTTAAGAAGCTTAAAGCGGCACGCAAGTTAAAGATGATTAACGAAATGCACGAAATCGATCTCAAGAAACGGGACTTAGAACGTAAAGCGCGGTTGTTAGAACAACAGTCAGAAATTGAAGACGCTGAGCTTGAAGAGCAGGTATGGCAAGCTGTCGTGGACGAGGAAACAAGTACATCTTCTGCGGGCATGGCTTCCGCTCGAGTGGGTGACTGCGCGATGGGCCTTATTTCCGATCGTGTTGGCGATAGCGTGACGGGACTGACTTCCGGTCGAGTGGGTAACGGTGTGTTTGATCTTACATCCGGTCGTGTTGGCGACGGCGTGATGGGTCTTGCTTCAGGACGAGTGGGTGACGGCGTGACGGGCCTGACTTCCGGTTGCGTTGGTGACGGCGTGAAGAACCTAGGTTCCGGTCGAGTGGTTGACGGCGTGACGGAACCGATTTCCGGTCAAGTATACAGTGAAACAGAAGAACAAAGGAACGGTAACATAGTAAAGAACATTGATTTAGCCTTTCAGACTCTGGGAAATGCATTGCACGAAGGTTTCAATCTTCCAAAACCAGAGCTGTTAACATTTAATGGAAAGCCGGTTGATTACAGTAAGTTCATAAAGAATTTTGAAACAAACATAGAATGTCGTGTGACCGATGATCGTATGAAATTAAGTTATCTGATTCAGTACTGCGAAGGTGAGGCTAAACTTTGCATTGAGGACTGTGTCTTGCTTGAACCAAGCGAAGGTTACAAACGTGCCCGTTCCATTCTTTACTCACGGTATGGCAGACCGCATCTGATTGCTAGATCATATATTGATAAGCTTATTAAAGGTCCTCAGCTTCGAGCATCTGACATTGATGAGTTGTTGCGCCTTTCCCTTGATATGCAAAAATGTGATATAACATTGTCACAGCTGGGTTTTGCATCAGATGTTGATAATTCTGAGAATCTCAGACAAATTGTAAAACGTTTACCAATTCATATGAGAACAAAATGGGTTGAAATAGCTCACTCTATCAGTGAATCTGGCAGAGAACCACGTTTTAGAGATCTTACCAAGTTTGTTGATGAGAAGTCACGCATAGCAAGTTCAGTTTATGGAATAGATCTTGTTAAAGAAAGTAGCCGTAAAACCGAGGTCATGGGTTCGAACCAAAGACGCTCTGAACAAAGTCAGAGCCAGAATATGTCTAAAGGCAGAGTGACCACTCTTACCACTCAGAGTGATAGTTCAGACAAATCTAGGAAATGTTATTGGTGTTCAGGGTCATGTTACGACTTAGCACAATGTAAGAAGTTTAAGTCTATGAATTTAGATGAAAGATCAAACCTTGTTAGGAAGCTTAAGCTCTGTTACAATTGTTTGAAAGGAAAGCATTTTTCAAGTAATTGTAGAAAACCAAAATCATGTACAGTTTCTGATTGCATGCAAAAACATCATTATTTGTTACATAGCTGGGTTAATAGAGAAGCTAATCACACAGCTACGCAACCTTCAATTAACTGTGCGTCCACAAATGAGTCATTAGGGAAAACTTGTTTGGGTATCATACCAGTGACTGTAATAGGTGAGTATGGAACAGCATGTCAAACCTATGCCCTACTCGACGATGGTGCCGACAAAACCTTATGCGATGATCGTCTACTGAAGAAGTTAAAAGTGCCTGGTAGACCCGTTACCTTTAACATCTCGACGATAAGCTCCGCAAAGAATGCAGTCAGCGGACAGGAAGTTGACTTAAATGTGCAATCAGCTTCCGGAGGAGACCAAGTGAAGCTTAGTCGTGTATGGTCAGTGAAGAAGTTACCCATATCAACAAGATCAGGCGCTAGCTCAGTAGACATTCGACGACTGCCATACCTGTCAGACCTGAACTTACCATGTATCGGCGATGGTGACGTCATGTTGCTAATAGGAACCGACTCACCAGAATCCCACATTCCTATTGAGGTACGCACCCGAAATTTTAATGAACCATACGCAGTACGGACACGTCTTGGCTGGACAGTTAGGGGACCAATCCCTTCAACTTCCGAGACTGGTTCTTCCAGTGATGCCAACGTCCATTTTATTCAAGCCAGTGACGTCATGCTAGACAAAGGTCTTAAGCATAATATGTGGACATCAGGCTTCGATGATAAAATACGACATGAAAAACAGTCAATGTCAGTTAAGTATAATAGCTCACCGTATATTATAGAATCAAAACTTATTCGTGAAGACAGTCACGATCTCGATGAACTCCCGTGTTTACAGGGCCCGGAGTTTGTTATGCCAGAAGAAACAGCTTTGCCGGTTGGTCCGCCAGTACCGGAAGTAGCCGGTGATGACAGCGAAGTAAAGAAAGAGGTCGCGATTAATATGATCACGTCGGCTTCAAAACATGAGGACTTAATAGCGCGTTACTCAGATTGGACCAGACTTCAACGAGCTTTTGCATGGCTGTTAAGGTTTAAAAACTACTGCCGTGTTCGTTACCTGAAACACAAAGTTGACTTAGGCACCGGTGAATTGACAGTCACTGAAATACGGAAGGCAACACGAGCCATACTGGTGTTTGTGCAAGAAAATCACTTTGCCAAAGAATTGAACGCGTTGAAAAGAAATGATCCCGTAAATAGAGATAGTAGACTTTCGTCATTAAACCCGTTGTTTCATGACGGTCTTATCCGACTGTATGGACGGCAGCAGCGTACACATGTCGACGAATATCCAATCATTCTTCCAAGCAACCATCACGTGACAACAATGATAATAAATCATTATCACAAAGTCAACGGCCACACAGGAACGCAGCAGGTGCTTGCAGCGACGAGAGAGAAGTACTGGATATTGCATGGGTTAAGCACGGTCAAGAAAACAGTTGGTAGGTGTTTTGCATGCAGACGACGAAATAGTCCGTTGCTAACGCAACAGATGGCTCCGCTAGTTAAAGAGCAGACAACACCAGATAGACCGCCATTTAACTATGTTGGAGTAGACTTTTTCGGACCCCTTATGGTAAAAATGGGACGTTCACACGTGAAGAGATATGGCTGCCTGTTTACTTGTCTAACAACTCGAGCGGTGCACATAGAGGTTGCGCATAGCCTGACAACTGATTCATTTATCGCGGCGTTTCAACGATTTACCAGCAGACGAGGAATTCCCGCGACTGTCTACAGTGACAATGGTACAAACTTAGTCAGCGGCGACAAAGAAATCAGACAAGCGATTCATGACTGGAACCAAATAAAATTAGGTCAGTACATGCTGCAGCATGAAATTGAATGGAATTTTAATCCGCCGTATGCCAGTCACAGAGGCGGAGTCTGGGAAAGACTTATCAGATCAACCCGCAGTATTCTAAAAGCAATTGCCGGAGAACAGCTACTTACCGATGAAAAGCTTGCTACGTTGATGACCGAAGCTGAACGGATCCTGAACGATAGACCGATTACCAAAGTCAGCAACGACCCCAAAGACCCGCTGGCACTTACTCCAAGCATGCTTCTACTGATGAAATCAAATACATCAATACCAAGGGGAATTTTCAAGAAAGAAGACAATTATTGCAGACGCTGGTGGAAACAAATACAGTACCTGGCAGATGTATTTTGGAGAAGATGGATTCGCGAGTACCTATCAGAGCTACAGCTGCGCCGGAAGTGGCAAACCCCGCGACCAGATCTCAGCATTGGTGACGTCGTATTAGTAGCCGAGAATAATATACCAAGAGGGCAGTGGCCACTGGGCAGGGTTACTAATGTGATAGTGGGTCGGGATGGGCATATTCAAAGCTGTGTGGTTCGCACTCGTAACTCAGAATCTGTTAAGCCAATTACAAGGTTATGCTTACTAGAAAGCCAGTAGTAAATTCTATAAATAAACATTTATAAACTGGCGCTATGCGTATTTGTACAAATGCATACAAATGCATATGCCTGAAATGGGAATAGGCCTGCCCATATATCATTAAATAGTCAGTAAAACACTATGTCAAGTACCTGACATCTTTAATTAGTTATTTTTAAATTGTATTTAAGGTTTGATTAAAATAACGTTGGAATTTAATTGAACATCAATTGATTATTATGACACCTGTCCATATTTACATGTATATGTAATTTTATACTAGTAAAACTATGTAAAGTATCTGATTGCAGTATTTTACTATTATTTGTAATTGTATTTACTATTATTTGTAATTGTTTTTAAGGGTTAAAAAATTTTAATTGGAAATTAATTGCAATTTAATTGATTTCTAATTGAAAATTAATTGGGTTTATTTGTTACAATATATCATTAAGTTAATGAAATGGAGTCATTTCATAGTGGGGGAGTGTTAAATCCTTTTCTAAGAAAAGATTTTATTATTATATATATTTATTTTGCGGGACGTCGTGTACGACGTCGGCGCGGAATTATGAAAATATAATTGGAATTTGGCGCCACGTCGTACGCTGACGTCCTGCAGACGTCTGACGTCGTTTCCGCCCTGCTGTTATTCAGTTGTTTACGTTAAGGAACTTGGGTAGGGTAGACATCAAAATCGGTAAGAGAAGTTTTTATTTTTTAAACAGTTTACTTATTTCATTTTCATCAGTTATTGTAATTACCGGTAGATTTATCAGTTACATATTTATTTCGGCATTTGGTATTTATTTATGTAATATTTTTGTATTTATAAACAATGGTAATATTAAATGCTAATCATTATAGATCTAATATGTAATAATATATGTTATATTTGTGAATATTTGAATGAATGTGTGTTATTTTATATTTTGTATATTTTAGAGAATCGGCATACATGTAGTTACGGCATAATATAGAAAAAATAAAGAAAGACAGCCGCATCTCTCGTTTGTCGTTGAGCCCGAGTCCCTTACAGCCAGCTCAGCGCAATCTTCGAAATAGGTAAAATATCTGTCCCATTCATCTTCTCCTGTGAAAGGATCTGGTGTAATTTGTGGGGGTGGCCTAAAATGTCTGAAAGGTGACCCTCTTGCAGCGGCGTATTCGTCGGGATCTAATCTGTCACCACCTTGAGCATCTTCTCTCATGTTGTTTACATTAAAATTGACTTCAGAATCACGGTCGTCGGCCATTTTGATGGGATTTGAGACTTTCTTTAAGTTTGATTAAATATGGCCAGACAAAAGCAAGGAGATGTATATGTTAAATCCGTTTAATCATACAATGATACAGCAATCGGTTACAATGGAAGTTTTCAATATGTTATGTTGTCAAGAATCCAAGGAAAATGCAAAACAGCCGTAATAGAAAATTCCGTAAATTCGCGGATCCGTAAGCTCGCAGACTCACGCTGTAAGTGCTGTAAGTTCGTTCAATATTGCTTGTAAACTGTCAACTTTGACCGTAAATAATTCCGTTAGCTCGCAGATCTGCAATCGCGCCTTTACTGTCGTAAGTTCCGTAAGCAAACACCGATGCACCGTTTCCGTAAGTACCGAAAGCTTGCGCCGCCGTTAGCTAACACTGATGAATCGCACCGAAAACTTCGTTAGCTCGCAGCGCCCTCAAATTGTTTCAGTACTGCCCTAAGCCTAAACCATTAGGCTTGTGTCGTGAGTGCTGTAAGCCCCGTTCGTATGCCCATAAACGTTTCCAAAGCAATTGCCGAAAGTACTCCCGAAAGTTTACGCCGTAAGTTATTCAATTCCTCCACAATTCGCTAAGTTCGGGACGTTAAAGGTTCTAGATGCTGAAAATATATCAGCATCCCACTCCTGACACCAGTGTAACAGAACTGGGCATTAATTGTGCAGGAACATTTTCTGGACTCAAACCTTAAATCCTGTGAGTGGGCATGAACCAACAAACAAACGTATCTAGAACATTTTATAAATTTATTATTCGTTTAGAGCTACTGTATCGCTGAATATTTGCTTGAAAAGAAATATCTAGATCCGTTCGGTCCAACTTCTAGGATAGACACAGTTTGCGTTAAGTTGTTCTACATAAACTTCGCTATCAATATTTATGTCATTATCAACATTGACATTACTAAACATATCGCCGGTAAATAAATGTTTAAAATGGTCAAGGAAACCGTTTTTATTAATACTATTATCTACTGTTTTATTTTTTCTAAATTTCTTAATTTCGGCCCAAAATTGTTGTGGTTGCGAATGTGACATTTCATGTAATTTCTCTTTCTGTTTAATATCATAATGATGTTTAGCTATACGAACAATACGTTGAAACTGTAAACGTTTATTTACAACAAGATTTCTATTATACTCTGTTCTACTTTTCCTATATAATTTGTTAGCCGAACGAAATTCACGACGCGCTTCTTCACATTCGTTATTAAACCAAGGATTTTTAAATTTACGAGGCGTTTTTACAGAATGATTTTTAATTATTTTCTTACCACCAGCTTCAAATGCTTTTTCATATATCAGCGTTGACATTCTATCTATGCTATCGTCGATATTGTGGTTTTCATATACTAAACCATTTACAATATCATTTAATTCATCAACACATGTTAAGATATTATTTTTAAACATAAAGACACTGTCACTGTTCCAGTCAAATTTAATGTATTCAGACTTTTTAGAAGTATTTTTAATTATGTTTGTATTCATTTTGAAAACGATCTCAATTGGTACGTGTGTCGAAAACCTTTGTAATTCAAAAGCAAAACATAATAACACGTATTTAAAAACTTTAATTTGATATGAATGAAAACATCCTACGAAGGAATGATTGCTTATTTGGAGTTATTTCACCGGGACAACTTGTACTTGTTTGGTGATACGAGAACCTGTTGGGGAAAGTGTGAGGTTGGTGCACTCTAGAACCTGGTTTAAACCCCCAGTGGCAATCTGTTGTGCCACTGACCGTTCCAAGGCGGTAACCCCAAGGGTTCTCTTGTTCGTTAATTTTTGTGGCGTTCTATTCGAAATGACATACGTATAACAAACATGCTCTCTCTTTTCCTCTCTTCCTTTTTTTCTGAGTGGGGAGCCTGTGTTTTGTTAATGTGGCGATTCCTGATATGAGTTTATTACTTTTTCAGTTTATTTAATTTTTAATATTTTCATTATTATGAAATAGGGGACAGACATGTAAGGAGAAAAACATCTGAACGAATATAAAAATGTGAAATAATTTCATATTAAATGTGTTTTCAGATTTTGGTTGTTCTATATTGTAACTGTATAACTTTAAAAGATGTTAAACGATGTTAATATTTGTCAACACTTGGCACTGGAAAAAGTAAATTCTTTTCAGTTAGAATGAAAGATAACATGCGTAACTTATCTGTTCATATTTGAATTGCCTGTACGAACTGTTTGCGTACACTCGCCAAAAGTTCTAATTGGTCACTTTTTGTCAGTATTTTTTTTATAAGAAAGACATTAAATTCACTCTTTATTTATGATCATATGCCAACAACAGTCCTAACTTAACCTTTTATTTTGTAATAATTGACTTTGGAACAGTTTGGCGAGAATTATCCTTGATTTTGCTGAAAATGCATTTCTTGCATGAAAAGGTCAAGCAAACAGAAATTTGCTCTTAATTCAATATTTTATTGTAATAGGACCCCTCATTAGTAGGAAAAATACAACAGAAAACGTGATTAATCAACAGCACATTTGTTTAAATAAACCCCTTTCAAACTATCCAATTTTAAAATTACCTCCCTTTCAATTAAAGACTGTTCTAATTCTTTCTCTGCGGTGTAAGTAAATGGTATTGGATTCATAAAAGTAAACAATCAATAAAGATTTAAAAAAACATTAGATAATTGTTTTTAATACAAGACAGTTCCTTCTACAACTTCTCTTGGCGTAGGGAAGAAAAGAAACTTGCATACATTGTAAACATATACAATTAATGACCAATTAGAACTTTGGTTGAGTGTATATTTACAAGCTCCACCATTTCTATTCATCCTCTCCTCAGTAACTAAAGCTATCTCAAGCTTGAAGCGTTTACATTTGAGAATCTTTAAATTTTCTATTTTACCACCATATGCACACCATCGTTTGGGATGGTTCGAATTTGTACTGTTTATTGATATAATTTTAAATTGCGCTCAACCCGGGGCTAGGCGGTGAGGGCAGTAATATGCATTTTCATTTCAGTCCATGAACAGGTTCAATTAAGTCGAGCCAGCAATATTTTCATATTTGTCGTTTTCAGTGGCTTTCAAAGTTCCCTTTTTATCAATTTTCATAAGAACTTTTGAAAAGATAACAAAATCCACAACGCGTGATTTATCGGATTTTTTGGTTCGTGTCCAAATAGAATTGTTCTGATTATTGCATAGATTCTGCTGGGGTCTTATGATTTTTTGTAGTTTTTTTTTAAATAATATTATACCATATACTAAATAATATTATACCATATACTTTATAACATTTCACACAGAGAATGAAATCTGTTGAAGAATAATTGTGCAAGGTACATATTACATCTTATATAATCTATTGTCCTGATGAGAGCTGAGATTGTTGGAGAAGTAAGGCAGGGATGTGCCCTCTTTATAGGAAACGTAGGTAGGGGTGGACCCAAACCCTAGCTTTTTAAAATTGATTTTCTTAAGTTTGGGGTTGGGACATACGGAGGAAGGCATGGTTGGACCACGAATAAAGCCTTGATTCAAATAAGAGGCAGGTGGGTTCCATAATCTTAATCGATTATTAAGGTCCAAAGTATATGCATAAAATGCCTTCAAAGAGCGAGATATTTAGTTAAAAACTTTAGATCATATGACATTAAACTAAAGTTGCGTAGACGCTAGATGCTTGACCCCGCGCAGAAATCTTTGATCCGAGTTCATTTTTTTCTCTCTTTTTACCAAGCATGCTGTTTTAAATAGTTACTAATTAAAATAAAATATGCTCATCCAAGATCTTTTATATTTAAAAAGATTTCTATGAATGAAATGACATATCTAAATAATTTGCTCAAATATCAATTCTTCTTATTTCATACTTTATCCATTGAACAGAGGTATGTTACGTTTTAATACTTACTTTAACAATCCTATTTATATCTCAGTTTTCAATCCCAGTATGTTTTGCTTATTACACTCAAAGGCGGTAATTACGCATGTTTGTGGTTTCGGAAATTGAAAGATCTGTTTCCATTTTATAAATGTATGTTTTATGCTTTTAAGAACTTCCATAAAAGCACAATGCAATTTTTGCATGCAACTTAGGTAAGAAAATTAATTGTTAAATTTTGGTCATACGAATCATGGAAATCGTTTTGTTTCTTTAGATTTGGCGGTCTCGCTATTTTCACACAACCAGAACAGCTGATCAGTACAGACGAGGACAATAGACTAGTCATTAATAATCATGCTATGGAACAAATTTGCTGTATCGATGTTCCCTTGAATAAAGTAGCTATATGTGGATTATACAGAACCGGAAAATCCTTCTTAATGAATATGTTAGCAAACGAAAAACGAGGTATGTTAAAAGGACATGTCATATACTAGACATAACAAGTGTTCTAACTACACCGATCATATTTTTGAAATTTCTCAGCAAGGATTCTGGATATACATGTATATTGCAAACTTGAAATATATTAGGATACATCATTTTAACTTCTTTGTATAAAAAGTATTAAATTGTCTTCCCGCGTTTAGAAACCATTGATATTTAATCAAGGTAGGGGTAAAACTAACAGTCACATACTTGTCGGTAGTCGATATATTCTCCGTAAAAGAAAATTCATGTCTCATTGTTTAAATGTGGATTTTAACGTATTTTGAACAATTCTATGCAATTTTGCAATAATGCGATTGTTCAGCTGTTACACAGAAGATTATTCAGCAGTTTTTGTCGATTTCAGTATATCCTCTATACAAAAGCTACGGTAAATTTTGTGACTTTTGGTTTTGTCCTGACCTCGTTTAAATGTCCTTGGTTTCAACGCATGGCGGGATTTCAATGGAAATTTCAGAGAAAGAAGTAAAAATGGTGCATCTTATTATGTTTCAAATTTGAAGACTGTAATTCAATTCTATGCCGAGATTTTACAATGTTTTGATCGGTGTAGGTATCTTATAAACAATGAGTATGTCGTCAGACTTAACCACACCGCATACTTGTTTGCTATAGTGATAGTCGCAGTACAAGAACGTTCTGATTTTGATACATCATTTAGTCACATTCTGACGGTGGCCTAGGACATTCTGCACATGAACTACACACAATTCCTGAAAAAAATTCTTTCGCTGATACGCCAAATTGGCATCGAGTCCATTTAGTACAAGTGAAATAAGGAAATTATTGTTCACTTATTTATTTTAAATTACGTCAATGACAATATAATGTACTTTCTCTTTCATCTTTTTCCTTACGGCGGCAATACAATGCTCAGCAATTTGGGAAGCTAAAACTTTCTGGCAGTGTAATTAAATGTATTAGTCTTTAAGACTTGAAATTACTTTTGCTTCCAATAGGTTTGTAAATTCAATTCTTGTTAAATGTTGTGTTGATATTTATTTCCGGGTTTCTTGCTTCTTTAACTGTTTCGACTGAATAAGGTATGTGGTTTAAGTGTATTAAACATGAATTTGAATTTTATCGTAAAAAGAGAGTAAACAATTATATGAACTCTTAAAGCAACCTTCGCAACCCACTTTGTTAAATGGATATCATTTTGTGTAATTGCAGGATTTACCGTAGGCAGTAGGGTGTCATCTCAGACGAAAGGAATTTGGGCCTGGTGCAAACGACATCCAAAGAACACAGATGAAGTGTTAGTCTTACTAGATACCGAGGGAATGTCAGATCCTGAAAAGGTAAAATAAAAAAAGTCACAGTAATGTAACGTTTAAAACAAACTACTCAAAAATGATGTTGTTGTGTAAAATGAGTTTGAGAAATGAATGCATCAGTGTCGAGCAAACAGAAAACATCACCTGTATTCTACAGGCGTTTATTTTAATGACTCTGACCAAATTTAAGATAGTATATCTAGCCC
Organism: Corbicula japonica; assembly: GCA_038501625.1. Taxonomy (NCBI): domain Eukaryota; kingdom Metazoa; phylum Mollusca; class Bivalvia; order Venerida; family Cyrenidae; genus Corbicula; species Corbicula japonica. The sequence goes on along the minus strand of JAZAYU010000091.1, from coordinate 60,890 downwards.
AAGGTCGGTTTGCAGAACCTAAAATGTAAATTTATGAGCATGAGTATAAATGCCATCATTTTTACATAACAAGGAATTTGTTGTCAAATACATACCCTTTAAATTTGCAGATTTCATTTTTTAGAATTATTGAACTATATTGTTACTAAAATAATTTGAGACACCTTAAATATTGTATTTTTGCTTCAACATATTTCAAAATAGTATTTATTTTACTGATGGTTTGGAAACTTTTAATAATATGTTTTAAGTAAATAGTGGTTAAGAAAGAATTCTCCGACGACCGAATAAAACTTAAAAACAACAACAGCGAAAGTAAATTTCTGCTGATTTTCCCTGTCATATAAACTACCGATATTAAGCCGATGGATTATTTTGTGCATGCGTAAGCTTCATTTGGACTAAGGAAAGTAATGTATACAAATAACGATTCGAGTTTTAATATAGGGAGATGGTAAGCACGACAACAGACTACTGTGTCTGACGATTTTACTCAGCAGCACCATGATATTCAACCACAATGGTCTATTCAACCATGATTCCTTGGAAAAGCTCTCGTATCCTTTTATTTTATATATAGTATTTTTTTACTTAACGATTTCAAATGATAGAGGGTTTTCATATTTTGTTTGAACTTATTTCTCTGTCTTACTGTCCTTAATAAAGATCATTTTCATAACAAAAATGACCGAAAGGATCAGAGTAGTCAGTGACTCCGACATCGGCGATGACGATAACGAAGAAAACCTCCGATTATTGACTCCATATTTCATAATGTGTCAACAAGATTTCTATCTAGACCTGCAAGATGGCGAGCACGTGTTTGAAACCGTAGACGAATTTTTTGAATCAGGTCTACAACTTCCGAACCAGCCAGGAAAAGAAGCTTATGACGAAATAAGAGCATGTATTCTAAAATTTTTCCCGAAAAGAAAATGTTTTGCCCTATCCCAACCGGCTATTGGAAGAAACTGATCAAGCTGGAAACGCTGAGATACGATGAATTGGAAGAAGACTTTAGAACTGACATCGAAGCGCTTAAAGATTTTGTATATGGCTGCGTACCAAAAGTACTCGATGCGGTGACAAAGAAAAAGGTTAATGGTCTTGGTAATATACAATTTCATTTGATAACTAATCATTCTAAATCAAAAATCAAAATAGAAAGTATGCCATCCAAATATTTTGATCACAAACAGTAATTTGGATTGTTAATTGGTGCAATTAAAGGTAAATCTCTAGTCTGCGTTTCTGTAAAGCGTTTATTTTTTTATTACTGTATGTCGGCGTTAACCTGGTTTAAACACAATCATGATTTTAAATGTTTCGAGTTAATTTTCTATCATTCAGAAACAAATATGATCTGGTAGCCCATTTATTGAGATCTTTTGACAATATTCAGACCACATTGGTCATACCATGGAATCGATACAATAATCTGTTCAGCTATTTTGATCATTTAATATGTCCGCCAGAGGTCTCATAAATTTTGATGCAAAAATACTATCTCGGAAGCTAGTTAAGCTGGAGACATCAAATTTGGTACACATATACTTCTCGATGAGATAACATGAAATAACATCAACCGATTTCAATTGGTAATGTCCTCAATATGGCCGTCAAGCAACACCAAACTTGGCATAAAAATGTTGCTATCTCTTGAACTAGGCCTACTCGGTAGAGAGCCACCGATCTTGTAAAAAGATTTAGTTCTTCATCAATACATTTACAAAATCACACTGGACATAGCCTTCGCGCTTACGACGCTAATATCGCGCCAACGACGAATTACTATCGCGTATACAATGCATTTCCATGGCGGATATCCAGACAAAGGAACGTCACCGCAGTAAGTTTACACTTTGTTCTTCATTACATGATACAATGACAAGGCACTGATCGCAAAGTACTCCCTTATCATTCTAGTTTATACTTGTATCACTAGAAAATGCACACACCTTGCTGATTTTTGGAGAATCGCCCACAGTTTTGCGAGGTAGGTGCAAAATGTTGTAATTTCAAAGAAAAAATCATTTTTTACAGTACAATCAGAATAAAATTATCGGGGGAAGTTATCATTTTACAAATAATACATTTCTTGTGAAATATGTGCATCTTCTGCTAATTTTTGGAAAAGAAGTGAACTGAACGTGTCTTTAAGAACGCTTTCATCTGAACGCATTTACGTCGCTTCCCCTTTTATAGTTCATCTGCCTAGTAAATTTGATACATGTGAGATGTTGCTTACCTAAAAAAGAACAGGCGTTTGTACAAATTAGGGAGTACTCGAATACTTAATATAACAGAGAAACCCCAGCTTCTTAGGATCGTACCGGGTATGATCTTGGTTGTCATTATTGAGTACAAGAAGATAAACAACAGTAAACAAACATATTTTAATGAAATTTAATCTATGCATTTCGAGCATCAACTTGAAACCATTTAACTAACTAATCATGAAAATAGTGTATGTTTACAATATTCAACACAAATGTAAAATCTTAGATTATTATTTTGATGCAATGAAGCAAGCAATATATGTTGATAGGATAGTTTAGAATGGGATATTAGTAAGAAACGCAGTATATGTAGTAGCGAAAAATGATTGGAGGCATATTTCTCGAATAACATTTGGTTTCAGTTCTTTAATCTTATCATCAACAATCGCATTTGAATACAAGAAATATCTTTAAAAAAAGATAAACGGCGTTGATGGAAAAGATTTATATATACATGTATATAAGAAAGAAAGAAATACAGAGAGGCGAAGCAGACACAGTTTAGTTAGTTTATTTTACTTGTTATAGCTGTTGACGAACCCTCCCTGCCTTCTTAGTATGACCAAGAGATTAAGCGACCGAATCATGACAACTTATAAATTCATTTAAAGTGTCTTTCAAAAAAAATGTTGAAGCTGTTGCAACAATTTCATACAGTGATAACAAGTCGATTAAAGAAGCAATGTATTACATTAAGTCTTAATCAACATTTATTCAGTTTCAATAAAATAACTCTTGTAGAGTTAGAACTCAAGATGAATAAATGTCATTGAAATTTAATATAAATTGATAAAAACATCCTGTTACAAGAGCGAAATCTACCAACTTTTACGTAAATTAACTTAAAAAAAAGTGTCAGTACTGAGTATTGAACCCGGGGCCTCACGCTTGCGAGGCGAGAGTGTTAGCCACTACACTACAATGAACTTGTATTTTGAACTTGAAATTAACAATCAGTATCAAAGGAACTAGAAAGGAACCAGTAAGAACTAGAAATGTCTACACTTCCATTTCGTTTTACACTGTGTACTGTACGCAAGTTTTTACCTGACACCCAAGAATATTCCATATAAAATTGTATTTAAGCCATCAATATTGACTTAACTGGTTATTTAAATCGTAAATATGTTTTTCTCCAATACAACACCCACTAACAACCAATCGAAATAATCTATTTGATTTTTCCGCTGCATAATAATAAAAATCACACTAGATACCTCTCCACCCTGCTAGATGCCTCTCTGGTGTAAATAGCTACCAATCGTAATAGTTTATTTCATTTTCCCTCTGCATAATAATAGAATACGAGTATTATTTACAACATTTCATTGGTCGAAAAACTAGGTCAAAAGTGAGCTTGGACAGCTAACGCCGAATAATAACTCAATAAACAAAATCAAATGAAAGGCCGAAAATAGACGCGTCGTACTTAAAACATTCAGAAGCTAATTTTCATGATTGCAAATTGTCTGTGTTACAGCATCAAACAATAGCGTCGATTAGGCGCCAATTATCGGATATTTATGCCCCTAACAGTCATATATGTCATCTTGTTTATTGAAAACCAGGTGCGAGGTGTGAAACACTCCCGAACCACAAGATTTCCAGACTCACTCTCTTTCACTATCGGCTCATATACATTCACCTCTGTTATAGGCTGGGACTACTTCCAACTACTTTAACTAAAAAAAATAGTTCACCAACTACATTTAAAATAGCTTGGGTTTCTTCGGTTTTAATGAAAGATAGTGCAGATTTCTGTCATTTATAATATCACAAATTTCAAATCCATAATGATGACCGTATTCAACGAAGCTTCTTAGTTTGGTCAAAAATCTTGACATTGAGCCTTTCGCAGAGGTGTAAAGTGAGTGTAAGGAACGACAACTCTGCGAAGGAGATTGTTCCAGACTATGGTTAAGACGACTAGCATTAAAAAATTACATTTTCCGGTCCTGATAATTCTAGAATAAACTTCAAATTAAAAAAAACAACGTTCAGCCGATGGCGGTTTGCACTGTTAATGACGTAGTACTGAGCAAATGTTTTTCCATTGACCATTCAAAGATGGTTACCCCTCAGGTTCTCAATTTTTATAATTGTTTGTGGTGTCTGTTTTGAAATTGTGCATTTTATATAAAAAAATTAATCATGCTCTCTCTATCTCTTTCTTCCTCTCTTCTTCTTAGCTGTGTGGCGAGGCTGTGTCTTCTGAATGTGGCATTTCCTGATTTGCGTTTTTTTTACATTTTTAGCATCGATGCACTATAAGTTTAATAAACAAATTCTCACTGTAGATACTCTTCTAAACTACTCAAAATTTGATAAGGATCACTTTTAAGATTGTGTTTGTTCCTAACATAAGGTTTAAACCTTACAATATTTGCTTGGATTCTATTTGTCATTAGATTTGTGCCAAAAAGAAATGAGCCAACAAGCTATTGAAGCGGTGTAGCGGTTAAAACTTGGTGGGGTCAAAAAGTCGGAATAACAAGGAAAGCAATCCCTATCAAATTTTGAGAAGTATATTATATATTAAGGTATGTATTATTACGGCTGTTAACAAATGTAAGAAACTGACCGTATAACGACACCAACGATCAAACCTGGCAAAAATCGATGTCTGTTCACCTGAGCACTCAAAATAATTTGTTGTAACGTTAAAAATGCACTGTTTTCCAACTGATAGGCCTACATTTAGTTTTATGCAAAACATTTGTTTCAGACTTTTTTTAGCTCACCTGTCACGAAGTGACAATGTGAGCTTTTGTGACCGCCTGATGTCCGTCGTCCGTCGTCCGTCGTCCGTCGTCTGTCGTCAACAATTGCTTCAATCGACTTCTTCTCTGAAACGGCTTGGCCAATTTTGATGAAACTTCACAGGAATAATGCTTAGATGATGTCCTTTCAAAATTGTTCAAAAATGGAATTTCAAGCAGAACTCTGGTTGCCATGGTTACCAAAAGGAAAAGCTTTGAAAATGTTCTTGTCTGAAACCACAAGGCCTAGAGCTTAGATATTTGACATTTAGCACCCTCTAGTCGAACTCTACAAAGATTGTTCAAATTATTTCCCTGGGGTCAAAATTGGCCCCGCCCCAGGGGTCACTTCAATTTACATAGACTTATATAGGAAAAATTTAAAAATCTTCTTGTCTAAAACCACGAGGCATAGAGCTTCGATATTTGGCATTTAGCACCCTCTAGTGGAACTCTACAAAGATTGTTCAAATTATTTCCCTGGGGTCAAAATTGACCCCGCCCCAGGGGTCACTTCATTTTACATAAAATAAATATATAGAAAATCTTTAAAAAACTTCTTCTCACAAACCACAATGAGTACAGCTTAGATATTTTGTAAGTAGCATTGTCTAATGGATGTCTACTAAATTTGTTCAAATTATGTCCCCTGGGCCAAAATCTGCCACACCCTAAGGTTCTCTTGGTTTACATTATAGTTATATAGGAAAAACATGAAAAATCATTTTTCTCCGAAACTAATGGAACTAAACCTTAGATATTTGGTGTTTTAATATTGTGAAGAGACCCTTTACCAACATTGTTTAAATGTTGGCCCTGGGGTCAATATTGGCCCCGCCGCGGGGGTCCTTAATATGTAAAAAGGGCAATTTAAAATTCTTGTTACTGGAAACCTCAAAGCCTTCAGCTTAGATATTTGGTATTTAGCATCGTCTAGTGGATATCTTCCAAGTTTGTTCAAATGATGTTTCCTGGGCCAAAATTGGCCACGCCCCAGGGTTCTCTTAGTTTGCATTGAATTATATAGGAAATCATAAATTATCATTTTTTCTCTGAAACTAATGCGACTAGACCTTAGATATTTCGTGTTGAGTATTGTTAAGAGACCCTTTACCAGCATTATTTAAATGTTGGCCCTGGGGTAAAGCTGAAAGTACTTTTGTACTCAGGTGAGCGATACAGGGCCATCATGGCCCTCTTGTTCTATGACACTTGGTATTGAACACAATACTGAAATTATTATTTGTATTTTATAGATTCGAATTTTCTATGATTTTAATATTGTTATTATTATAAAATACAGAATAAATGGGAAACATTCACCCAAAGAGGGCCTGAAACGAAAAATGCCATCTTTTTCAAGTACGATATTCCGTTGGGGCCATCGTTGTTTCGCCCTTTCGACCTCTTGCGAAAACACGACGTGAGATCGCAAAAGGTAATAGAAAACATTACAGATAAGAAAATACTTTAGAAAGAATGCATATATGAAGGAATGCACAGTACAAAATATTTTTACTTTGAAATCACAACATTTTGCACCTACCTCGCAAAACTGTGGGCGATTCTCCCCAAAAATCAGCAAGGTTTGTGCTTTTTCTAGTGAAACAAATAAACTACTAGAATGCTGAGGGGGTACGTTGCGATCAGTGCCTTGCCATTGTATCATCATCTCACGAAGTACAAAGTGTAAACTTGCTCCTTTCTCTAGATATCTGAAAATGCGCTGTATACGCGATAGAAATTCGTCGTAGGCTCGATATTTGCGTGGTAAGCGCAAAAGCTATATCCAGTGTGAAATAGTATATATAACCTGAGATCGGCATTTAAATTACGGCCTGTTATGTCATAAAATGATAAACAAACGCTCCATTATATTGAAACCTGTTTGTAAAGGTTGAATCAAATTAGGTACAAAAGTAGAACTTGGTAAGTCCATGTCAAAGAATATCTTTCAATTATATGACAGCATCAAACATGGTCGTCAGTGATGTCATTATCAGTTTTGAGTGCATTATGACAAAAAGAACCATGATGCTATTGAATATATGAGGTGCATTTTGCAAAGAAACGTTCTTTCATAACAAAACTGTTTTCAAATAACATGCATTTTGATTGGCTGAGACCTGATGACGTCATTAATTGTTGAATCTGCATGAATTTATGTATACATGCACTTTTGTGTTGTTACAACAGCTCTTAAATGATACTTTATAACACACGTGTCGTGAGCCAAATATCAAAATTTCCTCTCAGGGAAATATCGTTGCCTCGTGATTGTCCAAATACATTTGTATTTAAGTGAATTTTCTAAAATAAGAAGTGCATTTTTGAATAATAAAATCAGTAAAACTTCGCTTAAGCAGGAAACCGAGGTCGCTGAGCACGGTTCCTCGGTCAAAATAGAGTTATCTCCATCCATTTTTAGATATTGTTTATAAAATCTAATACACCTTCTGGATAACAATTAAGTAAAAATATATTAAAGTGAGAAATCAATAAGTGTTAAAATATTTAAAATTTTCAACGCATAGGATTGAAAGCTATCGAGTTGGAACTGCTTACTCAAAATCAGTCTAACCATACAGATGATTGTAAAACACAACAAATATGATCACGAAAACTTAACGTTTGCTATATCTTTGCCATTTCGTAGTTTCTTTTCTTTATTTCTTTATGAATCTTTCTAATCATATTGCTTATGACAACTCGCTCGTGGTAATGCCAAATTCTTTATGTCAGTGTCATATTTGATGGAGTTATGCCCCTTTTTGGATTTTGAAACGAAAACTAAACGACGGCTATAAATTTGCCATTTCTCAATATTCCTTCCTTTAACTTTAAAATTATATTGCTTATGACAACACTCTCACGCAAAAAAATAAAGTTTACTATAACTTTGCCATTCCTTAATATTTCAAACTTATATTGCTCATTACAACATGCTCATAAGGATGCCAAATTCTTTAGACCAAGATGCAGTTATGTCCCTTTTTATACATGCATTTTTATTCTAACATAGTACCAGAGTCGACACAGGTATTCAACTTAACACCCGTCTAGTTATATATAAAATACAATGTTATTATTCCCGATCATCGTTTTTTTTGACACGATCTTTTAAGTTTTTGAAGCCTTGGCGCGTACATACGTGAAGTCACTGAACAAGGGAAACACGCTGACCTTTACAAACGCCTATGTGCAAGCGTCAGTGTTTCACAACAGCAAATTTGTTGTCACCTTGGTCCACGAGTACCGCCAAGAAATAGGAGCGATTGCTATTCCTGTAAAAAAAAAAACAATACCTACAGGACAAATGGAGATACAGAAGATTAAAATGCGTGTATTCAGAAAACAGTCTTTTCCGTATAAGCTGAATCATTTTGAGGACAAAGCTATGGTATATTTTTAATCTTTCAAAATTATCGTCAAGAGGTAGACGTTTTTTGTTGTCAAGAATATTGTCTCAAAACATCTGTGAGTTCATAAGCTGTTTTTAGAATCTTGTGAAGAATAGCGGGAATCGATTATGTAGTTTGCAGAAAAGCAGAGAACGCTAATAGTATTTTATGTTAGATTTCTAATGCTCAGAAACATTTGTTCAGCCAAAGCGATTTTGGTTGAGACATTAGGTGACTAATGAGTAGTGTAAGTGGTTAGAATAACAAGGCAATCATATTTGAGCGATGATATAAAATAAAATCCTATATTTCTGAGACTGAGGACTAGAACAACAGAATTTAAACAACTTAGAAAAAGTACTAAAAGGCAAAATTTAAAAAGCAGGACGTATATCGTTGGGGGTGATTGAACAATATCCAAATCTACATTGACTAGGAAATTGAAGCCACCTATCTTTAAACTGATGTACCGTTATTAATTATTCTAAACTAGGAAAAGGTGCTTAATGCTTTGATTTGAATATACAACGTAATGTAAAGATTCGATTAAAAAGTTTAATATATTTCAGCCTTCACATCCTTCTTACATAAGTTGTATATTGTAAGAGCCTTAGTATTATCTCTATGCGTTGTGTACGAATAATGCATTGATTTATCATTTTATTTTTTCTGATTTTACAAAGCAAATTCTCGTCATGGCCTCGTAGCAATTGTTGTTTCCTAAAGCCAAATACATTATATTTTACATGTTTAGTCTCGTATAGTTTCTTCCATTCAAAATGTTAATAATTAGTTGCAATCTAGACGGAGTTAGAAGTAATTTGCATTTCATAACTAGCCCCAAATAGATTCAAAGGAAACTATGTAATGTAAATGTAAATAATGCCTATTTAATTCTTTTGGATAATTAAATTATTAAATTGCTTATTTAATGCAAACGTTAAGCCTGAAAAACAGAGTGCCTGAAAAACAGAGTAAATTGTTTCATAAAGTTAATAAATAATTGTACAATTGTTCAGCAAAAAATAATCGAATTGGTGAAAAAAAAAACAATAATGCTTGTTTAAGGAGAGAATGAACGTTGCTAAGAAGGAGAAGATGTACGAAAACACAAAAGAAGTGCAAGGGCTTTTAAAAGTGATATAAGAAAAACTCCACGAAAACTTAGCGAGAAAAAACATTTTACAAGAGGGATATGACGAGCCAAGTATCGAAGACATGGAGACAACGTTTCTTTCAGAGGCGAAAGATTTTGACCTTGACGAGGTATTTTTTATCTTGTAAACCAGATTCTTTAGTGTATCGCAGTGTCGATGAAACTATGGGATACAAAATGGGAACAAATTACATTAAATTATGAAATGTGTCGAGTTACTGTCTGTCTCCAACAACAATGATATAACGGTTATAATTAAATTTGTTTGCAGTGGCATAAACGAAAATTCTTTAATTTACATATTTAAAAAGAGCTTATCTATGTAGTTGGAAATAATATTATATATGTAATAAATAAAGTTAAATATTATAAAACTATAATAAGTATAAACGATTTACGGTTGATATTCTAGCCTTCTACAACTAAAATCTGTAATGCTTAATTTAGGTATGCTTCATTATTCGATAACACAAATCAACTATTATTCTTATTGCTTAGTTAGCTAATACTATAAAATGTATGTAGAATATTTAAAAATTAACAAACCATGTAAGTGATGTTTTGTTTGATATATATGTATACATAAATCAGTCATTAAATTTAAGTAATACAAATTTAATTTCAGAGGCGGACTGCACTTCTTTTGTATTACAAAAACAAAATAAAAGATGAAAATCTACGTGCCTATTTCTCTGCAAAACAAGAAGAAGAACGAAACGGTAACAGAAAACTATTTTAACTGATATAACGATAAGATTTCAATATGAAACAATGAACGATAAATATTTTTTTAATTTATCTATTATCACACCAATTTGGCTTGCCTCTATGCCTGTGTAATCGATCATATCTGTTTATTTAACAACAATTTGCAGCTTACGACTTTCGAACAAATACAGGTTGTTTATGAATTTCTCGTACACAAATAATAGGAAACGTAAGGCGCATTTAATATAACATTTTATCAGTCATAAATCAACTATGTTATGACCATCCTAATGAATACCTATATCCAGAAGAGTATCCAAGGGAGGTAACTATAGTAGTAAATTAGGGTAGATTTCTGTCATGCAAGAGGACCAGGGTTCAAATCCCACTGGAAGCTATTTTTTTGTAAGCCTAGAGCTTAAATAATTGGCATATTTCTTTTTTTTTCCTGTGTAATTCTGTCATTGAATATAAAATTCTCATGATTTAAACTAAAATAAGCAAAATAATCAAGATTAAAGGGGTTTTCGCTATCAGAATAGTGTTTATTCAAGTCATCAATTTGAAAATTTCTAAAACTGGACGGTAAACTTCTCTGAAATTTTGTTTAAATTTTGTTTAAGTTATATAGTTAAAAAATGGTAAATTTTTGTATATTGCACCAATCAGGATTTTGCACAATTTTCATTAATTTAGTCTCGGGAAATATAAAAAATGCATTTTTTAAATTTATTTGGTCAAAAAATGTCATTTTAAGATAAATTCTGTATTTATATATTATATCTTAAATTGGTTTAGTAAAATATAACATATTTTGGATAAACTGTAAAAAATTAGGGATAAATTTATCAATAACAAAAAATTTTGTCACCGATTAAAGAATTTGGATACTTTCACGTTTTTTCTCACCTTTTTAATAAAAAAAAAGCTAAAAATCTCAAAAACTACACTGTGAAAATCATTAAAATTTTGCATACAAGTCAGTGGTATGAAGCAGTTGATGAAAAAATAATCAGATGTTGGATTCTTAATAGTGCCCATTAGCATGGTCATACCTTAACAGTGGTTTGCTGGTATACTCGTATAATATCTTCATGGGGAATAATAATTACGGGGTTTATATATTTTTAGTTATTTTATTTCAGAAAAAAACGCGACAAGAAGTCCAGGAGTCATTGAGGATACACTTTCAGAAACAAATGGAGGATATGAAAAAAGAAAAAGAACGCGATATGAAGCTTGAATTTGAAAGATGGAAGCAGAATTACACTGAAACCATAAGCGTCGAAACGAGAAAAAAAGAAGGGATTTTGGGCGAGACTCAATGACGTTCTTTTCAGATAATTACACATCTGCTTGAAAAGAGTAACAGGATATAACTAGTTTAAGTAGTGCTTGTGAAAAAGTGTAGTTTGAATGAAACATTTAAGTGACATTCTCTGACCCTAGAAGTAAATGTTAACTGATATACTTTAATGTATGTATATTATTTTAAAAGCAATTAACTCAACAACAATTTCGTTCTGAATCATTTCGTAGGCAGTCAGTACACTGCAAACTTGACTTTTCAAAGTCAAGTTAAAACTGTACCAAACTGTTTATTTTAAATAATTCTTTAATAAATGATCTCAGTCAGCCTACTAAATTTATACTGCATACATTGTACACACTTTTATTTGATACTGTAATTCCCCGGGTCAAAAACAACACACACGCATCATTGCCCTAATGAGAGCAGATATGTCTTTGTGAAATCTCAGAGCTTTAAAAAAAAACTGAGCGTGATGTTACTTGCTGCACGAATTTAAGTAAGGATGTCTAGTATTAATCAGGTATATTCTTTGTGATAACAATGCAAACATAATTATATAAGGTAAAACCTTCAAATATATTTGTGTATATTAAAATAATGTTCTTTTGGTGAAGTAAAATAAAAAAAACAACATTTCTGTTCTAAAATCATAGCATGCGACTGAGCATTGAAACATTTCTTCCATGTTTTTTTCATACGTAGTTGAACAAACAAGTGAAATAAGCATATCAGGAATGGCCAAATCCAGGTGACACAACCTACCCACACAAAAAAATAAGTACAGAGAAGAAGAGCATGGTAATATAATCATTAGTTTCAAAATAGACGCCAAACCAATGAACGAAAGTGAAAGTGAATGAAGTGAAAACCTGAGTGGTTACCGCTTTAGAATGGCCAGTGGCAAAACAATTCGCCACTAGGAATTCAAACCAGGTTCCAGGGTGCACCATCCTCACACTTGTTCCCACATGTTCTCATATAAAAAAATAAGTGCAAGTTGTCTTGGTGATAAAACTCCAACCGACCCATCAACTAAGCAATGTTGCATGCAAAAGCGCATAAACATATAGAACATAAATGTCAAGCACAATGGCGGGTATTAAATGGCTTTACAGGAACCAGAGCCCCTGGAGTCAATTCAGCAAGAACACGATAACAGGGATCAAAAAAGAAGATCACACCTCTCGGTTCTTTAACAAGATTTCCATATGAATCTTCATAAACTAATTAACCCCTGCAACAAAGAGGTTAGCATAAAGATCAACTGTAGATAGGTTAATCACCAGGCACACAAAGCGTCATCCAAACATGGTAACCATTCCTTTTGAATTTACAGATGACATTGACGAATAACGTGAAGAAATTAACAATGCCTTTTATTTTCTTAAATTTATAAATTATGTCTCCATAAATTCTGATGGTGAAATACCTTGTTTGAATAGTGTATTTTACTGCACATTTCCTGTATTTAAGGTAAGACCTGTGTAATAGGCACTATTAAGAATCCAACATCTGATTATATTTTCATCAACTGCTTCATACCACTGACTTGTATGCAAAATTTTAATGATTTTCACCGTGTAGTTTTTGAGATTTTTAGCTTTTTTTATTTAAAAAAGTGAGGAAAAACGTGAAAGTATCCAATTTCTTTAATCGGTGACAAAATTTTTTGTTATTGATAAATTCAACCCTAATTTTTTTACAGTTTATCCAAAATATGTTATATTTTACTAAACCAATTTAAGATATAATATATAAATACAGAATTTGTCTTAAAATGACATTTTTTGACCAAATAAATTTAAAAAATGCATTTTTTATATTTCACGAGACTAAATTAATGAAAATTGTGCAAAATCCTGATTGGTGCAATATATCAAACTTTACCATTTTTAAACTATATACCTTAAACAACATTTAAACAAAATTTCAGAGAAGTTTACCGTCCAGTTTTAGAAATTTTCAAATTGATGACTTGAATAAACACTATTCTGATAGCGAAAACCCCTTTAATCTTGATTATTTTGCTTATTTTAGTTTAAATCATGACAATTTTATATTCAATGACAGAATTACACAGGAAAAAAGAAATATGCCAATTATTTAAGCTCTAGGCTTACAAAAAAAAATTAGCTTCCAGTGGGATTTGAACCCTGGTCCTCTTGCTTGATAGAAATCTATTCTAATTTGATACTATAGTTACTTCCCTTGGATACTCTTCTGGATATAGGTATTCATTACACAGGTCTTACCTTAAATTAAATATAGGTATCGGCGTTATCACTGTATATAAACCGATTGTATTATCTACCGGCTATAGCGCACTGATGGTCACAAAAACATAGTAACCAGTTCAAAAATGAGGAGATTATGTATGTATTGTAATGAGAAATCCAATCTACAAATACATGTTCAACAGGCGATTCTCGTAGCACTTGTTATGAAAGACGTTGTTACCTTTTTTATGCAATATACTTTTAAAAAATCGCTTAAATCACTCACACAAAGAACCGCTTGCACTGTGTACTGTTATAAAATCAGCGTAAATGTTTATGCTTTAACAGGTTTTGAGAGGTATTTTCATGCTAGCGATGACGAAACATATCATTTTATTCTTACAATAATAAGAATACCAAAGCTGATCAATTAAACATCAAAACATTAGACCAAACATTCATGTAGCTTCGACACAAACTGTATCATTTATTGAATATGTTAACTCAATCATTTGTATGTTTTTAGTGATCTATGTTCATCAGTTATGGCGATTTTTTAAAGATGATTTTAGTATATTTATCGGATTTAAAAACAACGGCTTGACGTAAAAACAAAACAAGTATAAAACGTGTTTGGTACAGAAATATGATACGTTATGAAATACAAGGGCCTCGGTGCCTTTATATACTGCGGCGACACGAAACAATTGGATCTACCTGACTTCATTAGGCCGCTCTGAGAACTAAAATTTAAAACAAGATAATTAATGTCGCCCCAAAATGTTTTGGATTTCATAAACATAGTCTAATGATGTAGATCATCGTCAGCTGAAACATCCATGTCATTTGATCGGAATATACAATGGTCACTTGTTTTCAGAAATATTCTAATAAATGTAATAGCAAACAGTGTACAGCAGAAACAGCCTACTCCATATACCATGGAGTAAAAGGTCAAAAGGAACTTTGGCAAAGGAATCAATGTCTTGTTTTCCGCCCAAGGATTGACTATCACAAAGGTCTTCCCTTGAGAGTCAGGTATGTTCCCATGCTGATTTAATTTAAAGAAATTAACGAATTCGCTTTCTAACATATTCTCATAATACATTTATACTAGCCATTAAATACTGTTTTGACAACTGATTTGTGTAAACTATGTGTATGCCAATTTATCTGTTACAAAAACAGTTAATAGTTTATTTCGAGGTTTGTATGAAAAGTTAAACGGTCGCCCAGCTGCGTTGGGCCTGACATTTTAATTTTTATACAACCCTCCAAACTAACAATAACCTACAGTAACAATTGTTGTATCATTCTGTATTATTATTTTAAAGTTTTTTCTCTTTCAATGTCCGTAAACACGTCAATTGATCCCGGAAATGAAAAAATACAGGTTGGCATGTTTTTTATTGATATTTTACCTGTTTCCTACCTGATGTTTACTTTTAATACTTGGGGATGGTAGGTACGCCCTGTTTGTCAAGTACCCCCACAGGTAGAAATCTAGAGCTTTCTAGTCTGGTGAGTGTGTTTGCTACTCGTCGATTATCATAAGGAAATGAACCTGTTCCCAAATATGTTTCTGCTGTTAATTAACCACGATGCTTGCTCTTGGAACCTGATTTGTCTTGATAATATTTAGATATGATCGTATTTTGTTGATGGTTGTAACGTATCCGTCTTCAAAATATTGTCTGTTTAAGCCTTGTCAACTAACTGCCTTTGTCAATATCCTTCAGGAGTTGCATTAAAGACAAAGTATAAGACGTCAGTTTCAGCTTATAGCGTTTGATTCTATAAGCACTCAAAAGACTGGAAATTATATAAATAACCCTAGAAAAGTTTGGGGTTTTTTTAAGTTTCTTTAATTCCATATCTTGCAGAGACAGAGTCAATAACAGAATGTCACCAGTCTTCAACAGTTCCTTTTTTTCAAATCAAATAACTATTAATCTTTTTTGCATTTTTGATCAAGATGCCAAGTTTTGCCTTTTTGTAATCTCTAGGGAAATTAAATGTTTCAATTTAACAACTTTATTTACAAAGGCAATGCTTGTGATGACGCCTTATTGAATGCACAGCTGGCAACATAAGATCAGGTATTCTCTACACCGCTTTGACTCAGAAACTAAATACTCTAATCAAAACAGATCTCAACATTACCGCGAAGGATGTAATGTTATGACCTTTTTCTGTACCCAAATGTTAGGAAAAAAGTTAATCATAGTCCAAGACAAAGACCAAACACAAACAATTATTTATTATGTCTGCATATAAACTAATATCCTAGACAAAGACCCCAATACAAACAATTATCATACCATGTTATGAAATCTAACAATATGTTAAGAGTTTGTAGAGATTCTGCACAAATCTGATAACTTTCTTAAATCTTTAACTGATTATTTGGTAAAAACTTTCATTTGTCGGGTCTTACATAACTTGTTTCAATAAATTTAAAGTACCAAAACGCAAAAGGCAGTATGCGTTGCATTGCTTTACAACTGTTTAATTATGTCAAATAAGATTACACAATGTTGGCTTAACTGTTATATTTATGTTCTTCTATGTTGGCATTTGCTAAAGTGTAGTTTAATAAAATATGTTTGAAGCCGATAATTCGTTTTCTTTTAAACTTTTTTTATACTAAATGCTTCTTTGTGCCATTTACATAATATATTGATATGTATCCTTTATTTTGACTCACTTGATGTTTGTGCCGTGTGGAGGCCTTAAAACATCTCTCCGTACTTTCAATCAGTGCTGTTATCAACTATCCAGCCCTTTGAATGCCGTTGAGCACGATGCTTATATTTGTGTAAATACTGAGGTGCGCTCAACTCGGGGCTAGGTGGCGTGTGCAGTAATATCCTCCATTACTGCTCATGACAAGGTTCAATCAAACTGAGCCTGATATATTTTGATATTTGTCATGGTCGATGGCTTTCAAAGTTCATTTTTAACTATTTCATTAATTACAGTATTGGTTATTCGACTTCATACATACTTGATACAGGTGATAAAAATATCTTGAGTGATTCAGTACTGAAATGTTCTACATATCCCTGAGTGAGTACTAGTTGGCTAGGCGTATCAAGATAGACAGTACTGTTTAATTGCCTACATACTTATGGTTAGCCCGGATTTCTTCAGCAAAAACATTCTGAAATATCACCAATGATAGGCATATTTTTAGTTAAAATAAAGTTTTCAAATTAAGTTGAACGAACATAATTTTTTTTATCAAAGTTAAGTCGTTTTTTCAAACTTGATTTTTAATTCTAATTATTAACATTAACTTAAAAAACTGCTGAAAGTGCTGCGTTTTCACTGTTTTAAAACCAATTATATATTACCTACGTCATATTTTTGAGAGCTCAGAACCGTTACAGTGTCATTATTAAAAGCTTCAAATAATCACCATATTCCACACCAGACAGGGGTTTGCACTGTCACGAGAAGGGGGCAAACCTGATATTTTCCCTCACATTACAAATTCGAGCCCCTACAAGGAGTCATCAATATAAGTCGTTTATTTAATTGAATATCGACAATACATTGCTAAAATGACAAAATATACTCGTTAAAAAGGACAAGCAAACGGTTATATGATACTTTCCAAGTACCAAATTTTTCCATTCAAATTGTGACTTAAAAGTGAGCTCGATGAATCTGCAATAAATCATAATTATTAGAGTATTTTTTCTATCCAGTCTTGCACTCGGATGCATCCATCATTGATTTAGATAGTTATTGACAATGATCGACGGACTATTATTATAAGAACGTATACTTTTTACCATGTTACAAACTGTTAACATTATTAAAAAACATTATGCAGTAAAACAGCCTACTGACATCTTAATGTGAAAGAAAAAGACATAGATTTAAAAAAAAATTATTTCTAAATCGACACTATAAGCAATTAATGAGGGAGGAAACATATTTTTAAACCGGAAAAAATCAAATGCAAGCTTACATCAGACTCACACTAAAGTTCGAAATAAAAACTTCCTATCTTGAAACTGCTTTTAATTAATTGTTACTTGCTAATAAAAATATGATAAAAGTGATTAATGTTGTTTTTTCGTTTTTTACTGCGATGTTCGTCGTGAAACAGCTTGAGTGGTTACTATGTATTGGTTGCCTACAATGCACAAAACACCGTACAAAGCAAGATTTATCCGTGCTCTTAACATCTTGTCATACAGCTATAAAAAAAACATGTAACTAGGTATTGCGAAGAAGTTTTTGAAACAATTGGCAAAAATTTATTTTGGTATATAAAAAATTCAAATGATATTTTGAAGAAGCTTAAATCAAATAATGTTCAGGCGTTCTGATTGTCTAATTATGATTTTTCAACTCTGTATACTTCTCTCCCTCATAATTTAATAAGAGACAAGCTAACCTGTCTAATTGAAAAAAAAGCTTTTGCTAGAGAAAATAAAACATTTATCGCTTGTAATGAACATAGGGCATTCTTTACAGATGGTTCTTATGATAATTATACTTCATGGACATGTCAAGACCTTATCCAGACGCTCACATTTTTATTGGATAAAATATTTATTTGAGATTTGGTACCTCTATTTATAAACAAGAAATAGGCATTCCAAGGTTACTTATTGTGCACCCCTTATTGCTGATCTGTTTTTATACTGTTATGAAAGAGACTCTATGTTATGTCTTTCTACCGAACATCAAGATGATATTATTACATCTTTTAATAACCTTAATATAACTTTAATAATCGAGGTACCTTGATGATTTATTAAATATAGATAATAACCATTTACCATCCCTGGTCAATAAGTATTATCCTAAAGAACAACAGCATAATAAAACGAACACTTCAGAAAAGCAGGCAAACTTTCTTGATCTAAATCTGTCCATTGAAAATGATTACGTCACTACTAAAATATATGATAAAAGAGTTATCGGTGTCACAAATTAAGGGAAACCTTTTGCAAGTTTTATCACCGATACCCAGATCTAATTTATATATACAGGTGCAGTTTAAAATTACTATAATTGTAACAAAGTATTTCACAGCCGGTTTTGTTTTGGAGATTTCATTTACAAACTTAAGAAGATAAAAGGCATTGTTAAATTATCCCGGGTTTTCGTAAAAACCATCTGTAAATTTAAAAAGAAAGGTTACCAACGTAATATTTTACTATTTCACAGCGCTCTGCAGGCCTGGTGATTAACCCATCTGCAGTTGATCATTATGCTTACCTCTTTGGTTGCACGCCGGTGGCAGGGATTTAAGAGTTTATGAAGGTTTCTGGGGAAATCTTTTCTTAAAAGAACCTATAAGCTCGATTCGTTTCTTTTATCCCTGTCATCGTGTTCTTGGTGATTTTACTCCTGGAGTTAGAGTATCCGCCCTTTAGCTTTGCAATGCTATTAGCTTCTTATGTTTTTTATGTTTGTGTGCTTTTGCATGCAACATTGTTGAGCCGATGGGTGGGCTGGAGTTATTTCACCATGACAACTTGTGCAGTGTGGCGGCCGTAAAAAGTCTCCCCGTACATTTAGTCAGTACTGTTATCAGTAAATTAACCCGTTACCGATGTCATGCAGTGATTGTTACGTATATCGGGGCTATCCGATCAACGTTTTTTGGCGTTGTCCCGGTTAGCTCAGTCGGTTGCGTCGCGGGAATTGCATGGCTAGGCGCTGTCGCCGTGACGGTGCGGGTTCGCTCCCAGCTAGAGACACTATCATTTGTTTTGTGATACTAGAACCTGTAGGGGCAAGTGGGAGGTTGGTGCACCATAGAACCTGGTTCAAATTATTTTGCCACTTACCGTACCAAGGCGGTGACACCTCTTTCGTCAATTGTTTGTGGTCTCCATTGTGAAACTGATTATTGTAAAACCACGCTCTATTTTCCTCTCTACCTTTCTCACAGCTTGTTCGGCATATTAGATCTTGTAACAATGTTAATGATTTCAATGAATGATGATTCAGAGTGGCTGAAATGACCTAATCTTTTAGACAAGTTATTGATTGTTAAATCAGTTCATGAATATCTTATCTTTGCAAAGCAGAAAAACTTTCAAAACAAGGTTACGAGGTACCACAAATTTATGAATTCCTTTTGCAAGTTTTACCGCTGATACCTAGATTTAGTATAAATAAAATACATTTGCAGTTAAGAATATTACCTTGCGACAAGGTATACCATCGACATTTTTATGGAGATTGAATTTCTAAACTTAAAAAATTAAAAGGCAACATTATTTTCTTCAATTTATTCGTAAAACCATCTGTAAATACAAAAAGAAAGGTTATCACTTTGTGATTCTATAGCGATATACATGATATATCCATTTACATATGATGGAGTTTATTCACAAAGACCACTTGTACTTTTTGTTTACATGAAAACCTGTTTGGGCGAGTATGAGGTTAGTACACCATAGAACCTGTTATAAGCCCCAGACTTAGTTCACGACGGACTAGAGTTTCACCCGAGTAACCACTGCATCGACATGAACTGCCAAAGGCTGTCACTCGAATGACGTAGTTTGACGTTTTGAACTTGACTCAAGTTAACTCCGTTGCAATCCAGAGTTTCTGGACTTCGAAGATGGAGGCGTCTAGCGCGGAAAAGTGATTTGCTACACTTTTTAAGTAGCACCGCCTACTAATGAATATTCGTAGCTTATGTATCGTTGATTATACACATTTTGCTCTACTAGATGCATTATTGTTCCCACATGTATTTAAAGGCATGATTCGCAATGGTCCAATAATTGCCATTTCTGTTTCAGTTTCGAAGGTAAGAGCCTCTATCGCATTATATACATTCATTAACACTTGTAAAAGTGTGTTGCCTTCCATTTTGGAACAGACCCGATACTAGATTTTGGCAGTCACATGAAAACACAACAAGCATGCGCATTTAGTTTATTTTTTGCTGATCGCTGATTACTTGGGTGAAACTCTAGTCCGTCGTGAACTTAGCCCCAGTGTCAAGTTGTTTTGGCACTGACCGTTCCAAGGCGACATTACATAAGGTTCTCTTTTTCGAGAATTGTTTGTGGTGTCTTATTTGACATTGGTAATCTTATAAACCCATTCCATCTTTTCCTCTCTACCTTTTGGTTGCGTGGAGAGTCTGTGTTTTCTGAGTGGGGCGATTCTTGATATGCATATTTCACTTTTTTATTAGTTGAAGAAAAAATTAATATCAAAAGGAATCTTAAAATTCAAATATAAAGGCAACAAATACATGTATGGAATTTTACAGTTCTAAGCATGCTATAGGGAATAACCTATAATTAATAGTTCATTAAGCTCTGTTATTTTATTTTAAAACTCCTGCAATCCAGTTCTTCCTGATCAACTCCAGGTGTTCAAGTTTAGTAAAGTCTATAAGTAAAGTAGCGTTGTATGTCTGATGACAGCTGTAAAAAGACTCCATGTACATTCAATCAGTGCAGTTATCAGTTGCGTTTTTGAATGTTGTTGAGCACGATACTTATGTACTATGTTAATGGTACTTCTAAAATGTTGTTGCAATAGTTTGACCAATTTTGATAGGGGTGGTTTCAATATCCCAGCCAATATAGACTTGGATACTGTTCAATCATCCCAAGGATATACTTTTTGTTGTTGTTTTTTTTAATTTTGGATTTGGCGTTGTCTGTAATTTGCAGGATTTATATTCTCAGTATTCCGTGTAAAAAATGTATTTAGTCCTGCCCATTTATTTCTCGTTTAGAGCAAATCCATTCTTTTGTCTGGAGACCATGCGCCACTGAACATGGAATGGTGAAAAATCCATGTTTGAGAAACTTTCGACGACAACACAAGTACAAAACCAGACAAGTTGACATTTTTCCGTATAAAATAATTATCACAATTCTTATGGATTTTTGTTTAATTTTCTCATCCATTAGTCAATGGCTGGAATGACCAAAGTTTTACTGCCATTTAGACCAGTTGTTGATTGTTACATCCGTTTCAAGGATTTCGTTGGTATAGGTGAAGGTAAACGGTTTTAAAACATTTTTGTTCAACTTAACCAACATCTCTGACTGGGCGTAACGTTACAGATTAACAATTGCGGAGGCGACTTTTAAAAGCAAGACAACTCTGCGAAAAATATTGTTAAAAGGGTGAAATATGCATAGGCATCACATGACTGATAAGATAACTCACATGACTGATATGAAAACGTTCAAGAGGTAAGGTTATTCATTATAACGTGCTTTTAATAATATAAATCTTTTCTTCATTTTTTCGTGTTCGGTGGCTTTCAAAATCGTTTTACAACTATTTATTTATTATTTAACGGTTTTTAGTTTTGCTTTTGATCCCAAACCATTTGTCCTGTATCTTTTGAAAAAAAAATATTCGTAATTTTAGTTATTGAAAACGAAACTAAACTTCTAGCTGATATTGATTAGGTAAATAGGTCAGATGTCAGGTAATTGTTGACTGTTAAATTGCGTAACTTTAGAAGGGACAGGCCTCGGGGCAGCGTGTTTGTAATCAATATCCAATGCAATCTTATTTACTCTTATAATATTCATCGGAGCATACTACGATATACTGGCATATACTACGTCGTAAAATTCACTAGACTTTCTGTCTCTACAAACATTGTTTATAAAGAAAAAAGGATGTTTACTTGTATCTTTACAAAATGAAATTCTCCAGAGAAAATTAGATAAGCGATAGGACCCCTAATGTCAGTGTCAAGCTTGTCACATGACGCGATTTAACAGAAATTTCGATCTTTAGGTGACGCTCCTTTGGTTAGATAATGCACCAACTTCAAGGAGATTTTCTTAGATTGCTTCCGGTTTTAAGGGCGGGAAATCATGTTGTTGTACCCGATTTAAATACTCTTTGCCAGACCATTAAAAGTAAAACAAATAACAATGTCTTGAGAAAGTATTAACGTTGGGATGCCCAAATTATTTGAAATATCGCGTTGTTTTCAAAGCACCTACACACCAACACACACAGAACTCTTGAATTGCTGTTTGAAATAATTGGATTAACGATACAGATACTAGGTTAACACTAATCGGTCTTATTATTTGGTCATCTGTCAAAGTAAGTTTAGTTTGTTTTCCACAAATTTCTTAGAAACCCGTACATTGTGTGAGAATCATACTATGTTACCCCTTCTCCCTTCGCGCCCCCCTCCCCCCCCCCCCCCCCTTCCGTTGGCAAAACATTCTTCCAGACAGAAGGAAATGTAACGGTAACGCAATACCCTTTTGTCATACAAAATCAACAAAACTGTTAATTACTATTTTTTCATACCTAGATACAGTACAGCTCGGGAGTTTTTTACATTTTCCTCGCGCCCTCCGCGGACCCAACTCGTTTAACGCGTATTTTCTCCGCGTAAAAGCGCGGGGATTGCCCGCGCGGACCTTGTTGTTCAGCGCGGACTAGCGCGGACTAGGGGGACAGCTTATCTGTACAAAACATGACGCGGAGGAACTCCGCGTAGTATGCCGGTGGAACGCGGCGTTATTGATATCGCTACTATTTCGTACAATTGTCATAATATTTATTTTCTTTTTTCAGGTACATTATGAGGCTGGTATAATTTTTCACGATGTGTTAAGTTATGTTTGTTCGTTTCGTTTGTTTACGTTAACTTTGTTGTTTTTCAGGTACATTATTTATAACTTCCTTCGTTACATTACTTTGTTTACGTTTTCAAATTGATGAATTTTAAACCTTATGTTAAAATTTTTTACTTTATGTTGTTATTAAATTACTGCAGAATTATGTTTTCGCTTGTACAATAACATCAGCTCAGTATTAATTTAATGTTAAAACAATATTATTTTGTTCTTCCATTTAAATTTTCAGAAAAAATTAAAAGATAAAAACAGAAAAGACTAAAATTCCGAATAAGAATACGCTAAAGCTATGAACTTTTATACTCAAGCTGTATTGTAAATACCAGCAAATTACCCGCCAAGCTCCATTTCATTGAGAATTTTATAATAATAAACATGTACTGTGTACAGTAGGCCTTTGTTAAGCGTTTGATAGAAAGAAAGTTGCATGCAGTGTCACGAAAAGTAACGTCAATGTGTGCGAATCTTATTGAAAATTATGAACGAAGCTACTACACAAAGAAAGCTTTCACAATTTTATTTACACACACATAACTCATAACATGTAAATAACACAATAAAATAAACCAAAACACCTGACAACAAAACACATATATTTCATGGTAACGTCAGTACATGTATTTTAAATACAATTTGGAATGTACAATGTATTACACATGTTTTTAAATCTATTTTTACAACACAGCATACTGCAACAGTTGTCCGAAAGAAATGTCTGACAGGTCCGTAGATGGCATCAGGTCGGAGGCTGGATTGGCCAGGACGGCATTTACTGTGGTCAGCCTGTCTGTCCGAGATTAATTACAGGTTCGATGAAATAGTTATCCAAATAATAATCAATACAACACAACTCACAGGTTAACAAAACAGAACACTAATATCCAGATAATAAAGATGAAGTATCAGTCAAAGAGTTTTACCGAAATTGATAACGTTCTATGATTTTACATTCGCTTATATTGAGATTTGGTGAAGATGACATGAGCTACTCGCATTTTGCAAGTAGTTTAATTATTTTTAGTATTTTTGCTCAGCCCCGTCTGCAAGTACAAAAATTCCAAACAAACAATTATCTTTCAAACAAATTTTAGTTAGTTATCATGTACATCATAATGAGTGTTGGACGGTGATCATTGAACTTTCGTTTTAATCCATACTGTGAAAGAGTAATGTAATAAATATTATTGATTTATCTTTAACATAGAACGTAGTACGTAGAAATGAAAAATAAAAGGTATTTTCTTGAAATAAATAAACATGTACATTTTGTAAATTATGACATGACTTTATACATTTATTGAAGCAAATTTGATGATAATAATAGTAATCCTAACAGGCAAGGCCCCCGCGTTGCCGCGATAAAGTACGCCGAGACACTCGGAGTTTCTGCCTGGGGCTGTCCGCGGAGTTAAAACGCGGGGGATTGAGGCTGAACGCGGGCCAGCGCGGACTAGAGCAGTCAAGTCCGCGTTGACGAAGTCCGCCGCGTAGCGCGGACTTTGGTTGGAAACATCCGAGCTGTACTGTATCTATTTATCAGATAAATAAAGTTGTAAATTGTATTCTAATTGACCAGACTATCAAATATCTTTAAAAGTCGTTGACCTAGTCAAATATTTCTGAGTCTAGATTTAAAACTCTCTTAGAGCAAAATCTATACATTTCTTTTATGCAATAAATACGTTTCAAAAACGCTTCTGGATTTTTAGTTCTACTTCTGGGCCAACGTTTGTGCATCTTAGGCCACTGGTATAAACATGGTATACATACATATATTAAGTTTCGAGCGCGTTTTATTGTTGCTAAGACCCGGAACAAATATTGTTCATCGATCAATAAAAACACTCTAAAGGAAGATTTTTATCACAGCAAAGATTAAGATAAATATTTACAATTGTAATTTTAACATTCCAACTAAATATTATATCTCCTGTACATTTAATCAGAGCTGATATCAGTTACGGCCTTTATTTTTGTATTTCGCTCAGGTTTAAGGTGGGTGGATTCACAATATCTGCTGATAAAAAATATTTAGATATTGTTCAATCATAACAAGGATATATACTTCCTGCGATTTTAATAGTTGCCTTTTGCGTCCTCTATGGTACGCAGGATTGATATTCTTAGATCACCTTTCATATTATAGTATGTTTATTTCTGCCAATTTTTTTCTCGTTTAGGACAAACTCTTTCTTTTATCTAGGAACCAAACGTTGCTGAGCATGGTAGTATTAATCAGAAAATAGCCCATGTATATCGCCTTTGCACTCCATCATTTGGGATGGATCAAAATTGTTCTGTTTATTAGTGTAATTACACTTACCCAAAGTTCTAATTGGTTATCAATTGTATATGTTTACAGTGTATGCTAGTTTCGTTATTCCCTATGTCTTGAGAGGTTGTGGAAAGAACTATTTTGTCTTGAAATAAATTATCTAATGTCTTTTTTAATCTTTATGTATTGCTTTCTTAAATTCAATACCATTTACTTTTACCGTAGGGTCAAAGTTATAACAGCCTTTAATTCAAAGGGAGGTAATTTTTAAAAAAGGGCACTTTGAAGTGGATTTATTTAAACAAGTGTGCTGTTGATTAATAGGGTTTTATGTTTTACTACTTATGAGGGGTCCTTTTATAACAAAACAAGAAATTTTAATATGCAAGAAATGCATTTTTAGCAAAAATAAGCCTTACTGTTCCAAAGTCAAATATTACAAGGTGAAAGACTGTTGTTGGCATATGATCACAAATAAAAAGTGAATTCAATGTCTTTCTAATAAAGAAATACGTACAAAAGTTCTGTGTGTGTTGGTGTGTAGGTGCTTTGAAAACAACGCGATATTTCAAATAATTTGGGCATCCCAACGTTAATACTTTCTCAAGACATTGTTATTTGTTTTACTTTTAATGGTCTGGCAAAGAGTATTAAAATCGGGTACAACAACATGATTTCCCGCCCTTAAAACCGGAAGCAATCTAAGAAAATCTCCTTGAAGTTGGTGCATTATCTAACCAAAGGAGCGTCACCTAAAGATCGAAATTTCTGTTAAATTGCGTCATGTGACAAGCTTGACACTGACATTAGGGGTCGTATCGCTTATCTAATTTTCTCTGGAAATTTCATTTTGTAAAGATACAAGTAAACATCCGTTTTTCTTTATAAACAATGTTTGTAGGGACAGAAAGACTGAAAATCAGAAAATAGCCCATGTATATCGCCTTTGCACTCCATCATTTGGGATGGATCAAAATTGTTCTGTTTATTAGTGTAATTACACTTACCCAAAGTTCTAATTGGTCATCAATTGTATATGTTTACAGTGTATGCTAATTTCGTTTCTTCCCTATGTCATGAGAGGTTGTGGAAAGAACTATTTTGTCTTGAAATCAATTATCTAATGTCTTTTTTAATCTTTATGTATTGTTTTCTTAAATTCAATACCATTTACTTATACCGTAGGGTCAAAGTTAGATCAGCCTTTAATTCAAAGGGAGGTAATTTTTAAAAACAAGACACTTTGAATGGATTTATTAAAACAAATCTGCTGTTGTTTAATATGGTTTTATGTTTTACTACTTATGAGGGGTCCTTTTATAACAAAACAAGAAATTTTATTATGCAAGAAATGCATTTGAGCAAAATTAAGCCTTACTGTTCCAAAGTCAAATATTGCAAGATGAAAGACTGTTGTTGGCATATGATCACAAATAAAAAAGTGAATTCAATGTCTTTCAAATAAAGAAATACGTACAAAACGGACCAATTAGAACTTTGGGTGAGTGTAAGTGCACTCGACCCGGGGCTGGGCGGCGAAAGCAGTAATTCCATTAAAGCTCATGAACAGGCTCAATCTAACCGAGCCTGCTATTTTCATTGTCGTGCTCGTTGAGTTTCAAAGTTCTTTACGTCTATTTTGAATTTCATAGTTAAAAGTCACCAAAAAAAAAGCGTCAGCTATTATTATAACATAAATTTCTGCGTTTATAAATCAAAAACCGTATATTAAAATAACACGATGTGTATGGTGTAAAACATATCAATTATGTAAATCATTCACTTGTTTAAGCTTTTTAGCCTAAAATTTTTTCGAAGTGGCATTTACAAGGCTTCAATAAATTAAATAGACCCCATCTTATATTAAAACCCCTTTTTCACCCAAATGCTACCCAGTTATTCTGATATGTTTCTTCAACATTTGCTAAAATTTGATCAACTTCCATTTCGGACAGGAAATGATAATGCAACATTAATGATCATGCACTAGGCTCCACCGGTATGCATTTCAGAAGTTGGGCCAAATAATTCGTATATAATATTCATTATATTATAACTTTTAGTAAAAACGACATATTTCAAAAGGCAGTCAATCATATATGGTAACATTTGATAATGCATTAACCTACATGCTTTTACATCTTCAGCAAGAATAGTTTACATGGAGTTCGTGTTTTTTATTAACAGACATCTGACACCTTGAAATCTGTCTACTGTTTTTGTAGTGTTTTTTTTCACTTTTTGTGGGAACTAAAAAGAGTTTTACGAATGCCAGCAAATAACCAGGGTCTATTTTATATACTGCATATCCAAATATAAGTACTTATCAGCCTGTAAGTAAAAGCATGTCAGTTAGCAAACACTAATCTCTCTCAATTTCAGACCAGACTAAACATCTGATTTACCCAAAATGCCCGAACAATTGTGACTAGTTAGTGTCAGTCCTGTTTTACTTGCCACAGTAGGAACATCCAGTGATGTATTTAAATGTCAGTTGCCTATTAAAAGAACATATTTGAATAAAACCATAAAATTATTAGAATATACATACAAAAGAAAGCGAAAATTAACAAAAGGTTACCCGGTATCGAAATCGAACTGGTAACCTCTTGTATCTTAGCACGACATTGTTTCCCACTTAGCTATTAGTTCTTGACAGCTCAGTAAGTTTCTCAGTCCTATAAGATAACACTAGAAATTTACGCAGTTTTTTTATTCAGGATAATAATAGTGGACATGTATGAACAGTAAAAAATATTTCGCTTGCGTATATCTGCTTAAATACCATTCTTTCTTCTATATACCAACTATCACGTGACTGTTTATTTATCAATAAACAGTTAATGCAAAATTGCCAACTGATTTCTGTCAAAAGAAAATGCACACAATCTTTATTATGCCAACATCTGGAGATAACAAATATCGGTCACAATTTTATCTCAAAGCAAACATTCCTTGCATTGTACATTAAGTTACTTGTTGATATTTAGTTAGGTTTAAAGATAATTTCGCTGACACTTCTCGTGTCATATAGTCCCGTCAAAGTTAACAAAAATACGCATTTCACAAAGTCTGAGATCTTTAAGCAGCCCAATATCAAGTCCTCAAAAAGTAAAATGTGCATATCAAGAATCACACCACTCAGAAAAAACAGCCTCCCCACACAGCGAAAAGTAGAAGAAACGCGAGAATGTGTTTATAAGAATATCAATTTTATTTAAGGCACCACAAACAATTAACGAAAGAGAATCTTTGGGTTAAGTCCGCCTTGGAACGGTCAGCCAATCAATAGAGGTCTTTCACATTGTTGTGCGCATGCGTCGTACGCCACGTTTGGTGCGGAAAATATTGGTTTTATCCTAAACCGACAAGTGAGGGGGCATTTAACTGTGTCATTGCTAACAGAATGAACAGATATGATCACGGTGTCGTCTTAAAGCTAATGATAAATTATAATAATAATTATGATAAAGCATAATAAATTCGAATTTTAGAATTTCCGAATATAATAGGCTTAAAACGTCTGGTCGGCAAGATTTGACTGTGAAAAGCGTAAAACAATCAAAGAAGTGGTTGCCACTTTGAATCGGGAAGTCTTATATGAAAACAAATACATTGTGGATTACACGTTACTGTATATTTTCCACAGACACATATATAAGCGTATCGAGTTTTTCTGACAAAATGAGTTTACTTCAAGAAATATATTTTATGTTACATGATCTCTCTAAATTGGAGGTAAACGGATGAATTCAGCAATGTATCGGCGTTGAATACTCGTCGTTGTATTCAACGCCCGTTAAGCTTATTAAGTTATTCATGTTATTATAAAGATCATTGTTTTTATAAAATCGTCAGCCATAGTCAATAGACATTAGTTTAAGTCGCATTTCATGAATATCTACGTGTTACGGGAATGATGTAGAAAGAAGATAAAATGTCCGCAGACCTCAAAAATCTCAGGATTTTATCTGAAATCTCCGGACCGTAAGGTTCTTCTCCGGATCTAAGGATTTTCAGGCAAAATCTCAGGATTTAAAAATATTGAAAAGGATAATTAATGAAACATAAATTTAACTGAATTTAGAATGGGTTTTACAATTATATTATTTAATATTAAGAAACTTGGTCTTGGTCACGGCTCCAAAATTTCCTGTTTATTGCGAGATTACGTGATAGTGACACGCTGCCTCGGGCACACATGTACACAGCAGCTAAGTGTCATAAAACTAAACTCGGACCTGAATATCGCAGTCCCGTTCATTTGTTTTGGTCCATGGTCATTTTGATTTTAAACAGAAATGAAAATATTATATTTCAAAAGCTTCAGCGACAACAATTACGAACTTCAACATCAAAATAGTTTTTATTAAAAAAACAAAACAACAAAACTCTCTGGATTTTTTTTGAATAGGTTTTGGTTGGCCTGCCGTCCGGCAATATTCGTTTGGTTCAATCAATTTAACGATTTCTCGGGTTGTAGCTGGAATCATCCTATTATGTAAATACGTAATATTTTTTCTCAAAAGCAAAACAAGCAAAACACATATCAACCTAGTCGCCGACGAGCTACATCAGAATATAATTATGTCTCATTCCACTATAAATTATAGCGTTACAAAAAATGCCGTAAAACGGTAAAATGTCCGATAATGTTGGTCTGAATTGTCAATTATACAGATTTATTTTTAGTAAACACAATTCACGTGTGTATTTTCATAAAAAAACCAAACAAATCCGTTGGATACTCGCGTCCTGAAAATACCGCGATAAACAATGTTTAAAATGCGCATAAACTTTCTTGATGTGCTTTTAAATGATCCTAACGTTTTTTTTTATTCTTCGTTGTTTGACTGAACTTACTTATTTATAAATTTGAAATGATTAATCAACATTTTCTTAATTTTATAATCACTTAGTCATATTAACAATAGTAAACGATGCCCCCTCGCGTGCATTTATCGACTAAATATGCTCTTCAATTTTAGAGAGCGCTAAGGGGAGGTAACAATGTGAAAGACCTCTATTAGCCACTGAGGGGTTAAAACCAGGTTCTAGGTGGACCAGCTTATCGATTGTCCACTGGGGGAGGGGTTTAAACCGAATTCTAGTTGGACCAACCTAAAATTAGCCACTGGTGGGTTAAACCAGGTTCTAGGTGGACCATCCTAACAATTAGCCACTGGGTGGTTTAAACCTGGTTCTAGGTGGACCAGCCTAACAATTAGCCACTGGAGGGTTAAAACCAGGTTCTAGATGGACCAGCTTAACGGTTGTCCACTTGGGGAGGGGGTTTAAACCGAATTCTAGGTGGACCAGCCTCACACTTGCCCCTCATATGAACAAACAAGTAAAAGTTGTCAAAACATTCTCGCACAGAAATTCTTGCTGATACCGGATCGGAAAATAAGGATTTTGTGTTGAATTAAAGTGACGTACATAATAATCATGCACTCTAGTGCTAAAGCTCCGATACCCGGTGTGGTTTTGCAGTAAGTCACCTGCCCGATATTGCTTGCCCCGTGTTTTACCGTGAAATCCGAGGTCACACACATAATCTATGTTATGTGTTCGTTAATAAAGGTATCTAATCAAACATAACCTTTCTCAAGTAAGGAAAGGTTCATTCAAACAAGTCCTGACAATCATATAACTATTAGTAAATGTATTGATATTATTATATTGATATGATGCAGTTTTAAACTTTTTTAGATAATCATGGCAACGTCGAAAGCGAACAACTACAGTTTTCATGACGAAGTCAAAGAAGTCTTGTGTGATGTACTAAGTGGCTCCGATGAATATTTCGAAGATGTTGTTAAAACTCTTGCACCGACAGATAACCAGGTGAATAGTTGTAACTTTCTATAATATAATTTATATATTACCACGAGAAATTAATTTGCTTCCAAAATGCTTGTATGCTGTACAGAAAAAAAAGTTCTTTCGATCAAGCAATTGCATATTTCCACAGGAACATTTCACTCTGTTCGGAATCGTCATTTATAATTGTATAAACCAAAATGCAGTTAAAACATTCATTAAAACATAAATAATTGCAGAAAATAATATCCAAACGACAATCAATCAAACTTTTTATAAATAAACATTTAACGGTCGTCTACAGTTATCATTGCAGGTTCATCGATAAAAAAGAAATCGTCAAAATCTCTAATACTTTGCACAAATAAATGTTACTAATGTATCTTTGTTTTGCATAAGCTTAGACACGTTAGAACAGTAAAGAAAAATAACTCGATCTAAAACTTTCCTGAAATTTTATTTACATAAATTAAATATAACTTAACAACACGAAACATTATTTTAAATGCCCACATGAATATAATATATATTGTGATACTGAAAACAGTAATGTTGTGTCCTTTTAACTTGTATAATATTATGTAAACAAATATGAGATATTTGTTCAAGTGTGATTTAACGAATTTCCTGGTCGCTTCCTGGTCACGTAAATGCGTGAAAAACCTTTGAAATAAAGGATTTTAAATGTAATACCGAAATTAACGAAACACAGGTAAATCAAAGACAGCCTACTAATTTACATGTAAAATGCATCATCCATGAACACAATGAGTCAACCGAATAAACTGAATATGCAGATTGGGCCAAAGATTTAATCAAATTACGACCTCACCCGTGAAATATTAATCATTCCCCAGTGGAGCGTCGTACTCACAATTAACACCATTTCAACCACCACCACCACCACCACCACCACCACTATAGAACAACTTGATAATAAATATATTTAAGCAATATCGTTTATAAAGTTGCCACTATTGAGAAAACTGTAATAGGCATAAGTGCAAAACTTATTAACATTAAAACGAAGTGACTAGCATAGAAAACGCTTCAGAGAAGTACAAAACAGCACGCGCCTATAGATATTAGCAACGAATGGGAAGACAATAAAACTAACTTCCAACGCACCGAATCTGAAAGCAGAGACCTATGGCATATAAAAAGTACTAGACTGAGAACACAACCTTTAAATCTTACTTCAACGAATTTGAATCTAGATCAGTGCGAGAAAACGCAAGAAGAAGGCTTCCTCTAAAATTATATTAACAATGGTAGGCCTAATGATCAAATGCCGGCTAAAGGCAATGACAATGGAAGAAAATAGTTTCATATATAGAATTTATTTAACTTTAGAGCAAAATAATGAAAGAACGCCACGCGAAATAACGAAAAAACGCTATTTTTGCGCGAAATAACTAAAAGTCGCCGTGCAATAAAACGCCAATTTAACTGTACAAAATAGCGTTCTTTCTAGTTTCGCCAGGCGTTTTTTCGTTATTTCGCTTGGCGTCTTTTCGTTATTTCGCTTGGCGTCTTTTCGCTCGGCGTTATTTCGTTATTTCGCCTGGCTTTTTTTCGTTGTTTCGCGTGGCGTTTTTTCGTTATTTCGTATTTTCGCGTGGCGTCTTTTCGTTATTTCGCTTGGCGTTCTTTCGTTATTTCGTTTTTTCGCGTGGCGTTTTTTCGTTATTTCGTCTTTTCGCGTGGCGTTTTTTCGTCTTTTCGCGTGGCGTCTTTTCGTTATTTCGCTTGGCGTTTTTTCGTTATTTCGTATTTTCGCGTGGCGTTTTCTCGTTATTTCGTCCTTTCGCTTGGCGTCTTTTCGTTATTTCGCGTGGCGTTTTTTCGTTATTTCGTATTTTCGCGTGGCGTTTTTTCGTTATTTCGTCTTTTCGCGTGGCGTCTTTTCGTTATTTCGCATGGCGTTTTTTCGTTATTTCGTATTTTCGCGTGGCGTTTTTTCGTTATTTCGTCCTTACGCTTGGCGTCTTTTCGTTATTTCGCGTGGCGTTTTTTCGTTATTTCGTATTTTCGCGTGGCGTTTTTTCGTTATTTCGTCTTTTCGCGTTGCGTTTTTTCGTTATTTCGTATTTTCGCGTGGCGTTTTTTCGTTATTTCGTCTTTTCGCGTGGCGTCTTTTCGTTATTTCGCATGGCGTTTTTTCGTCATTTCGTATTTTCGCGTGGCGTTTTTTCGTTATTTCGTCCTTTCGCTTGGCGTCTTTTCGTTATTTAGTGTGGCGTTTTTTCGTTATTTCGTATTTTCGTGTGGCGTTTTTTCGTTATTTCGTCTTTTTGCGTGGTGTATTTTCGTCTTTTCGCTCGGCGTTTTTTCGTCTTTTCGCGTGGCGTTTTTTCGCTTGGCGTCTTTTTGTTATTTCGCTTGGCGTCTTTTCGCTCGGAATGCTTGTTTCTGGCAATGACTTAAAGTGCAATGCACAAGAACCGTCACTCTACCTTATTTCGTTTTTTAATTATTGCCCTTTAATTTATTTTACAGAGCATTTCTTGTGCGGACCGTTACTGTCACCATAGGTTCAATTGACTCCTAACATGGTATGCATGTTTCTTGCAATGACTCGAAGTGCACTGCACAAGAACCGTAACTCTACCTTGTTCCGTTTTTTAATTAATTTTCTTCGATTTTTATATAGCATTTCTTGTTAGGAGCGTAACAATGTCACAAAATGTTCAAATGACTTCAAACTTGGTATGCATGTTTCATAAAAGCAGTGTTAGGTATGCTTTGCGACAATATTGCTCATATTTTGTCCCATTAATGCCGTTAAACTATTCCCCTTTGATTGACTTTATAGAGCATTTCTTTTCATTCTTTTAAATTATTCCCCTTGATTGATTTTAGTGCCTTTCTTGCCAAGGGCATAACTTGTTGTGCATGTTTCTTGCAATCAGACAATTAAAACATTATTTTATTTGTGAATTTTGTGCAAATACATTGCTAATAACTGTACATCAATAAACTAACAAAAAGTTCGTTAGGCGACACATCTGACTCGCGTAGCTCTAGTTTATTTTATTTGTTAATCAAATCAAACCAACAAATGTTTTCGTTGTTGGGATTGGGTGGGAATTCAGGCACCTATCCATCACACCACACCTGTATTTCTGTTTTTGACTTTTATTTTTCAAAACTCGCACCAATCAAAACTTTTTGGTGGTGGTGGTTGGGAAAAATCATTGGTACCGCCTATGCCCTTCCATTTCTATCCCCGCCGCGTAGCGGGGGGGGGGGTATCGAAATGGTCTTCGTCCGTCCGTCTGTCTGTCCGTCCGTCTGTCTGTCCGTCCCTCCTTCCGTCCGTGAATAGTTGTTTTTACGCCACGCGAAAATACGAAATAACGAAAAAACGCCACGCGGAACAAGGAAAAAACGCCAGGCGAAATAACGCCGAGCGAAAAGACGCCAAGCGAAATAACGAAAAGACGCCAAGCGAAAAAACGAAAAGACGCCAAGCGAAATAACGAAAAAACGCCAGGCGAAACTAGAAAGAACGCTATTTTGTACAGTTAAATTGGCCTTTTATTGCTCGGCGACTTTTCGTTATTTCGCGCAAAAAATAGCGTTTTTTCGTTATTTCGCGTGGCGTTCTTTCGTTTTTTCGTCTTTTCGCGTGGCGTTTTTTCGTTATTTCGTCTTTTCGCGTGGCGTTTTTTCGTTATTTCGTCTTTTCGTTTTTTTTCATTTGTAATTAGGGAACAGTCAAACAGTTGTCCTCAGTGACGGGAATAGTGTTTTGTACTGTGACACTATCCCCTCCACCTCGGGCCAACAGTTGGACTGTTCCCTAA
Organism: Corbicula japonica; assembly: GCA_038501625.1. Classification (NCBI taxonomy): domain Eukaryota; kingdom Metazoa; phylum Mollusca; class Bivalvia; order Venerida; family Cyrenidae; genus Corbicula; species Corbicula japonica. The sequence goes on along the minus strand of JAZAYU010000091.1, from coordinate 25,526 downwards.
TTACATATGAAATAACTGTGTACCATTGTTATATTAGGGATGAGGGCAATTAAACCGACGTTTCGTATTCAAATAGTTGTGTTACGGAAATTTTAGGTAATTTAAGAACAGGCTTGTTTTTTTTTACTCTTATAACTTTTTAACATAAGAAAAATAATGATACAGTAACAAATTTTACATTTGCAGATTTATTAAACTGGATTTTGCCGCTAGCAATATTTTGTTTTTAACGAAGAAAGTACAATGAAGACTGTAGACGGCTCTTAAACATAGTGTAGCTTCCAAAGGAAATAACTGTGACAAACTCCTCTCAGTGGTTACTTTCCCTTAGATATATGAGTGCCTAGCAGCCTCAGAGCGTTAAATTAGCTGTCTGGCAGCGTAAAGTAAGAAGCCTGTAAGCCTCGCAGTGTGAAGTTAGTAGCCTGGCAGCCTAGCAGCCTCGCTGAGTGAAGTGAGCAGCCCAGCAGCCTTGCAGCAAGAGTTTTAAAACTTGACGTAGATGCCAGGCTGCCATGCTGCTCGTATAATGCTAACTTAACGTAGGCTGCCAACTTCACTAACATATATATTTTGATTTTTATCCATAAATTTCTTTTTTTCCAAAACAAAACACACACAACCAACAAAGTTACACAATAATTTTATTCGATTTTTATAAAATAATTTTTAAATATAATTATTTCATGTACAATTGATATACAAACAAGAAATATCTTTAAAAAAGATAAACGGCGTTGATGGAAAAGATTTTTATATATAAGAAAGAAAGAAATAAAGACCGTGCAAAAATTTCGTCTGGTGATAATACGTCGATTAAAGAAGACTGTCTAACATTAACTGTACATTCAGTTTCAATAAAATACCTCTTGTAGAGTTAGCACTAATGATGAATAAATGTCATTAAAATACAATAAATGAAAATAATAACAACTTGTTACAAGAGCGAAATCTACCAACTTTTACGTAAATTAACTTTAAAAGAAAGTGTCCATCCCGAGTATTGAACCCGGGGCCTCCGCTTGAGAGGCGAGTGTGATAACCACTACACCAAGGCGTTTTGAACATCTGAACTTGAAATTAACAATCAGTATCAAAGGAACTAGAAAGGAACCAGTAAGAACCAGAAATATCTGCACTTCTCTGTCGTTTTACACTGTGTATTGTACTCGAGTGTTTACCTGACACCTATGAATATTCCATATAAAATCGTATTTAAGCCATCAATTGACTTAATTGGTTATTTATACCGTAAATATCTTTTTCTCCAATACAATTAACGCTTTTTAAAACGAAAATGCCCGAACATAAAGCGCCAGGTAAATACTTACACACAATATAAAAATCGTTACGGTAATCATTAACAAGACCCACTAATAACCAATCAAAATAATCTATTTGATTTTCCCGCTGCATAATAAATTTTATTTACAATATTTCATTGGTCGAAAAACTAGGTCAAAAGTGAGCTTAGACAGCTAACGCCGAAAAAACCGGCTTTCTGTTATCTGCTTAGCTTACTGTGTTGCAAGCTGTTGTTATAGATTGTGATAACTTGCCCGAACAGGCATACATGTACTTACGCGCCTAATTAACTTTACATTTATGAACATGAAACAATAGCTCATGCTTCATAATTATGTAAGCGCATTGTGCAAACTTATAAGCCTTACCGAACAAACGAAAATATTGTAGTGAAAGCGGTAGAAGTTTGCAAAACATCATGATTTTTCAAACTCAAAAAGGAATCAGATTGGACACATTTTTAAATGCCCTTTATTTGTTCATGAATAACGATTATAATTAAGCAACATGTTTAAGCAATGTATTATCAAAGAGACGTCGTGTATCATAAACATGAAAGCACCGGCGGATGCTTTTCATCAGAAAAGTATCCTGCTTTATGAAAAAAATTTACTTCATAGAAAAGCTACTGTAGAAAAGCAAGGGATTATAAGGTATGATCCTTCTACCTGTGACTGAAAAGAAAAAGTGTGTATATTTTTTCTTTCTTTTTTTCGTGGATTTGTCCGCAACAAGCAATATTCTTTGAATAAGAGTTTACTTTTTAGGCCCCATTTTCACAGACGGTCGGTGCCCAATAGGTTATTTTATTTTAAGTTTCTTGCTTTTTTCATATGCCATGCATCATTTTATTTTTGGTTTTCTGTGTAAAACAGCCATCGGCGATATTTCATGGGTTCTCAATATTCTCGTCTTTTTTATCGGTAGTAAGTATTAGTTGATCCGTCGCTTATCGGTGGCCGATCGGAGATTTCGGATGTAGACAGGTTATCAATCGGTGATATGGATTGCAGACAGGTTGTCAATCGGTGATAATCGGTTGTAGAAAGGTTGTCGATCGGTTATTTGTAAAAAAATTTCACCGATCGAAATGTTTAAAAATCCCATTTGGTAATTTTTCAACGAAGAATCTTATCTTTCTTCAATAGCAACTGACCAGAAGGTGACCAATAGGTGATATCGGTATAAAATACGTTGTCATCAGTTCAATCTATAATTTGGCTAAAAAAAACAACTACCAATTACTCACCGATGGCTCTGTGTAACTGGTGTATTACATGTGATGTAAATGTGAAATCCATATAATTTTCAGAATTGCTTCGTTAAACAAATTAAAAAAAAACAACATACGATATATTGAAGCAAAGTTAAAATTAACTTATTTGTAAGACAATGTTGTATAATCCATGTATATATACTTAAAGTTCTTTTGCTGTATTTCCTAAAAGTGATTCTATCTTGTATCCAATGTATCCATGGTACACTAGATTGTGCACAAATTACATAAGATGATGAAATAATGTTAAAATCTTCTTTTAATAAGATGACAAAGGTAGCTCTTTTTTGAGCTGTCATGCATACAGTAACTGTTTGTAGGAAATTTAATTACTTACATAACACCATTGCCACGAAACGATCATTATGTTAATAATAGGTTTATTATAATTTCAGAAACTTACCATTGATCAGAGGTATGTTGGATTAAAGTTCCCCTTTCATCTTATTTAAACAATATTTATTACATTAAGTCATAATATATATTTAAAAGAAAACGAAGATGATTTTTTACATATTAAACTTCTGTTAAACAAGCATCTATATTAACTATATATACCTTTATGTGTATTAAAAAAGTTCAAAAGAGATACCGATACATTAAAGAAAAATCAATACTTAATATGTTAACTGGGAAGCACATTGAGACCGTTGCTTTTGTACTAAAAACTTATCTTAACATAAATTTACGTATTTAAGCGACATCGTGCAACAAAATGACTGGGCTGGATGATTGGGATGCAGAGCGAATACTCTGGGCAACTTACTTGTATATTTTACTTTTTTTCTCGACAGGTTTGGAGGTCTTTCTATATTCAAACATCCTTGTCAGCTAGTCGGGACTGATGAAAATAACAAACTGATTATTCATGATCAGGCAATATCACAAATTTCCTCTGTAGATGTTGCGTTGAATATTGTAGCTGTTACTGGGTTGTACAGAACTGGAAAGTCGTATTTGATGAATATTTTGGCAAATGAGAAAAAAGGTATGTAAAAATTAAAAAGTGACATTGTCGATAAATTCATTCTTATTTATTTTCATAAAGAGCTGTTATTAATTAAACTGTATTTAATTTCCGGACGCAAAATGGAGAAGACCAGTAACATCTCGGTAAATGAAGTTGTTCTTATAAAGTCGTTGGAAGTTTTATATACGGTACTCTCTTCAAAAACATTGCTTATATTTTGAAATTGTTACTTTTCTCCTTACTGAGCATTTCCAAATTCTGTTAATCATGTCTCTTATAAGCCTTACATATTGAATGACTATGTTCATTTAATTTTAATTATATGTTTTATCCATGTTTGTATGTAAGACTTTAATAAAGATTAAATAATATAAACACGTTTAAACGAAGCCTTTTCTGTGGCTCAAGACTCTTAAGTATAATTTGATGTCATATCAAATTTTAAAAAAGCATCATAAAACACAGTAACAATGTGCTTGTAAGTACGGATTTCTTCTTCATAACAAATTATTTACAATATTAATCTAAATGGTTAGATGGCAAAATAATGGTAATGACTTTAAATCAAAAGTTGTTGTTTTTTTTTTCAACCGAGCCATACGTGTAAGTGTTGCCCTGTAGTATATTTTGGAGGCTCTCACAATAATGACGCAAAAGCAACTGAAAAGAATGATTAAGTCAATTTTACCTCACATTTTTATGTTAGTACAATTATTATAATATGGGTTTTTAGGATTGAAAGGTTAGTTGGTTAATATGTGTGAAGTTGGCAATGCAATCGTAGATCGCAGTTCGACATTCAAAGCATAGCTGTGCAATCGACATACAGCTCTGCATTAGCAGACTATCCGCCAATGTACGGCTGTGAGATCGACATTCAGCTATGCATTCAATGATTAGCTCTGGGTTGGTCATTCAGCTCGGCATTCAAAAAGGTAAGTCCATCAATGTTTAGCTGTGGGTTCGACATTCAGATGTGCATTCAACAATGTACAGCTGTGAGTTCGAGATTCAGCTCTGCATTCAAAACGGGAGGTATCTCAATGTTTAGCTGTGGGTTGGACATTCAGATCTGCATTCACCAATGTACAGCTGTGGGTTCGACATTCAGCTATGCATTCGCCAATGTAGAGCTGTGAGTTCGACATTCAGCTATGCATTCGCCAATGTACAGCTGTGAGTTCGACATTTAGCTCGGCATTCAAAAAGGTAAGTCCCTCAATGTTTAGCTGTGGGTTCGACATTCAGATGTGCATTCACCAATGTACAGCTGTGAGTTCGACATTCAGCTCTGCATTCAAAACGGGAGGTCCCTCAATGTTTAGCTGTGGGTTGGACATTCAGATCTGCATTCGCCAATGTACAGCTGTGGGTTCGACATTCAGCTACGCGTTCGCCAATGTACAACTGTGAGTTCGACATTCAGCTCTGGATTCAAAACAGGAGGTCCCTCAATGTTTAGCTGTGGGTTGGACATTCAGATCTGCATTCACCAATATACAGCTGTGGCTTCGACATTCAGCTCTGCATTCAAAACGAGAGGTCCCTAAGTGTTTAGCTGTGCGTTGGACATTCAGATCTGCATTCACCAATGTAGAGCTGTGGGTTCGACATTCAGCTATGCATTCGCCAATGTACAGCTGTGAGTTCGACATTCAGCTATGCATTCGCCAATGTACAGTGTGAGTTCGACATTGAGCTCGGCATTCAAAAAGGTAAGTCCCTCAATGTTTAGCTGTGGGTTCGACATTCAGCTATGCATTCGCCAATGTACAACTCTGAGTTCGACATTAAGCTCTGCATTCAAAACGGGAGGTCCCTCAATGTTTAGCTGTGGGTTGGACATTCAGATCTGCATTCGCCAATGTACAGCTGTTGGTTCGACATTCGGCTATGCATTCGCCAATGTACAACTGTGAGTTCGACATTCAGCTCTGCATTCAAAACAGGAGGTCCCTCAATGTTTAGCTGTGGGTTGGACATTCAGATCTGCATTCACCAATGTACAGCTGTGAGTTCGGCATTCAGCTCTGCATTCAAAAAGGGAGGTTCCTCAATGTTTAGGTGTTGGTGGGACATTCAGATCTGCATTCACCAATGTACAGCTGTGAGTTCGACATTCAGATCTGCATTCGCCAATGTACAGCTCTGAGTTCGACATTCAGCTATGCATTCGCCAATGTACAGCTGTGAGTTCGACATTGAGCTCGGCATTCAAAAAGGTAAGTCCCTCTATGTTTAGCGGTGGGTTCGACATTCAGCTTTGCATTCGCCAATGTACAGCTCTGAGTTCGACATTCAGCTCTGCATTCAAAACGGGAGGTCCCTCAATGTTTAGCTGTGAGTTGGACATTCAGATCTGCATTCGCCAATGTACAGCTGTGGTTTCGACATTCAGCTATGCATTCGCTAAAGTACAGCTGTGAGTTCGACATTCAGCTCTGCATTCAAAACAGGAGGTCCCTCAATGTTTAGCTGTGGGTTGGACATTCAGATCTGCATTCGCCAATGTACAGCTGTGGGTTCGACATTCAGCTATGCATTCGCCAATGTACAGCTATGAGATCAACATTCAGCTCTGCACTCAAGCGACGGTTATCCCCTTTGTGTTTTATGTTTTTTATGGGTTTTCGTCTCTGCATTCGACCATTGAGAGCTTTGAAATAGACGTTTGGCATTAAATATGTAGTTCGACGGTCGATATTCAAAACCAATTCGACATTCCACGATAAAGCAAGTTCAAGTGGTCCGGATTAAACTATAATTGGGTGATCCGGAACTGCCATGTTTTATGTTGTAATGAATTTGACGTTATTTCTTAATTAAGTTGCTGTTGTTGTTCTTAGTACATGTAACTGATTTGTACATTTGCTCCGAATGCTATAACTGTTTTTTTAACCATTTTGAAGGAATATGGTGCAGTTGCTTAAAAAGGAGCAATTTTACTTTGAAAATTCTTGGTTTACTTTTAGTGACCGGAAATAATCCGGAATAAATTTTTTTGACTCGGGAAGTTACGTTCAGGCGATAGCCGAAAGTGATCCGGAATAGACCATGCTGGGGTGATCCGGAACTTCCCATTTTTGTATTTTATTGGAAATAAACGCAATTTCTTCATTGACTCACGTCTTTTCTAATGTGACTTATTATTAACCTTTATTTCTGAATGCAAGTGACTGTTTCTTTGACCATATTGAATGATTATGGTACAGTTGCTACAGTATGACAAATTTTACCTTGAAATACTTGGTTATTTTAAAGTGACCGGAAATTTTTCGGACTTACTGTTTTTGACTAGGAAAGTAATGTTCAGGCAAAGGCCGGAAGTGATCCGAAATAGACCATGTAACGGTGATTCGGAACTACCCATTTTTGTTTTTTAGTTTACCCAAACTTAATTCATCAGATACTAATTTGTACCTATATTCCGATTGCAAGTGACCTTTTCTTTGACCCTTTTGGAGAAATAGGGTCAGTTTGCTAAGGTAGGGCAACGTTTACCTCTCTCTCTCTCTCTCTCTCTCTCTCTCTCTCTCTCTCTCTCTCTCTCTCTCTCTCTCTCTCTCTCTTTCTCTCTCTCTCTCTCTCACTTTCTCTGGGCATTATCTGAAATCTGGAAGAAGTGTTCGGGTATTATAGTCTCTTTACATTGTGCCACTGCCATTCTATAGAAACAAATGATGTAGTAATAACGGACTGAATCTTAAAACGTAATTGTGTGCATGCAAATACTTACTGGGAATTGTACAAATAAGAATAACCGATAAATTAAATTTGCCGTTTATAGTATTGTTAGAGCGAAGCATATCATTTCAATCAACATTTACATTTACAGATAACGCATTGTGTAGACAGACTTTCAAGTTTAGTGCATTCTTGCTTTTACTTTAATTTGGTGATAGTTGTGAGAGGTTGCGGGGGAATTCGGTTAAGAAATACTTATAACCGTGGTATGGTGTATTTGTGCGAACATTATCTCGTTTAATTAAATAAATGATATCTCTTTAGTAACGATTTTAAGAAGGAAAATGCACCAGTGACGTCAGTGGAGGAAAAATCTGAAAATTAGTCTTTTTTTACCTCGAAATGCTGCCTGAAGGTAAAAGATAATTATTCAGAGTTCATGCGTTAATTATAGTTGCATCTTATGCTTTTATATAAAAAATATGAGACTATTTTTATGTCATAGACTAGTTTTATATCAGCACAGGTTTATGGCACAATTTGAGTCTATAAAGACCCTATATTGATTAGGTTTATTAGGGCTATAAAGACAAATTAAAAAATTATCAACTCCAGCATGTACGCCCAGTATAGTGCTTATCAACATACAATGCTAGCACAACTATTTTTGCGCGACAATGACTTTTCTATATATGTGATGATCGTCCTTTGCGCACAACCCAGTTACTATTCAAATCAATGCGGAAATTTTTTCTTCTATTTCTATATGCCGCCGATCGGAATTTGAATCGCAACTTTGGCAGTTCCATAAAGCATCTTAAACCATATGTATCTTTAAAAAATTAACATACCTGAAAAGCCACATTCAAGTAGATTCAATAAATGTAATCCTTTATACATATCGGTTTCATTTTTTATGTAAATCTCTTTTAAACCTCCATCCATGTCAACAAATTTTGAATTCGGCGCTTAAAGTTTACCTGACTCACGTTTATCGATAAATAACAGAATTTAAATCGGGTCGATTTCCACCACAGTTTTGATGTAACTTCTTGAGACGTAAAGGACAGACATCTGTAAAAAGTCAGTATGATAATGGGTCTGTGCTTGCAGTCGAATTATTGAGACTACATAAAATGCATACCGAAGTCGTTTTGTATGTGATAATTCGTAACTCTCTTCTACCTCTTCCAAAGAAATAATATACACCTCTGCAAAGTGCAAAATCTTTTAACGATTAGTAGAGTAGAGTGACAGATCCGCAGATCATAACTCTGTCTGAAGTTTTTTAGGAATTTTGCATCTTGGTATCTTATAGTGCGCATAGACAATTCACGAATTTTCGAATTTATTCATCAAATTAGGCAAGGTAATTATTGACGATGACTCCAGCATGACTCCGCAAATCCTTATTCGATTTATCCAGTAGTTGTTTAGATATTTACCTCCAAAGTTAGCTATCAATGTCAGTTTTCCCAGTGACGTCAATGACGCTCGCCGAACACTTTTTCAATTGCAGAAGTGGGTTTTTAAATTTCATTTGTTCTTTCACAGATGAATTGACGCTGAAAATACCTTCCCGGTGATGTAAGATTTCACATATTGTGACCAGTTTTGACAACGTTGTGTACCACTAAACGCCGTTTTCGCGTTAAACATAACGCCGCGTTTTGCCTTTTTTCTGTCGACTTTTTAAAAAGTGTGAAAAATTCCCGAATTAATTTTTGATTATTTTACTGAAAAAAAAATTGAAAGGCAATTCCAATCGAATAAATGAATAAAATTTGGGGGTCATCGACTTTTTTATTGTGCTATTACCATTTTAAATAAAGTACCCATATTAAAAACTCCGCCAAAAGTCACCACAGAGGAAGTTGAATTGAATGATCAAATAAAAATGACATCAAATCGTTTTCTCTTTGTTTATTTATTTTCGATTTTTGATAAAGGCTGTCCTGTTATGAACTTTAGATTCATTCCGTATTTCTTGCTTATAGCACTTCAATATGCGATATTTATCTTTGCCGCAAAAGCTTAACATGCTACATCGCAGTGTTTTATTTAAAAAAATATAATTAAATTAAATAAAAAAAATAAAGCTTTGGTCACAATGACTGTAACATATGGAAAAGAGTCGCACCCGTGTTTTTTTTTCCATAATGGGGTGTTCTATGAGCGTGGTCGTACGTATGTAACGAGAGCTATTCCATTTATACACACACATTGCACTTCTTATTGTGCAAATTTTAAATTCGTTAACGACGTTGATCGAAGTGTTCAATTTTTCTCATAAAAGCGTGTAAAAAAGTATAGCAAAAAAGAGATCGCCAAGTTGTAGGTGTAAGACCTGTAAATAGACTTCCCTATATAAACTATAGTAAACATGACATGTTTCAAAAGGCTGCATGCCAATCATAGCTGGTACCATTTTAATAAGGGCTAACTTACATGCTTTTAAAGCTAATTGTTTCTACTGTCCATTTCCAGCAAGAAAAGTAGGGGTCATGACTCAATTAACAGGTTGTATTATGGTAAATAACTCAGTATTCCTCCGTGGTCCACTCGAATGAAGTCCGTTTTATTATATGCTATTTTTTTCTCTTCATCTGGGGGCCTCTTAACCGTTAGAAATCGACCTGTTTGTGACTTGTTTGTAGGAATAACATGTCAGGAAAGTAAATGAAAGCTATTTCATGCGTATATCTCGTTTGGTAGAGGCGGACTAGTTCCGGAAGAGCGGATGTATATTTTTGGCACCGTATTTGCGATACCGCGTTTAAAATAGGGTCTGTTCGGTTAGAGATCAGTAATTTTCTTACAAGTAAGTTAACCCCCCATTTGCTGTGTGTTTTTGAATAGATGAAATGTAGATCTTCACAGTCATATATGGTTGTCTAGAAATTAAGATGATAGAAATCGTGTTAAATGTGCATTGAATATTGGGAATTTAACATTGAGGCCTATGGGAATTGGATTTACCTTGGTTCAACCTAACAGAGATTTGACACCTTGAAACCGGTGGTCTGTTTTTTTTTCACTTCTGTGTGAACTTCAAAACTGTTTTACATATGCCGTCCTAAAACCAGGGCCTTTTTTCATATACTGCATTTCCAAACATAAATTTGCTATCAGTGTGTCAGTAAAAGCATCTCATTTACTTAACATGTTCCTTTCAGGCCATACTAGCCATTTAATGCCCTCAAAAGGCAAAAAGATGGGACTATTTAGTGTCAGCCATTGTCTGAGTAGGAACATCCGCTGGACTATTTACAAGTAATTAGGCTGTAAGTGATGAATGTTGCTTTTCGGTGACGGTGGGAATCGCACACCGTCAAACCAATGTTAAGGCCGCGGCACTGAGGTATGGAATACGACTTTCGTTTTCTTGTTTTAATGTACTTTCGCGAAAACGGCTGCGACACGCACACTGACCACATAAAATGTGGTTCCTGTACGTGTCTGTTTCTTGTCTGCCATAGATTGCTAAAAATGTAAACGACTGGCGATTCCACGCCTGTATGTAGTGTCTACGGTTAAGCGCAATATGCTATTTTCACTTTCACCAACATCTACTTAGAAAGGTACCGCGAAACAAAACAGCATCAGACAAAGAAAATTGCTGTAAAATCGATTTAGAAATAATCCGAAATATGTTTAACCCTTTCATATATATACGCATTTTCACTCATAAACCAAACAGCGTAGATCTAGATCAGACGGCACATCCGTACCGTCTGAACAGGATCTGTACTGTTAGCTTTTTGGTCAAAAATTACATAATAAATAAAAAAACGTACAGTGTAGATACATTTTCTGATTGGTATTTACACGCTTCCTATATGCCATATAGGCGTTTATATGGAGAAAAGGTTTAAGTTAAATTTTAAAAAAAAGAAAAAAAATACAATACTGCAAAAAAATTCTAAAAATGACCGCAGTCTGTGTTGTCCTACGTTCTTTTTTATATTATAACAGCAGCTGCTTCCATGATATTATGATTGATCCTTGCATTGTTTCTCTTATAAATCATAATTTAATTAAGATTCAACCAAATATGAATTAGTTGTAATAATTTTTCACAGACTGGTTTTTGGACTGTTTTAACGAGTCAGTCGCAACATCGTACCAAATTAAGCCAATACAATTACAGATAATTTTGGCTCTTTTCATTTTATTACTGTAAATTATCATTATATTTCGCGGGGACCAGTTTTCGCGCATAAGCCATTGTGGTGCCATTTGCGCAATTATATTTATTTAAAAGCATGGTAGGTTAACATTTATGTCGTGAGTTCTATAAAGAGACCGAAAGGCTGGTGGCACATGTAATTGAAAATAACAAAAGGCTTGTGTGATTGATATATGGGCATTATTAAAATACCATAAACTTGAAAGTTAATAAACATTTTGATTATATTAACTTATCTGGGCTGAGAAAAAAACAACACCTTTATGAAAAGCAAAGAGAACATTACCAAAACTGGGTGGGGGTAAACTTAAATATCTCCATAGTTTCTGAAGGATATGTATTTTAGTAAAGTTGCCAATAATTTGAAAGCCACTATTCTTATGCAACACAGAAAATATAATAACAACATTTTATTAATGCAATTGTATTTTTGTTCAAACAGAATAACATTGCACGCACTGGCAAAGCCCAGAAAACAGCTCGGAAACTGTACCCTGCGCCCTTAAGGATTCTCTGGCGGCTATATCCGCCAGACAAATAGAGACATGCGAGGTGAAACAGTAAAGCGTTTCCTGGGATTTCGTCCCTAGAATGATGCGACCCTAGTTTTAGACTCGCGCACAGTAGTCCACCGCTGATAAATATTAAACGACGGCAGTCAATTAAAATAAAAAAGTGCCCTCAAAAAGATTTAAGAAAATTAAAATTTTAAGTAAAATATCTCCTGGAATCTTAAATAATAAAATCTTATATAAGTTTAAAACATATATTGTGTCTGTAATTTTTCGTTGTACATGTAAGTTTGCATCGCTGTAAGTGTTTTCTCGGTGTGTGTAAAAAAAAGAAAACTCTGTTAAAGGTCTATGGGTGTAAATGAAGACATCATGTGTGGATCTCAGGTTGTATGCCACAGTTTAACAAACTCAGTCCGATAGCATGATATTCAATCGGTATTATCTCTATTGAACTATAAACAAAGAATGTCTACTGTAATGTTATCCTTGTTCAATCTGATTTGAAATTCCGACTTCATTGATTGAGGAGCAAAGCAAAGATGATGTAAGTTTAATACGATTGGTCACTATGTATAATCTGTTTTGATTGGCTGACAGAAGTTTTTATATAATTAGAACCAAAGCACTAAACGTAATATTTAGGTGATGCAGAATGTTAGACAGATGAACCCCAACATAAATCATTTTATAATACATACAATCCATATGGTTAATTTTACTGGACTTTTTTCGCGCATGTTTCCTATTGCCTATTACGCGAAAATTAAACTCGAATGCAATATAATGACACCACAGTATCTCCCGAGGTTTGTCATCGTAGCATTATGACGAGGATTTAGCCGAAAAGCCGAGTTAACTTATATATCTTTAAAATTATAAAGCAACAAATGTCAGGCACGCTGACAAAATATTACCAGACGGAACATCACAAACAAGTTTCTTCACAATGTAGACCTTGGTAAAACTCCAAAAAATGTGAAATCATCGTGCGAGTTTACCAGCCACTGAAATAGCACTGAAATAGCACGTTGTTTCAAAAATTATGTTCTTTTTATTTGTTCGTTCTTAAATAACCATAAGTCATTGTAATTGCTGCAATAATATTTTGTACAATTTAGATAAAGGGTCATAAACTTGCAGAAACGTCGCTTCATTTTGTACTTTGACCCCCAAAATTTATTCGCTTATTCGATTGGAATTTCTTTCCTCAAACTTTTAAGTAAAGATCAAAAATTAAATTCGGAAAATTTTCACAATTTTGAAAAAGTCGACAGAAAAAGGGGCGAAACTCGGCGTTATGTTTATCATCCCCTGTAAAGTAGATGTGTGAAGTTAGCGGCCTGGCGACATGAAGTTAGCGGCCTAGCGGCCTCGCGGCGTGATGTTAGCGGCCTAGCGGCCTGGCGGCGTGAAGTTAGCGGCCTAACGGCCTGGCGGTGTGAAGTTAGCGGCCTGGCGGCGTGAAGTTAGCGGCCTAGCGGCGTGAAGATGGCCGCCTTTATCACAATTTAGCCTGATTTTAAAAACGGATAGAAATATATTTTTACAGCATATAATACATTGCAGGGCTGTATCAACATGATTTATCTTTTATTTTTTAAAATAAACTATTTAAAAAAGTTCTAGCTTATCTGCAAAGACGACTTGGAATCTATTTGTACATTTACTCTCATGTCGTCTTTGTAAATGTACATTTCAGGGATGATTAAGTAAAATATCAACAAAAACTAGCTTTGATTGTTTTTAACTTTTCGAAGCCTAACGGCCTGGCCTAGCGGCCTAAACTTAATATTTATTATAATGTATGTTTATCTTTAAACGTCTTGAAATCGATTTTTTTTCAGCATATAATGTACATTTCAGGTGTGAATAAGCAAAATATCAACAAGAACTAGCTTTGATTTTTTTTCGTTTACACTTGGTACAGATTTAAATTTTCTAAAATTAACACTGCAATCTCGGTAATAGATTTCATCTGCCCCGGTCATTTACTAATTGAATTCTACTCAGAACACTGTCAGCCAAAGCATACTTAGTTAGGTAGGGAGTGGAGACAAATGTCCCAAATGACGAAAACTGGCTATAATTTCAAAATGAATTATAAGAAAAATACATTTCAAACAGCGATTCCAGAGTTTTGATGCAGAAGGTATTTCCTTTTTGTATGTGTTTATGCTACATATATATAATACTATTTCAAGTTATTTGAATTCAGTCTCGGGACAAAAAAATTTCTTACGTTTATTTGGCTGGCAGTGAGAATAGGAAAGATGCAGCGCAAATATTTTGCTCTAGAAACCGGAAGCAGACATAAATTGAGATATTTTTCTCGAATTTCTAAAGCTGGTTTTTTCATGTAACCCTTTCCTTGATGTATACGTATTTTAACGCATGTGCGACCAAGGTAGATCCAGATCAGCCGGCACATCCTGATAGGATCTGCACTGGTCGCATTTTGGTCAGAAATAACCTAATGAATCAAAAAGCGAACAGTTTAGATCCTGATCAGATGGCACGGATGTTCCGGATGATCTGGATTTAAACTGTTCGCCCTAGCAATAAAGGTGTATCTATACAGGAAAGGGTTAAGTTTTTGACAACAACACAATCACTGTATATAAACCGATTGTATCATCTACCGGATATAGCGAGCTGATTGTCACAAAAACATTATAGACAGTTCAAAAGTGAGTGGAGTTTTTATCTTTTGTAATTAGAAATCAAATCGGCATATACGAGTATATGTTTAACGGGCGATTGTTGTAGTCCTTGTTATGAATGATATTGTTTCCCATTGTATACAATACACTTTTGAAAAAATAACTCAAGTCACTCACACAAAGTACCGTTTGCACTGTGTACTGTTCTAAATTCAGGGTAAATGTTTATATTGTAACATTTTTGGAGACGTATTTTATTGCTAACGATGATGTAACATATAAGTTTTATTCTTACAATAATCACATTGCTGTATCTCATCAATTAAACATTAATACATTAGACCAAACTTAGAAGCATATTCGACCCAGACTCTATCATTTATTGAACATCTTTACTCACTCTTTTGTATTTCTATCGTGATCTGAATGTATCAGTTATAAAGATTATTTTAAGATGTTTTCAATATATTTTTCGGATTTAAGAAAGGTGTGTGAAGTTGGCAGTGAGTAATGAGTAGGGAATTGGATATTCAATATCCACCTGAAATTGAATCCACTGACAGCAGTGAGTTGGGTATTCGCTTTACATAAACAGCGAATTCCCTAATGAGATCAAATCCACAGCAGTGAGTTGGATATTCGCTTTACACACACAGCGAATACCATAATGAGATCGAATCCACTGCCAGCTGTGAGTTGGGTATTCGTTCTATACTGACAGCGAATACCTAATGAGATCGAATCCACTGCCAGCTGTGAGTTGGATATTCGTCCTATACTGACAGCGAATACCCTAATGAGATCGAATCCACTGCCAGCAGTGAGTTGGGTATTCGTTCTACACTGACTCCGAATACCCTTATGAAATCGAATCCACTGCCAGCAGTGAGTTGGGTATTCGCTTTACACGAACAGTGAATACCATAATAAGATCGAATCCACTGCCAGATATTGATTAACATTACTTCTTCTTTTACTTCCGCCATTTAATGATCAGTTATCATGTTTTACCGTTCCACTCGCAATAATGATGTCTTAATATTGTTCTGCAGGCATGAGGAAATTTAACTAAAGCGATGCAAATAAATAAAAAGCGTGGGGCTCGAAACCGAGTCTGGTGACGATTTCTGATTTTTCTTTTATTTCAAATAGGTACATATCACTATGGTAGGCATACATATTTGCGAGGGTCGATATTCTGGTTCCAACCATGTATGAATTGTTTGGCCAGATTAGAAGACTGTACAGATCCAAGCCTCCGTAATTGCGATTTTATGCAGAATATGGCATTCTTTGTATAAGTAAAGATTACGTCGTCGTAAATCTCCACTATTTTATGAATAGTTTTTTTGTTTTATATACCATTTTAATCGCAAGAACAAGATCTTAAAATTATTCTGCATGCCGGAAGAGATCGCAACAAAGGAATCCAGGTTAAAGTGAAAGAAGGAGGGCTTTAATCCGAGGTTGGTCTCGGTTTCTGATATATTTTTTCTTTAAAATAGGGACATATCGTAAAGATAAAAATACATATTTTCGAAGGTTTAAATTCCGGTTCCAACCATGTATGGATTGTTTGGCCAGCTTTGAAGACTGTACAGATCCAAGCCTCCGTAATTGCGATTATATGCAGAATATGGCATTTTTTCTATGGATAAACATTACGTCGTCATAAATCTCCGCCATTTTATGAACAGTTGTCATGTTTTATATACCATTTTACTCGCAAAAAAAGAAATCTGAAAATTATTCTACAGGACTGAAGAGACCGCACTTATTCAAACCAGGTTAAAGCGAAAGAAGAAGGCTCGAATCCAAGGCTGGTCTCGGTTTCTGATAATTATTTCATGGAAAGAGGGACATATCGTAACGGTAAACATACATGTTTGTGAGGGTTTAAATTCTGGTTCCAACCATATATTGATTGTTTGGCCAGCTTAGAAGACTGTACAGATCCGTGCCTCCGTAATAGCGATTATGTGCAGAATATGGATTTGTTCTATTGTTAAACGTTACGTTGCCCTAAATCTCCGCCATTTTATGAACAGTTTTTATGTTTTATATACCATTTTTATCGCAAGAACGAGATCTCAAAATTATTCTGCATGCCGGAAGAGATCTCTCCAAAGCAATCCAGGTTAAAGCGAAAGAAGGAGGGCTTTAATACGAGGTTGGTCTCGGTTTCTGGTATCTTTCTTCTTTAAAATTAGGACATATCGTAAAGGTCAACATACATATTTTCGAAGATTTAAATTCCGGTTCCAACCATGTATGGATTGTTTGGCCAGCTTTGAAGACTGTACAGATCCAAGCCTATGTAATTGCGATTATATGCAGAATATGGCATTCTTTGTATAAGTAAAGATTACGTCGTCCTAAATCACCACCAGTTGCTGAACAATTTTCATGTTTTATATACCATTTTACTCGCAACAAAAGAGATCTGAAAATTATTCTACATACCAGAAGAGACCGCACCAAAGCAATCCATGTTAAAGCGAAAGACGTAAGGCTCCAATCCGAGGCTGGTCTTTGTTTCTGATATTTATTTCATTAAAAGAGGGACATATCTTAAATGTAAACATATATGTTTGCGAGGGTTTAAATTCTGATTCCAACCATGTATAGATTGTTTGACCAGCTTAGAAGACTGTATAGATCCGAGCCTCCGTAATTTCGGTTATATGCAGAATATGGATTTGTTCTATCGTCAAACATTACGCAGAATGCACTGCTGGACATTCAGGCTTCGAAAACTTAAAAAAATAGAAGCTAGTTCTTGTTGGTATTTTCCTTATTCACCCCTGAAACGTGTTTTACATGCTGAAAAAAATTGATTTCAAGACGTTAAAAGATAAACATTAATTATTATATAAATATTAAGTTGAGGCCGCTAGGCCGCCAGGCTAACTTCACGCCGCTAGGCCGCTAACTTCGCACATCTCTGTAAAGCATCCCTTGTAAACTGACCCGTTTATGTTAAAAAAAATAAATGTACAATACAGAGCTTTTATGTTTATAAATTTAGCCTGGGCCTTTCACAAACGAAATCATACAAATTTAAATTATTAAATGTACACAAACAAGACATTTAACAAAGTAACCCATCTGCGAAGGTAACTAATATTCATTCGGTGAAAAACAAAGGTAATTACTTGTTCCAATACATTTTTGCTAGTTCCAAATCACCCTTTCGGATACCGTTCTCTGTTGCCAGAACATTACTTCCCGAGTCCAAAAACTAGTCAGAATAACTTCCTGTCACTAAAAGTAAACCATAAAATCGGTCCTACTTTAGCAACTGTACCATATTCCTTTAAAGAATTTTCGCTACTGCCGGACATAGAAAATAGAGCTTGCAAAAATAAATCCATTCAGGTATTAAGAGTTATGCGTTTTCATTGCGTTCCGTGTACTTAAACATGGTTTATCCCACCCGTTATAAAAAAGACAAGTGTATGAAAAAATCGTTTAATTAAAAAAGTGTTTGGACAGTTCTGTTTCATCCCAACAACGTTTATTCCGGATCACTTCCGCCTGTGTAAAAAACCCCAAAATAATCCCGAAAAACGATAACCAAAGATTTTAAAGGTGAAATTGGTCTTACCTTAGCAATTTTTTCATCGTCCTCCAAAATGATCAATGGAACAGTCACGTGCATTCGGAATAAAGGTAAAAATTAGTTACTTAAACGATAAATGTGATTAAATGAATGAAATACTTTTAATTCAATAATAATTACAAAAATGGGAAGCTCCAGATCACCCCAACGTAATTTGTTCCGGATCACTTCCGGCTATCGCCTGAACATGACTTCCAACAAATTTAACAAATTTGCTCTATTTTTTTCTTGTCATAACAAGTTTACTCATAGTTTGCAAGGTAAAATTGGTCCTTCTTTAGCAACTGTTCCATAATTCTTCAATATACTCAAAGAAACAGTCATTTGCAATCGGAATATAGGCATAAAATAGTTACTAATGAATTACGTTTTGGTATATGAAGAAATTTCGTTTAATTCAACTAAAAACAACAAAAGTGGGTAGTTCCGAATCACAGTTACATGGTCTTTTCCGGATCACTTCCGGCTTCGCCTGAACATAACTTTCCTAGTCAAAAAACAGTCCGAATAATTTCCGGTCACTTAAAGATAACCAATTATTTGCAAGGTAAAATTTGTCATTCCTTGGCAACTGTACCATATGGTCAAAGGAACAGTCACTTGCATTCAGAAATAAAGGTTAATAATTAGTCATTTTAGAATAAGACGTGAGTCAATGAAGAAATTGGGCTTATTTTCATAAAAATACAAAAATGGGTAGTTCCGGATCACCCCAACATGGCCTATTCCGGATCACTTCCGGCTATCGCCTGAACGTAACTTCCTGAGTAAAAAAATTAGTCCGGATAATTTCGGGTCACTAAAAGTTAACCAAGAATTTTCAAATTAAAATTGCTCCTTTTCAAGCAGCTGCACCATATTCTTTCAAAATGGTCAAAAAAACTAGTCACTTGCATTCGGAGTAAATGTACAAATTAATTACTAAAAACAACAACAGTAAGTTAATGAAGAAATTACGTCAAATTTATTAAAACATAAAAACTGGTAATTCCGGATCACCCAATCATAGTTAAATCCGGACCACATGAACTTGCTTTATCGTGGAATGTCGAAATGGTTTTAAATATCTACCGTCGAACTGTATATTTAATGCCAAACGTCTATTTCAAAGCTCTTAATGTTCGAAAGCAGAGATGAAAACCCATAAAAAACATAAAACACGAAGGGGATAACCGTCGCTTGAGTGCAGAGCTGAATGTTGATCACATATCAGTACATTGGTGAATGCAGATCTGAATGTCCAACCCACAGCTAAACATTGAAGGACCTCCAGTTTTGAATGCAGAGCTGAATGTCAAACCCACAGATGTACATTGGTGAATGCAGATCTGAATGTCCAACCCACAGCTAAACATAGAGGACCTCCTGAATGCAGAGCTGAGTGTCGAACTCACAGCTTTACATTGGCGAATGCATAGCTGAATGTCGAACCCACAGCTGAACATTGGTGAATGCAGAGCTGAATATCGAACCCACAGCTGTACATTGGTGAATGCAGATCTGAATGTCCAACCCACAGCTAAACATTGAGGGACCTCCTGTTTTGAATGCAGAGCTGAATGTCGAACTCACAGCTGTACATTGGCGAATGCATAGCTGAATGTCGAACCCAAAGCTAAACATTGAGGGACTTACCTTTTTTGAATGCCGAGCTCAATGTCGAACTCAAAGCTGTACATTGGCGAATGCATAGCTGATTGTCGAACTCACAGCTGTACATTGGCGAATGCATAGCTGAATGTCGAACCCACAGCTGAACATTGGTGAATGCAGATCTGAATGTCCAACCAACAGCTAAACATTCATGAACCTCCCTTTTTTCAATGCAGAGCTGTAAGTCGACCTCATAGCTGTACATTGGCGAATGCATAGCTGAATATCGAAACCACAGCTGTACATTGGTGAATGCAAATCTGAATGTCCAATCCACAGCTAAACATTGAGGAACCTCCCTTTTTGAATGCAGAGCTGAATGTCGAACTCACAGCTCTACATTGGCGAATGCATAGCTGAATGTCGAACCCACAGCTGTACAGTGACGAATGCAGATCTGAATGTCCAACCCACAGCTAAACATTGAGGGACCTCCCGTTTTGAATGCAGAGCTGAATGTCGAACCCACAGCTGTACATTGGTGAATGCGGATCTGAATGTCCAACCCACAGCTAAACATTGAGGGACCTCCTGTTTTGAATGCAGAGCTGAATGTCGAACTCACAGCTCTACATTGGCGAATGCATAACTGAATGTCGAACCCACATATGTACATTGGTGAATGCAGAGCTGAATGTCGAACTCACAGCTCTACATTGGCGAATGCATAACTGATTGTCGAACTCACAGCTGTACATTGGCGAATGCAGATCTGAATGTCGAACTCACAGCTGTACATTGGCGAATGCATAGCTGAGTGTCGAAACCACAGCTGTACATTGGCGAATGCAGATCTGAATGTCCAACCCACAGCTAAACATTGAGGGACCTCCCGTTTTGAATGCAGAGCTGAATGTCGAACTCGGAGCTGTACATTGGCGAATGCATAGCTGAATATCGAACCCACAGCTAAACATCGAGGGACTTACCTTTTTGAATGCCGAGCTCAATGTCGAACTCACAGCTGTACATTGGCGAATGCATAGCTGAATGTCGAACTCATAGCTGTACATTGGCGAATGCATAGCTGAATGTCGAACCCACAGCTGTACATTACCATTGAGGGACGTACCTTTTTGAATGCCGAGCTCAATTTCGAACTCACAGCTGTACATTGGCGAATGCATAGCTGAATGTCAAACTCATAGCTGTACATTGGCGAATGCATAGCTGAATGTCTAACCCACAGCTGTACATTGGTAAATGCAGATCTGAATGTCCAACCCACAGCTAAACATTGAGGGACCTCCCGTTTTCAATGCAAAGCTGAATTTCGAACCCACAGCTGTACATTGGCGAATGCATAGCTGAATGTCGAACCCACAGCTATACATTGAGGGACCTCCTGTTTTGAATGCAGAGCTGAATGTCGAACTCACAGCTGTACATTGGCGAATGCATAGCTGAATGTCGAACCCACAGCTGTACATTGGCGAATGCAGATCTGAATGTCCGACCACAGCTGAACATTAAGGGACCTCCCGTGTTGAATGCAGAGCTGAATGTCGAACTCACAGCTGTACATTGGCGAATGCATAGCTGAATGTCGAACCCACAGCTAAACATTGAGGGACCTCCTGTTTTGAATGCAGAGCACAATGTCGAACTCAAAGCTGTACATTGGCGAATGCATAGCTGAATGTCGAACTCACAGCTGTACATTGGCGAATGCATAGCTGAATGTCGAAACCACAGCTGTACATTGGCAAATGCAGATCTGAATGTCCAACCCACAGCTAAACATTGAGGGACCTCTCGTTTTGAATGCAGAGCTGAATGTCGAACTCAAAGCTGTACATTGGTGAATGCATATCTGAATGTCGAACCCACAGCTAAACATTTAGGGACTTACCTTTCTGAATGCCGAGCTAAATGTCGAACTCACAGCTGTACATTGGCGAATGCATAGCTGAATGTCGAACTCACAGCTGTACATTGGCGAATGCATAGCTGAATGTCGAACCCACAGCTGTAGATTGGTGAATGCAGATCTGAATGTCCAACCCACAGCTTAACATTGAGGAACCTCCCTTTTTGAATGCATTGCTGAATGTCGAACTCACAGCTGTACTTTGGCGAATGCATAGATGAATGTCGAAACCACAGCTGTACATTGGCGAATGCAGATCTGAATGTCCAACCCACAGCTAAACATTGAGGGACCTCCCGTTTTGAATGCATAGCTGAATGTCGAACTCAGAGCTGTACATTGGCGAATGCATAGCTGAATGTATAACCCACAGCTAAACATTGAGGGACTTACCTTTTTGAATGCCGAGCTCAATGTCGAACTCACAGCTGTACATTGTCGAATGCATAGCTGAATGTCGAACTCACAGCTGTACATTGGCGAATGCATAGCTGAATGTCGAACCCACAGCTGTACATTGGTGAATGCAGATCTGAATGTCCAATCCACAGCTAAACATTTAGGGACCTCCCGTTTTGAATGCATAGCTGAATGTCGAAACCACAGCTGTACATTGGCGAATGCAGATCTGAATGTGCAACCCACAGCTAAACATTGAGGGACCTCCCGTTTTGAATGCAGAGCTGAATGTCAAACTCAGACCTGTACATTGGCGAATGCATAGCTGAATGTCGAACCCACAGCTAAACATTGAGGGACTTACCTTTTAGAATGCCGCGCTCAATGTCGTACTCACAGCTTTACATTGGCGAATGCATAGCTGAATGTCGAACTCACAGCTGTACATTGGCGAATGCATAGCTGAATGTCGAACCCACAGCTGTACATTGGTGAATGCAGATCTGAATGTCCAACTCACAGCTAAACATTTAGGGACCTCCCGTTTTGAATGCAGAGCTGAATGTCGAACCCACAGCTGTACATTAGTGAATGCAGATCTGAATGTCCAACCCACATCTAAACATTGAGGGACCTCCTGTTTTGAATGCAGAGCTGAATATCGAACTCACAGCTGTACATTGGCGAATGCATAGCTGAATGTTGAACTCACAGCTGTACATTGGCGAATGCATAGCTGAATGTCGAACCCACAGCTGTACATTGGTAAATGCAGATCTGAATGTCCAACCCACAGCTAAACATTTAGGGACCTCCCGTTTTGAATGCAGAGCTGAATGTCGAACCCACAGCTGTACATTGGTGAATGCAGATCTGAATGTCCAACCCACAGCTAAACATTGAAGGACCTCCTTTTTTGAATGCAGAGCTGAATGTCGAACTCACAGCTCTACATTGGCGAATGCATAGCTGAATGTCGAACCCACAGCTGTACATTGGCGAATGCAGATCTGAATGTCCAACCCACAGCTAAACATTTAGGGACCTCCCGTTTTGAATGCAGAGCTGAATGTCGAACTCAGAGCTGTACATTGGCGAATGCATAGCTGAATGTCGAACCCACAGCTAAACATTGAGGGACTTACCTTTTTGAATGCCGAGCTCAATGTCGTACTCACAGCTGTACATTGGCGAATGCAGAGCTGAATGTCGAACTCACAGCTGTACATTGGCGAATGCATAGCTGAATGTCGAACCCACAGCTGTACATTGGTGAATGCAGATCTGAATGTCCAACCCACAGCTAAACATTTATGGACCTCCCGTTTTGAATGCAGAGCTGAATGTCGAATCCACAGCTGTACATTAGTGAATGCAGATCTGAATGTCCAACCCACAGCTAAACATTGATGGACCTCCTGTTTTGAATGCAGAGCACAATGTCGAACTCAAAGCTGTACATTGGCGAATGCATAGCTGAATGTCGAACTCACAGCTGTACATTGGCGAATGCATAGCTGAATGTCGAAACCACAGCTGTACATTGGCAAATGCAGATCTGAATGTCCAACCCACAGCTAAACATTGAGGGACCTCTCGTTTTGAATGCAGAGCTGAATGTCGAACTCAAAGCTGTACATTGGTGAATGCATATCTGAATGTCGAACCCACAGCTAAACATTTAGGGACTTACCTTTCTGAATGCCGAGCTAAATGTCGAACTCACAGCTGTACATTGGCGAATGCATAGCTGAATGTCGAACTCACAGCTGTACATTGGCGAATGCATAGCTGAATGTCGAACCCACAGCTGTAGATTGGTGAATGCAGATCTGAATGTCCAACCCACAGCTTAACATTGAGGAACCTCCCTTTTTGAATGCATTGCTGAATGTCGAACTCACAGCTGTACTTTGGCGAATGCATAGATGAATGTCGAAACCACAGCTGTACATTGGCGAATGCAGATCTGAATGTCCAACCCACAGCTAAACATTGAGGGACCTCCCGTTTTGAATGCATAGCTGAATGTCGAACTCAGAGCTGTACATTGGCGAATGCATAGCTGAATGTATAACCCACAGCTAAACATTGAGGGACTTACCTTTTTGAATGCCGAGCTCAATGTCGAACTCACAGCTGTACATTGTCGAATGCATAGCTGAATGTCGAACTCACAGCTGTACATTGGCGAATGCATAGCTGAATGTCGAACCCACAGCTGTACATTGGTGAATGCAGATCTGAATGTCCAATCCACAGCTAAACATTTAGGGACCTCCCGTTTTGAATGCATAGCTGAATGTCGAAACCACAGCTGTACATTGGCGAATGCAGATCTGAATGTGCAACCCACAGCTAAACATTGAGGGACCTCCCGTTTTGAATGCAGAGCTGAATGTCAAACTCAGACCTGTACATTGGCGAATGCATAGCTGAATGTCGAACCCACAGCTAAACATTGAGGGACTTACCTTTTAGAATGCCGCGCTCAATGTCGTACTCACAGCTTTACATTGGCGAATGCATAGCTGAATGTCGAACTCACAGCTGTACATTGGCGAATGCATAGCTGAATGTCGAACCCACAGCTGTACATTGGTGAATGCAGATCTGAATGTCCAACTCACAGCTAAACATTTAGGGACCTCCCGTTTTGAATGCAGAGCTGAATGTCGAACCCACAGCTGTACATTAGTGAATGCAGATCTGAATGTCCAACCCACAGCTAAACATTGAGGGACCTCCTGTTTTGAATGCAGAGCTGAATATCGAACTCACAGCTGTACATTGGCGAATGCATAGCTGAATGTTGAACTCACAGCTGTACATTGGCGAATGCATAGCTGAATGTCGAACCCACAGCTGTACATTGGTAAATGCAGATCTGAATGTCCAACCCACAGCTAAACATTTAGGGACCTTCCGTTTTGAATGCAGAGCTGAATGTCGAACCCACAGCTGTACATTGGTGAATGCAGATCTGAATGTCCAACCCACAGCTAAACATTGAAGGACCTCCTTTTTTGAATGCAGAGCTGAATGTCGAACTCACAGCTCTACATTGGCGAATGCATAGCTGAATGTCGAACCCACAGCTGTACATTGGCGAATGCAGATCTGAATGTCCAACCCACAGCTAAACATTTAGGGACCTCCCGTTTTGAATGCAGAGCTGAATGTCGAACTCAGAGCTGTACATTGGCGAATGCATAGCTGAATGTCGAACCCACAGCTAAACATTGAGGGACTTACCTTTTTGAATGCCGAGCTCAATGTCGTACTCACAGCTGTACATTGGCGAATGCAGAGCTGAATGTCGAACTCACAGCTGTACATTGGCGAATGCATAGCTGAATGTCGAACCCACAGCTGTACATTGG